>JBBMOC010000001.1:2801315-3476315 GCA_037975185.1 Centropyge bicolor
AAAGAAAATCTAAATACCTGACTACACAATCTACTGAATTACACAAATTGACTGTTTGCATAATAATTGCAATTTATGCATATGCTTCTTATTGAAAACACATATAAATGAAGTCTTTATGTTTACATTCTCTCACTGTTGAATTCTGAATTACACAATATTGATTTTCATCACATTCTGAAATTGTTTATAAACAATGCAACAGTATTTTTTTTAAATAGATGAATGTTTTTGTTTTTCTAACAGATTTTGGAACACTTCCATGCACTTGACATACCTTTAGTCCTTGCCACGGTAGACTCCCACGAAGGAAATACATGAACATGTGGCCTAAGGCCTCCAGGTCATCTCGCCGGCTTTGCTCTGTGTCAATAGATTTGATAACACTTGACTGAGAACATGCCACACCACCTTAAACACTTCTGACGAATACAGTTTTGAAACAGAAACAAAGCTTTGACATAAATCTTACCTTTGCCTAAATGTGTATTGATGGACATGTATCGAGCAGTGCCAGTCAAGCTCTTATGCTCTCGGTATGGAATGTGTTTTTTGGTCTCGGGGTCGATGTATTCTTTGGCCAGGCCAAAGTCAATGATGTGGATAATGTGTTCCTTTTTATTCCCTTGCCGTCCGATGAGAAAGTTTTCTGGTTTTACATCTCTATAGATGAGGTTTTTAGAGTGCACGTACTCCATCCGTGAAATCTGGTGAGAAAGAATACAGCAGAGTCAGCAAAAAGAAACATGAACAAAGCCTGCAAAATGGGAATCAAGCTGCTGCAATATGTCAGTCACTTCAAGAGCATTTTAATATGGTACAGAAGGTTCATAGTAGAAGATGCATTTTAGTTGTATTACGGGAAACGTAGGATCCAGTGTTTCATCCATACTAGGGTCTAAAAGTCAAGACATCTTGGCCTCTGCAGCATCAATTTTGACAATTGCTTTCTCTGTTTCCTGCACGTCCCCCAACTTTATGGAAGTGCTATACCTAAATAGTGGAATACCCCTTTGAAGACAAAATGACTGACTTAAAATCAACCAAAAAGTGAGCCGTTATTGCTATAAAATCCCTGTCATTATAATACACAGCTTCAACTAATGATTATCTTCATTATTAATAAATATAATTAAGCTGAGTAATTTTACAATTACTCATAGCTGCAACTACATCATATTAAATATTCTTACCTGATAAATGATCAATAATTTATAAAGCAGTCATCAATTAAATTATGCTGATTGACCAATGATTAATTCACTATGCTGCGCAGCTACCACAGTGGCCCATTACTATCACACAAGAAAAGCCTCAGTTAGTGGTTAGAAATTCTGGCTCAACACCAGGAGAGATACAAAATCATCCCGCAGGGACTAAGGACAATAAAAGCACCAGCATTTAGGATCAGAACAACAATGCGTTTATAGATGAGTAATTCTAAGTGCTCATAGCTTCCCTTCCAAGAAGAGATTTGTAATTGACAAGAATAACAGCTACACAGTGGGAAAGTAAGAAACAATGTGGGTAATAAGATCCTTCACTTGGGTTTGATTTTTAAGGGATCCTGATACCCTGAAACACTTTCTTTTACCAGACCAAAAAAAGAGCTTCAGTAGGTGTATAAGTTCCCAGCACTTATTATGGGATCACTCATTTGTGCCAGAAAATAAAGAGGAGGACCTACGTGATGAATACAAAGGAGAGACTGGCTGAGATTCAGGCTTTAGCGGCTCTGTTCTGCACCACCATGCTTTAT
Source organism: Centropyge bicolor (assembly GCA_037975185.1). Classification (NCBI taxonomy): domain Eukaryota; kingdom Metazoa; phylum Chordata; class Actinopteri; family Pomacanthidae; genus Centropyge; species Centropyge bicolor. The sequence goes on from JBBMOC010000001.1 coordinate 2,803,075, forward strand.
GTTGTGCTGTTTTGTAGGTTTCCTTACAAAATTTGCAGATGCTATCTGCATTACAAGAGCACTGCAGATTTTTTGCTGACAAAATGAAACGCTAGAAATTTTGAGATGTCTGAGGCGACTAAAAGACTGGGTCAAACCACCCTCTGAGCTGCTCAAACTTAATGAGATTCAGTGATGGCTTTGCCTTTTTTTGACAGACTTCCAGTCTACCTGACTCCCAATAGTATGTATATACTGACAGATGGCTAATTTGCAGACTGGGTAATGGGAGACTCTGCACTGGTACCCTGTCTTCAAACCTGCTCTATGGGCCTGTGGTCTGCAGGCAGGACTTTGGGTCCTTTCAACCCAACACATTATACATTATTCTATTAACACAAACACTGTACAACAGCCAAGCAGTTTATTCAATGGGACTAGTTTCGTGCGTTCAGGGCAAAACTACTGTAAAATCTCAAATAATGTTTGATGCCTTGATTCACATCACAAAAAAGACAGAGCCCAGCTTTTGCTTGATAAAGGCAATTTCCCATTTCTTTGCAGATTTTAGTGTATCTGTATCTATCCTTTGCCATGTTAATTTGCTGCTTCTGCTATTTTCTGTTAAAGTGAACAAAACATACTCTCCATCTTGGGAGTGAAAGTTCATTCTTGACCTTGAAAACAGTTTGACAAAACATTCTGAACTCTCAGCCCACTTTCCAGCCATTTCCAGAGCTTTCAACCACTGTTTGCTCAGTTGTCAACTGAGTAAAATTGAGTTGTCAACTGAACAAACTCCATCTGCTGAGAAGGACTGAGATGAGATTGAAAGCTCCAGCGAAAAAAAAAAAAAACCTAGACCGCAGACTATTTTTTTTGTCAAAGTTCCTCCATCTGTTTCACAATAAACCCTTCCAGTTATTGTGAGAAACCATGCAAGGCTTTTATTGTGAAACATTTCTGTTGAAGAAGTGTTGAGTTTCATTAACAGCATCTTTGCATCATCACAGTAGAGCAACACAGTTGACCGAGAACAACATTTCTGCTCATACCAACAGAGTGCTGTGTGCATGTTTTTTTCCATACAAATTTTAAATAGTAAAATTGCATCTGTTATAATAATGTGTCATAAAATGCTCTGAACTCACCAGCTGAATTGCTATCATTAAGACAGTCTTCAGTGAAAAGGTCCTGTCACAAAGGTCAAACAGGTCCTCTAGACTCGGGCCCAGCAGTTCCAGAACCATGGCATTGTATTTCCCACAGGGTCCAAAGTAAAACACCTGGGGCACGCCTTCAGCTGAAACACAAGAAGACAGAAGTTAGACAAAAATCCAGGCCTAGTGGACACAGCTGTACATCCACAATTTTTTAAGTAATCCAATTGAGTAAGTCTTTATTGTATAATATATAACTGCGAGTTAGCAAGCGCATCACTGTTAATAGCTCAGATAATAAATAACAAGCTGTAAGAAAACAAATACTAGTTAGCACATAATACAACTCAGAAGTGCCTCCCATGTGTTGTTTATACAAGCCAGAATTCTGAGAGAGTTGGGATGGCAAAAGTGTTTATTATTCCTGTCTCTCCTGACTAATGATATTTCTAAGTTGGGCTCAAGGTGAACCATAAGAGGCCTCAAACTGGTCAGACAGGAGGAGGGGCACCACAAGGTTACCGAGGACAGAGAGCAGAGAAAGCTGCAAGGTAAACATTAACCCTGAAGTAAAACACAACACAGCGTCTGCAAATGGAACTGTGTCACTCCTCTTCTGCAGGCTGAGAACTAATCTTTTCACTGCCTCATATCACATCCTCCCAACTGAATCATATCCTCTCTGCTCTACTCACTCTAATTGCTCCAAAATCCCTTCCATCTGTCACCTTGGTTCTTATTATTCCTCCACTCCAGCGCCAGCCGTGGCAGAGGCACAAGAAGAGCCACATGTATATACACATTGTAGGTCCCATTCTAGTGAATGCATCACCTCAGGTAATTTCATCAAATTTGCACAAACGTCCACTTGGTCTCAAGGATGAACTGGTTAGAGGGGACTGGGTGAAGGGCAGGTCAATGTCACTGTGACCTTACAAAACCTGTGTTTGGCCATAACTCAATAATTCATATGCCGATTGTGACAAATTTTCACACGAATATCTATTGGGACAAAATGATAAAGCAATGATGTTTTATATCCAAAAAGGTCAAAGGTCAACTACACTATGACATCTGCAAAAAACACTATTCAACACCACAACGAAAAGGAGAGATTGTGAGCATATTTAACATCCGGTTGAATACTCAATTGGTGACACTAATCACTTCAAACGGTGCTGATTCTATACATCTTCTGTGCTGTTGGGTTGAAGATGTGTGTGAAGTATCCGTGTTTCAAAATGTGTAGTTTCTTTACAGCAGCATCCACATTTGGAGAATTGTCTACTGTCATGGCTACAACTCTGTGTTCTATCAGAATCAGCTTGTGAACACATACAAGGAATTTGACTCTGTTGGCAGGGTGTGAAGTGTTGAAACACTTCCTCCACTCCTGCAGTTTTTAATGACATTATCTAAAGAGCAGTCTAAATTGGAAACAAAAGCCTCATCATTTTGCACATCTAGTATGAAATTCCTAATGTTTGCAGGATTTCAAGTTTCATGCACATCCAAATCCCATCAATTTATAATCATTTGTAATTGGTGAAATCCGTATTCTTTGTTCTCTTCCTGACCACATCCTGAACTTTAGTTTCAAAGAACAGGAAATCAGGTCAAACTGTTAATTGCCTTCTGGGGAGCATGATTCAAAGTTTGCTCCTGCTTTCTGCTAGTCAGAGTCCCATTAAAAAGGTCCCCTCAAGAAACTTCAAAGAAACGCTGCCGCTTCAATCATATAGACCTTGTTTTATCAGACTGCTTAAGCTGCACTCAGTCCTTGGAATATTATAATTGCACAGAAGTAGAAAAAAAGTGAATGCTTTTCATGTCCCCAATCCTAAAGTCAGTCCTTTAATACTGAATATCTGCTGAGTGCAACATTAAAAATTTCTTTAGGACACAGTATTACTGTATGTACAGTATCTTTGGTTGTCTTGTGTGAATACTTGGAGAAGTATGTGTGTGATATACTAATGTATGTATATGTGGGTAAATATGTTTATGCACTATCCATAAATTGGACTGTGATGTTTCTTAATGAACTCAAAACATTTTTACACTTCTCATAATATGTCTCCCTTTCCTGGCTGTGTCCAGGAAGTAAGTAATGTTAACTAATGTTACAGAATGCAAAGCGCTTATCCAACAGTACAAAGACAATTATATTATTATTAATATTGTAAAACAGATAACTCTGATAAACTGTCTCACTTATGCTTTGTAGCTATGACTTTATTGCTGTGTCATCATTATTCATATCTATACAACCAATGTGCTAATGATTAAACTGTTTACAACAGCACAAAGTTCATCATAGATCAAGCCTCTTAACTGTGTTCACAAATGGCTCAGATTGATGCATATAACTTTAAAATGTACAAATTATTCTTAGGAGGGAGCGTGTCTACAGCTAGAGGGTCAGAGATCCACCCACCACAGTTTCACAAAATCCTGTGGGAAATACTGTGTATGTCACGTTTGTCTATTCATATTTAGATATTAATATATATTTTTCCCTCACCTCTGAATGGATGATTTCATTGTGCTACTGCAGGCTGAAAACTAACATAAAAATATTGATCAGAACAGCTTTAAGAGCTTATATCTACTACATTTTGGTTTAGACCTTAAAATATTTACTATATCTATGTACCAACTGGCAGAAGTACTTTCTGCCCTGCACACACTGTCAGCCCACAACATCTTGGCTGTGTGCTCAGTTCATTCATGGTTTGTGCCCTGTCATGAAGAAGACAGCTCTAAGAAATGAGTTGGCACAATAAAGTTTAGTGAAGGAACCAAATTGCCATCATAAACTTATTATTCTGCTCCAGTAATTTAAGCAGAGGCTGATGATCAGAAAGCTAAATAGTCATACTAATCCAGATGTCGTGCATTAACATATTCATACGAATATGTTGCTGAGGACATCTGACTTGCCAGCTGGGTAATGGGAAATACACTGCGGCATGAAAGGTGGCATAAAATGCTGTCAGCTAGCATATGGGCATGTAGGAGTCATGCTGTGCTCCATCCTGTGTTTCTGGACACCATTATGCAGTTCTGTGGGTTGCTAATTGTACCATAGGAATGAGTGCCTTGAAACCCCGGGTGCCTGTGGGAGGCCTTAAAATGTGTCAGATTGGAGATGTGCTGTAAATAAGTGGATAAACGGTTGTTCAATTCAAAACAAGGTTGGTCAAGCTTTTTACTAGCAAAGGAAAAGAGCAGGGATCACAGAGCCATCATTATCTGCAGCAAAACAGTCCTCATAAGAGATTGAATCTGCGTGTCCTGCACTGCAAAGTATACTCTAATTGTACAGGAAGACTCAAACTTTGATGGAAGCTACCAATTTTGTAGGTACCACTTTTGACTTCTCTCATCCAATTTTCTTAAAAAAATAATGAGAGCGGTGCCTGGGTGTAGCACTGACTTGGTCGTGAAGACATTTCCACAGTGTTGCAAGGAAGTGAGCGACATGTGGCACAAACAAACACAGCAATTTCTTCAATAGAACATCGACAATGTTGGCACTTCATCTGAGCAACATTTCGCAGGTGCCATGCATCCAAATCCTGCTCAAACCCTACAGACTGACACACTGCTCCTAATGTTAATGGACTTAATATGCTGAGAATATATCCCATACACTTGTATTAAGAAGCAAAATGCAAACATTGGATCAAGACATATCATATATACTTACATCACTACTCAGAGCAGAAGGTCTGTGCTAAGAAAAGAATAAAGCATCCATATAGAAATTCAAACGGGAAGTATTTTATCTAGACTTTCAGAAACGTATCAGTTCTGTGAGCCATTGAAAAAAAACTGTCCATGCTGTGTTAAAAGGACAAAAGACTACATTTCCCTATGCATTACTGTAATCTAATAGAGGTGCTGGCTGCAGTCCTTTACAACAAAAGGGGAACAAGATGAATGTGATGAATGAATACGACTGAAAGGCGCTCATCAAAATCTCCACACTTTCTATGTTTGCAATTTTTCAACCCGTTGTGAGGGACCAGATCTTTCTCTGGACTCTGATGAGACCAGTCCTGAGCTCGGATGTTTTATTTTAACCATCTGGTAGCAGTTTTTCTGTCATTAATAATTAATTCATCACTGTGACAAAGAAGCTTGCAGAAATTTGCTAGAAGTCCATCATTACGTCATTGATTTCTTTTGTACCAATACTGTTATGTTGTAATTTTGTATCATGACATGATTTAGTCAGAGCAACTCTACACCACCTCACAAGCACTGTGCTCAACAAAAATGCTTCAAAGATTTAAAACGGCTATTTGCTCATGCTTGTCTGCAACATCAAACACGTGTCTTTTTTTCCTTTTTTAATGGGCGAAAACATTGACCATTACAGTAATAATTACGTTGGGATTACTGTGTGGTGCCTTTCTATGTGGAGTTTGCATGTTCTACTCGTGCCTGTGTGGGTTTCCTCCCACGGTCCAAAGAAATGCAGGTTAGCTGAATTCGTGACTCCAAATTGACTGTAGGTGTGAGAGTGAATGCGTTTTTCTTACTATATATATTTGTGTGTGTGTATAAGACCTGTGTCAGACCTGCGATAGATCGATCACCTGTCCAGGTGTAATCTGGAATTGTGACAGGTGTACTTTCCTGCAAACCTGAAATGGAAGTGGGGACGTAGAATAAGGAGAGACGGCTACTCATGTAGGTTCTGCATTGCCTCGACAGATATTCATTCTTCAACAATATTTCAGTTGTAGAATACAGCCAGCTCCTGCCTCACATCCAAGTTTTGTGCACTGTGCTGATATATTTCCTCTGTCTACTTCTACGTTCCTTCTGTTCTGATTGCACGATGCCTGCACGATCACTCCTGCCTGTGATTGGTTGCTGAAAAAAGACAGACATATTTGCTGGCTTGCTTCAGTTCAGCGTCTGCTTTCTCTAAACCTGCACTGCTGATTGTCAATCTATTTGACTATTACATCATTCATTTACATTCTATGGAGGTACAAAGCTGCTGAACCAGCAACTCTTAGTATAATATAATATAATATAATATAATATAATATAATATAATATAATATAATATAATATAATATAATAAATAATATAATAAAAATTCATTTGGAATTAACTACCAATCATTTAAAATTTTGGATAAGGACAAAAAATTTGTAACCACCAACCATGTGATTGAGGATAATGTAATAAAAGCACGCTGCAAAAACTGTGTCCACAAGTAGCTGTAAGGGTTGTTCCATATGAAATCAAAGGTGAAAAGAAATCAACATTTGTAATTATACTGTAACTCTGGTGTAGAAACAACATTGTATACTATGATTCTATGCAGGAAGACCACAACATAAAAATTCAGATTAGTCTTTGATTTTCCAGTGTCCGAGCACGTTCAATGAATATTAAAGACCTGCAGAGTAAATTAATGTCTTCAGTGCCCATGAAACGCTGCACGGCACAGGTGAATCATTACATTTTAAAGTAAGTTCAGTTCAGTCAATTAACAGCATGACCTCAGCTTTATGTGATGCATAAACATAAGCTTTCACATTGTAAAGTGTGTGGCTGTAATGGCTGATCACGTTTCACTAGGAAATGTGCATGACAGACTGTTTAGTCATGACGACTGCAGCCACAATGACAGAAGATGATGACCTTATGTAGCAGCTGAAATATTGCTGTCAAACCTGTAACAGTTAAGATTATTTTCAAGGTTTTGTAATTAAAAAAGGGAGAGATTTCAAATACTGCACATGTGCAAACTCTATCAACTGACTAGGTTGTAAAAAAAAAAAAGAAGCCCACTAAAGCCCTGTCCTCTGGTTTCTGTATTTTTCCCTCAGAGCAAAACCATAAACAAAGAGAAGCTCTATTCTTAACAATGATCTACGTTTTCACATATGGGGAACAGATATCCCGGATAAGACCTCTGGCCTTTCCTTTACATGTTTGTAAAATCTAGTAAGCTGTGTCACTGTGGGAAATGTTTACTCCTTGGGATTGGTCACAGAGCTGGTGTAGTGTTTCATGATGCAGCCTGCCTGCCAATACCTTCAACAGCTCAATCGTGTCCACCCACCCTTGAACACACCCTCTTGATCTTCAAAACAGTCTTGTCCTCAGAACAATGATGCATCATAGTCAGCTGTCTTGCAAAGCCAAAGCAGCACCGAAACTGTTATTGACTGCACTGACGCGTATTCTTACACAATATCTGCTTAATTCCTAATTGAATCATCCTCATTAATATCCAGTGACAGTTGGTTCTGCACCAGATGCAACACCTGATTGAGCATCTGAGTCAAACCGCATTAATTCATAAAGACCCTGTCGCACAGACACTGTGACAACCACATTGGCTGAGAGGAATGTGGCACAGCACACAGCCAAGAAGAAATGAGGTCACGTTATCCCATCTGGAGGAGAGGACAGAGGCAGGTTAGTACTAAGAGAGGCAGACCCACTCTCTAAATATTTAATGAGTTTCCGCACAGTTGGCCTTTTCCAGCCCTTGCCTTTGCAAAACAATAGCCATTATATTCCCAGTCTGGTTATCATATATGCATGTAGGTCTCCAAAAAGCACATCAAGTACCATATATCACTTCTATGTCAAACCATGACTGAGATCATCCCTAAACTGCAACACTATGGCTTCAATGATTTGTAAGCAAAATCGTGATAAATGTACAAGCAGCATGATCAAACTCATCTCTAATCAATCACCAAGCCCAGGTTAGGTATGTTCGTGTAACTACCAGCGCAACGTATATATACATTATTATTTTAACCATTTTACCAGAAGAGCAACGAACAACTATTAAAAAAGATTTTTCTATTGTTCCATTGTTTCCAGCGTTCCCACCCATTTCCTCTCGTACCAAGACTAAAAAAGTTTGCCCTTAATTTATTTCTCTGTTGTAGTCATTTAATCCTCACAAGATTCTTGTCAGTGGTTGCTGTAACAGGGATGTGTCAGCAGACCTTGACTAATCTTTTATGACAAACTGAGAAATCCTTTGGGGAGCGGAGCTAAAGGAAGCGAAGTCGAGAAGGAACTATTATTGCATTGTCTTTCATTCCGAACACAGAATAATAAAGTTTAAAGGGCATGATTCTGGGGGAAAAAAAGATGAGGATCTGGAAAAAAGACAAATACAGTTATGTCACAGTACTTGTACCATTAGTGTTGACATTACTATTCAACACCATGAACCAGATGCTGTAGGGGAGAAACTGTTGCCATTGGCTATTATGCGTGAACAAAGGGAAACTAAAAATTAGAACAATGATAAAAATAACCATTTAATGGATTGCAGGTTGTACAGACTCAGGGCGGGTATGAGGAGAAACTAAATTTCCAACACTTGGGTTGAAGCCATTTGGGCTTGACTAACCCTGACACTTGGACATCAGAACTAATAAATGAGTAGATACACAAACATACAGCTACTGGCCATCATGTTGTAGCATGCATATAAAAATAAAAAATCATCAAAGACCATATATCGATGTGGATTAGTGCTAAACTCTGACCACATGGTTTTTGGGCCTTGCAGTGACACCAACTTTGATTCAGCAGACCCAGATGTTTTAATAGGACAAATGAATTCCTTGGCTACACAGCACAACAACATACTCTGTAAGCCTGCTTCATACTGGAGACACATGTCCCTGCCTGCACATTAAAATAAATTTTTGTTAGATAAACCTGCACATTAAGGTCAAACCTCACAGGTGCATTTCCTTAATGCAACTATAATCAATATTTCTTTTAAATAAGATGGGTCAAATGACTGTGTGTGTATGCGAAAGGAGTCACTTGTAGTGATGAACCTGCAGTGAATCATCCCCTAACTGCAGTTCCCCTCAGCTCTACAGAGCTTTACACAGTCTTTCAACTCACTGTTTTGGTTTTCCAGCCCACAGCTTTTTGGTCAAATAAAGGATAAAGTTAACGACTACCTGGTGAGCACTGTGCAGCGTTTAGTGCCACATAAATCCCTCAGGAGTAGGTGAAGACCAAAAAAACTCAGCTAAAAGGAGCATGAACATTGGACACCAGGCATCCAGAAATTTGACGCCAGATGATAATGTCTCTAAGCAACTGTTTGCTACCAAGTCCATGTCAACTTAATAAAACAATAATATATCAGTGTTATCTTCATCAGTTCTTTCCACGACTGAGTAAGTTGCAAGTAAAAAAAAGATACAGTTTGCTACAGCAATTAACTGCCTACATTTGAAAAGCCACTCTATTCAGTTGGTTCATAGAATCGTGTTCCAACACATCCAGATTACATAAATGGAGTCCAACAATGAGCCAGTGTGACACACTGAATAATACGTTTTCAAGTTATTATTGTCTAAATCACAATTGAACACGTGTGCATTAAGGCTAGGGTAGGCAGGACACCACTGGCACTGGAGACATATGGCAATGAACATAAGCTGCATCCTCAAGTCTGCAACACCTCCTGCATATTCTGCCTAGTTAACAAGGAAGTCTTTTCAGTGGACAAGAAAAGATCAGCTGCAGCATCTGTTGTGTGGGAGCACAGGAAGCTTTATGTCTACAACTTTCATATTGAGTTGCACCACTGGTAAGTGTATTGTCAAGCAAGGTCACCATTCAACACAAACTCTCTTGTCCTGGAGATTAAAATAAGCTGCTGATGCAGTTTAATATCAATACGTAACTGGAGAGAGGTAATCACTTGTTGTGGAAATGATGCAATCTTCTGGGCTGATCTTCCAAAACAGTCAAATCATGATCATGAAGTCACACATCAACACCACAAGGAGGAACAAACGAATCCGTGACTTTACCTGTAGTTCCCAGTGTTTTGTAGAACCGGTACTCTAAATGCAACTGTGGTGCCCTCGACTTCACTGGTTCCTGCAAGGTGGACACATCCAAACCAGAGCTCAGTTAATAACAATGACATAAAAAACTGAAAAGGAAAAAAAAAAAAAAACAACTAAATCTGAATTTTACTGATATTTTAATCAGTCAACAATGAATGGATTTTCTTTAAGAAATGAAATGTCTTTTCTGTGTGAGAACAATTTTTGATGACTCATCTTGCACTTGTACTTGCGTATACAAACATGCCATCCAATTAAATGTGATTAGAGAATTTGGGATGAAGCAGGAAAACCCTCCCATCATGTAACACTAGTAGGTCTACCAAACCAACACTGTGTACACAAACATCACCAGCAGCTTTTTCTTCAACCAAAAGCTCAAACACATAAATAATGTCCTGCAACCTGAGACGAAAAGCATGTCCCTCATCTTTGTCCTGCAAAAACTGTACTAGAGGAAACAATGAACTCCTCAATTATCAAATTGATCCTAAGAAGTCAACCAAAACATCACATTTAGTGTGGGAAAATGTCAAATACCAACAAAAGTTGTTTCATAAAAAAATAGTAAGGGATAATCCAACAAATATAAATTATTTTCCAATCATATGTTTAATGGTAACTGACCTGAATATGAACTAAAGACACTCCCAGTGCTCAGTAATGCCCCTAAATTCTAAAATGTCTTTCCAGTTCACTCACATTTTGAAACTGAACACACGTTTTAGTGAAACATTTATTGATTGTATAAAAGCACTACATCAGTGTCAGCACACCACATAGTAGTGTGAGCAGCTGAAAACTATTTGGCTTCATAACCTTAATACTTTTGATACTGTTCTACTGTATTTACTACTCTCTGGTGAGTGATAATAAAAGCATGCGTCAGGAGTCATGATTTCCAGTCCAGCAGCCACTGGAAAGACACACCTAGCCATGCATCTACATCTTATTCACATAATTCTCTCTAAGACAAGATCAGTCCAGTATGACAACCAGCTGAGCACAGAACCCACCCATGAGTTATAGTTCTGAAAATCAACATTAAATAGCTATGAAAAACGTGTATTTCATTCAACAACCTGCCCTTTCTTATAATATGTGTTGGAACACATTAATCAATACCCGAGTTCTAAACCAGTATTATTAATGCCGATTTAAAATGGCTGCTTCCCTTCATGTATTGGAAATATTTTAACCATCATTTTGCAAACGATTCTTATATCAGCAGAGTTTAGGAAAATGTGCACTTACCAGTTTAATAGCTACATACTCATTGGTGTACAGATTTTTACCTGAAATAAGACAGAAAAAAAGCAGACATTAGACAGCTTTTAGAGATAAAGTACAGCCTTTAAGTCTTTACAACAGCTTCACAAGGGAATAGGGGAGATTTTTTTATTTAAATTTCCAGCGCATTTTGCAAGGTTCAAGGTCTATGATAGAAAATGATCCAATCATGGTCCTTCTTTTCCAGCTCTATTGTGAATATACACTTAGTTGCTCACTTAACCAAAGATAATACAGTCTAATACAACAGCCCTGCAAAAAATTTAAGTTTTAATTTAACCGTTTAGAGAGGTTTTGGTTTAATTTATGTTCATTTTGTTATTTACAGCACTTTACTTTGTTACCCGAAGAGACGTTACTTAAATTAAGTTTACCCGATTAATACAAATGCAAATTAACACAAATACAAATATCATACAACAAAATTCAACAGTGCCACAAACTACAGACTTGAAAATGACCATGAAGTTAAACACTTCTCTAAAATAATTTGAATTAAAACTGAACCTTCATGAAGATACAATTTGTTGAAGGGCTGTTGCATCAGAGGTGTATGACGTAAACTGGTCACTGAGTGCAGTTACACACAGAACCATTACCAACTGTAATAAAAACTTCCAAATTCACTGCGTCAACTATTTCATTGAGTCTTGAACCATTTAACACAAGATTTAGACTCAACTTACCAAGCTTTAATTCACCGAAGTTTCCACAGCCAATCTTCTTCCCCACACGAAAATTAGGCCCCACCATGAGAACCCCAGATGAGCTGGAGGAGCCAGATGGTCGGGACGAGTGTCCGCTGCGGCTTCCCTGGGAAACCTTAGCGGCCCTCGCAGGCCGTTCGCCATATTTGTCTCTCTGTTGATCCATGGTGTGAGCAGCACAGGTCAGCGGGAGCCAGGAGTGATGTACAAAAAGGCCTCCTGGGCCGGGCCCACCACAGCCACAGCCCTGGTCACTGGCAGCGCCTGGATGGCACAGTCACTCTCATGAGACAAAAGCTGGCACAGCTAACGGACACTCCTCCCCGTCCTCACCCTGTCACCTTTAACAGTTGTTGAACAGGCTGATCGCTGTTCTCAACATTTGTCACAGGAAGGAGAAGGTGGAAGACCTGTGGCAAACACAATAAAACATATGGCAAAGAGAAAAGACATTAACTTTCCACAGAGAGCAGCACATGAAACATGGTTGTTCTAAGAAGGTGTCCCCATGTTAATTTAATGTTGGTATTAAGAACACTTCAAGATGTAGGCTGATCTCATTCAGTGAGCTTTTTCTCACAAAAGCTGCAAGTACACAAATATCTTAGTAGCTCTAACAAGCATAAAAACAATAACCACAAAAATATGACAAAATAAGATTTAAATTACTATTTCACTTGAAAGGATGTGAGATTACCACAGTCAGGTTGATAATGAAAGCATATTACTACAGCCTCATAAAAACACTGGCACTGCAGACCTTGGAAATGTCAATTTAAAGTAGTTCCATAGTGAGGGCATTTCAGGCACTTTAAATTTTTAAAGACATACCTTCCTGTCTGCCTCAAGAAGTGAATAAACAAAACACAATATCATAAAATAAAGCAGAAATCTGAATTGAATTGGGAAAAATATTCTATCATGATCAAGTGCTTTGACTGACTGCAATGGCAGGAGTAAGGCAGATATTTTGTCAGTCCGGTTTCACTACTGTTTGAAAAGGTGCAGCAAAATCTGAAAGAGCTGCACATCTCAGCAGAGTTCAGTTGGAGGGCACGTCATGTGCTGCAGACAGTGATGCATGGTGGGGCGGCTACCTTGCCCTTTGGCCAGGCATTTAATTTCAAGAATTGAGAAAAAGCTCAGTTTGCTTGTTTTAACTCTTACAAAAGGTTTACAAGATCAAAATGAATAATCAGGACTACATCAGCAGTAATCACTGTAGTTTTTCAATCACATTGCATACTTTCTAAATTTAACTTCACCATCCAATAGCAAGTTTTACTCATATTTGAAGCTTGTGAGTCACAGAAACAGTGTAAATCACTGTTTACAAGTGAGACAGTGCTAAATGAGGACAGAGCTGGCTTACTGTAACAGCGCTGCGGGGCTACAGAGATAGTCATCAAGTCACAGTGGTCACAGAAAACACAGCGAGCAGTTTGAGCATCAACACAAACCTTAAGTCACAGTTTGTGATCATGAAGGCATCTAAGACTCTCCACCACCCACAGCTATAGCCTGGCAGACAATGTCAGCGGGGAACATTATGTAAACAATTATATAAAGCTACGTCTGCTCGCAAGGACGACGTAGCTTAAGTAGATGGACGCTGGTCTGATTTCATCAAGTGCTCAGTTTAGTAATTTTTGGTTCCACCTACCTCCCTTCTATCACTGACGAGAATTATGCAAATATTAATTTGTGTGATTAGAAAACATAAAGGCAGTTTGGCGTATGATTCAGAAATCGCTAAGACATAAGACCTATGATGTTTATCAACTGCAGGCCTCCTTGGGGACTTCCTACTGCGTTACTCATCTTCACCAAGTTAAACAACTGAAGCTGTGACAAAACGTTGACTATAATCGAGGCAAATGTTTACTCAATCTGAAAAGTATATGTTGAAAAAAATATCGTTTTCCATTGAAAAACAACTTTTTATGCTTTCAATAAAAAACAACAGCTCCTAATGTTTTCATGACAATGCTGTAATTCCTGAGCATGGAAAGGCTGCTGCTGAAAAGTATTTGTGTGTGGGCTTCCGGATGACTCATGCTCAGTATTGCCTGCACAGATCTCAGCATCAAAGACAGCTAGTTTGCTCTCAAGGGCAACTGTGCACTGTTGCTATTACATAAAACCAGGAACAGAACAACATGGCTATAAAACAGGTTTGCGGCAAAGACCGATGGTGAGCTAGTTTCCATTGTGCAAATAATCATTTGTAGGGCCACCCTAATCCAGCATGCACCGGTGTTTAGATTAGCTCGGCGAGGTGTTTGATTGAAGACGGTGGACACAGGATAATAAACACACACACACACACACACACACACTCAACCTGTGTTCAGCCCATTCTCACCAGACTATCACTGATTTCCTGGTCGCTGCGATTGCAGTTGTCTGCACATCACGACTAAACTACAGAATTATACCTGACCTTGCAATACTGCTAAACAGAGCTCTGAACTTCTAGTTTATTCAAGCTGTTACTACAATATTATGGTTACGATGAAAATTCTATAAGATTGTAATGTGCAACTATATTTGAGTAAGGACAAATTTTACAAGGAAGAGACAGAGTTGTGACACTGTTGGCCATTTTTGATATCTGCTCAGGTGGCTGTGAATTTTCAAATCAATCATCAAATGTTTAAAAACCTAATTTATGCCAGTTATATTAAAAGCTCTTTTATTTTGTTTCAGACATGGTTTATTGGTAAAGATGATAACTCAGCACACAAAGCTGACACCAGGCCAGTTCTAAGATCTATCGGTTTTAGCTTGTTTGCAAGTTTTACTGTAAAAAATATTTGCACATGACATAAAAGGGGTTATTTGCTAATGCTGAATTGCACAATAACACTTCTGTTACAGGTGCTGCCGTGTATGAGAAGAAATGTTTACCCGCTCTGTACACTAGGTAAACCTAAAGGTCCCAAACCTGAATGTACAGCTTCTTTACCCATTTTATGCATTTGGCGTTCATTTCAACAGTAAGATAACATTACTGCAGCCACGTTGTATTTTAAACACGTGCAGACATGCCTGACCTGAGGATTAGGATGGAAAAATAAACATTAAAGTGGGACAAGAACTTAATTCATACTATATAAGGCAGCGAAGCTACACTTCACGACGGGCCGCAAAACATCTGCAGCCTCGAATTACAAAGGTGCATCACACTATATACTGTAATGAGCCCCTTGGTGTCATTCATACACTTGAGTATCATTTCCTCTAGTCCATTTATGTATTTTTAAAAAAAAGTAAACCAAAAACTAACCTAAGCCATAGTAAAGGTCTTCTCATTTATTTCCATCCACATTCTAGAAGAGGAGAGTCACATTGCAGCCATTTTTCATTTATCTTACAGGGGCCGGACAAAATAATGTAAAGGCAGAGTGTAAATGTTAAATTTCAGCTCATAGTATGTTAGAGGTGTTGACCTAACGCTACAGTATTGTTTCAGGACATAATATGAGACAGTGTTTTGATGGATTGTATTATTTTAGAAGGTGTCCCTGGAGTACTGTTGCTTCATGTGTGTATAAGGGATTTAGAAAATAACTATTATGGTGCAACTGTATAAACTTGCGATTTATCACACTGCACAGACACTAAGAGCGAATTAATAAAGTGAAGAACAAATTCAAACACTGGCCTGGACTGCTACAGTGGAACAGAAAGCGCTCTGTGGTCTATACAAATGGCTTCTTCAGTTTTGATGTAACATGGGGAATCCCCGGCCTTTATCCCCGTGGAGGTGCCATGTCTCCTGATAAATGACTTTGAGGATACACACCTTTTGGCATCCTCTAAAAGTAATTTAGTGTCTCAGAGGGAGAAGACATGAAAGGATTTCGCAAAGTCAAGCCCCATTATAGATTTAGCTTACCAGCCCGTTTTCTTTACTGATCTGTTGCAACAATTCTTTTTTGACAGCAATTGAAACCATCGCACTTTACAAACAAATATTTAAATACAAGTCGTTTCTTTTCAGGTCTGCTTCAAATTTGTCCTGCAAATATAGCATTTGTCCAGTTTGGTCAAATTTGTACTACTATGGTTAAGATCTCATATTGAAATGCCCTAAGCAACATGCAGGATCTGATATTGTTAGAGCTGCATGACTACCAAGAATCAGATTGTTCAGGAGCAGCTTCATTCGACAACTGATTCTTCATTGTCATCCCTACTACTCTGGATGAGAGAAAGTGCAGAATTTGGGCTGATGAGCATGTTTGATAGGGTTGTCCATGCTCTGTTTTAAATATCATAGTGTTTCAAAAGGAGATACTTCAGTTAGTTTTGTGCTAGACTAGAGTAGATAAGCAGTAAATGTGGCTGCCTGCTTGATGGTGGTATAGATTTATAACAGCACAGCCTGATGCTTCATGTAGTCCTAATTTGCATAATACCAATTCATTTGACTCTGGCTAGGCCCTCACGAGCGCTCAAGAACATTAACATCCTTAAGTGGTCTGATTAATTAACCTATTTAATATTAAATGCAAGAAATACACACATGCTTTATACTCTTATAATTTAGATAGAGAGATAAAACTGTTTATACTTTAGATTCAGACTCATTTTGCTACATATATCATAATTTAATTGCTGATGTGTTAACCTCACTGCATACAAGAGGGCATAAACCAAAACACCAAGCAATAATACCACTGCATATTCACACATGTCATTCTGCTCAAGCTTTTCTCTGCCGTGAGGATATCCCGTTGCTTTACACCTCTGAATGATGCTCATTCTCTCAACAAGAATGTGTCATATTACTGAAGATACTCTGAAAGTGAGACTACAGACAGTAACTTCTGCTGATCTCACATCTCTGCCATTACCAATATTCTTTCAGCTGAAAATATATATCAGACTATCTTATTTCATAGTTCGAGTCTGCATGGAAATGACGAAGCAGGAATGTGGAGTTTGTAGATACCTATATATATATATATATATATATATAAACAAGGTATTATGATGGTATTATATTCACAATGCTGCTATAATATCCTACTGAAGTGTGGAGTAAGTGTGTATCGAAACATACACATAAACACAACTGTTTACTGTCTCATCACAAAACCATAGTAGCAAGACAGAAAATTGGCAAAAGGGTTTGTTTGATGATCCTGGCAATCAAAAACTAAACATTTCAGGAACGCTGATGTAATTGGCTAATAGCTAGTTATAAAATCCAGCACTATTCAGTGGTATATTGCCTTCAGTAAGGCACTAAAGTGGCATTGAATATTTGTTTAAGACTCCAAAAACCTTGATTACAGCCCACAAATATGCCTGTCAAAATATCGAGAGAAACTGAGATACTTCTAGCTGATTAGCATCTATTAGAAATGACTAATCTGTTGACATCTTTTCATTTTTACAGAAACATAAAGGCTCTGAGTGGAGTGATTAACCTTCAATGGAAAGATCAGCCTGAGAGGGGGGCCTGCCAATAGTGCAGACTCCTACTGTGGCAGTGCCAGCTAACAGCTGCCTCGCTCCTTAAAGCCAGCTCTTATGAAATATAACTGGAGGGAATTTAGATTATCCATAGTGTTCCTTCTCCATCAGTTCATAAAAAAACAATACACGCGCACATGGCTGTTGTGTGCAACCACATCCACGACAATGACATTTGTCCACATCAGGGTTTCATTTTAAAATCTTACAAGTGTTGCATGAGTAGCAGAAATATATCTTCTCTTTTGTGAAGAGAATTTACTTTAATTTTCCTGAGTTGGTCTACAGTATGCTTTTAATTAATTGCACATATGATGAAGGATGGCCCGTAAGCACAGGCTTTGTCAAGTAAATAATAAAAAACCTGCAATGATTCAAAATGTTCTAAATATTGATGAATAAAATGCAAACGTATTTACACATTTCACTTCAATGTGGATTTTGGATGAAGCCAGTAAACAGTAAGATTGTTCAAGCTTGCATTCACTGTTCATTATGACTTTTTGAATACATGCAGCACAAACTATTTCATAATGGCCTTTCTTTCATTTGGACTCTATTTAAAAAGGATGGCAGCAATATTCAATCTTGCATCCACACAGCCTTAGTTTGGGCAAATGTCCAGATAGTAACATATATTTCAATAAAATGTCAACTTCGGGATTGCTCTCTTAAAGCATGCAACTGTGTTATTTAGTGGAAAATAAGGGTAATCAATTATTTTCCTAGATGGAGGGTAACTCCATTTTGCACCTGGCAAAATCAAACTTGCAATAGTTGACTAAATGCTTCAATACAACTGTGCCCACAGTGTCCAGGCTGGAGAGGGGCCTTGGTTAAATTGGCATATGATCATATCCTGGGACAATCTGTCTCTGCCTCCCTCATCTTGCCCTGATCACCAGTCATAATACTTCATATGTGAGGAAGTGTTGTGAGGAGGCAGCTGAGGCTCATATGGAGATGATCGATCCTTTGTAAGCAGGCCTCCGGTTGAATCAAAACAAGGAAGCGAGTTCATGGACAAAGCCAGCCTTGGCAGTCTAACGTTACTGATGGTCACATCGATTACTAACCGTTAGCCAAGTTAGCTTTCCAGCTTGCCAACATAAAACCTGACTTACAAGCCACAAAGCTAACGTTAGCCAAACAGTATTTAGCCATAACTGTTGGTGGCTCATCTGGCTTAAAATACAAGCATTTACTTATTAATCATTATATTGGGTTAGTTAGGGGAGAATAAACACAGAAAGCAGGCTGAAAGCTTGGTATTAAATCCTTAGCTAACACCTACTGATGGCTAAGTGACAGCTGGACCGAGCGCAACAAGGAAATTAGCTCCGTTAGCAACGAAAATATTAGCTAACAACCAGAAGCTATCTCAAATGTTGCTTTGCTAGCTCGTCGCAAACAAACACAACACACTCACCTCCGCCGCGATAAATCCAAGGCGATCAGGACTCAGCTCGTGTGTCTGTCAGGTTAAATGTAGACGGATACCTGGAGCTCGGTTTCAGGTTTTGTCGGTGTGACTTGTTGTGACTGATGTTTCAGGCTAACAGCGGAGTGTCGTTAGCGGCTCTCTTCATTCTTCGCTGCTCGTCTGTCTTCGCTGGCCGTGAAAGGTTCGATGGCACCGGATGTAGAAACACGGCACCGCCCGCTTCACAACACACACTTCCAGGTCAGACTGACACGGGTTAATTATCTATTAGACCACTAATAAGATAATATGTTTAAGTGTAAAAACATCTGAATATCAGCCAATTAAAAGTTAGTTAATATGTGTCAGTGGTGTGTTTAAGGTTCATAGGGGTTTTTTTTTTCAAAAAATAATAAGTTTTTATGTTATTATTATTTTAATTCATCTTGCATTTTTTTCCAAATGTTATAAAATGTTATAAATAATGTTATAAACTGCTTATAAAGATGATTTTGTTATAGTATTTCACAAGTCATTTGCAGAAAATGAAGCATCACTTTTGTTTGATCCTGGCTGCATGATTAAATACAAATTCATATTTGTTAGACCAAATATTAATGATTGACAATAATATTACTTTTTACACACATCTCAAATGAAAAATAAGTCTGTGGATCTTATGTTATGGGACTTTTATAATAAAAAAAGAACATTACGCAAAAACTTTGCCGAATAATTAAAAATGTTCTAAATATACATGAATGCTATGCAAATGTGTTTCCACAACTTTTCACTTCAATGTGCATTTTCCTAGTTGAGGCCAGTAAACAGTGAGTCTGTTCAGGCTTGTGTCCATCATGACCTTTTGAAATAATGCAGCACAAACTATTTTATACTGGCCTTTTAAATACTGTCAGAGCTTTATTTGTCTAACAGGGAGTTGAAGTCAAACATAATTATCATCTCGGTGTAGGAAAACATACTGAACATCTTTTAGTCTGTCAATGACTTTTTTTTTTGTAAATGTAAGACATTTAGAATAACATATAAATCATGAGCTGTGTTCCTATTTGGTGTATTGACATTGCTTTCTGGTTATTTCTGTCTTCTGTACGCTTATTTACATGTTAAATTTGAGATTTCATTTAATATGAAAAAGAGGCTTGTAAGTGTACTTGCAGAAAATTCCTAAATACATGTTAAGCTGGTTCAGAGCTGAGTTTTTATTTTCAAGTCTGTTCTATTGCTTGTGCTTGGCAGCATCTGAGGTTTGCTTGACACCAGATTAGCTCTGCTTTTAAAAAAAACATGCCCTGTGTCATAAACCCTAGATTATTGCGCATAGTGTCTGTCACAAACACAAACCTCTGGGAAGGGTTCAGACAGCTTATCCACAGCATGAACAAAATATTGAAGTTCAGCTGTACTTTTCAACCAATAGCAGCACTTTAAAGTCATAGTTAACCTTCAAAATGATTCTGAAAAAAAAAGAAGATTGCAATCACAACAGGACCTTTCACATCTTTAAGCCCAGAGGCCCGTTGTTTTATAATTCATCAATGAAATAAAATGAAATGGAAAATCTCACAGAGTACAAACCAACTCACCAAAGAAAAACATGAAGATAGAGCCGAAAGCTTAATCAATCATATTTATTTTGTACATCTACCTGTAGAGCTCTTCCAGGAAAATGTGTGTGCTAATGCAAAGTGGTTACAAAAATAAAGCACATTCTTACGTAAATATGACATGACAGTAAAACTACACTTACAAATGCTGAATAAGAAAATAAGGACCATATCACTTGAATGTCTGTGCCTTTCTGTCATTGTTAAACCAATTTATCAAAGAAATGTATAATTTCTAATAATATCAGACAGTAGATGTATGATTCAAGTACTGTACATGTGTACATACATGTCAACAGTCATTTACACTGGCAGTAAATAATCTCTGCAGCACTTTCAAATGAGCTCCTTTGGGCCTCAATTGCTGACACAAGAAATCTTAGTACTTAAAACTGTTGTGGAAGAAATGGATTAATATAATAAAAATTATTCTAGCAAGTACATCATCGTAGAAAATACCAACAAAACAGTGATTGCATTTAGGCAACCTGCACTCACTGTCACCTTACACATCTGTTATCATTTTGTAACAACTCTGACAAGCATGTAAACTTGTCAAATATGAGTTTTAATATGATTTCTATGATCTACTATTTATTATGTGATACACTGTAACAATGTGCTAATACTCCTTGTAAATGACCTCAGTCATCAATAGTGGTATTTCATTAAAAAAAAAACAGCTTTTCCAACTGTACAATGCATTTGTGTGCATCAAAACATTATCTGACATGCATCCATAAACATAAGCTGTTAGAGACTGGAATGACTTACATACGTCTATCTTCTAATGTAAACTATAGACAATGTTATTCTAGGGCAGTACCTCAGTGTTAATATACTGGTTTAAGCAAGAAACATAAATATATAACCCACTGACAGCAGGTTTTACAAATACTACGGCCAGGTTAATCTCTCTTGGATTCCTGCTTCATACCATCTTTAAGTCAAGAACATAAACAAGGAATTATGCCAAAGAAATGTTGTGTAAATGCGGCAGCTTATTATATCAAAGTACTGTACATGTTAAGAGAATACACTATGATTCAAAAGATGAAAGAAAAAAAATGGATGGAAGTTTCTTGTGTGTTTCAAAATTGTCCTCTCAGTTCCTGGTCAAGAGGTAAAAGTGTTCAAAAAAGGCAGTTGGGGTCTTTAAAAACTCTCCCTCTTCATTAAGCTATTGCCTTGGCCTCAGGCAAGAACGCCTCCCAGAACTTTATAAGCTGGAATACAATCAAGACGAGAGGAATAAAAAGTTAAAATGTGTTGTGATAGTGCACGCTCAATATCTTTCAATATGTCAATAAATCTCAATAATGAACAATATTTAAAAGTTATTTTCATTATCAAGAACATTTTAGTACCCATGAATAAAATAAAGCATACTGAGTAAAGTATACAAGCTGAATATAATATTTGATAAAGTTAAAAGATTACCCGTTGCTGAGACTGCAGCATTGCGTCCAAATATTTCACTATCTGGCTCTTGAAGTCCTTGGCTTTTTCTTTCTGAAAAGACAAAAGTATTGTCATGTCTCAAGCTCTTTTCCAATTGAAAAGCCAGCTGGAGAGATGTCTGGCACAACCTCACCTACTTCCAAAACACATGAAGAGAAATAATCTGAAGAGGTCAAAACTCCATCAAGACTTCTGGTGTAAAGAACAACTATATTGTGAGAACAACCTGTTTCAGTTTTTGGCCTTCATCAGCATAACAGAAATTTGAACAACACAAAACATGGCCATGTGGTTGAAGGTTGAGCTTGAGATGTGACTGGTAGAAAGGCAAGGGGTGTGTCTAATGACGGATATAGGTGAGGAGAGGCACAAACAAACGGAAGGCACCATGTCAATCTGCTGGGTCTTTCCTGTCTTCAACAATGTAGACAAAAGTCATATTCAATCTACATTGATCCAAAGTTGTTGTAAGATGATAAAACACGGACATGAAACAAATAAACATACCTCAAACCTGAGAACCTCCTTGCGTACAGTCATTCCAACCCTGTCGAAATCTCTCTCGTACTGAGTAACCCTGGCCTCCCACTGAGGACATACATGAGGAGGAAAATAAACAAAACAATGTAACAGACAATAAAGACAATGAAAATCTCATTTCTTTCTTGGTTCAGTGCTGCAGCAGCTGTGAGGTCTCTTCGTCTGTTACCTCAGTGATCTCCTCTTTGGCCTGCTGCAGTTTGTCCGGTTTGTTGGCCCACAGCAGCTTGGCCTCGGCCTCTCTCTTCTTCTGGAGTGTGCTCTGAGCCTCCTGCCATCGCTGCCACGCCCGCATGCGCTGGTCAAAACAGCCCTGTGGACATCCATTTTGATTTAGGTGACAATAGTAACACAACACCTGATCTTTCCACGTACAAAACAGAGAACAGGTAGCACGCCTAATGTAAAACTGTAACCTGGCACAATGTAAAAGGTTTATTAAAAATGATTATTTAAGAGAACTTTTTCGTGATGCATGGATCGGCTCTACCACCATCCAAATCCACATTAATGCATTAATTGCTCACCCGAAACAAGTTATTTTCTTGATTTAGAGACCTATACCTGCATGGCCATTGACTCCACCTCTACAGCTTCCTTTGGGCTATACTGCCTTTTAAATTATGTTGAGCAGGGCAGGCTTTGCAGGTGAATTCTTCATTGTGTGTTGTATTGATGTATGAGTGTTTTCCTTAATGATTTACTTTAATGACTAGAGAGGCTGCTTTCAGTCATTTTAAAGGTTTCCATGTGTGCAGTAATGTCACTGCAGCAAATATCTGGACACATTTAACCAGCAAAACTAAAAACTGTTCTTATGAACTTGTCAGGACAGCGGAAACTCTTTAGAGGAAAGAAAATTAAACTTTAGCTTTTGGACAGCTCTGATGGAGCTCAGGAACTACTCCCTACTTCACTTTTCCCAGTACTCCGCACCTCTGAAAACTCATTCCTACGTTATCTCCAGTATCCTGCAGCTGTGGGCTTACCCGCATAGCACCCAGCAGACGGATGTAGTCAGCCAGCAGCTCTTCAAAGATGAAGAAGTCACTGGCTGCCTGCTCCTGATGCAGCTGCTCCATCTTGTCCTCCACCTCTGCCAGCTGGGACAGGGCCCGGGACAGGGCTGTGTTGTCCTCAGAGTTTCCCAACATGGCCATACTTTTGGCAAATACTGCCGTGTTCCCACACAGCTCTGGTTTTGAAGGAGAAAACAAAAAACCTATTCAGTCCACTTGTTTCACCCTAAACCACTGGGCAGCTGAACTGTACTCTTCTGTTTCCACAGTTGAAACAATCTGATAAAACACTGGGCAGACAAAGACAAGTCAAGAAAGTCAGATGTAGCTCACCCTTCCTGTGATTGACCAGAGAATCGACCAAAGCATGAAGCTTCCTCAACTGCTGCTCCTCGTTCTCCACCTCCTGGAACTTGTCCTCAAACCACTGAGACATGCAGCAAAAACAGGGCAAGAAGAAAAAAAACACAATCAAACAACCTCATCACGACTACAATGACAGGCCTGTTTGTCTTGTTATAATTTCAAGTTCAAGACATTCGTGGTATCGTTGTTTACCAAAGCTACCCTTTGGTTTTGTTTACTTGGGAGTGTATATAACGCCCACATAACAGAGTCAGATGTTGAAGGCCAGTTCCCTCCTCTTCTGGATGTCATAAAGGCAGAATTAGACCGCTAGGCTTCCTTTACCTCTTTCCTGATTGGGCAGGATTGCTCTCATTAAAATGAACATTCTGCCCAGACTTACTCTTCTACTCTTCTACTCTCTCTTTTTTTTTTTAATCAAATATAGTTATCTCGGCATTTGAAGGCTGGCTCAGTTCCTTCATCTGGAGCAAAAGGCATCCCTGACTAAAGATGGCAAAACTCCAAATGGCTAGTTCTGATGGGGCCTTAGATGTACCAAATGTGAGACTCTATCAGCTGGCAGCACACCTCCCGGTGATAAGATAAGATAAACCTTTATTCGTCCCACAGTGGGGAAATTCACATCTCACAGCAGCAAAGGGGATAGCAGCAGTTGAATAGTAAAAAGAACAAATAACAGGTTTAACAAATTTGTATGGCTTATTTACACCTGCAAATATGGATATGAAGTATGAAATATAAAATAGGACCAGTGTGACCGGATGACCCAGCCTCAGTTTGGTTCCACAGTTAATCCTCTCAGTCCAAACACCCTTTATAGACTTTGCTGTTTGTGAATAACTCTGTCTTTCAAGGACCTCTGTACTATCACTTTAAGCACTGTCAAAGCCTGGAGGTCCAATTGTACTATAGAAGGCTGTGCTCAGTTCACAACATCCCCTCTTAATCCTATTCTGGATGGCCCCGACTTTCTGCCAAGCTGTCATGACTGGGGCTTTAAAGCATGGTACAGCCAAGAGATCTATTGGACGGCCAGACTTTACTGTCCTTTCAGTAGCAACAGAAGTTAGTGATACTAATTCCAGAGAGACAACATTCTTAGATATTTGCAAATTAGACACTTCATCACTAAAGATACCACATTAACAACCAACAGTGCCACATGCAAAAAAGGCCTTGACATATCAAAGAAACACATTAGTGTATTTTGAAGAGTCCTAAATTCCAACTCATCTCTCGATTGTTGACCTAGACTGGCAGGAAGTGTACAGAGATAATCTGCAATCGAACCAGGTCTACTCACTACTTCACCCACATTTAACACCTGCCCTCACAAACAAAATGGATGATAATGTGTCTGAAGATATAGTGTGTTTATATCTTAAAAGACAAGAAATTACCTCCTCATTTTGCCAAGTCATGTCTGAGTATATGAACAATGTAATACATGTATTCTAAGAACAATGCTCTGGTGCCTCAATTGATCTATCAGGGTTTATCCAACAACAGGTTTGTAAAAACACTTCATCCAGAGTCCCCTTACAGTGTCAGACTCATTCATCTTGATGGTCATCTTGTTGACAGCATCTGATGCCTTATTGATCATTTTGAGGAAGCCAGCTCCACTCAGTGTCTGGGTGCTCACTGCTCTGGGTAGCTGGAAACACAAACACACACGGCTCAAAACTTCAGTTACTGTGGCAAATGTGGTCATTCTCATGAAACAACAATCTAAAATAAGCTAATAAAACTACACATTCCTCCTCAAGGCAAAAATCTAAATAAGATAAGATCAACCTTTATTCATACTCACATCTTCTCTCTCCAAGAACTCACGGACATCAGGGTCTTGTAGTAATGATGGGTGAGACACTACTCTCTGGAGATACCTACAAAAAGCACAGAGGCAGAAAGATGACTTAGACATAAGACATGCACATGGGAATTGTTGCATCATTGTCGACTGTAATGGGACTGAGCATGTGGGTCAAATATTTAATTCTTGTGGGGACTGTGTGTTGCTGGATCTGTCTGTTTGTCTTAAGTATAATAATAATATAATTCAAAAAAGGAGGCCCAGTAAAAATATGACTTATTATCTTCTTAATAATAATTTTCACTGTATGAAACATGTATGAATCCTTGCCTCTCCAGAGCTGCTCTTCTTCTCTCCACAAACTCTACTGATGATGGATCATCCATCCCCACCTTCACTTTGGTCATTCCTGTTGATCCAAATGACAATCACAAAAGGGAACACACAGACTTAAAAGCAATGACTTAAAATTAAAAAAAAAAAAACCCAGGCACTCACCTACGACACTCTTCTCGGGTGGTGGTGGAATGATGCAGCCGTGGAGCGACTGCTTGACCGACAGCTTCTCATAAAGACCCAGAAAGTCACTGTAACGCCTCCTCACAGTGAAGGCTTTACTCCTGAACATGGGCAAGGACGTCTGAAAGTAGAGACAGGGACAGTAAGGCACAGAGCTTGAAAAACTGCAGAAACAATAGTGAGGATTTAGGAGCCAAGTAAAAATGCATGTATCAACACAAGCTTTACTACAGACCCTGGTGGAGACTTTGTAGGCCACATACGCATTCATGCCATCTCCTGGTAGGACAGAAACATAAAGGATACATGAACAAGAGAATTAATCAGGTTTTAGTTAAAAATAAGTGCATTTAAAAAATTTGATTGCAATGTCACTTTCCAAATAACAACATCTGAAGGAACTGAAAACTACAGATGGCTGTATCGTAATTTTAACAAATAGACCGTATGAAAGATGAGACTAACCAACTTTCTCAGGGTTGGTGACAGCAACATCCACATCAAAACTATCCTTGGCCTCTTCCTCCTCCAACTGTAATGAACAAAAGGACACACCTCTGAACATTTGACGGTAACAGGCAGATTACTCAGTGATACAAGAGCATGCGTGCAGTTTGCTGCTTCCAAGTTCCTAGACGCTTCGCTCAGGTGTGGCCTGTACCTGTTCCAAGGAGGTAGGCTGCATGGCTGCAGGGCTCTGAGTGAAGGAGGAGGCAGGACGTGGGCCAGAGGAGGAGGAGAGCTCCTTCCGATCAGAGCTGCCTGGCTTGTCTGTGCTCAGCTCCACATGTGCCTCTGGGGAAAGAAAAGACTTTTGATTAATGTATGCCTGTCTTGATGTGAAAAGAAAAGGAAAACAGATGACTAATGTCTCATAGTATGTCATACAAAACAACCACACCTGATTTATGCACAACAATGAACTGGTTCTGTGGTAATCATTACTTCCCTGTAGAAAAGCTACAGTACTTGTACATGACTAATGCAGAAAGTCAACATTACAACTCATTATTGACAAAGGACATGTATGAGACTTTTCAATTCACTCACTAAGTACAGATTAATTGCAGCACAATGCCAATTTCCAAATCTTTATTTCAACCTTTTTCAATCCTCTGTTAAACTACTTCATTAACTGTGACTCTGTTTGCTAATTCTATTTTTTTTTTTTTTTCATTTGAACTGCCGCTGGCTGTTGACCAGATGATCACAAGATTTCAGGCTTGGTAATTAAGCACGGCTGGGTATCAAAGCTCTGTACTTTTTGAATGAAGAGCTGCAATATTTCCACAACACTGAGAATTTAAAAAGAGTAAAGATTTGGAAATCAGCGCTTCTTTCTTCTTAGTCAGATTGTTTCTTTATTTGGCCCTGAGATGTAAATTTGTGACTTTTTTCACTATTGACTAATGTTTTCTTGAATAAACACAACAGTTGTTGGTCATTTTATTGATGATCAAAGTTCGTCTGCAGATTCAGCCCCACTGTGGTGATTAGTGTGCCTAATGGTGCAAGAAGTACTCACATCTTTTAATAAGTAAAAGTAGCAATAACAGAGTGTAAAAAAAACTCTGTGACTCTGCATTCAAACATTGTACTTATTAATGTAAAAGTATTCATTATGCAGAATGCCCTATTTCATAATGATGTATATTTTATCATATGATTATAATTAGTGATCACTAGGGACTAATTAGAACTACTTCCATATACTGCCATGTAGCAATCCACAGGAATACATCACAATTTATTCGTTGATTTATATGATTGATTTATACTGATTATCTGAATCTGTGACGTCACTAGTAACTTATGGTGTGAAATAAAAGTAGTAAAAAGTACAATTGGCTTCTAAAAATGTAGCAGAGTAGATTGATAAAGTAGCATAAAATTGAAATACGCTACTGTAGTACAAGTGCCTCAAATTACAGCACTAAATGTAATTAGTTACATTCCACCACTGAGTACATCACATGACCAGTAAACTTGATGTGTAAAATCAGTGGAATGCCCCTTTAAGATCTGCATTGAAATTGTCCAGCATGACCAAGGCTGTACTGCAAAATCGAAACTTAGTGGAATCAAATGGTTGATGGGAAATGTGTCCTGACCGGCAAACAGGTCGTTGTCGTCATCAGAGTGAAGTCCGTTGGACTTGGCAGGTGTGCTGCTAGTCTCCTCCTCCTCACTGAACAGGTCCGGAGGCTCCTGGTCGCTGACCCGGTCCGGCTGAGAGACTCCTCGGCTCACAGCCACAGGGTGACTCTGGAGACCGGGACGCCACAGGGACAGGAGGGGGGGAAAGTGGAGGGAGGACAGTGGAGGAGGAGTGAGGTTTCTTGTCTCATGACCGTTATAACACTGATAACCAAGAAGGGGACGGTGGCTGGGTGGGGTCATGTGAGCTGGACATGAGCAAAGCAAAACTTACATTCACGACAAAATTATAAATACGAGCTCAACAGGAGCATCTTTAAATTATGAATGAAGCAGCAGAGCAGGCCGATAAAACCAAAAACAGTGTTAAGTTTTATAGATATGAGTCAAATCTGCTAAATTTAGCCGCTACAAACTAACTTCATCTAGCTTATGAATGAATTTCGTCCCATTTATATTAAATGTGACAGTATTTCTCAGCTCGCTGTCAGTTATTTTGGATGCAGGTCAGATCAGATAAAGACTTGACTTAACGCTCCCGGCTCGTTAATTTAACGCACACGTAAGCGACATAGGTTATAAGTCGTTATAACGAGCCGTGAACGGACATTACTGACGAAGATGTCCTCCCCGTCGTCGCTGTCTCCGTCCGCCAGGTCGGGCAGTCCGGCTCCGGGCTCCTCTGCTGCAGGGAGAGGAGGAGGGTTCCGATCCGAGCTGGCCGCCATCTTCCGTGTTGTGAGAGGGCCTGACGTAGGCGGAAGGAGACGGAGCGTGGAAAGTCAGAGCCAGCGGCTGCAGCGACACCTGCTGGTTACAAAGCGACACGACAGAGCACAGACGACCTACATTTATAATTTTAGAGAATAGAGAATATTTAAAATAGGGATACCTGCTTTAAATCGAACTGCCTGAAGATCTGAAGGTACCTTTTTAAAAGTGAAATGGTATTTTCAGTATTCAATCTCTATTATCCTTGTTATTGTTGTTTTTATCTTGTCTTATTGTATTTTATTTTTGTATTATTTTTAATTGTCTGTCATTGCAGTTCTGAAATTTAATCCTTATTAAACCATATAATACCTTTTGTAGCTTTGTGCTCTCTATATAAAGTTAATTATGATCATTATTATTGAACTCATGGCCTCAGTATTTCTAAAATATTAGCTAAAGGTCTTGTGAATAGTATCTAAGTATGTAAAAGTGTAATCCTGAGGTATTTGTACTTTATATGTTTAATTTTTTGTGCTACTTTATACTCATATAAGCTACATTATATCAAGTTCTGCAACACATGACAAAATGTACGTGTTATTGACTTGGAGGAATTCCATTAATTGACTTTACCTTCATTTACAGACAGTCAGTTTCTCTGAAACTTACCTGAAGAGATGGGGCAGTTGGAAGAACTTCTCACATTTCATCCGATTATATAAAGTTTATTTTTCTCGATGATGGAGTCACATGGAGAACTTGGAGTCAGTTGTACGTTGTATATGAAGGGCTGCCAGTTGCTGAACCCAAAATGCAGCAGAAAAGAGTTAAAATGGTGAGACTGCATGAGCTCAGGATAAAAGCCTAACGTATCTGAATAGTCACAGATATATTTTTTTTCAAATTTTTGTAATGTGTGCTGACACATCGCAACTGACTCATTTTCATTTGTCTATCTTTGTACACGTCAGTGTTTTTAAATGTCACGGTTCTATTCAAATCTGTTGTGACATCAGGCCACATTTTTCAGCTACATCAACGAAGGTTGAAATTAACACCAATGAGCAGCCAAATGCTGAGTGAGTCAGGTCCATCAGCCACTCAGGCAGAAAGCCAGTGTTTATCCAGTCTCACATAATGACAATGATAAAAAAAATATATCAGCCACAAATGTGATCAAACAATTACTGGCTGACAAGGTCTCACCTTCACGGTATGAAGAGGTTATTCAACCAATGATTAAAAACAGAACATAAAAAGAATTGACATGTCACTGCTAACAAGAATTATGAAATGAACCTTTAAGAATTTGTAATTACACAATGAAACACAAAGTCTGTGTACAAAAGAGGCTTTAGTTCTTTAACTATGTGAGGCTGAAAAATACTAAAATGACAGCTGTCCTTTTGTTTCATATTCAAAGCAACTGAATGTTTAAACCAAATGAAGTAATCCTCGACGAACAATTATTTTTATGAGTGATACCTCTCTCATGTGTAGAGATAGTGTCAACTGTCAATTATCAAAAACAGATCACATAGAACAGCCTGATTGTGTGTGATTTGGTTAAAGAGATAGAAACTAATAAATGCCTCAGGACAGAGCTTTCACGTATTAAGTATAGTCTGAAGTTAATTTAAAAAAATTAGGCAATCTTGGCTCAACTGTTAAGGAGTCTAACATAATCATGCTCCTTTCAGCATCCAGGGTGAGTGAAATCAGTCAAGTAAACTGGGGGTGACCAGTACCTTTTTGTAAGCTTGTGAGGTAACTGTGCGATTTTGGATTGTGTGTTATTGATGATGACCTATTTCAGTACACTTAAAGACACTCAATAAAGGTTAACACCTGACGGGCTTCCTGATCATGTCTGATGAAAAGAAGACGAGCAGAAACATTTACTTTGTTAGTATTCATAATAGTTTGTATACACAATGTATAGGAGCACCAATAAAAAAACATCTTTTTTTTCCAAACCTTTTTTCAACATTTTTTAAAAAGCCACAGATTTGTTTTTTTTTCTTCCTACAGAAAGCAAAGAAAGCTCTGTACATGAACAAGCAACAACAGAATTCCTCATCATGAGCTGCGGAGCAAACAACTCGGCCGCTCAAATTCATATCATCTCTGAAGCAAAAAAATAAACATAAAAAACAAGACCAGCTGCCTGCTGCTTACCTAGGACACTACATTACACAAACAGCTTTTGATATTTAAAACACAAGATATGTAAGAAATGTACTTTTCAAAAATTGTGAAAAAGTGCAATACAGGTTCAACTGTTTACAACTCAATAGATTATTTCCCAAATGGAGCTGGGTCCTTTTTCTCCCCCCTTTGTTTTCAATCATTTTTTTTTCTCCAAAACTTGTTCCTTGTTTGTATCCATAGTTAAAATCTCTTACAGTTATATTGACATTCATGATGATGTACATTTATGAGAAACATGGTATTCACAAAAGTAGAGCAAATTACTATGATTGCAAATGACAAATTTCTTTGGGTAAGAGGGTAATGAAAAACTAGTTTCTTAGATGAACTTTTTTTTCCTTTTTACATCAGATTTGTGTATAGAACAAGCTTCCGTTTTTTTTTCTTCATACAAAAACTACCATGTAAAAAAAAATCTGGGAGTCCTATTCAAAAGGCCAACATCTTTGCATCTTATAAGATTTGTAAAAGAACCAGGGCATATGATGAAGAACAGCAGGAAAATACAGCAAACACACTCCGCTGTGGGAAAATGCACACGTGGTTCAGCAGTACAGACGTCTGAAACCAAATATTGGTTTTTGGAAACGACACACACATTCGACCGAACTTCTCGTATAAAAGATAACTCGTCTGTTGCAGGTGATTGACTGATTGACTGGGTGCCATGTGAGGTTTTTTTTTTGTTTTGTCTTGTTTTTCTTAGGAGAGGTGGGGGTCAGCGCCCTGAGTCCTAGGTACCCCTGACCTGTGAGGAGATACTGTCAAGTCCCACAGAACTACATAGAAACTGCCATGGCGGTGAGTGACAGCACAACTCCGAGCGACATCCTTGGAGAGCCGAGTCGTCTCGACTGTCCAACATACAAACACGTTGGTAAGGCTTTTAAAACGGAGCTCCCACAACAAAGAAAAGACTGAAAAAGAAGACGTTTTAATGTACAAAGCGGGCAACACAATGCCAGAGAAGAATGTACTGTAGAAACACATCAGGCTTCTCTCCCCTTTTGATATGAAAACTGAGCTTCAGGACTCATTTGTTATCCCACTTTCATCCCAAATAATAACAATGAAATATGGGAAAAACATCAAAAGAATGAGGCAGTTTAAAAAAAAACACAACATATGTACATGTTTATAAGGATATGTGTGTAAAAAATAATACAATAACATAGAAAATAATAAAAAGTCATGGCACAATATATGACACAAGGGGGTAAAAACAAAAAGATGACCACGTTTGTGAATAATGTAGGCTTGTAAAGGGGGGGCTGATATCCAATGTTCACTTCACTGAAACGGCCCAATAGATATACAAAATGCACAAAGAAAACACTAATCAAACAAACACTGTGTGTAGACTGCGCCGCATGAGCACCAACATCAAAACCAGCATATTTTTGGACTTTCTCCTTTTGACTTGACATTGAATCAACCGTCTCATCTCGAGTGAGCGTTCGCAACAAAAAAAACCTACCGTACGTATTTTTGCTGAGGAAAAAATTCACAATCTTCCGGTTGAAAGCGACCAATGTTTTAGAGTTCATTGTCTCTGAGAATGGTTCTTCATAAAAAGATGAAGCGTGTCACTTTGTCTTCCCTCTCATGGCAATCTCCTTCCTGAGACTGAGCAAGGTAAGCCGAAAAAAGTTCCTAAGTTTCAGTCTGGAGGTTTTTTTTTCTCTGCAGGGGGACGTGAGAGTTTTCTTGGGCACAAGAAGCCATTTTGTGTCCACCAGCCTCTGGCTCCCAAGGTTTGTGTTTGGGTGTGTTTGTTTGACTTACGAGTGTGTGTGTGTGTGTGGATGACAGAGAAAAATGTGTCTGTGTGTGTGAAGGTTTGTGCATGCTCATGGCGCTGTGGTGATGGCGTTCAGGTCCTTCATCAGGCCCTCGAGGTGGGCCATCTCCTCGGTCAGCTCGTCAGGCTCGTAGCTCTGAGGGAGAGGAACAGGGTTACTGCGAGGGGCGGGGGAGGGACAGGGGGGGAGGGAGGCAAGCACCTGGAGGGAGGGAGGGAGGGAACGAGGGAGGAGAAGAGAGGAGAGGAAAGGAGAGGAGGAGAGGGTCAGTCAGGGATTTTTCACAGAGGAAAGGGGAAGTCGTATGGGTGGGGTGAGGCGAGCTGGGGGATGGGTCAATGGGACTGAAGTGTCATAAATGAGGAAGCAAATGGAAGCAAAACATCCAGAACCAAAAACGAAGCCGATGTCAACAGATGGTCAACAGCCAATCAAGGATTAGGACACGGAGACAAGATTTAATGGTAAAAATAAAATCATTCCAGTTATGGGGTTTGTTAGAATCAGTTGTTAAATGAATTGATCAAAAGGCAGCCGACAACACCACAAAAAATGGTGAGATTGAAGTTGGAAAGAATAAAAAGAGAGAAAGAACAAACAGAAAATGTGGTTAAAACCAATCCAGTTGAAACTGTATCATCCAGTGCCCAAAGAAAACCTGACATGGATTTGGAAGGAATGTGTGATTGGTATAATTTACAAGGCAATTCACCGTCATTAAGTCTGGCACAAACAGATTGCATTGCTACAGGCAGCGAGTGTGTGGCGCTATACTCACGCTGTCTACATCCTCCAGCATCTTGCTGGTCTCTGGCACATCAGGGGCATTGGGCACAGTGACTATCATCGGTGTTCGTGTCCTTCCTAGTGTTCCAATAGAGGCTGTTTTAACGACGTGAGGGTGAGTGGGAGGCCCTGAATGTGACAAACACACAAATACACAACAGTCAGTGAAGGCACCACGTGACACTGCTTGAAATGAATAACTGCTCTCTCTGTAACAAATAAACATTGGCTCACTTTCTGGTGTTTTAGTTAAGCTGTGGACTCACATATTGGTCAAATTATAATGTGAATAAATGTAAGAGTCAGGACGAGTATCGCCTCAGCATTCAAAGCTTGATTCAAAGCACAGAGCTCCACTGAAGCCCAACAACTATGAAAAATACATCATGAGCTGCACTGTTGGACTGGGTGACATGTTTCATCATTTACACACAGACACAGACACACACACACTGTAGTTTGAAAGTCAATCCACCATCCAGCTGCTGTAAATAATCACTAAAACAAAGGAGTGTGTATCAGCAGGTGGAAGAATGCCACCATGAATTTCACTATTTAGTCCTGTTTGGGAGGAAATTGTTTAGCCATTGATGTGTGACTTGTGAGTGAGTATTACATTTTCGGTACAAACCATTGGGTTTGGAGTGGAATGCTACATAACATAATCAGAGACCGAACAAAAACACTGTTGATTTTGGTCTTTTAAAGCAATTTGTGACCAAAAATACAGACGATCAACAGCCTTGTTCTTACTCAAGTGTAAAGAGAAGGAGGAGAAGTGACTCATGATAAACACTATTGCTCAAGTTTGAAAATAGAAATTCTTTTAATAATAACATTTTCATTCAGCAGAAAAAACTTCTTCAATAAGGAATTGCAAATGAACTGAAGCCAGAAGATTCTTTGTCTATGTAATTCAAACAATCTGTACCTAATGAATGATCATCACTCCTCCTGGTCTTTGCCCGGTCACAGTCTGAACAGCTTGGATGACAGTCGGCAGTCTTGTACTCTGAACTGACCTCAGCTCAACTGTGTGTGTGTATTTGTGTGTGTGTGTTTCTGCTCACCGGTCTGAGCCAGCAGGGGAGTGCTGGGCAGGGCAGGCGACTCGTATGATGGATGGCTGGTGGCTGGGATTGCAGGTACGGCAAAGCTCTTGAGTGGGTGGGCGTGGGCGTGCGGGTGGGCCGAGCGGTGGGGGGGCAGGTTGCTGGAGTAGCTGGGCTCCTCCTCTGTGGTGGTGGAGCCGTGGTAGCTGCCCTCGGGGTCGGCCAGGATCTCCGAGGGGCAGGAGGCCTGGGAGGAGGCGGTGGCAGGAGGGAGGGGCTCCGAACTGGGGGTGTTCCTCACTGACTCTGGAGAGGGAGCAGAGGGGAGGTAAGGAGAGACAATGAGCAGATGGGTTCACAGGCCGAGGGAATTTCTAACAGACTATTTATCTTCTTATGTGAGAGAATGTATTACAGATGATTATGCTAATATTTCTGATCCTGGGAAACTTCCAATATCATCTTCGTAGTAAGTGAAGGCTTCTCTCTCTCTCTTACAGGTTTAAGTAAGAGTACAATGGACCAGAGCTGAAACAATCAGTCGATAACAGTCAACAAATTCGATAATTGATTTAGTCATTCCTAAACCACAAATGCCAATTTTTTTTCAAAAGCTCACAACTATTTTTGTTTGAGTTTTAGACAAAACAAGCAATTTAAATATCTCAACTTGTGATGGACATTTTTCACATGTTTTGGACATTATATAAACCAAGTGATTGATCAAAAGAAAGCTCAGCAGATTATTCGATCATAAAAATAATTGTTTAGTCAATAGTTAGTTACAATTCTACAATGAACACATATATTCTGTTTCTGGCTCTTTGAACTAGCTCAGCCGAAATTACAATCATTCCTCTATTTAAACTGATATCACTTATAATTTGCCATAATATTCCCTGGGAAACACTGATCAGTATCTATACTGTTCAAACTGGGTCAACCATTTTCTGTTGTCTGTCCAGAGTCTTTCATATCGTTATAGGGAGGCTTAGCAAATGGGTGTATACAATTTAAAGTGCATACCTTGTGTATATCATAGTGATATAAAATTGATTTTGTTTATATAAAGTTACTTATAACTTTATATAAGCTACCTATATACTTGCTGTTTACTTTGTAAACCACAAAATGATCAAGCAACATTCAAATAATAATCCACATTTTTATCAACTGAGCGATCAACAGGTGAGCCCTGAGCTGTCCCTGCTATTTAACTCAACATCCAGATGGCAAAAAGTTTATCACTGGTATGTCTGTTTACATTCCTGATGGCAGAGTTCAGTTTATTTCAATAAAAGTTGAGGTGAGCAGAAGAGAATAATTTCAGAAGGCAACAAGGTCAGAGAAGAGTGGTTAGTAACGCTTTGAAAAACTAAAATATGAATGTAGCAAGATGGCAGCTGCATGTGAATGAATGAGTAAATGAATGAATATGACAGTGCACTGTCCTCCTCTGTCCTCCTCCTGCTGTCCAGCAGGTGGCAGTGTCTCACCTGTAGAGTCCACCCTGTCTAGATGGGAGATGGGGGTGGCGCAGGCGTGTGGGCGTGGGTGCCCGCTGCCCTGGTGGTAGAGGTAGCTGCGTGTAGGCGACGCCAGGCTGCCCATGTGATAATGGTGGTGATGGTTATCAAGGGAATGGATGGGGTGAGCACTAATCACAGCTGTGAAATGGATACACACACATATACAGACACACACACATAGGACGAGATGTTAAACCAGCTGTAATGATGAGGGACGTGGAAGTATTACTGGTGAGATACACACACATGCTATGTCTATTTCTCAGTCACCAAATTCACAAAAACAAACATTAAAATGAGAATAAAATTAACATTTACTGAAAGAATGACATCAACTTTAGCATGAGATATATTTGAAAATAGTAGTTTCTTGAAAAAAAATCTATGTGCTTTTATTTCAAAATGTTCTGTCGTCTGCTCATTATCTATAAGTTACGACAAGTTCTACTCACTCACACCCGCACACACACACGTGAGCACACGCACTTACGCTGAGGTGGCTGTGCGTCAAAAGGCATCATCATTTTAGGCCTCATCCCTCGACGGCCTGCTAGTGTAGACATGCTGTCCTCTGATTCGTGGCCTAAAGGGTACGGTGGAAACCAGCCAATCAGAAAGAGCTGCTACTCTATCGTTCCTTTTATGAATGATCCATCTGTGGATCTCAGGATCCTAAATCAGCTTTATATAGTTGGGTTTTCGGTGCATTTCAAAACGTCACACTCAGCATTCTTTAGTTATGAACTCATTGTTTTAAGTGGATTTACTGTACTTGCAGAAAGTTGTAGTATTGGCAGTGTGTGCTTGATGGGCATAATGTATGAAAAGCATGAAATGTTTGGCATGATAATCACAGAAAAAAACCAACAGCAAACACAAGTGTTGACTTGTGAAACAAAAATACCAACAAATCCTCCAAAACTCCTCCAGCCATTCTCCTGGAAGCAGCCCTGAGGGTATTAACACATTTCCTGCCTAAAAAAACCAACTGCTTTCTTAGTCAAGCTTCCAACATGTACTTTTTCCGTCTGCCAGCCAAACTCCGAAGTTTGCTCAGTGTTATTATGCATGTAAGCTCAGGCAGTAAGGGTGACATTTCACTTTGATCTCATTCCCATAACATCAAATTTTAAGTCTTCCCCCTTGGCAAGACTGACCGCGGTAGGAGTTGCGCCGCTGCTGCAGGTGGGGGTTGCTGTCCAGGCCGCTGTCAGCCGGCGTGATGTCCTGCGAGGTGCGGGGGATGGGCGTTTCGGTCATGACCGGGTTGGGGTCTGGCGACTTGTCCATGGGCTTGAGCTCCAGCCTCTCGTGGTGAATCCAAAGATCCGGTGGCTTCAGGTCTTTGGAGTTTCCCTTGTATTTGTGGGAGCCGTTTGATGACTTGGAGGCAGCTCGTTTTCTGCAGGAGAGAACACGGAGGTAATGATGACAGACTGATCTGATTTAGAGAGAGAAGGTGGCAAAGTGGCCAAAGTTAGAGGAGTTAGAAGATGTGTTATTAGAAAGGAGGAGGGAGAAAGAAAGGTAAGATTGAGCTCCTTACTTTTTCTGGTGGGAGGTGGTGCGCCGCGTGCACAGGAAGGCCCCCACCACCACCACGATGATGGTGAAGGCTCCCACTGAGATGATGATGACAATGACCAGGATGTGATTTTCACTGTTGCCTCCCACCCCTGATTTACCTCGAGAAGAGAAAGACTGGATTAGACTTCATACATTGAGATGATAAATACCTCTGTAAAGATGCTGGTGAGTCACTAACAGGGAAAAAACAGCGACAAATATATGGGTCTAAAATTGTAGATTTCCAAATGCACTGCCAGGAAAATGGAACACGATTTCACAGAGTCCAACTTTCAGGACACAATCAGTTCATGATTTAAGCTGCCGTGGGGTCTGGTTGATAGATCATAGCTGAACTAAAGAAGGTGGGTGGGAAAATCTTACCAACTGCAGTTCCAGGGTCCTGTGAGCGAGGGCCTACTGGATGCCCCGGCTTCGGTGGAGGATTTGAGGCTGATTCAAAATGGAAAAAAAAAATCAAATCAACCGAAACTCTCCTTAAGTGTTTTTATGACCTCTCCTACTGTCCCATTTATTCCTCTGTCAAACGTTCACGAGATACATTATACTCTGAACATTTCTACAAGCACAAATAGATTTTGCCGGTCATGCAGACCAAGTTTTCATCAGCCCAGAAGATGGAAATCTTTAGGAAAAGAGATACACGAGGTGCAGAGTCAGCAGTGAAAGATAACAGTGTGGAGGGGGAATTTACCTTGGTCATTAGCCATTTTGTCAGAGGACTCAGCTTAACAGGCCAAAGGAGAGCAGGGAGGGAGAGACAATAAAAAAGCACAAAACAGGTTAGCTGAGAAGAGCAGCGAGGGAGAGAGAAATAAAGCGAGAGATGGGGATTGTGAGGAGGAGGAAAAGGGGCAAAACTAGAAGAATGAGGGATAGTGAGAAAACAGCAATTGTGTACTACAGACACAGGCAAGCTCACATTAAAAGCAAAGCATCTAAATCCAAATACCAACAAACAGTACAATAAAACACATACTGATTTTACGTTAGAAACTATAATAGACATCCTATGAGCAAAGATTTTCTTAAAAACAGATGCAGCCCTGTCAAAATATTCAGACAGAAACAAAGTGTATCCAGCTCCTTCAAACTGAGTTGGGAGCAAATTTGCTGACCAGACTTTGCAGTAATTCGGTCATCCCCGACTAATCAACAAGGCTTGGGAAACATCTCTGTCTCCTCTCTCAAGAAGCTTTTTTTCCCCATCAGGAGAATTTGTCTAATGTGTTAACTACAACATTTATTTAAGTCAGGGCCGCTGATACATAATATATTTAGCTGAATGTTTAGGAAAAATCCATCCTTGGACAGCAGCACTTTGTTTGGCTTTATTCATTTGGGATTTTGATTTGTGATGTAATTTAATAACAGGAGGCTTTGTGAGATGAAATATTTTAACAATGCATTCATCACATCATAATTTTTTACAACATGCGATTTCTGTTGTGCCAGTTAAAGTCAAATGTTAAAGCTGTGTTAATTGATTCTTTTGGACACTTGAGGACAGAATAGCTTTCATAGTCTAAGGCCACCTTCAACAACACACCTCCACCAGTGCAGCCGCCTTTATAGCAAACAGTTGCCTGTTTACACAACCAGCAGACATCAAAATTAGTATTCACTTGGAGTTTGTGTTGACCTGACTAATGTAAATCCAATATTCATTCTCTCTCCATTTAGCTCATTAGCAGTTCCACTCCTGAGATAAATATATGGCACTTGAAGGGCCTGGTGGGATTATATCGTTTTACATATGAAGCTCTTTATCATGTTTCATCTTGTCTTGCTCCTCAAACTTACTCTTTGGAGTGCGGAAATGCACAGCCTCAGACATGGGGCCCATGCCCTTTGAGTTTCGGGCCTGGATCTTGAAGTAGTAGGTGGTGTCCAGCGTCAGCTCCTGGATCTGGTGCGTCAGGCGGTTGCCCACCACCGGCTCAATGACCCAGTCGTGGACCTCTGCGTTTACATCTGTGCTGTAGTAGATGATATAACCTGCAACAGGGAAGGTCAGAAAATGAGAGTCAAATCCATTAAAGTTCATTGGCTTTAAA
Source organism: Centropyge bicolor (assembly GCA_037975185.1). Classification (NCBI taxonomy): domain Eukaryota; kingdom Metazoa; phylum Chordata; class Actinopteri; family Pomacanthidae; genus Centropyge; species Centropyge bicolor. The sequence goes on from JBBMOC010000001.1 coordinate 2,843,250, forward strand.
GCTGTGCAAATCAACTACAATGTTTTTGTGCTACTTAGCTTTATTCTACCAAGTCAAACTGCACAATCAGAGTCATCTATCGCACCCTTTATTGGATTTATATAATTCACTGCATTATATCTCCTTTTAGTAAAAAGCCTGCAGTGCAGTGATCAGATGGAGATGGAGCTTCCTCTCTGACTACTACTGCAAATAAAACACATTTCATTTGGACTTTTACATATGTAATCATACTGAGCAGATTAATTCTCCACCTAAATGTGATTTCATTCTTCCATTTTAAGTAGAGACTTGTTACAAAATGATCTAAATGCTTCGAATTAGAAACAGAAATGTGCCTTTTTTCAGTCCAGACACACCAGATTCTTCCATGGTTAGGGAAGCATATATCAACCTGAGTCTACATTTATCTGTGACACCGCGTAATGTGTAACACACAAGACAGACTTTGAGACTCACCAGTGATCTTTCCGTTGGCCTCAGAGGGCGGCTGCCAGTTGACAATTATGGTGCGAGGTTTGTTCTCTTTGCTCACCACGGTCACATCTTTCGGGGAGGAGCTGGGAACTGTGGGGGGGTTGAGACAGGACATCTGTTGTTTTGTTGATCAGTGTGTCTTGTGCTACAAACAGTATGTGCTTTTGCATATGTGTGGTGTCTAACTTAGCACACATTTACTGGATACTGTATGCTTTATGTGACTCCTGTGTTGTGTTTATCTTGTAAATGCACCCACTTCCCTCAAAACCGGTGACCTAAAGTTTATAACTTGTGTGTGTACATTTTTATAAGCTTGTATATACCATTTACTTGCACTCACACACAAACCCCTGGCTGGGCAGACATGAAAACTGGCTGTTGTCTTCTCTTTAATAAAAACAACAAAAAACTTCCACTTCTTGTTAATAGACTAATAAATCTAAATCCAATAAAGAATATAAAGATGCCGCTTTAAAGAAAATGAGTTTTTGCTTTTAATGTCTGGTTTACTGTCGGGCAACTTTTAGCTCAGCAATTACAACTTACAATGAAGAATGGGCTCTGACATTTTCCAGCTTGGAAATTTTAGTATCTTCAGTATTGGGCACACAGCACTGCTTATACAGATACTCAGGGGGTTGTATATTTTCAATACAGGATGGGTAATTGGATTTAAAAAGACTATATATTGGTACAGCGACAGCACAATGAGAAATTATAACACTGATACAGTCAGTTTACACAGTTTTGATCCACATGAAAAAGGCCACATGAAGTTGAGCCCATTAAGTTTAACAGTAATGGAATAATGAACCAAAACAGCATGTATTTTGTTCTATAAGCTCGAAGCCATTAAAGAGTCAGGTGTTGGTTTGCGGTTATTGCTCCTCAGGCCGAGACACCAGGCCAAGGGTCTGCAAATCAAGAGAACAATGTAAACAACTAATTTATTTTAACACAAAACTGTATCATTATTATTATCATTATTATTATTTCAATATTAGTCCGATTGCGTATTTTGCATGGAAGCAGGGTTAGTCCAACTTACTCCCACTGAACAGCAGAGCAGTGATGAAATTATATTCTGCAATCACCAAATTTGCTGCAGGTTTCCTCAGTTGCACTCAGTTAATGTGAGTTTTATTGATAAGTACCTGTCTTATTATTTGGATTATAATATACTGTGCAGACTGATTTTCCTCGGACGTGTCCGCTCCTTCCCTTTGGGCTGCAAAAAGTGAGACGTTACTCCCAGCCAGCCAGGGGCTCGTTACACTTGACATGCTGTTGGTTTTTTGTCTCGGTGATGATGTGCACTTTGTGTGTTTCTGCACAATTAATTGTGCGTGTGTGTCTTTGTGTGGGCTCCTACTGGTCTCGAAGGTGGTGCCCTGTGCAGTCATGCTCCACGTGCTGGTACGGCGGCCTTTGGTCACCATGACGGAGAACTCATACAGCGTGTTGGGCTTCAGACCCGTCACCATGTGGTTCAGGCTGGTGGTGTTGGCCATCTGGGGAGAGACAGGCAAACACACAAAAACACACTGATGAAGCCTCCAGGGAGCTGGAAGGATTTTATCAGCCATGAGAACAAACTCAATTTATCATATTCACAACACTAATAAATATTTTCACTATCCATTCATTCACTAATATTTTAGTCTATATTCCCATCGAAATCTCCTTAAGCTGGGGAACATATTAAGTTCACTATAAGGAATCTATCAAGAAACAAAATCAGCAAATCTATGTAAGTGACAACAAGTGACCATGATCACTCAATTCTCTCTAGATAGATTAATCATTTGAGCTCAAAACACAACCAATAGTCTGATTGTTGTGCAGAGCTCAGGATACACAACACAGACTGACTGAGTGGAAACTTAATGTTTTTCATTTTGTGATCCTCAATTATGCTTGGTGTGAAATTTCGTGCCAGTGCAGCCATGAAAACCAGAATGGTTCTACTAAATGCAACACAACATTAGTGCACTTTCCATTTCTGTGGCTTTACTTTAAATTAGTCAGCAAAAGTAAAAAGCTTTGGTTACGTAACCATTTATCTTGATCTCTGCAGGGCTGAGCCGGCAGAGGAGCACGAAGGCGCAGCTTTAGCCTGCTGAGTGTCGTGGCGGCAGTGAGTCAGCTTCGCCCGGTCTCTAACAGCCCTATCTATAACGTTGCGTGCTATGACAAAAGTGCAGTTCTCCAGTGAGGGGTGTCAAACAGAGGGCAGTGGGCTAGGAAAAGAAAACACTCCGTCCTTTAGAAACATGCTTGAGAGCAGTTGTCTCTTCAATAATGTACAAGCTTGTCCGGCTAGACTCGCTCTGAGAGGAGTGAGGACGTGAAGAAGAGCAGCATTAGGGTGACGTTATCGCTGCTGGTTAGACTGGTCCTGAGGAGAGCTATATTTGCATTTGAACAGGATGTGCAAGAGTCCAAACTGTGATAAAAAAAAAAAACACCAGGATAGACCTCTCTAATAGACTTGTTAATATATTGAATTTGGGTAATAGGACAGAAACATAATGAGCCTGTGGAACTCTTTAATTACCACCACAGTGTGAGAATCAAACCAATTTGAGCATCCACTCGTGGCAACAAGACTCAACTCTGCGTGTGTGTTCTGAGTCTGCTTTATGGAGAATGCACTGTCAGATCTACACCCTCGTTTTCTGGTTCTCAGTTTGTCTTGTCCTTGTTGAATAATTTATCAGTAAACGCGGGCCTTTATCTGAGCTCTGCTCGGTCACAGGTTTGCACACATGCATACAACCATGAACACACACACACACACACACACACACACACTCTGTGATCCAGTATTCAGAGATAGGTAATCATCACAACTGTGCTGCAGGTCGAGAATCAGAACCTGAATCTCAAACACCTTGTTTCAGGCTCAGCTCACTGTGACTCACCACACATGTTGGTCTAATGTGTTACACTCATGCATGTGACTTCACTCTGTGTTTACTCTGCATCTGTGTGACACTGCAAATAAATATTCCAGTGCTGCACTCCATCTTTTCACTGAACATGAGCTTTAGAAAAGGGCTTTTTTAGGATTACAATTTATGATCAACAGAAGTCAATCAACCACGAATCAATTTTACCATCATTTTATTTATCAAGCAGAAATTACTCATTTCAACTGCTCATGTAAATATTTGGACTGCAGGAAATCAGAATTAGCATTTTTCAATATTTTCTGATATTTTATAGACTAAACTACTGATCAATTAATGAAAATATTATAGTGATGTTAAAGTGACACTCTCACAGTTTTCATGAAATCAAGCTCAATTCTCAATACTGTTTATGTTCAGCATTTACTCATTCAGTGATCATGGTTGCTCACAGCATGATGGAAAAAGGCCAGTCATCGACTTTGTCACAATTCTTTGGCTGCGCTGTAAACAGATACACCATCTGCTTGTCTGTTGTCTTTCTTTTTCTGTTCTTTTTGGGGGGAATTCCTTGTCTTTACTGGACAGTCAGTAGTGAAGAGTTTGACCAAAAGAACAAGTCCCCGGCTGGAATTAAACTGTGGACATTGTAGTTCTGTGGCTGTAACCCTTCTGCTCCTCCTTTGTTGTATTTCAGACACAGTTGCTGCTCAATGAGTGTTTGCTGTAGTAATAAACTACATTTCCAATCAAATAGGATGGAAATCTAAAGGATTATAACCTTAATAGATCATGAAAATAAACCTGAGCTGCAGCTCTACAACTGTACAGTCATTAAAAAGATGCTTTAACATAATACACCATAGTGAGGCCTTTACATTTTAATTAAACTACTATATCTTCAGAGAGAGAAAGCCCTGAGCTGAGCCACTGTCTGATTGTGCAGTCAGACAACCTTTAACTGAAATGCAGAGAGAATTTTATTCAGCCTATATCCTCATGATCATCTACCACACAAGTCTTCTTAATATCCATCTGTGAACTGATTGAACCGCAATTGCAGCATTTGATTTGGTTAAGTTCTTCAGACTTGATCCTATGAACCTTTATTAACTCAACCTACAACAATGCTGAGAGGGAGACTAATGCTGTAACACAAAAGTCTGAGGAAGCAGTTCTCAGTTAAATTTCTCAGTGTGAGTGAATACTTCTATTTGCAGGGCTTCAAATGTGGATGAAAATAGATTATTGCAAATATCAGCATTATGCTGCCACCGTGCCTGGGAGCTGCTGTGGGAATACTTTGCTATATATCATCATATGACACTGCTTTTTATTTTCAGCACATCAATACATCTAAGTGTTGGCGTGAAGGGATGCACAAAGTCCCACTGCGCTGAGGTACAGAGAAATTGTTCTGGATTAAACGAAGGCATATCACCAAAGTTTGATCAGGCTGAAATGATTTGAGTTGTACTTAACTGAATTACATTGAGTTGTAAACAAGTTACTTGAGCTAAAAACTGCTGCGCTAAGCCAGAAAATGGAAAGTGCTTCTTTTCTTGGAAAAATCATCCTCTATTAAATTAACAGTAAGGATTTCAGAACAAGGACTTTTGAATCCAGTAATTTCAAGAAAGCTACTTCCTGAATTGAACGAACACAGGTATAATGAGGAAGTGAGAATCGAATTTGAATCTCTTACCTTCACTTTAGTGTTGGCAGGGATGTTGGTCTTCCAGCGCACCGTGTAGAAGCGGTTATCTGTGATCTTTTGGTTCTTGGGCAGCGAGTTGTCAGCCCAGGTCACCTTGATGGTGTCGTGGCTCAGCACCGAGGCCTGAACACCCACAGGTGGCATCATGGGAGAGGGATCTGGTACTGGGGTGTATGGAGCATGGAAGAGTTCGTAGAAGTCAACATCGGGGTCTATGGGGTCTGCGCGTCAGGCAGAAAACCCGCATGCATGCACACAAATTAAAATGACCAAAATTAAAACATAGAGAGAAGCGTGGTGCGGTGGATCAGACAGTGGAGTCAAAAACAGGAAGCAGGGAGCAACGAACAGGAGAAAATAAGGTTAATGAGTTAAAATGAAGGACGACGATGAGGGAGGAAGAAAACCATAACGTAAGTGCGACAAGGATGGGATTGGGAAAGGTGAAGAGAAAGAGAGAGAAGATTCTATTAGAAAAACAGACACTGACCTCTACAATAAGATGATTCTACAGGCTCAGTTGCTACATAGAAGCTATATAGAAGTATGTGATGTTTTAGCAATGGCTATTGTGGCACTACAGAGAGAGGAAGAGATACTCTATTCATAAGAAAAGATTACAGTAAATGGAAAACTAGAGTGCAAGCAGATACCCACAATCCTACAGGCAACTTTTCAAACTAGCACATTAAAGTGTTGACCCACTCTTTTCACAAAGAGGCAATACTGCAATGTGTTTAGAAATGTTTACATCACGGAGCTTTTCACACCATTTTAATACAAAGTGGATAAACAGAAGGACACTGGATGCACGGGAACATTTGCCTCTTTTCAGAGTAACATTGACAAGGTGCATTATGTCCTTGAAAACTGTACAAAGAATATGGAGGCTTTAAGTAACCCAGCCTGCAGGCAGAGAAGAGGGTCACGGACAAGTGGTGGCTGTGGTTGGATGTGTCTGTGCCAGGTGCCGCTTCTGTTCTGAGGCTCAAAGGTGTTTGGTGAAAAGCTTGTGGTGAAAGGCAGAGCTCGGTCTTTTCTACTTTTCAGTTTCCACAATAGACAATGACAGACATGCATCACTCCTATTGTGAGAATACAAACATAATAATGTTCTAAAAGGGTTATAATACTAATAATATCTGCTTTGATTTACTTCATTGTATTTGCTTTGCATGTTGTTAATTGTGCGCCTGTGATGCATGATTTAATTAACACATAACAATGTAGCATGATGGTGTCCTGCATGATATCTTTACTAATTTCAATATTCTATTACTGCTGTGCATGTTTATAAACTATTTAAATCCCTTTTTAAATTTTAATCTTAAATTCTATCTGATGCAAATGAGATGAGCCTTTGTGCTAACTCTGGCATAACTACAAAAATCTTTATCAATGTGCACTTTCCCTATTAAATAAACTGCTTTTTTACATTAAGACACATAATATTATCATCACTTCTCATGTCTTGATTCTAGTCATATTAAAAACACTAGTAAATTTCAATATCAATATACTGAGTAAATTGATTGCAAATTTAATTGAGACAGTTAATATAACTACATGACGATCTCTGTTTTTGGCCAATGTGGAAAAAAAAGATAGCTGACAAATCAACCATACTAAACTTCAGATAATAACACACTGACCAATCTTTGCTGATTTGACATCAGCTGCAATGCTACAACAAGTACAGCTGGTAAAGTGAAAGCTTCCTCAGTCGAAGCAGAACAACAATCTCTTATCTCTCCTCTCAATCTCTTGTCTCAGTTTATATATCGTCATCACAGGAAGTGAATGAAATTTAGAAATGTGGTGGCGTTCACCCTTGAGGGCCACATACACGACACAGTTCCTCACTTAGATAAGATAAATGTTATTCGGTATGTTGCGTAATGACAACCTGTTGTTTAATTCTGTGTTTATGTAAGAGTGAGAGTGTGTATATGTGCTTGCACGAAAAACACTTGAGTGTGTTTGTATGTAAGGTGGCTGCCCATTACATCCCATAAAGCCCAGTGAGCATGTGCGTGTCTATGAAAGGGAAAGAGGGGCTCAAACAAACAGCTCCTGGCCCACATACTGAAGGATAAACGCTTCAAGATGGCCTTCTGGCCACTGGTTTCACAGCGCTCCGTTTAGTTGAGATGGGAGAAAAAAGCTTTGGTCAGTCACCCACGATGACACTCCTCCCCGACCACTCGTTGGTCCTCTCCTCTCCGCCTCGCTCCATTTGACACCTCTTTGTGCAGAGCTGCCCTCATTATATTCCCAAGACTGAGTCAGAGTGTGTGTATGTGTGTGTGTGTGTGTGTGTGTGTGTGTGTTTGTATGTGTGTGCATGATGAAGATCCAAGCATTCATGTGGTTGTGGAGAGGCACTGAGGTTTTTGGGGTGGCATGCAAACTGCATTTCTTTACCCAACTTGGAAGAATAGTTTTGAATGTTAGAATACGCTGCAGCAAAGAGGCTGACTTGCCCTTGTAACTTTTACAGACGGGGGTGCAATCCCTCATTTTCCTGCTTCTCAGTTAAGACGTCATTTTATTAGAAGATATTCAACCTAGCACTCTCTCAGCCTAAGTTCACCAAGTTTCTCCTCAGTTATTTTTTTTTTCCAAAAGTAAAAGTACTATGTAGGTCAGCTCGTCTTTTTAATCCCGACTTGAACAAACTGGCAGGAACGGAACGCGCCCCTGAGGATTCAGCAGCAGACGATGGTGGTGGGCTTTGGTTCTGCTTTGAGAGGAAACGTTTGGATCTGACGAAGGGTTGCCAAAGCCACCACAGGGGGTCTGAGTGTGTGCAGCGTTGTGTGTGTGTGTGTGAGGATGTGAGGAAGCGGGAGCTTCATAGATAGAAGTGTACAGTATGACAGTGTGCGGGCGTGTGCGCACTTAGACTGCCACCCCCCCTCGAAGCATGTTGACGTGACTCATGTCATCCAGCATCCCACCCCTCTCCGGCTCGGCGGTGCAATGGTGCTGCGGCAGAGACAAACTGGAGTGATCAAGGCTGAGCGGGGAGGTGGGTGGCTGGATGGGAGAGGAGGCGGGAGCAGCCCCCATTCTGGGACACCCCAGGGAGCATGGGCTGGTTGTCTTCTGACACTGTCACATAAACTGTGTGAACTCCGCTAACACGCAGTCTAACTGGCAGTGTTTCGCACTTTGTCAGGATCATTTGTCAAGCACTCAGACTTAAGTTCTACTTCTAATTGTTAACAATGCGGTGATCTGAGACTTAAAGAATTATGGATTTTCCGGCTGGCTGTTACACTGGATTATTCATTTTCTTTGTCTGATGGAGCAAAGTTGTTTCACAGTATAATGCTCACAGATATGTAAAGATAAATGCATCTTAGCTGACGGAGTACAGTCCAACTGAGACTGGACTGAGGCCGATATTGATATCCAACAACCTTAATACTTGTTTCTTAACATAAAGACATAACATGAGCCAGCTCTTTTTATCTCTTAAATTTGGTTATGGAGGACCAAGCTATATAATGAGACAGATGTTTCATAATTGAAAAACAAACTTGCCAGTGCTCTCTGGTGGACAAACTGTAAAGGCTACACTATCTCTGGCATTTCAGGTAGGTGATTGTATTGTTCTTGTTGACAGACTGACACTGATATATCTCTGAGAGGCCAAAACTGATCGATAACATCTGCCAGGCCACAGTATGTGTTGGACTGGAATATAAAGTATGTAGAAAAATGTTGGGACCCAGTTTAAATTGTGGCCTGTTCAGACTAATAAAGAAGGTGATCTATAATCCAGTGTTTAGATAATCTGTTTTTATTTGACTATCCTGCACCTGGCATGAATGCAGGATTGGATGTGCACAAAAGCACTCTCGGCTCATCTCAGGGAAGATTCCACAGGATTCTTAATATCGGGACGTCTGGTCAAAATCTGAGGGTTTGGAACGCTTGATTAAAAAGAGACTGAAGTATACTGGGGGCCATTATGGAGAGAGTTAATTAGAGCAGCGAGACACCCTGATGACCCGTTATCTCCTTGGTAATTTGGAGTCCAGACACATTCAGCCTGATAACGATCCCAGGTTAGAGAGAGAGCAAAGATAAATGTCAGTGGCAGTCTTTTTGTTTTCTGGCTGAGTTACTAGTCATACAATGCGAGTACATCCCATGATACTCTATACATTTTTCTTTCAGTGTATCAAAATGTAAGAGATCACAGTTTTTGGAGAAAGGAGCAGATTCATGTGTAGCCCCTACCTGACTGTGGTCTGGTGATGGCGCTCTCATACACAGGAATCCCCTCGCCCACATTGTTGAAGGCCTTCAGTGTGATCACATAGTGGGAGCTGGGGTCTAAGAGAGAGAGAGAGCGACAGAGAGAGGTTAAAGCACAGCGTGGCGAGAGAGAAAGGATGAGAGAGAAATTGATGCAACCATCCAATCAAGCCAAAACTCTCGAGACTCTCGACTCATAATTGTGATATTAGCCAGAATGAGTATTTGAATACAACCATTCCTCTTACTGTGATTGTAATGAAGGCTTCAATTATGCATATATAGCTAGTTTGCAACAATCCCTCCCCCCAAAACCTCTCCATTTGCAGAGATTATATTTTTTAACTTATGATCCACTTCTGGACCCCTTCCTGAGGATTTGATTACTGTAATATTATTGATGGAGATAAATTTTTCCATTAATAAAAACCACCAACAGAGTATGACCTGCCTAATGGATACAGTGGGACAAAAACTGTAATTTCCTACGGTGCAAAATCTCTAATTTTGTGGCTTGCTCTTCAACAGAGTGAAATCACTGCTCATTACTGAAACAAGAGCAGCAGTGCTTTCTTGAGGAAATGGTTCAATCGAACTAATTATGAAGTTAGTGTTAACAATAATGTGTGTAATTTTCTCAAAGGTTCGACTGATCTTATGCTGAAAATCGGCACTCAAGCAAAACATTTTAGCGTGGGAGAACTTAATGTCGATGTCTCATCTGCTTTAATGACAGCAAGAATTAAAATCACCAAAACAAGTTTGTTTTATTTAAACATTTTTGACCTTTAATTATTGCGTCCCCATTAGGCTAATCTGTGTAATTAGCAGCTCAGGCGCGCGGTGGAGAAGAGCTCATTAATTCTCTAAATACTCACTATGAGGTACAGATGAATTGCTTCATTTTGTTTGTGTGTGTGTGTCTGTGTACGTGTAGCTCATTAAAATGTTGTGATATCTTTTCAAAGATTATTTTCAGTGTCAGATGTATCACATTTATACTTGTACGTGGGACGATGACTGTAATGTTTTAAAAGCTGACATTTGGGGCGAAGATTAATTTGTCCCCAAGGTCTCATCAATATCTGACGAGTGGTATTTGACAAATCAGTTGAGATTCTTCAGTGCAATTATGTGTGAGGGATCAAATCAATGTTGGTAAAAAGAGAAGCCCTGCAATCAGAGGGAAACAAAATGATAACCAATGCAGCCTGAGCAACAGTGGTTTGTTCTCACCAAGGTTCTCGATGGTGTAGTAGCGCTGCTTGTAGTCCACTTTGATGGTCTGAGCATGGGGGCTGCCGATGCCGTAGCCGATGGTGTAACCCCGCACCACGATGTCCTGGTTCTCCGGCGGCGTCCAGCTCACCACGATGCTGTTGACCAGTGGGCGGACGTGTAGGGAGCTGGGCTGGTCTGGTACACGGGATTCTGGGGAGGGAAACGGGAAACTGATCAGTAAAAAGACAGAAAACACCAAATCAACAAACTGATGTATGAATGAACTGAGTTTTCACCGTCCAGGTCGCTCTCGAACGTCTCTGCCGTCGTCCACTCGGTGGCCGGTCCCGTGCCGTTCACAGTAATGGCTGACACCCGGAAGGCGTACTCTGTCCCGCGCTCCAGACCTGGACATGCAACTCAAACAGGTCAGATTCAAAGCTGAGGTTTTAAAACTGAGCTGTGGCTGAACTGAATCTCAAACAACAATAAAAACTCGTTCATTAAAACTTCTTTTACTTAATAAAACCTGGGGTTTATTTCACAATTTACTGGAGCTCTCCACTTGGCTGGTCAACTGGGGTTTTCGAGGTGCAGACGCCATAAATATTTTGAAAGCACAAATATCTTAAACAGATGCCCGATACTGCTCTGCACAGTTTAAGGAGAAAATCCATAAGCCTGCCTGAGGAAGGATCAAGTGAAGGTTTCTGTGGTGCAATTAAAATCTTTCCCACTCAATATCGTGAAGTGATTGAGATTTATTCCTCAACTCTGAGTAATATGTTTTTGGTGGGTAAAGATTTGTTTGCTTTAAAGAAGTGGTAAAAGAAGTAATAGAATCTAGCACAAAAAAGTATAACACTACTAAAAAGGGGAGAAAAAAAACTTTTGGAGTCTGGATTCGTTCATATTTTAAAGCCATGTCTCCTTCAGAAAGAGCCGTTTCACCGCTGGGTGCCGGCTTTGGTATACGGAAAAAAGGGGAACGCCTGCTGACAAATGATGTGTTACTGTATTAATTTGCTGTAAAATTTTTCATCATCGTCATATTGTCCCATTTGCACGCTACATGCTAATCCTGTAGTCTTCTCTCTCTGTGCCCACGGTTCTGGGCCGCCCTTGGGGGGTAGCTTCTGAAGGCTGCCTAACTATCCGTGCCTCCAAGGCTACAACATCTCCTTCTAAACGCTTTTGAACCAACAAACACCCCTCTGTTTCACCCCCCAGAATGTTCTCAAAAATCAACTTTTAAGTGTATATTCTCTTTGATGCAGCACACAGCGTGAGGCCGGGGCCACTTGAAAGTTGCTGAGACAACATCTAATATTAATCACCATTGCTGTGTGTCTCTGGCGATATTGTGCATATTTTGGTGGGAGCAGCAGGCAACGTAAGGCTACAGTAACATGTGTAACTTGCAAAGTATTCAGATGAAATTCAGATGTTGATGAAATAAACAAACAAACAGCCAGGCTTGACTCTCAACCGACGACTCAAGACTTCGGTCTCAAGATCAAGATTTTAAATATTGCAGCATGTCAGAGGCAGGTGACAGCATCTAGGATTCATCCAGCTGAGATAAAACAGAGTCTGATAACAAAAAAGTCTTAATGTGAAATCTGCCTAAAGCATCAAAAAAGAAGAGCAGTCCCTTTTCTTTCGGGATCCGCCATTTTGAAACTATGTTCAACAATCATATCGAAATCACACAAGAGCTGGGGACGTGTATGGATTTGAATTTAACCTCGCAGTGGACGAGATGTGTTTGGAGTCAAGGGATCAAATCAGTCACAGTGCGGTCGCTATGTCGACGGCCCTGTTCACACTTCAACACACACCCTCAGTGATCCAAGTGGACGGCTCCAAAACACAAGCGTGAACACACTCTGAGACATATTGAGGACATAGTGGGACAGTCACTCAGGCCACATTAAGAGGAGTACAGGGATGTGTTTGGAGTGTAAACATCCTCAAGACTGCAATGATCAACATAGTACAGTATTAAGAAATGATACTTTAAAACCATGTGCAGATGAAGATAAAAGCTGATTAACGTCCTCTTTCTCTGCACAGCTTTTTTTTTTTTGCATTTATTCATCCAGTATGCAACAGTGACATTCATCTTCTGTAGCTCCAGGCTGAATATATTATGAATGTTTCTGTTCTATTTAGCAGCAATCAAGGTTCTGTCTCCTGCTTCACCAGGAGTCAAAGTTTACTTACAGATGGAACCAAACAGCAAAGTGGCCAAGTGAAAAGTGTTGACTCATGATGCATTTAAAATGTAAGTCAATTATTGGGTCTGAGGTGGGTTTTTAGGACCTCCCCACCTACACATACATGTTCAGTATTAAATGCACCACGTTCACACACACTTGCAGGATCATTGGGAAATCTTTCTGAGAAATGACAAAGCTGGGTGGTGGGAACGGAATCTACCAGAAGGCTAAACACACAAAATTTCGGTCACAAAAATTAGTCATGGAATCCATCTGAGACTGATGATGCAGCAGTTATGGTTTTATTCTGACATATGTTATTATAGTGGAGCTAACTGCTGAGTCAGAGCCCATTACCGCTGATGAGCTTGAAAAGCTGGGTGCCTCCCGTGATCTCGGCTGCTTCGCTCCTCCGGGTTCCTTTCCGGTATCGGATCTTGTATCCGGTGATCTCCCCGTTCTGGCCGCTGAGGGGAGGGGGCTGCCACCGAAGCATGATGCTCTGAGGACATGACAAAACACAAACGTGGATTTAGCACATGTGCGACCATCTGGGGACTGCAGCTGTAAAGGTGACCTCATGATTTAGCAGGTAGCATCACACCCTCCCACACATCTTGGCAGGGGCGTCTGTGTTAACGTAACTCCGCAGGGCGACTCCTCTGTTGGCTACAAACGCTGTCTCACCTGCTCCTCCCTTCCTCCTCATAGTGCTGCAAATGGGAGGGCCCACGCAAAAAAAAACAAACACCCCCGCGAGGCCGGGTGACGCAGTGCAGACTGACGCACTCAGGAAGAAAAACACACATGAATAATAGAAGGAGGTATCCTGATGAGAGGGGTGTGCACGTGCAGGTGTGCGGACAGGTGAACCCTGCAGAGACGACGAGGCACAGAGATGAATGCAGGACTTCTGCCGCACTGTTGTGGGATTCACGCGTCTGAGTTTTTTGTGTGTGTGTTTAAAGAGATAGGTGGGGGGTTGCCCAGCGTGGGAGAGGAGTTAATTAACGCTTCCCCACTGTCACACCGATGCACAAAAGCCTGAATACATGTAGAGGGCAGACACGCGCTCCTCCCCAGCCGAGTCAAGGGAATTGCACAAATTAATTTTGTGTTAAGTGTGTTCAATTATTCCATTTTTCTTTTTACACTATCGGCCCCAGACTTCTTATGTGTGTTGCTTTTTCTCCCCTGCTTCTTCCTAATCATAAAAACCTGTTTAATTGACTTTTTGGAAAAAAATCACAGGGGAAGGTGAGATATCAGATGCCAAAAGGAGAAAAAAAAAAAGGTGCAAAATAAGATCACAAAAACAGGATTTTCAGGTTGCCTTGCAGGTAATAGATGTGAGGTTCTGCTTCACAAGGTCCAAAGAGCAGAAATATGAAATGCATGCTAATCATTTTTTCCCCCAGTTCCATTTGGCTGGGCGTATCAAACAGCTAATTGCACAAATGCTTTGTATCTATATGCTCGTACCAGAATTACATTGAGAATTGAACACAATGGCAACAAAGGGAAAAAATTAGATGACTAATTTCAATAACGTTTAGAATAAAGGATGCCAGATGTTTGTTTCACAGCTTTAAATTAGTTTGTCTGGGTCTAATTGGGGAGGGGCGGCTGGATGTACACCATCCATTCACAAAACAATCCTGCAACAATTTCTGTCCCTTCCTCAGAGAGTCTCCTCTTAACATTAGCATGAGAGTGTTTCCTCTGCACAAATCTCAGCTGAGTATCCCTCAGCATGGGTGGCCAGTTCTCACTCAAGCTGGGAGTGTGTGATAGGATTGTCTACCAGGTTTTTTTTTTTTCCCCCCCTACTTCGCTTTGACAGTTCTCTCTCACTCTGCCTCTGCATCGACCAGCAAAGGGCTAAAAGCGCCGGCTGCTGCTTTTGTAGTCAATGCACGCACCCTGAGGTTTTCCGTATCTTCTCCTCTTTGCTGCTCTCTGTTTGCACTTGCTGTCTCACGTGTCACGAGTGAGAAACATCTTTTATCGCATTTAATCCATCACTCGGGTGGAAATATACAATAAACAGGCCTACAGCTCTCTGTTTGAACATCAAATGGCTGAAGAGATAGGCTGCCGAGGCCGGTTTCCTGTTTTAACCGTGAGCCTGTTGTGAAGCCTGCAGCCACCTCAGCGGCCTTATCTAATCAAGAATGTCATGCAACAACTACACTGTGCTTAACGGTAATAAATCGGATTTAACAATGAAACTTAAAAAGAGCGTCAGACACCAGGAGTTGCTGCCCAAGCTGTGAGGAATCCTGTTACATTTCATCTAAAGGCAAATTCAATCTAGATGAACGAAATTTCACTTTCAAACATTTAAATCTATCGTGAATGAAAAAACATGTTAACCAACAGATGCAAAGCCTGTTACCTGAAAAAAGCATCGATTCAAAAAATTTCCATCCAGAGATCGATGGTAACCAAGATAATTGGCTAAAAAAAGTCAAAATTTTCTTTTTTTCTCTTGTTTCAATGTGAAGCTGAACCGAAGTGCATGTTCAAAATTTAAACACTCTACACTTCTTTTGACCTGTAAATCACCAAATCAATCCTTCCTTGGACACTCTGACCGTTATCTTACCTTCCTCAGTATTATTTTTAGTGTGCCTGCGTCTCTCGGGCAAATATTTTTCGGATCCATTTATATCTGAGCCGCAGGCCTCTTTGCCAGATACAGTACAGATGGAAAGTGATACAGAGGATAAAACCTTCTGACAGGCGAGTCTCCTGCCGACGAGAGGATCGATGAGGGTTCGCACACCCTCTTAACCAGCTGGGGCTACGGGCCTCTGACGCAGCTAATCACACAGCGAAACAACGGCGTTCTCGGCTGCAGGCTATGTATTTGTTCAACCGCGAGTGTGTGGATTTGGTGAAGCAGACACGTCCACTGTGCAGCAAACGGTCCAGCTGCAGGCAATTTAGATGCATTTGTATGTTTCATGAGTGCAACGAACGTGAGTGATTTTCAGTCCTTGAAAAGACAAGAGAAAAATCTGGACCTGTTACAGGTCCAGTTCAGTCAAGGCAAATAAGTCTTACCTTTGAATTCTGGACCTCAAGGGTGAGATTTTGTGGAGGAGCACTTGGTACTGTGAAGAAAAGAAAAGAGATCATTTATTTTTTTTCAGCATAAAACAAAACACAAAAATATCATCTACTGTAGAGCTGAAATGTTCAGCTGATTCGTTGATTAATTGAATATCTAACAAGCAAAACACCAACTATTCCCTAGTTCCAGTGTGTTTGCTACTTTTCTTTCCTTAACGTGATAGTAAACTACATATTTCAGGTTTTGAAAGTGTTAGTCTGAAAACAAGCATCATTTGACATCATCACTTTGGGCTTCAGGAAACTGTGATTTCTGACATTTCATACAACCCTGATTCCAAAAAAGTTGAGATGTTTTTGAAATGGTTTTATGAAGTGTTCCTGAGTTCATGTATTAATCTCCTTTATACAATCATGCATTTGACAAAGTGGTGAATCTCACCCCATCCTTGCTTGTGAAAGACTGAGCTTTTCATAGACCTCCACATACAGTGACGTTAAAATGAATGTGGGAATGTTAAGAACTAAAAAGAAGTTTTGATCGACTTCAACTAACTCACCGTCGGACAGGGTGCGAACCATGACGTCCTCAGTGGAGACACCTGGACCGTGCTTGTTGTTGGCCACCACACGGAAGCTGTACTCCGTGTTCTTCTTCAGCCCAGTCATGGTGTACGACTGACTGTCTATGTCGATGTCCTGAAAGAGAGAGAGAGAGAGGAAAGAAGAGCTCGTCACTTTCTTTAAAATGTAAAACAGAGTTGTGAGATTATGAACACCTGTTAAAGTCTTCAGCTCGTGGACTTAAAAGTTTTCTGATAAAACAAAAAAATATCTTCTTTTCTCCTAATCTGAACTGGAAAACAAATGAATGTGACCACTAACAACTCGCCATGTAAACACAAGATAAAAACAGAACAAATAACCTGGAGCTTTTACAGAAGAGGAAAACGCTCTATTCTCAAAAAGATTACCTGCAAAAGACGATAAAGATACATATGTAATATTTCACCGCTGACAGCCTGTTGATAAACGCGGGAATACTCCTGCTGTAGCGTGTAATTTTTAGCATTCAAGTTTGATACTGGCTCAAACATGCTGTAAATAAGACAGTTCCAATAGATTTACCACCCGCGCAGTCTCTCAAATGTGGCAGCGCTACAAAATGTGACGCCTGCTTTCATCGTTTCATCACACTAACATTTCCATTTGTAATTCCGTGTAAAACTGTCATCTTCCACTGAGACACACATTATGCTTTCTGTGATTACGACTTTTTGCTTTACAAATTGGGCACGCTGGCACACGCCCAATTACTTCAAGGCAATTTGCATTCGGCTCTTAGCTTGTGACATTTTGAGGAAAAAAGTGGCAACTCGGTTGAAATCTAATCTTGCTTCCGGCGCGGTCCAATCACAACCTCTGAACTCGGGTCCCGTCACCACATCACCCTTGACGATGCATCATGGGTTGTCCCTGACTTCTCCCTGCCCTTTAATATTTCACGTCCTTTCAGCTCTGTGTCTTTCTGACTTCATCTCCGTTCTGTCCCTTACCTTCACCTCCTCTTTCTTTCTCTTCATCTCTCGCCTTTTTCACCTCATCTCTGGCTCTCTTCTCCAGGGAGCTGAGGCATCATTACTCAGTGCGCCGGCTGACGTTTCATCCATTATCATATTAAAGGCTTTTTAATGCCTCACTGGCTCGCACACCGCTACTGCTGTGGCTGACTCAATATCTAACCAGCTAGATTCCACACTTGTGACAGAGTCAGGCCTGCAGAGAAGAACTGGCTGAATCATATCTGCTTTCTTTTTGCACAGTGTGTGCTTCTGTGTCAGATGCGTAATCAAGACTGTGGCCAATAAGCAGCACAAAGAGTCCTTTGGTAAATGATTAGCAACTCCTTAAGCTCATCACAATTTACATTAGACTGCACAGTCATATTCGTTTTAATGGATCTAATGAACCTTGCAAAGTCAAGAGTCAGCTACACACACTGCTTCTCCTCTTACAAGGCGAAGTGTGAACAGTACTAGCAGGAGAATAATTCATTTCAAGAGAGTTAAATAATATATCATCGATAAAAACGAAGGCGAAACGCACAAGGAAATATGGAAATGCAGGAAATATTATGCATGTTTGATGGCTGAGTCAGCATCATCTTTTAATCACGGAATCCAATAATCATGTGAAAGCATATCTGCACCCTTTTACTTTGTCTGTTTATTGAATTTCTGGATAATTCATTTTTGATTTAATTCAGCTTAATGTGTTTTTACAACAAGGTTTTCATTTTGGTTTTTAATCTGTTGTGTGTGAAGCACTTTGGAACTTTATTTTAAAAGGTGATTCTTTTTTAACAATAGTCAGATTGGGAAGAAAATCTGACACCAAAACCTGTTTAGATCACTGAAAACCTTTCTGCTGTTATAGATTCAAAATGATGTCATGATGTCTACACCTGGCGAGCTCCTTAACGTGAGCTGAGTGAGTGAAGACTTCCTACCTCTTCATTGCCGACGCTTTTGTCTGTGTAGTACAACTTGTAGGTGAGGATCTCTCCGTTGCCGGTGAGGGGTTTGTCCCAGCTCAGAGAGACGGAGGTCGGCGTGTTCGACATCACCTGCAGGTTGGGAGCAGGGCCTGGCACTTGGACTGGTGGAAAGATGAGGCAGGAGAGCGGAGATTAGAAAACCATCAAACATTTTTCTCATGAACTGTCTCCATTTTTGATGTCTAACAGACAGGAAGTCAATTTAGCAGCGTCCATTGATTGCTGCCAAACACACGTTCTTGGCTACTTCAAACACACATTTTCAACATGTTCCCAAGAGCTTAGAACACAAGACGGCTCAGTCTCCGCGGACACATCTGTCTCCTCTGGACTGGGCCGCGCGCCATGTTGATTTTCTAGTCATTCCCATGACAAATAAACTGAAGGTGTGTCTCAACAACAGAATCAACATTTGCCTGTAGCTCATATTCAGTGTGTTAAAGGGATCATTTCGTTGCATCTGGATAGATAAGTTATGGAGCAGGATACATTACAATGTGTCTATGTATCAGCTTGATAGGATGGACGTCAAGCAGGTTTATTATCCTCAGATAAATAAAGAAATGTCCATCTTGAATGTTCAGCAATGTAGTGTAATATCTTAAATTAAACTGTCTGCCAGCTTAAAAAACTTGAAAATGAGAACATGAACATACAGTATATTGATGCATAAATGCTTTTTCTATGCTGACGCAAACGTAAACATGCTTAAATTTAAAGTGACAGTCAGCACTTTAACCTCTAACTATATATTTCATATGTGCTGTTTGTGCTGGAAGACAGCCCTAACATAATAAAACATATATCACTGCCCTAATAATTTGTGACGGTTGTGTAAACAGAGTACTTTATGTCAGAAAGTATATGAGCGGTGACATTTCTTGTCGCCTCTGTACTGTGGCACATTGGATTTAAAATGAAACAAAGACTATGAGGTTAAAGTGCTGCCTGTCAGACACAGATATATGTCTGTGCTGTATATATCTTGTAAGCTTTAGCTGCAGGTGTTCCTGACAGAGAAGAGAAGCTCCCATTTGTCAGCGTGCCCTGATGTTGGGTTTGAGTGTGTGTGTGTGCAGGTGCATTAAGCCCGTCTCTGAGGAGAAGTGATACGGGGGCAGCGTTGTGTGCACATGCCTGGCACTCGGATGCAGGTCAACAGTTTAAGCCCCAATTCATAGCATGTTCTTACACTAAAAGTGCACACACACGACAGAGATATAGTGCACAGGTACAGCCCGCCCTCGCCGCTATCCCCATGGGTGGCTCGGCGCCTGCTGGCAGGCATTACGGCGTGGTGTGTGTATTTGTGTGTGTGTCGATCCGTCCGCCCTTCAACCAAGGACACAGGTAGAGAAACGGCAGCTGACCTACAAAGTGACAGTGACTGAGCTGCAGCCGAGCCTGGGAGGTGAGGGACATCCGCCCTGACAGTGTGCTGGGAAATCCCCAACACAGCACTTTCAAATGTGGGTGAATTTGAGTGATTTGGAGCAGCAGCCACGGGGAGGCTCACACATCCGAACACAAAGAGAAGAGAAGAAGAGGACCACTTTGTCGCATCAATAATTCTTGTGTGTCCTCCAGTCAAAGCATCCCAGTGAGCTTCTGTGCAGCATCTCGCTACAGACTGGATGAGGGAAACGTTTCAGAAGAAATGTGGAATATTAATTTCACACATTCCTTCCTCAGGTGGGTTTGAAGCAACACACAAAGAGGGCTTACAGCGAATGTTGGGGAGAAAACAAGAAGTGGCTTATAAGAAGAAAACGCTGCGTTTCTCTGGTCTGCTGTTGGGTGGTCTGACTTAACGCACAGCACCAAACAGCCTCCTCTATGTGTGTCCGTGTCTGTGTGTGTGTGTGTATGGAGAGAAGGGGGGGTCCCTGTTTGAAGTGAGCATATGCTTTATGCGAGTGAATATTTGTTTGTGTGAATGTTTATTTGCACATTTGTGTGCTCGTTCTGAGTGCTTCCTGTTTGCCTCACTGTGCCAGCGTGAGCATGTTTCCAACAAACTGGCTGAAGTTGGCCTTTATGTTTATGTGTCCTGTTTACTGAGAACATATAAATGAACACGTGTTTGTGTGTGTCTCTGTACCTTCAGCTTGGGTGGCCACTTTGAGCGCTGCTGAGCTCTCTCCCTGGCCGTTGCTGTTGTGGGCCACAACCCTGAAGCGATATTTGGTGTCTGGCATGAGGTTCTGGATGGTAACCTGCATCTCCCCCGGACGGCTGGTGTTCACAACTCGCTCCCTGATGTGGACACACACACAGAACACACTTAAATAATGTCTTCTATTTACAAAAAACATGTTACATTTTAAATGTGTCAGAACATAATTGGAGGTTTCAGCTTTCATAATGGATGATTATATTCATTCTGCCTGGTTCACAGTTTAGTTATATTCCAGCATTTGTGCATCGTGTGCACATATTTGCTGCCTTATGCTACAAGCTACAATTATTATTATTATTGATTAATCTTTTCATTTATTTTTAAATCTGCCTTTAAGTTGTTAGAAAATACAGTTATACACCCCTCAATTATTTGTCCAATCACCAAAAACAAGTAAACAATCAAACTCAAAGATATTCAATCAACAGTGATATAAAACTGAGAAAAGCAGCAAAACGTCACATTTGAGAAGCTGGAAGCTGTTAATGTTTGTCTGTTCTGCTTGATAAATGACTCAAATGACTAATTTTCTGTCTCTCAACTAATCAATTAATCAAGTAATTGACTAATGATGAGCATATTAGCAGCCATCTGTTTACAGTAGAAAGATAGGACAGTTGGTTTCAGGCAACATAACACGTGTACAACCACACTGGTTTGTGCAGATAGTATTTGTAAGCTCCAAGCATTTGCACATATAGTAATGTATGCATTTGCATCTTAAGCTCTAGCACCGAAAAAGAAACACTTCTGTACTTGTGAAAATATCTTGAAGCTATTTTACAGGGAAAACATAAAAAGTAGCCAAAACGCTGAAGAGAAATTGTGGAAAATCCTCTCAGCTCCTTAAATTTCCTTCTCAGTCATGTACAGTAAATCCTCTACATAAGAAGCCGAGGCAAATTTATCACAGGGCTACTTGAAAAAAAAAAGAAGAAATTACAGTGTTTGAACAGATTTTTTTTTTGTTTAGACTTCAATGCTAAAAGGTAATCCTTTGAGGAAGGAAGTTTGTTTTTAATTAATGAACACTTACTGCTATGATAAGTGCTTTAAATGCTTTAATTGGATATTTTCAGAGTGGTCTGAGACTCCTGCTCAGGAATGTATGTATATTAGTACCCTGCTGACTCCAGCAGTTGAAGTGTTAGTACCCTCCTGGCAGTACTACAGCGCAGCTCCATGTGTGTACTACCTGCTAGTGCCCTCCTGGCTGTAGAAAACGGAGTAGGTTAACTCGTCTCCGTGGGGTTCAGCCGGCGGGCGCCAGGTCAGCTTGATGAAGCGGGTGGAGACCAGCGAAGCCACGACGTCTCGGGGGGCGGAGGGGGTGGGCCCGGCTGGACCGGCTACACCTCCGGAGCCTGGCGTTACATGGTCAGTAGTGTTAGGAGTCAGTGAGGGGGGAGGGAAAGAGGGCAGGGCTACGTCTTTGGGTTGGGAGGAAGAGGAAGGAGGAGGAGGAGGAGGAGGAGGAGGACGAGGGAGGGATAGGTGCAGGGACATGGGGAGGGACAGGAGACAGTGTCGGCGTGTGAGGGGGGAGGAGAGAGGTATTGCACAGAGGCGTCGCAAAGGAGCGGGTGGAGGAGAGGGAAGGGAGTTGAAATGGAAATGACAGTGAAACGAAAGAAAGGAGGGAAACAAAAAAAAGAAGAAAAAACAAAATAACAACAACGTAACAAAAAAAAGACTTTTGGCGTGACAAGGAACCACAGAAATAAAACACTTCTACTACATTCACGAAGCTGACAAATAAAAGCACAATACAAGGGGGACTACACATGCAGATCTACACACAGCTCTCTAATGTAAGGGTAGTGGGAGAAGAACACAGCGTCATACATTTCATTTTCATAGACGGCCTTCCGTCAATCATTTGTGATTAAAAATGATTGGTTTGCATTTTTTAAATGACATTCTGATTAACTAAAAACTGGCTGGCATTCGATGGAAAACGGAGGCAGGCTTTGATTGGACGGGGGCAAAGCCACCTCCTAGTTTGTCAAATGCACACAAGAAAACCGTCTATGCATTCAGGGAATTAAAGTCTCTTATTACAGACAGGGTAAAACGACTGAGGACTGACCCCTGCTCCCCAATGAGCTCTGAAGTCTGCTCTCGACTAACACACCAGAAGATGTTTTTTTTAAACACTTTTGCCGTCACATTCCACAGCCCAGCCACAGAAATGTTGGTGATTTCATTTGGTGTTTTTTTTTTCTCCTTTCTTTTGGAGGAACAATCTGCGGTCAGACTTGGTGAGATCTGCTTTCCATTTGCCTGGCAAGTGGGCGAAACGAAACCATACGGAAAGAATGTCAGTCTGTATGACATTTCCATTTGTTTGCAGGTCAGGGAAACTGACTGGAGGGCAGAGCTGAAATACAGAGAGGGAGCGGGGCGACGTGTCGTGTGCAAACGGTGTTATTATTACTGGAGAAAGTGTTTTGAAATGCAAAGCGGCCGCTGGCATGTTTGACTGTCATGGCGTGTGGACTAACTGAGAACAATATTTGTTTACATTTCAAATTCCCAGAGTTCACTGACTTTTGTGATTGGAGTGATATGAAGGATTTGCTGGGGGGGTTTCTTGCAAAGAATCACATGGTGCACACTCACTTTTACTGTGGATAAACACTTTCACTCACACACTGAACTGGGTCTTTGTTTCTGCACAAACCTCTGAAGGTGCTTTAGCTTTACATTAATGACACAGTGTCTGTATGTATCATTACATCTGTGCATGTGCAGACCGGGTAAACTCAGCAATCTTTGGAAAGTGGCATCTTCTGTGTTGTGTCAGAACCTTGAATTTGAAATGAAACAATGACTAAAACCTTAAAATGCTGACTGTTATCTTTAACGACAGATTATTTGACACAAACCTAAAACAAAATCGATTCATCACATACAACCCTGTGTAAAATGTAGATTAATAATATAGCAATCTCCTTCATACAATCACGTGTTGAACCTCTCTCCATCCTTGCTTGTGAACCACTGAGTCTTTCCAGGATGAACCTTTCATACCCAATCATGATCCTATCACCTGTTACAAATGAACCTGTTTACCTGTGGAAGGATCCAAACAGATGTTTTTGGATCAGTCTTTTGTTGCTGCTGTCCCAACTTGTTTGAAACATGTTGCTGCCATCAAATTCAGAATAAGCAGATATTGACAAAAATCAATGAAGCTGATGATCAAACACTAAATATATTGTCTTTATACTGTTTTCAATTGAGTAAATGTCAAAAAGGATAAGCAAATTATCACATTCTGTTTTATGTTTTACACAGTGTCTGCAGCGTTTAGTGGAACCAGGGTTGTATAACATTTGATTGCAAACGTCTGGCTGAAGCTACAGCTCAGGCATTAACATTAACAGACACTCGATATCTTCACTTCTTGCTTCTTCCAGGGGATTTTATGCCTTCAGTCTGGCCTTAAGCAAATAAGACGCATTCAGTTGGATTGAGGTCTGTGGCCAGGATCATTCCACAGGTTGATCCTAAAAAAAAAAATCCACTGGTTGATTCGTCTTTATGTTTAAAACAAAAAAATGTGGGACTAATGTCTACACAGAGCTGCGACTACTTCGGTTCAGTCCATTGTGGATGTCGATAACCTCAAACAGCTTCAAAGATGGAAGTCAGTGCTTCAACCTCAAAGCCAGTGGTTTTATTTCGAGCCAGTTCGCTGGAATTGGGCCAGAAACTAAGGAAAACACATCATCGTCTTAATACTTTCTGACTGCAGTGTAAATTACCAGATGCTCCACAATTATCCTCATTTGTACAGCGACACACACACACACACACACACACACACACACACACACACAAAGCAAATGCTGTCTGGCAACAAACCTCTGATGGGGTTATCACAACATAACCATAAGCAGACTCACAGGAAAAACAAATGCTTGAAGCCTGTTTGTCCATGAGGAAGCACAATCCAAGGAACATCGTGGATTATACTGCAAGTACAAGTGCAGCATCACCATCAACATATACTGTACAAGGCTTGACAGTAGAAATCAAATACCCAGATTTCCCTTTAAATTCTGTTTTCTTCCCTTTCAACAAGCAAACACTTTGAAATATTACCCTAGAAAAGTAGGACAGGATCCCATGTGTCCACAATATGTTTCACGTTAGTCTGTTTTGCATCGTCTGGAGTCGAGCCACCGCTCGTTGTTTGAGACAGACGAATAAGTCAAGTTGAGCCAAGCTATATGTATAGACATATTTAGAGAGAAAGCCCAACCTTATGTTTGGCATAATGTGCTGAATTACAGGAATCGTTTTAGTGTTCAGGGAGAAAAAAAAGATACAGCTTTAGCGCTGTTACAGAGCGAAAGGTTCCTCAGAGGTCAGAGGGCAAACGGGTCACACTACCTTCATTCTCTGAGTGTATTTGTCCATCAGTGCACTTGCCCAGCGTGGCTCTCAGAGCGAAAAGGAAGTGAGATAAGAGGGTTGATTTGTCACCTTTTAGAAGCAAATGCAATAAGGAACATCGCACTTTAGTAGAAACAATCAGTGACTGGTCACAGTAAAGCCTGATGAGAAATGCATTGTGGGATAGGCACAAAGCATTAGATGTATTTCCCATCTTCAGACGCCTTGTCAGCTGTAGGTAATTGACATGCTGGGCAGTTTTCAGTGTCCTTCTGACAATCTGTCTTGTACATGCATGCCTAGAATTGTTACAGTAAGGAGGTGTCAGCCTCCCTTTCCCGCTGCCAAGCTCTATTCATAGCTGATTAATAGTGTCATTAGTCTCTGTGCCAGAGGTAATGAATGGCTGGCATTAAGGCTTAACGAGGAAGGTTACTCTGGATCTGCATAATAAATCTGGGTAACCAATACGAAAAACAGTCAAGACAAAGACACGCGTAGCGAAGCATTCATCTTAATATTCACTGGAAGTAAAAGCCGTTTCTGAAATTAAAATAATTGGAGGAGCGTTAAAGTTTTGATTAAAGCCTCATAACTTCTGTTGCTAACTCCCTAATCCTTTGCGTTGATCCCCGGTGACCGTAGCTATAAAGTTAGGCCAAGCAGTTTTTTCATCATCTGGTCTGAGTACACAGATAAGAGAGCCTACTTCACTGGCTCATACCACGCACCTCCACCGAGAGAGAGCACAAAGCTACTGAATGCAGATATCTGCCAGACGCACCCACAGCACTGTAACTACAGATAGCCTTTTCAGAGGGAATTCAGCAGGCCACGCCAGGCTCTCGCAAAATGGATTTTCTCAGGACTAGTTTCCGTGTCTAATGTGGTTCAGTAATGACGACTGCGTGAGAGACAGATCCAGCACAATGCTAATGGTCCATTACTGAGTCACTACTTTTATCTGCCATAGAATGAGTGGAGCAAGAATGAACAACGTACTTAAAAAGCATAGTCCAGAGAGCCTTCAAAAAAAGCCCGGCACAAAGCAGACTGTCAATTAAAACTGGCAGGCTTTGTCATGCCTCATATGAACATGTCATCGGTTCATGATGAGAAAATGTAGAACTATAATCGGAACAGCACACATCTGGGTTTGTAGTTGAAGAGCATGAGGGTGATTAGAGAAAGCACAGATTCTCACTGAAGAGATCCTTTCATTAAAACGTAAAGATAATGTAAGCAACAACAAAACACTTCAGTCAAAGTTCTAAAGTAAATGTGTTGGAAAACTGTTGGCTTCTCAGAGCAACTCCAGATAAAACCGCGGCTGCTTTTTTTCCTCTACAATCTTGTTCCTCTCGTTCCCTTTCAAGATAAGACTGGAAAGATGAGCGAGCCTGACAGCTCATGACATTTGAGCGGCTCCTTATTGTGCCGACAAAGGAAACGGAGTCAGAAAGAGAAGACAAACGTTTCAAGTGAAGACAAAGTGAGAGGTGAAGAGAGAAATGGGTGTAAAGAAAAAGGCTGACCAAGCATCGGGCTTTTTGTTCTCTTCATTTCCTCCTGAGCACCTTGTCGAAAGCAATAGCAGAGTCAATTTTTAACGCAATTTTCTCCACTCAGAAAGCGCATTACAAGCAATAAAACAATAAATGAAAAGGAATTATGCAAACAATAACAACACGAGATGTTCATCAACAAAGGATAAGACTGCACCTTATCACTGGCCGAGGGGAAACTGACAGAGATACAGTATCAGATTGTTGGAGCGTATCAGCGACGGCACACATTCCCCCTCGCTGTGATAATCAGAGACAGTCAAGATTAAAGTGCAGCTCAAACCTCACAAAGGCTTAAACTGACGAGGTGTTCCAACTCGCTGACATAATCCGAAAAAGAAAAAAAAAAGTCTTTATGTCTCAAACTGATTCTCACAAAAATGTCAAACAGCGGCTCCTCCACATTCTCCCCCTGCCGTTTTCTGGGGCATGTTCACGACGATTGGAGGTGGGGGGGAAAAAAGTTTGAAATGTGGCACGTTCCCCAGGAGAGAAATAAGCTTTTATTAATTAAAAAAAATAGACGACAATCGTAAAAATGAATCCCCCTCATTAAGTCAGGAGTGATTGAAATATTTTTCTGGAGCAATCTTTAGGCGTTGATGCTGATGGGGAGGCCAGAGGGGACACATCAAAGTCAGGCAAATAAAAGAGAGGTGAGCAGTCGTATACTATCACTGCTGCATCGTGGTTTTAAAACAGCACAACACAGCTTCTCTGCCTCAGTGAGCACAGACCATAAATGTGGTTATAAAGGGTTTGGAGTGGGTCACAGATGTATTTACGTCTCCACACTCCCTAAACACTCCTGTGTCGGCGGAGACAAAGTGGGATCTAAGAGGACCCATCTGACAGATCGGCGGGACTCCTGAATGCCACGTGGTGCTGCAGCAAATTCATTAGGACGTCAGTGTTTGTACTACCGAGGACGCTCTCTTTATCACGCGGCTGAAACCTCGTAAAGCTCGCGCACGTTCTTGTTTATCGAGCAGAAAAGCCGTCCCTTTGAAACCCTGCAGCCATTTCCTCCTAAATGGCACAGTTTGTTCAATTTTACATTCATCTTGCTTTTTCACATCCAAAATCAACATTCTCAAATTCCCTGTGGGCCTACATAAACAAGCAGAAGGCATTTGTATGGGGTGTGTTTTGGATGGGATGATGGTATGTCTGTGTTTGCATCCACTCTTGGCCCTCCGGCAATTTACTTTCTGGTAATTTGGTTTTCATAAAAAAAAGTGACAATCTCTGCTGTGGGTTCTCAAAATAATAAACACTAAACAGGAGGGTGTAATGTGCCGGAATCTATAAAATGGCACATACATTCTGCTGAGACAGAAAAAAGCCCAAGAGGATCAACAGATCCCAACACGTAGGGGAGAATAAAGCGTATTTGGAAATGACGACAGTAATTGAATGGGGTCGGGCACATCAATAATTAATCATCCACTGTGTGTACATACAGCGTTCCTTCGCCATCAAACACGTGTACCCCCCTTGATCCGTGGGCCACTGGTGAGTTAATTTGGGTGTGATTGCTTTGTTCCCCTGAACGCCTTGCTTCAACACACACACACACACACACTCGCAGAAACATGCACGATCATGAGGCCGACAGCTGCTCTGCACACACTCGGTATGCAAATGAAGATGTGCGACTATGCTATACAATGTAACCCTCCCGCCCCCCCTCCTCGCCACCTCCCATCCGACTTCGACAAATCTGCATCATATGCATCACGTGCTCCACATGCTGGCTGGGAGAGGAAAGCCAGGCCTCTTGGGCTCGCCTTTCAAGCAGATCAAAACAGCCAGTGATGCTGCACATCTCCAGAGCATTTCACCACCGATGCCCAGGACTGGAAACAAGCTTTTCTTCCTGCACTGCCTGCCTTTGTATCTTATTACACTGGAGGTACAACAATACAATTCAACCTTTCTAGGGGAACAGAGCACGCCTGGAATGAAGTAATTGATTTCAGGGAAGGCTCTCTGTAACAGTGCGTATGTGTGTATACATGCACTCGCAAGATTTCATGTATAAAGTGAGTGGAGCTGAACAACTGAGAACAGGCTGAAAAGGTCAAACAGTATGCTCACAGAAGTGGGAGCAGCTGCACCCCCCTTGGGAGACTCGCTAACAAACAGGCTGGCTAATCAGACTCCCACCAATAAAACGGCCTCCCTGGGTTAGACCCACTGAGAAGTGGCTACCGCACTACGCTAGCAGGCAGCGGGGTGCCCACAACACACTGTGATGTTACTCACTATTCTATTTTAGCTTATGGAAACTGGGAGGCTCAGCCGAGACAAGGGGGGGTGGGCGCTAACAGGAAAAATAAAAGCTCCAGCTTTGGTGGCGCCGCTCGCAGGGGTCAGCTGCCTGCAGCTCGGGGAAGGGCGTGAAGGGAAAGTGATGTTTTTGTGCGGTACTTCCAATTACTGCGCCCAGAGGACAGTCAGCGTCCAAAAACATCAGGTCGGCATCCTGGATGAGTGTGTGTTGGAGGTGGATGAGGGTTATATCCTAAATAAGGGCACGTGTTAGTGAGGAAAAAGCAGATCTCTCTCACACACTCACACACACAGTCAGGCTTAAAACTGCTGTTGATAACAAGACTGACCTTCAAAACACGTCACTGACGCAGGTACTGAAGGCTATTTTAATTCTTTTTTGCGCCTTTCTGTGCAAAACAAGAGCAAAATAGGCACCCATAACATTTTGCAGTTAGCACTTAGGCGACAGACCATTTATAAATGAGACACAGCCACGGTTGAGTAAATACAACCCATAGAAAAGTTCAGCCTGTGCTGCGAGAGCCTCAGCTTGTAAACACACACACATTCGACACCGTCCCTGAGAGACAGAGCCGCAAAACAAACACTTCGCCATCAGCGCCCCCACAAACAGCAATTTGGTCGAGGCTGATTTCGGCTCTTCACAATCAATTTAGGCTACAATCCCTCTGATCAGCTTCCTACAGCACCCAGTGGGGGAACGCATTCACTAATCACTATCACTAACATGGTGTGTGTGTGTGTGTGTGTGCCAAAGATATTCTGTGTGTGTTTCAGTGAAGACGCTGTGTGCACATTTTAGGGCTTCATCCCCCAAATTTGAATTTCAATATATTTAGCTATGAGGCAAAAATTTAGTGGAATTTACATATGATTAATATTCTCCATCAAATGATGCTGATTTGTTTTCATATTGCCTTTTCATGATCACAGGCATTTATAAATACAACTACAATGCTCTAAATAAAACAATATTATCATATTTGTTTAATCAACCATTTCCCAGAGCAAATGATACTCAACACTGTAAGTCAAGATAAGGCACTTATCATAATAGCACCCGCAGTGTGTAAAAACACCCGCAGCTACATTTGGTGAATGTAAGACTTAGCTGTTGGAGAACAGGTAAAATTGGTGCTTCCTGGTGTTTTTAATGGAAAAAGGATTCAACTACTTTTTTTGGAGACAATTTTATCCCCCAGTCGTGTTTAATTAGCTCGTGCTTACTGCCAACAACACACTTCTCTCCCCATTTAGGCTTCTTATGTCTGTTTCTCCTGCGTCACTCTAATGGGATGATCATTATAATATAATGTAGACTTTTGGAAATTGCAATTTTGAAAATAAACAGCGCCACAAACTGCAGCCTCCAAAAATTACCATCGAGTTAAATCAACATCTCTAACAGGGATTGAGCACTGCAGAGTTCATGGAAGTGGTGACTGTTGCAGACTGTGCTGTGCTCTCATATATTCTTGTCAGGCACTTAATCCACACTCTGATGTATTTATGTGTGCAGCCACTAGTACATATAATAAACGACAGAGATGCAGCAGGAAACAAAGAAGGTCAAGGCAAGCGAGAGCGGCCTTGACACGATGATTGCAGGCTTGAGCGGACAATCACAAACTATTTAGTCGGATCAATAAGTAAACACTAATTAGCTGGCGTCCCTGTGACCCAATGGAGGCCGTCGACATACAGTAAAAGAAGAGCGACCATATGTGGCAGTGCGTGACATGTTGTTCAGCTGTCACATTTTCACACCGCTGCCTGCTGTTGAAGGTAAACTTAGGATGCAGGCCGTGCCAGCAGAAGACATGGTGTGCAGCCCCGCACCGTGCTGACACATTCACATGCTCACAACGTTACACATTCACTGGTGCTGGCCTGGCCGTGACCCTGCTAGCAGATGATGGAGCACACGGTATTCCCCGAAGTGGGTCTGGGCTTTTATTCAGTACTGCTGGAGTCTGGCTGGAGGGAAGGGTCTTTTAGCAGCCTATTCTCACTTCTTGATTTGAGCAGGGAATAAGGGTGGTGCTCCTATGTAGTGGAAGGATCCCCCCCCCCCCCGTCTGAGGCTTGTCTGCTACAAATGTGTTAGGATTTATTTTTTTTTTACGATTTTTACGCTCCGCCTACTCGAACTCGACTGAAACTCCGTCTGCTCCTTTGTTGTTAAATCATGATCCAGTTACATTTTATATTACATGGATTCATAATGAAGTGAGTTTCTCTCTCTCCTCAACTGCAGGATATCACACTGACAGCAGCACTGAGACCTCCTTTTAAGTGTCGCTCTTTATTTCTCTCTTTACTTTCAATTCAAGTACGTCTTGATTTGTATTAGAAGAGGACAACAAAAAAGCATCAAGATATATTTGTACATAAAACCCTCCCTGCTTACATGTCTTCTCACAGCCACAACAATGGATCTGGGCTGCTGTGTTCGTCTCTCTCTCGTGTATCAGCGGTCCGCGTGGAAATCATTACGACTTGTGTTGAAACGATACGGTTTTAATATTTGAGCGTCTGCCTGTGTTACAAATTTGGCGCAGATATCACTTCTGTTTGGAAGATCCATCTCTCTCAAGGCTTAGTACAACATTTCGAACACAAGGTGAAGGAGTCTGGAGCTTTCTCGGCTTTTTGTTGTTCACAGTGTGAGTAGAATCGCTTCTGGCAACCAGGTCTGTCCATAACAGCTTTCTTCAGCCGGGTTGTGTTCAGTTTATAGTCGGCCGGCTACAATAGCTTTGGTCTATTACTCTGTATTTTTTATGTTGTGGGGGTTTCTTGCCAATAGCTGTTATGGGGTAATATTTTTGAAGTCTGATTTTGTGGTGTGGCTGAAATGGAACCTGGCCACAGCCTCGATCTGCATGCACTAATTTCTAATGCTTTTGCAGAAATATGGAGATTAATTTCGTCTCATCTGATAACCATTTTCACAAATACAGTAATTACACAGCACCGACGTCTTCCTGTTGCCTCTAATTGCTTTGACTCCAGGTGCTTCACAAGCAAGGTTAAACTTCCGCTTCATTTGGTTTCACGTGTTGTAAATTAACGTCTAAATAAAACTTGTGTGGGTTTTCTTGACTTCTGGATCCTTTCCGAGGCGCAATCTTTATTAGGTGTTAAGTGTCTTGGCCCAGATCAAAGCGGATGGCATTCAGCGGTTGTTAATGGCGGTGCCAAGTCATCTGCAAATATAGCGGGGGACTCTCGGTTTCTGTGTCATTTCACAGGGAGGTCTGGTGCTCAAGTCTGCCGTAATTAATTGATTTACTAATGAAGTTATGGTATGTGCAACTCTCTACACATCCCTCCCAGTGTCTCAATGTGCCTGTCAGTTTGTCAAGCTCCAGCTTTGGGAACAGCACGCACGTCAATTTATCATGTTAGTGCTCCTGATGCCTGCACTCATAAATACAGAGAGTGATGGAGGGAGAGGAAGACCAGGAGACGCGGCGAGCACTCAGCCAATGATGAGGCTTCTCCATCTCTCAGTGGGGGTCGGGCACCTCTGACGGGAGGGGAGGACAGGACTCTTCTGTTCGCTGCCACAGGTCTAAGAGGAGGGGAGGGGAAACTAATGGCAGCACGGTCGGATAACGGGGAAGATGAAGGGAGAGCAGGAGGGATTGAGGTAGGGAGAGAGAAAGGGAAGGAGGGAGATGAAAGAGAGGGAGGGAACGAGAAGGACTGTTTGCCTGCTTAAGCTTTGGATTTAACAAAAGCTTGAATAAATGCATTTGCATCAGAAATGGTGTGTCATCTTTCTTTCATCATAAAACAAGCTGGATAATAGCTCGGAACACCAGCCGACAGGATGGAGATGCTAAAATTTATGTCGAGGCGTTGCACAGCATCAAGCATCAAGCGACTGATGTTTTAAAATTGTGTTATCTCTTACCTGAAGCTGGCTAAGTATTGAGTGAAACGTCTCCCTTTCATTCATCATGAAATTCACTTGCAAAAGTCGCGGCTAAAACAGCGTGAGAGCTCAGAGCTTGTACATCCAAACAAGCTTTCAGGCTCTCTAGTGAAGCACTTGGCTTGGGCATTAGGAGGCGAAATGTCAAAACATTATTCATGTGAGCTGTGGGAATGGAGAGGAGAAGAGAGGAGAGATGGAGAGACAGACAAACAGACAGGGGAGCATTTCCATATCGAAGTCGGCACGGCATAAGGATGGAGCAGGAATAAGTATTCTCATGCAAATGGAAGTGCATCTCTTGAATTTATGCAAACATAAAAAAGCAATGAACACACACCTAGGGCAAACAGCAAAGTGGCTGCATGTACTTCTCTGCTGTTTGTAAAATGCAGATGTGTCTGCTTTTTTTCATATTTAGCTTTTAGGTGCTTGAATCTTAATTTTGCATTTTTTGACAGTTCATTGGTTGGTGAGTGGCCTTGGGTTTGCAATTGTTAAACTGAGAAAACATGATGCTGAAAAACATGCAGGGGCTTTTCTTTTTCCTTAAGAACATACATATGTTCCTTAAATGCATATGCTATGTGCTGCTCTCCACTTCTAGAAGGACACACGTCGTTCTCTCGGCTCTGCATCTTTAAAGTCAACACAAAAAGCAACCACGCTGCAAAACTTGGGTATACATTTCAGCGTGCCACCTTATCAAACTTCAAACACAGCCGCAGTCTTTGTAGTGCATATGGAGAGATGACGATCACATAAACAAGTGCTTTGTCTAGGTGTGGGTCAGAGTCAACTTCAAAGTTGGAAAAAAAAAAAACGTGACCCATTTCCTCTCCAAGCCATAATTGCCGCCTACAACTGTATCTTGCGTAAACGCGTCACATAATCATGTGCCTGGAAAAGACTGCAAATTGCTGCAGCACATTGTCTGTAGATGACGTGTGATGATAATCCCTTAAATAGCACATCTACTCTGCAGCTGACTAACCTCCCTGACGATCATTTCGACAATAAGGTCTACAACAAATATCCAAACCAGCCAGCAGGGAATCATTCATGACGGCTATTAGTGGTTGTATTAATAGTCTAGTGAGGAAAGAACAGGCCAATCTGCTGGGGATTTGGTAATACCTCGTAAACAGTATGATGTTGAATCAAACTTTTTATTCAAGAACTGAAATAACTTTATCATCAACACTCCATGAAATGATCTATTCATCCATCCATCATCTACTTATCCTTTGGAGGGTCTGCAGCTCATTCCAGTTCACCCTGGGCAGGTCACCACTTTCCATATAATCACATGTGAGAAATTACTTTGTCATACCAAATTAAATTATCGCTTCACTTCGCCGCGGCAACACGTAATGACTCACAGCACAAATGAGCACAAACTGCACAAACTTCCAGCACTTCCAAAAGACGACAAGCCTGAATGTGGCAGTTTTACAAGGGGCACTTACTTGGCCTGCATTGCACGGCATAATTAGGTCCCCTCGAGGTCCACTTTTGGCATTTGTGCTCCTATTTACCCACATCTGTTTGCAACTAGTTGACCCATATTGCACATGGCTGTGGAATGTCCAGTAAATTGTTCGAGACTGCAATATGTGGTCCTATTTTTGACCTCCACTCCCCCAAAAATCTGTTTGTCAGGTTTCAAGATCGCTGAAGGAAAGAAAAATAACGTGAGCTTTGAGGAAAACTGTTTTTTTTTCTCATCTGCGGCACTTTGTCCAAATACCATTGTTATCTACTGGAGTTCAAAGCCAAGACTATTACAAGGCGCATATCACTATAAATAACTGTCAAGATACTGTACATGTGCTAACAGCTGACCTTTTTCCATTCCAAACGCCCACAAGGGGGAATCATCAGTGGAGCCATATTTAACCGCAGCTGGCAGTATCAAGATGCAAAGATTATGAGCACTAATGAATATTAGGCAACTTGCAGCTGGCTGGGTGTTCAGACACAGCTCACCCCCATTGATTTCCCTGTTGGGTGAAGACAACTTTATCCCAGTGGCAAGTCCCTGGCTTATCTCCCTCGACTGCAAGGCAGCCCACAGACAGACAGGGTGTTTCCTGGCTGCGTTTCAGGATGATTCAAGCCTGGCAGGTGCGGGCGGGATACCTGACTGAGGCGAGACACACAGGGGCAGCAAAGAGCAGGAGGGCCGAGGGCGGGTTTAGAGGTGGACAAAGATGCCCAGCTGTGAAGGGGGCAGCCATACAGGGGCAAGATTCAAGGCAGTACAATTAACACAAAGCCCAGTGTGTTGGATTATTACAGAGAGCAGGTGGCTGTGAAAGACAAGAGAGAGAAAAGTGAGAGGAAGTGGCAAGAAAGGTGGCAGATGGCTGTAGAGATGAATGTGTCCATACCGAGCGGCACAGGGGGAAAAAAGAGAGGAGAAGACAACAGAGGAAACTACTCGACCGTACTACTCTAATAGAACTTAAGGAGATTCATTTCCAGCTCATATCAGAGAGCCGTGGCTGCAAAACACTATTAGCTGCAGAAAATGAGCTGATTTCAAATACGCTCTCATTGATTCACCGCTGCACCTTGGAGAGAGGAAATTACTTTGACAAAGAACAAACTGCGACTTGGGTTATTTTCTAGATCCATCGTGTGAGACTCGGGTGATGACCTGATAACAAACTGATGAAGAAACAGGAAACTAGAAAACTTTCTGTCGGCAAATATGTTTGGATTAGCGTTGCCGAAACCGAGACAGAGGTACGCACTCAGAAAAAGCGAGAAAAGAAAATATTCTCTGTGATATTTATGGATTAAAAAGAGATTAATTTCTTCAAAGCCCCGCTTAGGGCAGACCCCATGTACAAGGCCAGCTGCCTCAGTAATTCACTCCATTCATCATCAACTCAAAAAAAAAAAGAGACTTGGGGCCATGTAATGTGGCAAAACCCTTATCAATGGTGTCAAAAACAAACACACAATGAGCTGCAGGTCATCATTATTTCTGACTTTATGTCCTCCAATCAGAGGGGGTGACACAGCTGGGGGCCACCGGTTGGACACTTCTATGCTAATCCATTAGCCACCTGCTTCAAGACAGGGAGGAGGGCGGGTTCACGCTTGATTAAACTTCGCTGTCTTCCTCAATAAAACGGGAGAATCTGAGCCAACAGTAATGTAGTGACTGTAAAAAAAAAATCTGCTGTATTAAGATTTTTCTAACTTCATTCCCTTTATTGTTTTATCGCTCCTCCATTTTCCACCTTGTTTTATTTAGATGACGCTTCCTTGAAATTCTGTCTTGTTCATCATCTTGCTTCGTGGAGAGCTTTTTATTTGCCCCGTGGGTTCGACTAGGATTATTACGAGTGTGCAAATGATCTCAAATCTGAGTGGTATCACATTTTCTCTAACGATGGGAGATAATGAAACAAAATTACCCCAAGAACTGGGATGTTAACATTATTTTGCACATTTTGCTTCTATTTTCAGGCACTTAGTGTTTTCGCCGCTCCTAGCCACTGTCCTTGGTGTCTGCTTTTGTTGTACTCGGCACTCAGCAGCTCCTCTCTGGGAATTAGTGTTCAAACCTCTCCTTTGGCTTTAAAGGAAAATGCACGACAAGAAAGGCTGTGCTGCAGCTTTCCAGGCACTCTCGCTTTACCAGCATACAGTGGGTTCATGTTTGGATAAAGCCGCTAAAAGACGGTCTTTACATGTCTAAGGGTGCTACATGAAAGTGAGTGCATTGTGTTCAGCCGCTTTCCTAAAGTCCAACATTTCTGTAACACTGGATGCGGAATGGACTGAGTGCAAACCCAGAATCGTTTGGCCCAGATACGATTCTGTTCCCTCTGAGTCACCTCTGGTTTAACAAGATCCCAGTGGTTTCATTTCACTGTTCACTACACCCTCTCCAGCACTGCTCACACCTCCACAGATGTGCGCAGCCTGTAGAATCCATCTAGGTGTTGATAAATAAGGCAAAGTGTGTAGCCAGCAGAAGACCCACCCTGTTACCCAACAAGCTTTACAAGCCTTGGTTGAAAGAGGATTGTTGCAAAGATGGTATCTGAAACTGGATATATCTGAGCTACAGGTATCCACTACTTGATACTGGAGCTTTTTGATAATTAGTTTGTTCTGATTCACCAACTCTGGCTCCCACAACTGTGATTCATACGCAGCTGTTAAAAGCTAAGAATGATCACAAGGAGCACTGTGTTAAGACTGGTGCTGATGTTTAAATGGCTGCGAACAGATGCTTACATTTCCCACTGTAGTGTTTTGGCTGTCTGAGCAAAACTAATCAGACACGGTTAATTTCTGAGTCGTTCCTGACGTTAATTATTTAATCACTGACGCATTGTATCAATTTAGTGTTTTTGTCTTCTTATGAAGCAGGAAATCTGTTTTATCCAGTTAACTAACGCGTCTGATTTGCACACAAGGTGAGTGCTGGTGAGTGGCGTACCGTGATCTAAGATGATGAGCTGGGCGCTGGACTGGATGTTGCCCGCATCGTTTTCCGCGAGGCACTGGTAGAAACCCTCGTCGGACTTGACCAGACCCAGAACCTGCAGGTTGTGCTCCTTCTACAAAACAGAAAAAACAAGGGAAAACAAAGACAACATGAGGCCGTGATGATGCAAAATCATGCAAGTGCTTTTGATAGCATAATGTCTTCAGTGCAG
This sequence comes from Centropyge bicolor, assembly GCA_037975185.1. Taxonomy (NCBI): domain Eukaryota; kingdom Metazoa; phylum Chordata; class Actinopteri; family Pomacanthidae; genus Centropyge; species Centropyge bicolor. Next base: position 2,880,780 of record JBBMOC010000001.1, read on the forward strand.
AAAACGAAAGGGACCATTTCAGTGACAAATGAACTTACGATTATTTTGAAGTAGTCACTGGGGATGACAGCGTCTCCATTCTTGACCCATTTGACGGTGGGAGCTGGCGACCCCGACACCTCGCACTCAAAGACGATATCCATGGACTCGTGGGCGTAAATGTTGGCTGGCCGCTTGACAAACTGGGGAGGAACTGTGAGAAGCAAAAAAGAGGAGTCTGTGAGGGTTGAAAGATAAAACATTACATTTATTGACAGTGTTTGGTGGTTGCGACTAAAAAGTGGTGAAGAGAAATGACTGAATGTGTAGGAGTCAATCTTTTCCTCATGAAATTCAGAAACCAATTTTTCAAAACTAACCAGGCACATCAAACTCCGGCACTCTGGCCTCTGAAACGAACAAGACTAAATGATGCCGTGCCTCCCCTTCCACTGCCAAATTGCCAGTTAAGGGAGGGTGGAAAGAACAACAAACAGTATCATCTAACAACAGCTTATCCAATTATCCTCTGCACCATTCACACAACTGTGACCTTTTCAGCAGATGGCAGCACTTGGACTATTTGTTAAAAAGGTTCAATAAACTCTATTCTTATTTCTTCGAGGTTTTTACACACATACACACCTTTTTCCACATACTAGTGTCTATTACAGCCCTGATTATTTGTTGTCCTCCTTCTTAGCTGTATGTTAGTTCACTGATTCCTTATATAAGAACACTACTCGTTCAATAAAGCCGCATCTGGTTCTGATCGGGTCAAAAACAACACCCCCTTCGATCGCAGTACACTGTGTAAGCATGTTCCACTGGCTAAGCCAAGCACTTGCAGATCTCCCCTAGTCCTGGTAATGAGGGCCAGAAAGGAGTTATTTGATCTGCTGGGGCGATACAGCGCCTCATCAATCTGTCCTGGAACAAGGTCACTGGGAGCGCAGGGCCCAGGCCTCGTCCTCTCTCTATAATTGGACTGTATGTGCTTGTGAGGAGAGACGGCGTAAGACAGACTGTGCATGTGTGTATGTGTGTGTGTGTGTGTGTGTGTGTGCCTTTGCCGCCTCTGTGCATTCCCTGATAAATGGCGACCTCGTTGACCACAGTTTAAATGACTGTATTGTTAGTGCGACGCAGTGTGTCAAGCTTCGCCATCAGCCTCATGGGCTCTGTGATAGCCGGTTATTAGCATCTATTTTGCAGCTTTTCACATGGGCTGATTGGATATTAGCGGCGGTGGGTGGATTAGGTCCTTTTCCGGCTTTATTCAGCAGAGAAGCAGGTTGTGAGGTCAAGTCCCCCTCATCTGCTTGATGTAGCTGTGGCTAATTTACTCCAACATGAAATTGCTAGTTAACAGATTAGGCCTCGTTCCGTTGGGACACATTGGTACCAACATCAGGAAAACTAAGACTCACAAATTACAGTTATTTGTAATTACAACTGCTAAAGGAACTATAGACATTTCTCCACTAATAATACTGTGAATACACTCAGAAGCAGCAACAGGACACATTAGGCACTGAGACATGTTTGTACTTTCCTGACCTTAAACTGCACTTTGCCCATCTGTTTAGTATTTTTATGCAAAGGTGGGAGGAGAGGCTCAACTCGACAGAGACAAAGACACATAATGCCATCCCCACAAAACGTCTCCTCTGCGTCCTCATCTGAAAGCCTGGGGGCAGCACCTGCGTGTGTCCTCACCGATGACGTGACACAACAGGATTATGCCTGTCGTACGTTTTGTTAAATTTCATAAAAGACATCTCCCTCCGGATAGTCACGCTAACAGGATAATTGTGGAGGAATTATGAGTGTATGCAATCGTGTGAACAGCTTCAGGTTTGGCAGCAGCAGCGCTTGTGATCACGTCGGCTATCAAAACAAAAACTGAACGCTACTTTATAAATAACGTGGCCTTGATATTTATTTATATGCCCACAGGCTCAACTTTTTAAAGACAGACACAGACTCATGCACGTCACTCACACTGTCAAAAGGCATCCTTCAGAGGAAAATGCGACTCTCTAAACTTCACAAATGAAATGTATTTAACAGGAGAGTCCCGGGATGGAGTTTCCTTTCAGGTTTGATGCTAAAAAACTTCCTGTACAGTATCTTTTTTTTCCTGTGACTTCCACATGCCAGTTTTCCAACCATAAAATGTAGCAGAACAAGTCAGACATGAAACCAGCGGATAGGACCACAGAATATTGAAACCTTCCCTCGCCTTGCCTAATGAGTGTCTAGACTTTTCTGTGAGCTACTGTGGCAAATATTGACGACTGAGACAAGGATGGAAATAAGGACGGTGACGCTTTCAGACTGGATCACTGTATGACTGTCGAGACAGCCATCAGCCTGCTTTGTCTGTGTGTGTGTGTCTGTGTGTGTGTGTGTGTGTGTGTGTGTGTGCCGGTGTTCCCTGCAGGAGGATGTGTGAGCTGTGAATAATGTGTTTCACAGTGTGGTGTCCCCTGGATATCTGCCTCTACTCGCTGTGCAGCAGAGGCAGGTGGAATCCTCGGTTTACTTTGGTGTGTCAGGGACACGGTGTTAAGACACCAGTGAGTCAGTGTGTGTGAGTGTGTGTCTGGATGGTTGAGCCATGTGTGCATATGAATTATTACCTCCGCCAAGGAGGTTATGATTTCAGCTTGGTTTGTTTGTCTGTTTGTCAGTAGGATTACGGGAAAGCTACTGTCCTGATTTTCTCGAAACTTGGTGGAAAGATGCAGCATGAGCCAGAAGAACCAATTAAATGTTGGAGCAGAGCCGAATTATGGGAGATACAAAAATTCTTTTTCAATTTCGTTAACATTGCAAGATAGGACGTTTGACCTCGGCGGATTAAATGCCATACATGTTAACATCCAGTAGATGGTAGTGATGACAAAACATAGCCGATTGTAGAAATGCGATGACATATCAAAATCCACACTGACAGGTACCAGTAGTCCTCCTGCTCATGTCGTTGCTCAAACTTCATACAGAGCGCACAACAGTGGTTTCACAAAAGAACGGTAAAATTTAACATCACCACAATTGTAACAAGGCTTTTTCTATAGCTGAGGTCTGGCTGTGGAAACATGAATTTGCATATCATAGAAGAGTGGACTATCGGCCTTGGTGGAGATCTGCGCTTTCTGAGAGCCCTTCTCATTTCATATGAATCTGATACATGTTTCTGCCCATTATTACCGGTGCTACATGCTGTACATAAGTGTGTGTGTGATTCCTTCCCTGCNAATACTGTGAATACACTCAGAAGCAGCAACAGGACACATTAGGCACTGAGACATGTTTGTACTTTCCTGACCTTAAACTGCACTTTGCCCATCTGTTTAGTATTTTTATGCAAAGGTGGGAGGAGAGGCTCAACTCGACAGAGACAAAGACACATAATGCCATCCCCACAAAACGTCTCCTCTGCGTCCTCATCTGAAAGCCTGGGGGCAGCACCTGCGTGTGTCCTCACCGATGACGTGACACAACAGGATTATGCCTGTCGTACGTTTTGTTAAATTTCATAAAAGACATCTCCCTCCGGATAGTCACGCTAACAGGATAATTGTGGAGGAATTATGAGTGTATGCAATCGTGTGAACAGCTTCAGGTTTGGCAGCAGCAGCGCTTGTGATCACGTCGGCTATCAAAACAAAAACTGAACGCTACTTTATAAATAACGTGGCCTTGATATTTATTTATATGCCCACAGGCTCAACTTTTTAAAGACAGACACAGACTCATGCACGTCACTCACACTGTCAAAAGGCATTCTTCAGAGGAAAATGCGACTCTCTAAACTTTACAAATGAAACGTATTTAACAGGAGAGTCCCAGGATGGAGTTTCCTTTCAGGTTTGATGCTAAAAAACTTCCTGTACAGTATCTTTTTTTCCCTGTGACTTCCACATGCCAGTTTTCCAACCATAAAATGTAGCAGAACAAGTCAGACATGAAACCAGCGGATAGGACCACAGAATATTGAAACCTTCCCTCGCCTTGCCTAATGAGTGTCTAGACTTTTCTGTGAGCTACTGTGGCAAATATTGACGACTGAGACAAGGATGGAAATAAGGACGGTGACGCTTTCAGACTGGATCACTGTATGACTGTCGAGACAGCCATCAGCCTGCTTTGTCTGTGTGTGTGTGTCTGTGTGTGTGTGTGTGTGTGTGTGTGTGTGTGCCGGTGTTCCCTGCAGGAGGATGTGTGAGCTGTGAATAATGTGTTTCACAGTGTGGTGTCCCCTGGATATCTGCCTCTACTCGCTGTGCAGCAGAGGCAGGTGGAATCCTCGGTTTACTTTGGTGTGTCAGGGACACGGTGTTAAGACACCAGTGAGTCAGTGTGTGTGAGTGTGTGTCTGGATGGTTGAGCCATGTGTGCATATGAATTATTACCTCCGCCAAGGAGGTTATGATTTCAGCTTGGTTTGTTTGTCTGTTTGTCAGTAGGATTACGGGAAAGCTACTGTCCTGATTTTCGTGAAACTTGGTGGAAAGATTCAGCATGAGCCAGAAGAACCAATTAAATGTTGGAGCAGAGCCGAATTATGGGAGATACAAAAATTCTTTTTCAATTTCGTTAACATTGCAAGATAGGACGTTTGACCTCGGCAGATTAAATGCCATACATGTTAACATCCAGTAGATGGTAGTGATGACAAAACATAGCCGATTGTAGAAATGCGATGACATATCAAAATCCACACTGACAGGTACCAGTAGTCCTCCTGCTCATGTCGTTGCTCAAACTTCATACAGAGCGCACAACAGTGGTTTCACAAAAGAACGGTAAAATTTAACATCACCACAATTGTAACAAGGCTTTTTCTATAGCTGAGGTCTGGCTGTGGAAACATGAATTTGCATATCATAGAAGAGTGGACTATCGGCCTTGGTGGAGATCTGCGCTTTCTGAGAGCCCTTCTCATTTCATATGAATCTGATACATGTTTCTGCCCATTATTACCGGTGCTACATGCTGTACATAAGTGTGTGTGTGTGATTCATTCCCTGCCTGTAATACACGAATGGGTGGACTGTGTTTGCATAAGTGTCTTCTTATATATCCGAACATATGTTTCTATATGTGCACTCTGTCTCAATCTGTGCACGTTGACTATATTCGTATGGGATTTTGCATCACATTGCAATGTTTTTCTGTCAATATATATATTGCATGTGTCTCTGTGTGTGTGTGTGTGTGTGTGTGTGCGTGCGTGCCTGTGTGTGCACAGGGCCCCCCGGTGAGGTTTGTTGGTGACAGGATTTGATGGTGACTGGTACCCTGCGGCTCTCTTTATCTCTCACTCTCTTTCTGCATTTCACCACTCAGTCCCCCATCCCCCCCCCACCCCCCCCCCCCAACTCTTAATCTTCCCATAACTCCCTGTCTATCTCTCTCCATCTTCAGCCTCCCCCTCCCCTCTCTCCATCTGAGCAGACATGCACCATTTTCTCTAAATGGAGTTCAGACATTTGGAACCTATTGGACTGAGCAGTGAATAGAAACGCCTAAATATACTAATAAAGGCTGGGAGGTGGGGGTGGAGGAAGCTTTCAGGACTCAACAGAGCATGACGTGTGTGGGGGGTTGTGTGTGTGTAGGCCAACTCTCAATGCAACAAGTCTGATGACCTTCCTTAATTGGCTGTTTGCAACTTGAAACATGCATATGCAAAGGTGAGCTCACTCACATTTGCAAAAGGATGCAGAGGAGTGCTACTAGATTCTGTGAGAATATCCAACTTCTCTCTCAAAAATAAGTGATTCACAACCAGGACATTATAGATACTGGTGGTGTTGTGTGGTAAAGCAGTGTGTTGATTGGCAGGCTCATGCATTCTTTGTATATTTTGGTGTAAAAGCACTACAATGTACTACAATGCATATGAATGGCAATAGTGCGCTGCAAAAGGTAGAATATGCAAACAAAAGGAATTCATGTTTCAATACACAAGGCTGGATAATTCATCTTTAAAATATTATAGAGTAAGAAACATTCAAAACAGACCACAGTAATGTATAGGGTACATTTTGAAAAACTACAAATCCTAATCCAAATCCAGAACTAAATATATCTCTTCACGAACATATGGAGAATGTCACCGACGCCAAGTCCGTGTTTTCCTTTAGTTTACGGTTCACAGACTCTACCAGCTGGAATGTCTCCAAACAGGCTGACTTGTTTGGGAACATAAATACCACTCTCTAATGAAAGAGAAATCCAACCGAGACAGAAAAACAACAAAAGAAATACAGATATGCACTAGAGGGAGGAAAAAAAAAAAAGACAAATATAAAGGAGCGAGAAGTGCAGAAAGAGCTCTGATGCCAGTTCGTCGGAGCTGGTATCATCTCTCTGGCCTGTAGCTTAGTAAAAGAGGCTTTAATGCAGACTTACACCGACTCCAGTGAACTACTAAAAGAGGGCCACAGAAAGGTCATGTGTGTGTCTTACTGTGAGCTTGTTAAAACAAAACCCAGGATTCCTAGAGGGATTCTGGGCAGATTACTTTACTTAAAGCTTCACTGGTAGCCAGGAAAAAGCGGAATAGAGACACAGTGAGGGGAGAAAGAGTTCAGCCTTCATCTATTGATACTGATAAAAAATGGTGAACTACCAAACTCAAGAAGCTGAGGAAAGCAGCCGGTGTAATTTTCTCTTGCTGGGATGATTTAAAAACTGAAATAAATGTCTTTTGACACACACCAGTCATCTATTTAGGCCTAATGTAAGATTGTTGAAGCTAAAGGATCCAAATATGAAAGAGTGCTTTGTTGGCTTGGCCGGAGTCCAGCCAGCTTCATAAAGTTAAGCAACAGCTCTGGGCCAGTCGAGGTTTACTCTCAGGGCAAGTGGAGCTCGAACTGCACTAATTACCCATCCTGGTCTTCCAACGATAACAGCTTTACTCTTAATCCCGGCCAAAACAAACAGCTTCAGCAAAAAGGCAAGATGGCGCGGGCTTTCCTAGTCATTGAGGAGAACATAATAAGAGGCAGCGTCATAGCGAGGGAGTTCAATCTCTGGATGTTTTCGTGGACTCCCTCTGATGCTTCTAAAATTACTGGAATTGAGTAAAAGCAGAGGCCTGAGATTGTCCGTGAAATTCTGAAACAAAGCTCGCTTGATGGTTTAGTTACGGCACATAGAGGCGTTCGAGGCGCTTCCTCTGCGCAGCGCCTTCATTTCAGAGCAGGACCAATTCTCAGAAGAGCAGCGCTCCAAAAACAGATACTTAGCGCTCAACCGCCTACTGGAAAACAAGGCAAACAAAAACACGACTAATTTGACCATTCACTTGCATTAAATACTGTATTATTGTAGTTTAAAATGTGCTAAAAATGCCAGTTATTATAAGAGAATTCCTGGAAATCTGCTGCATCAATCAATTTCATGGAAACTTAAACTTAAGTAGAAGCAGATAAACAAGACACACAAATGTATTTCAACCTAATGGGACATCAAAAAAAGGGAAAAAACGAAACATTGCCTTAATAAAAAATTTCCTGAGTTGTGACACCAAACCAAACCAAATCGCGATGAATGACTTTTTCTGTGTTTGCATGTCATGTAAGGTTTTCAGATGGACAGGATGAGTAATGCTGGTCAGAAGCTGCTGCCCACTCAAACACCTGACAAGGTGGGCTGAGCTGGACTGGGTTCCCCACAGCAGATGGAAAAAACACGGGACAGACTAACACGACGACTCGAGCTGAAACAAAGCACGTAGACTCAGTGGAACAAAACAGAGACGCACACAGCTCTCGCATGTTTGATGCAAATGCGTCTCCATGCGAGATAAATAGCAGACTGTCGATTCCCCGCGTGCAGACACAAAAGAAGGCGTCGACGGGAATCAGACAGTCGCGAACCTCTCACCCCACCGGTTGAGATAACACCCTCTATGAAAAAGGGAAAAGGTGAGCACCTTATCAGATTAGTGTTCTTTTAATAGCTAAATGGAAAATTTCTTTTTCATTTCAGCCAGAAAATAACTGCTCTGTGACACTGGAGGGAGGGCAGGAAGACGAAGGGAAAAACAGACTAAAATATCCACCAAATCATATAAAATCTATCATCCTTCCATACGTCACTACAACTATTCCTGCCCCTCACTGGAAAAAAAATGCGCTTCTGAAAAAAATCCCAGCATCTTCAACTGATATGTTAATAGATGCTGCACATGCTTTGGCTTTTGTTACAGTCACATTTTCCTGGTGGAACAACGTGAGCTGCACAAGGTATGAAGATGTGTATGAAGATGTGACATACAATCAAAGAGTAAAGAAGAAGGTGGAAGCTGAAATCCAGCATAGCTCCGTTTTTATGCTTCAGCCTATTTTTGTCCATTTCCATAACAAGCTAAAAACACCCCTGCCGTCTGTGGTTATAAATCTCAGCCCATCGGAAAAGAAAGAAACTTTTACAGGGGGCAGGGATTTCCGGCATGCAAGCGCAGCGCAGGGACAGAACAATTAAGTTGATGACATGATAGCAGGAGGCTGTGCTAGATGAGGGCCACTGACTCAGAGCCCTGTAAAACTGGAAACATACATGTTTGCGGAGAAGCTATTTCTCGCAAACACACACCTACAAGGTCCAGGTCTGGGTGGTGCCCCCGTCACACAAGGCCATAATCAAAAGCTGCTGCTTCCTCTGGCCTCATTTATCCTTTTGCCAGCCTTAATAGAGGGTGAGATGTCAGAGCAAAGTCATACTGAACAGAACACATATTCACACAAACACACACTGTGCATGTGCTACAGTGTTAACACTATTGTTTCGAGCCTGACGTTCTTCAAAACTACCTGTTTGGAGTTCTACTGTAGCACTTTGCCACTGGCTTTACTGCAATGGCAGAATGTGCTTGTGTTTGCAAATCTCAAATCCTCTGTATCTCACTGGCACTTTGATTACATTTAATAAAAAGATATGGCGCTCTTGGATACCTATTGCTTATTCCTGACAGCAGCTGGCTTTATCTCTCCTGAAGCTGTTTGTACATCATATCACAATGCAAAGAGGTATTCTGGTTCGCGCGGTTGTTTTGTCCGCAGATATCAGATTTACAGAAACAAAACAAACTGGTTTTATAATACGAAGCAAGCTTTTCTGGGCAGACTTTGTTGGCGCTCGTTGTTAATTCTCAGGGCTTAAAAATTCTCTGCCGTAATAAGTTCTGATCGGGAGGGTTCGCCGCTAAGTTACCGTGAAACTGAGTTTTCCTGAAATGCAAATGCCTTCAGAATTTCCAGGAAATTGTTTCTCCCTTGTACGCTGCAGTTGGAGACATTTACAGCTAATCCTAACGTGATTCTTTCAGAGATTTTACTGGATCTGAGTCTTCATAAAATCACATGTAATACTGTGACATATTCAGAAACATCTGTTTATGCTGCTATAAATTAGCTGTCATGAAACTTCTCAGCCCTTCTTCTAACTGATAGTAAACACTGTGCGAGTTATCAAGCCTATTAACTGAAAATAAAATGGTCCAAAATGTTAACTGAGGAGCCACCAAGGCAGGTTCACCATCTGAAAAATACTTGAATCTGAAACCCATGCACGTGTGAATACATAGATTTTCTAGTGAATGCAGGTGTATGGAGTGAGTGCGTAATTGACCTTGAGTGTCATCATTAATGTATGCGTGGCTGTGTGTTGGTGTGTGCTCACACCTGCTGCGGCCCTCCATGCATCTCTCCCTCTACAGACGAGCACCAGCTGCACCACAAACCCTCAAGCTATCTCCAGGCGAGACCTAACAGTGTTTCACTGCATCGAATCCCCGGCCGACTCTCCGCATCCTTTTCCTGAGCGCCAACCGTCCGGTGTTTATGAAAAGCCACTAGACGCAAGCACACAATTTCTCCTTGTTACTGCAGCAAAAGAGGGCCCCGAAGGTGTTTTAGAAGGAGTCACTCATAGGAGAAACTGTTCTGCTGTCAGTGTAGTTTCACACCACACTGATTTGTATGAGTGTCTGTTATGAGCATAACGACTTCTTGAGGGAATCTATTGACCTTTCAGGTGTCATTTCTGTTGTCAAGGGAGCAAATCAATGTCACAATCGGGTTCCTTCATGAACCTGGATGAAGCAAATGCAATTAGCCCCGTGAGTCTACAATGCGGGATCTAATCAAACTGTTTTATCGGATTACGATGACGGATGTCTTTCAGCGATATTCTGAGAGCGCTGATCAATCCTCTGTAGGCTTGTCACACTGGAGGCGCAGGCTGGCAGGGGTCGGGTCAGAGACGCGAGGGATTTCACTGAGGCTGACTCGAGGACTGAAAACGAGTGAAGTCAGATGTCCTCCTGTGACCTGATCCGATTTTCCATTACTGTCTCCTTTAATCACAGTGAGCGACGGGAAATGATGAAAGGGTGGCGGAGGGGCGATGAACAGATGAAGGGATCTGGGAAGAAAGGGATGGAGTCGTAGCATGACGCGGCTGTGTGTGAAATGCAATGAATCCGGGAATGAGCCTCAGGGTGTTTCCCCCCCACCCACCCCCCCGATTCGAAAGTTATTTCACAGCAAATCCTGTTGCTGTGCTTCACCTGGGAAAAGGGAACAAGCACACACGACCTGTTTGTGTTCATGTGTGTTTTTCTCATCAACACAAAGCCTGACAACAGTAATTACAACACAATGACTGTGGGTGTGTCTGATATGTGTAAGAATGATTTTGCTTGAATTATTGTTTTTTTTCTCTTATAATTTTCTAAAGAACAGAAGCTAAAATTTATGTGTTAGTTACATTTATTCATTTTTATAGTTAATAAATTGGAAGATGTGTTGGAAATCTAAAACCAACTAGTTTCTCAAAAGCATTTGATTCTACAGTCAAAAACACGTTATTTTGCACTTTAGAAATAAGGTAATTTTTCAACTGGTCTATTATCAACATCATGATCATTTTGCATGGGTTTAAAATAAACATGTTTCCTTCGAGTCTCAACCAAAGGTGAAGCCGTACAATGACCCACTTGCTACACTTGTTTTTCACAGTTTTGGGGGTGGAAAGAACATCTCAAATGAAGAAAATAATTAGGGATGTAATTTTCCTTTCCCCCATAAACAAAGTGATGCAACATTTATGGTTGTTGTGTCACTTTTGCACAGTGTGTGGATAAAAGAGCGCTTGTTAATTTGTTAGTTTCATCCTAAATTTTACATGGTTGGCTTATTGTCGTCGCGTCAGGCAGGGGTGGATATAGTGTCTGAAGTGGGTAATATCAGCGCGTGAGGGAATGAGGACATTTTCAAAGACCACTGTCTAATGTCTGGAAAGAGGGAAGCAGACAAAAAGAATGTGGTGGGGAAAAAAAGGAATCTGGAGGAAATATGAGGCGCAGACGATGGGACAAAGTTCATCTACGTGCTCCAACGTCTGATTATTGACAACTTGCTGGAAACTTCTAACAACCTTTACAGGGCGGGATACTTGTAACCGTAGTATGATTTCTGCGGGACTTTCACCACTGCACATTCGAGCTGGTTTTCATAAGATCTTTTATTCATGAGTTTTCGTATTTTGCGTCATGGCACGAGTAGCAAGCTTATTTATGTATTTATTACAGAGCAGACTCGCACAAATTAGGTTCTTACTTTCAAAGTAGAAGTTAGAAAGTGAAGATTAGTCAGCATTCACTTGGGAAATAGCAGCTGTTGCTTGTGAGAGAGCGATAATTAATACTCATTAAAAGATATGTCTCAAATCCAATATGTCTGGAATTCAAATGTGCTCATCAACACTGAATTTTGAGTGATAAATACTACGGCATCAGCAGTCTAGTTCCTTCACAGAACTGACAGAACGTTAGATGGAGAAAGCATCATCTCTACACGAAGCCCATAAACTGCCAGCTTTAAATTATAGACAAGAAAAACCTTGGAGCACTTTATGTACTGCTGTTAACGTTTAAGCAAAATAAACATAGCTTAAATTGAAATGTTATTTTGTTATTTACTTCATATTCAATATCAAGTGTGATTAGTGTGAATAAATGTAATGGGGTTGACAAAGAAGAAGACAAACTCAGTGGTGCTTGCAGAGGTGTATTCTCTGTGTGCGTCTTCTCACTATGTTGTCTGGCTTTTAAAAAAAAAAAAAAAGACTGCCAGCTCCTCTTTCAATCTCCTGCAATTCAGGTACTTGCCTTTCTGCTGGCAGCAATATGTGCAGCTCAAATCTTTCTGTTATTCCTGCGTGGGGTGAAGTTATGTGAAAAGGCAGCTACAAACAGGTACAAACGCTCCATCTGCTGCCTACTTAAGCTGAATACATTGCTAACTGTCAACACTACAAAATATAGTCTTTCTTTCATATTGCACGGCACACCTCAGCAGGACAGAGTTACCTCCACATAGCACGCTGGAAATAGACTTTGTTCATTTCATTTTGAACCATATTGTCAGTGGCTTTGGTTCAGGTTTGGTATATGGCTCCTTAGGGCATTTTTATAAACTCATTCTCCAACATTATCAGATGGAACAAGACTGATTTCAGTGACAGAGTTCTGCTGGATCTGGAGTGACTCAGCTAATGCATCCTTAGTTGCTGCTGGTCCTCACTAATCTGCAGTGCCTCAATTTTACCCTGTACGGTCACTTTGTTCCTAATTCTCACCAAAAAATAAAGCCACGACTGACTGGCTTAAATCCTACAGCACTGTTATGATTTTGTGCCACCGTGAATTTCTTACACTTCACACCCCAGTTTGTAATTTGGTGCGAAATAAGGAAACAGATGTGGGTTGTTGAAGGTACCTTGTACGGTGAGTTGGACCTGCGCTTCAATGGTTGCGTTGCCATTGTCCGCCATGCAGGTGTAGAGGCCGGTGTCTTCCTCTGTGAGGTTGAAGATCTGTAGACTGCCTCCACCCAGCAACTCCATACGACCCTCACTGGAGACAGACAAAAACAAAAGGACGAAAGAAAATTTGTTATAAAGAGTAATAATGAGCTTTAGGGACACACAGGAGACAACGGAGGCTGCTGGCCTTACAGGGTCAGAGATAGAGATGAGCTTAACATCTTTTTTTACCCAGACTTGTAAAATATGTAAAAAACATGACAGCCCACTTCCTTTCAGTTCACTGAGTGGTTAAAGGCTGCAGCCTCCTGAACCTCATGTTACCCTACTGACCCGGAGTTGACTCCACATCTCCTCCCCGCTTCCATCGCTCTGTCACCTTTTACCAACTCTCTGAATAAATAAAACATGCTAAAAGCCGAGTCAGCTGTTCTGAAACAATTTACAATTCTTCTTAAAGACGCCCTCGAATTAAAGTCCAGTTTTTCATCTTGTTAACATGTTCATGTGGTGTTTTCATATGTTACAAGACACATTATGAGTAAAATAAGCAGTCAAACCCAAAACCCCAGAGAACCAGTGAGTATCAAAAACAAGCATTCAGACAGCAAGGAATTCATGTGTCACATATCTAAAGAACCAGTGCAACTTGCAGGGTGGGGCTACACTGAAACACGGGGTGTCAGAGGAGAAGGCAGGTGTAGTTAAATATCTGTAAGTTTCAGTATTTTTAAAATGATGGCAGAGGCGTGGTCTGTTTTGCAAAAGCACATATGAACAAGAGAAGGCATGAAGGGATTTTGTTTTAATAGACCAAACTTTTAAATATGTAATTTTGATTGATAGAGATGAGATTTTAGGGGTTTTATCAATGCCAGGAGATCATTTATATTTTATAGACTGATTAATAGACAGGAGTATTTTGAAATCTGGTGTTTTTATACTGATGCAAATACTGATGTCTTTTGTGATCAGCGATGCTTAAGGAAACCAAGGTTGTTCAGTGTTGACAAGACACTAATGACCATGTTCGACAAGTCTTTTATTCAGTCAGTATTGCGTTTTTCTATGATTTGTGGGTAAGTAAAAACGCTCTCAGTCGGACGGTGAAGCACTGCAGCGAGGTTACAGAACTCAAACAGGCTGCTCTGCTCAAATTATTCAAGAGAGAAGCCCTGCAGAGAGCTCAGCCATCCTTCCTGATGATGATGACCCACTCCACTCAGATCCAAACTCTCCCCTCAGGTAACTGTTCTAAGGTACTGAGGATTAAAATAAATAGACAGAAGCACTCACTCGTTCCAGCAGCTATTAGCTTTTTAAACAAATAGACACTTGCATTTTGCTGAAGCAATGCTTTTTTTTTATTTTACCCCCGCGATATGTGTTTGATTATGTTTGTGAGTTCTCATTTGTTCTGTCTATTGTTGCTTTGTTCTTGGTCTGCGGAACAACTGCCCTCTGGGATCATAATAAAGTTTGAACTTGAACTTAAAGAACATACAGTTTGCACCAAGTCACACTGAAGCTACAGCCGGGGCTTGTAGTTCGCGCAGTGTCACAACGGCAGCTGCTACATAACCTTAACAAATGTTTTCGTTTTCTTTCATCAGATGTTAATTAACCGGGGTGATGCGCATCACAGAATAATAATACAGTAATGTAGTATCAAAGAGAAGTGGTTCAGGCTTCAAGAACTACTGCTTCTATTCATCCAGTTTGGATTGAGTGTCCAGAAAAAACATGACATGATTTTTTAAAGTTCACAACCTCTAAATATCTGGAGTATTTTTCTTTTCTCATACAGGCTCCATGTATTATTCTCTATGTTGTGCTTCCAATTTAATAATTCATCCATCAGTTTAATCCTCATGAAAATGAATCTTTTCATGTATAAAAGACATATTTACATGCTGCAACACACACGAATGCAGGAGGCAGGACCAGCTCAAACTGAAGAACAAGTGTAACATCAGAGTCACGCTTCTTCTTCATCATCATCATCATCATCATCACCATCATCACCATCATCACCATCATCATCAGGCGTTTCAGAATACTCTTAAATATTTATTGTTATTAACTATTCATGCCTGATCCAAAAATATAACCGCACATCTATTTGTGTAGCCGCTCTTTGAACCAGTGACCCTCCTCCATTTTAAACAGTCCCATCTTTGATTTTCCCAATAGGCCCAGGGGGGAAGCAGTCTCTGGCCAAGCTCTGGCTTGATTCAACAACCGCTGGAGCATGGGAGTAGGAGGAGGCTGAGAGGAAAGAAAACAGAAATCAATAGCTGACAGAGAGAACTCCGCATTCAGAGAGAGAGAAACAGAGAGGCAGGGAGACAAGTAGGAGCAGCGGGTCGGCAGAGGAAGATAAAAATCCAAAGAGGGCCACAGCAAGTGCGATGCAACGGAGGAAAGCAAGATCAGTGCATAATGGTTTTTGCACAGAGGAGTGAGGAGACATGCCGCGGTAAAGAGCGCACTACGGAAAACAACCCTGTGCTGCCGGGTGATTTACTTTAAAACAAACTGCTGACTAGCTCGGGCTTCCACTCCAGCTCCTGCTCCTCTCTCCCTGACTACTTCTGGGTTTTGGCAGCACGGGCGTTGAGACCATCTGCCCGCCTGTCTGTGCTGGAGTGGAGCGTTCGAGTGGCACTCGACCTACTGTCACCAAAAAACCACATCACTGTTTCACTATTGTAGGGATAAAATATTATATTCAGCACGAACCACGATCGCATGAGAGTATATAACAGTCGGTGAACACTTCAGTTTCAGGCCAGACTTGCTGACTTATAGGAAAGTGAAACTTAAGTGTCTGAAAAATGAGAAAGTCGGACTGCGAAATGGTACGTGTCCAAGATTTCAATGCCGTTATAGATGACTTTAGTACATTTTATTCACAGTAAAGCCACAATAATGCACCTAATACCACCCTCTTACCACCTTAATTGATTAACTGAACATGCTGTTTAACTCACATTTGACCCATCTATAACAGGTTAATGCCATATTTGTTTACATGAATGCAACTACTAACCAGGGCTGGGCAATAAAACAATCTCGATATGGGATTGTCATCAAATTCATGTCGATAACGATGGTAAAACTTTGGACATTTTTACTTGATATGGGTTGATCTAACAGTCTATGACACAGCAAAAATAAACACGACAAAAGCCAGTCTGCAGTTTCTGGCTTCAGGACCATTTCCTACTGCAAAGCACTGTTTGAGCTACTGATAAAGAAAATGGATGGAGAAGAGAAAAAACAGAGATGCAACGTGAAAGTGAATTGGCATTACCTTGAAAAGGTGAGGAAATTGTTGACGATTATCAACTATAAGGCAGTGGTTTGGATATCACAAAAGCAGCGAAGCAGAGATTTGCTTTTTAGATTTATAAGTCGGTCTAAAAGAAGGATCGAACAGGAAGCTGGGCCCATTCTGACAGCACAAGATTGTACGATACATAAAAACACATGGAAGCTGTTCTCAGCAGCAAACATTCAGTAGAAATCCTGACAGAGAATGACCTGGGTCTTCAACGTGGGTGGCCTTTTCTTTTGGTCCTCACACTGCAGAACATAACACAGAACCGGTGAAAATACCAAATGTCTTGCTGTACATTGACTAAGTGGCTGATTCTGCTGTGAGGCTCCGCATGTCCAATCCAGGCTGAATGAAAAATTCCCTTGAAAGACGTCCAGGGTTCATTGTGCCAGGCATTCCTGCAGTCGCTCTCACCAGGACAACTATTCAGCCTGTTGGCCTTTAGTGCCGCATGCACCATAAAGGCTATTGACAGCTTCCTCTTGTACATGAAAGAGAAACGTACAGCACATATCAAACCACCAGGCGACTTCTCATTCTGTTCAGAGCAAGTCAATCTTGGCTCTAACCGCGGCAGCTAAAGTGCTCTGTGGAACAGGGAATGTGTTACTGTTTATAGACCGTGAGGGAGGGAGATGGAGCAAATTGGCTCGAGCTGAATGGGTTGAAGACACCTCGCGCTATTGTGAGGGAGCTCTCTCTCTCCACTTGTGTTCATTTAAATTAAGACAAGGCGCTCGCTGTATGGATACGGAGGAGATCTCCTGCATTAGCTTGCAGGTCCTTGGTGGGTAATGCTGGTAAGTCAGACCCTAATTAAAACTGCAATATCCGCAATCACCTACAAAGAGCTGTTAAATTAGCTCACTACTGCCACTGTCACTTTTTATCTGGGAAAAAAAAGCAGATGCACACATACAGTACAAGCAAAGTAAAGATTACAGTGTGAATGTGTCAAGGTGCGGCGAGCCTGGCCTTGCCCTTTCTCTCCGGCTGTGTGTCGATGTTTTTACTAATCGCTTTTCCACTTCCCACTTTGCTTGTAATTTGCAAAGACTATAATTTGATTTTTGGCTCGTGTGCGAATCAAGTCTTAAAAACGCGATTTTCCTTATCTTCACATCATCTATCAGTTTCAAATGTAGGAAAGAACAACATCCTCCTCTTTCTTCTTCTCCCGTCTTGTGTGTCACTCGTCCAGAAAAGGTGTTGAGGATATCCTGTCGACGTGTTGAGGTCTCGAACACAGCCTTGTCCCCTGTTCTGCCATTCAGCTTTGAAGGCAGTGGCAAGCCACAGAGACTTCAGAGAGGGGCTTGGGAGAGGGGGGGGACATATTTGGTATGTGTGAGTGGTGACTCAGCCTTCCGTAACACAGACTAGTGGCAAGGTCAGTACACCTGGGCGAGGGGGAGCTGCAGATCAGTGAGGAGCCGCGGGGATGTGTGCGTGTGGATGGAGGCAGTGCAGTACGCTGTCACAGAGCAATCAGTGCTGCTGTGACAGTAGTTGAGCACGGGTCATGCAATCTGCAGCACAAGGGGGAGGCAGGTGGAATCACAACTGTCACAACAAAAAAAAGAGGGGGATTCATTATTAATGGATAGAGTGGGGATCTCTAAACTTTTCTTTGTCTGGTCTCTCTTTCCTCTTCCTCTCTCTGTGACTCCCAACAATCATCTCTCTCTCGCTCCGTCATGCACCATGAATGCCAACGACTGCGCCGTTTGCGACGCCGTGGTTCAAAGTGAACGCAAATTGAACCCCCCACCCTCCTTTTGACCAGAATGCAATCGCAACAGTTCCATGAATTTGAAACATGTTCAAGGTGTGAGGAAAGCAGTGGGATTGCATTTTATAGCCAAAGGAGGCCAGATGGTGGATTATTTTTTCCCCCCACTTCCAAAACACATTTTGTTCTTTACCTTTTCAAGACTTGACTTTATTCACCCATTTCTGTTCGGATATGAGCTGTAATTCAGCACATGGAGAAACAACAGAGAGAGAGGTCGGAGCAGCTCAGGAAATAAATGGAGGCATAAACAAATAGAGATTAATGTGAGAAACAACCTGGTGCCAGTAGCACAGGCTGGGGCTCTCAAATGACTCAGCCATGAAGTCATGATGTTTTTGTTTTCCTCTGGCTCGTAATAGAGAGCCGCAGGGCCCTCGAGACAAAAACAACTCTCGCATACCTGACTTTATTTGCTTTTTTTTTTCCAAACCCGATTGTTTGATTAGCGCATATTACAGTAAAGCCTGCAGCCCATAACTCGCATAATTTACTTTTAGATGGCTCTGGTGGGCCCTCCGGGGCGCTCGGAGCCACGTGAACCCAGTGTGCTCTCATGCTGGGTCACGTCCACAAAACCACAGGACTGCACCGGATTATAAAGCCTTTAAACAGGACATATACTCGCATCATGTCTGGTGAAGAGCCACAGTAAAGCGCTGCAGGTGAGCTGTTTTATACTGTGAGAGACAATGTGCAGGTTCAGTCTACTGGTGAATAAAAACCCATATTGTCAGTGTTATTTAAACTAATGATGCTGCACAGGTTTTAGCTTTGAAAGGTGAATTACAATATGTGTCTAAATAGATTTCCTGGCATCTGTTCTGGCGTTTTAGGAGAAACAAAAAAATGCACCCGGCTGTGGATTCAGTCAATGTATTTCCTCTTCTTGGTTCCTATGACAATAAAAATAGCATTATGACAAGAGCGCAAAGAAGAACAATAAATGCTATGACAGGAGACATGCTTTGAAGAGAGCCAGCGTGTGTTTGTGACGAGCTGGAGACTGAGACACAACCTAAAAGCAGATACCACATTGCCTGTCTTGTTTTCTCAGCCCCACACGCCAGGAAAACCACTCCATTACCTTAAGCCACTCTGCTGCTCCCGTTTATCAGTTTACTGGTGTTTTTGGACTCATAAGCAGAATTCAAACCATATGGGCCTCCTGTGTGTCTGAAAGAATGTGGGGTGCTGGAAACCTAAGTTTCTATTTGTACCCGCATGAATCTTAATTCTTTCCGTCATTTGTTTTCTTAATGATTTCGTAATCTAAAACATTAGCAACACATTTCAGTATAATGCAGTCCAGCACCACAACTCACTGCGAACACACAGCTGAATTAACACCTCTTGAAAAAATTGGACAAAACATTTTAAGCTTCGGAAAGGAGGAATATGTGCAGAGCTGGAATAGAGTGCACTGGTGTACCTAATAAAGTGTAACATAATACTCATATATACCCATATTGACACTGAGAGGAAAACAAGAAACTACTATTCTATATCATCCTTCACAATAAACAAGGTAGAAGAGGTCAGGTAATCTGGTGTGTTTGACTTCTTTCCATTGACGTCAAACCCCCCACGAAGTAACCGTATCACTCTCTGTTGCACGACACACAAGAGCTCAGCACAAGACAAACATTTGCCATTAACCTCACTAATAGTTAGTCTTTAGAAAGGAGCAAATCACGGGCCATTAACGCTGACGGGTTGCGTGACTGACAGGCTGAAAGGTTCAGTTGCAATACCCATGTTTTTATTGCAGCGGTTATTCTCTGTGCCGTTCTGAAAACAACATGTAAAGAGCAGAGCGGCGCGGAACGTCTCAAAATTGGTTTGAAAACCGAAACAGAGAATTAAAAAAATCAATGAGAGCAGCCGATAGTGTGGGTGTTAACAATGTAACTGCACTTAAAAGGATGTAGAGAACAAAGCAGGTTAAAGTTCTGAGTGTCACTTTGCGACTTCACTCAAAAAAAAACAAAACAGAGACAATTATGGATGATTGCAGCTGAAGGATTGTTAGCTCGGATGAAAATTTAAATGGCGGCGGCATTTGCTCAGTCATGCCGTCTTTTCAAGAGTGGCAGAACCAATTCTTCTGTGTGTGCATGCGGCGCCGCCAGAGCTATCACGGTCTTCAAACCATTACATTAGAGTGCTGGTGGTTTGAATTCCACATCATTAGAATTCATCATGAGTTCCTACAGCAGGATTTCGGATGGGAATTGGCAATTTTCACTATGAGACATGTTGATATATGACGTTGCTGTTATAATAGTTAAGATTTTCAATACACCATATTTTTGATAGGACTTGTGACTTTGCATTGTTTGCTGCTGCAGTTATCACCAAATCTACAGGAGTTAAGATTGTAAGGATTCTAAATTCAGATTAACAATAATATAGCAATTTCTCTCTTCTTTTAATTTTTTTTTGTTAAATAATGAAATTAGGACGAGGATCATTCAGCGAGATAAAGGCAGTTTTGAATTTGAAAGCGGGATTCTCAAAACTCTGATGGTTTCATTGGTTGGAGTTTTAGCTGGTGGTGAAGCAGGAGGTTTGATATATAGCAGGATTTTGATTTAAACCCCGGACAATGACATTTTGAGCTCTCACTTTAAAAGATGTAATATACTGTATTGGGGCATGAACAATAGGGTTAAAAGCCAATTTAAATTTCCAAAGGCTTTTCCAAAGAGTTTCAATGCACCAAAGTGTGCCAATGCATTCAAGTGGGTGTTCCCTTTCTTCTCTCACCCAGAAATCAGCCACATGAACAAAGTAGCATGTGTTTGTATGTGACACATATGTGTGAGAAGGTTACACTGCAGTCCAAATGCAAACAAATATCCGACGGCGTGCTTCTATCTTCATACACAAGCAAGCGCAATATACACAATCATATTTAAATGAAGTCGAGAAGACAAGGAGGAGAGGAGACGGATGGCTTGGAGGCTTTGGAAGGAGGTTGATTTACATGCTCTGTCAATTCCCTGTTGCTGGCCGACATGCATAATTCATCCTTTTTATTGACTGCTGGGGAATTCTATTAGGTGATAGAGTGATACTCCCAAGAACAAAAGATGACTGTCCTTTTGAGTGTCATCAGGACCGGTGTGTGTGTGTGAGAAATCCAAAGGGCTGACAAAGAGGCTCAGGCACAC
Source organism: Centropyge bicolor (assembly GCA_037975185.1). Taxonomy (NCBI): domain Eukaryota; kingdom Metazoa; phylum Chordata; class Actinopteri; family Pomacanthidae; genus Centropyge; species Centropyge bicolor. Next base: position 2,901,922 of record JBBMOC010000001.1, read on the forward strand.
GGGGCGTTTGCAAAGAATGCATTTTTTAACATGTTGACTGAACAGCTTCGAGTGTTGCATATTCTGTGAGCTTAGTCAGAATAAATGGCAGGATGGGAGTCCTTGGACTTTCTTTGAGCCTAAATGAATGAGGATAGGATCAGGACACTGGTGAATACCTAAACAGCATGTGACACTAGAATAATCTACAGTGGAATTGATTCCACAACATCAATGTTTTATTCAAGAAACTGTGTGAAGATACCTCAGGTGAATAATTTCATAGAGTGCATGATAGATAGTCAGAGCAGTATCCCCTGCTTCTCTATGAAAGATCAACAATCTACTTAGTCACACACAACATATATTAATTTTTTTCACTAAACGTCAGCAATTGCTCGTTTTGTAAGTAGATCTCTCATTATGTCCGAACAAAAACACATCTGCAACAGGTGTCCACCCACACTGATGACTATTTGATTTGCTAAAGGTGATTGTTTGCAATTAAATCAGCACATACATATGTATATCTTCCACCCCTTAAAGTCTCCATGCCACCCTGTTGCCCCCCCATGAATATATCTCTTCGTCTGGCCCTCGTCCCCGTCTGTCATCCCAGACATGAAAGGCTTTTATAGGAGCTGTTAACTTCTACATGAGAATATGGAAAGGTGATACAAAAGAAACAGCAGTGTCTGTCTTCTGACAGGTTATGAATAACACAGTAATGAGACTCTTCAAAGAAATCCAACTTAAGACAGAAATCCTTTATATGGCGCGAGTTGAAAAGACTTTTGAAGGATTCCGCTGCGTCTTTAAAAGTATCCTAAAGAATTTCTGAGGAGTCAGTCAGCGCGTGGAGCGACTAGCAAAGAATCACTGAAGAGATTTAGACATCCAAGAATCGGCATTGTCTAAAACTACGGTTTCATGTTGCGCTCCATTTTGAATCGCCTGCACTATCTGTGGTTAAAACTGTCTGCTATTGTGAACGCAGAACAGGAGAAAGACAGAGAGAAAACAAGACACATGACCACATCGAAGCATCAGCGGCAGAAGCTTAATGTGATAATCCCCGCTGTCAGTGAGTCACCCTGCCTTCAATTGGTAGTTTTGACACATCTTCATAAACTTTCATCTCATGTCTGCTGCTTCGGCATCGCCACTTTCAAGGCCCCGTTTGTGCTGTGCACCAAAGACCAATTAGACACTCTTTGCAGATTCCCCTTTCACTCTCCACTACGCTGCATGCCACACCAATTTTTAATTGACAGCAGCTCTTCTATCTCTCATGTAATGCCTGAGAGGGACAGGAGACTCTCAAGGAGAAAAAAGAAAGTTCCACTGTTACTCTTTTTAATTGTCAATGTCGTATTAAAATCAAAAGAGCGGTCTCGCTAATGTATTCGCCACACAATCCATTTCTGCCTCTGAAGGCAGAAGCACGGGGGGGCCACTCAATATCACCAAGACTTCCCTGGTTGTTCAGAGTGCGTTTGCTAATTACCAACGGGGACACCCCAGGGGGGCGGGTATACACACTGGATAGTGTTTTGTAATTAATACAAGGTAGATTAATAAGTACTTTTTCAACCGGCTCCCATCGGAGGTCAGAGGTACGGACAAGTCCATAGGTGTTTAAGACTTTTAGCTTAAGCTGTGCTTGGACTCTAAAGGTTGCAAAGTCTAATGATATTTGAGCTTGCACCACACCGGAGCCTTGCGGTTACCAATGTGATGACCCTACATTTAATTTCACTGAAAGTAGACATCCCATTCCGGGGCTGGATTTAGATGAATGAGCCTTATTTCGGCTATTTTCTGTTGACCCCACAAGTTGCAAAGTTATTATCCTACAGGGCTGCTGCACTGGTACACAGGGGTTAGGTAAACAAAGTCCTTTCTTAATTGGTGAGAATCAAACTTCCCACGTCCAGTGCAATTCTCTCCAAGGGATTTGAGCTGCTCTGCTTGAGCTAATGAGAGCTAGAGGAGCGAGAGCACAGGCGCTGTGACACTCTCTCTTGGCTCTTAATTTGTGAACTTCCCTCAGCTGGCAACCCTGCAGCCTCATCTCCCAGCTGAAGTGGCTCTGTTGGCACGTCCAGGCGCCCCCCCTCCCTCCCCAGGGCTCTCTGGGTAGCAGTGGCAGAATAGCATTAACACCTTGGGGAGCAGGCGCCAGGACTAACAGGTTAGCTTTGGGAGGCCAGAGGCATCGGGTACAAAGGGGTAGTACATTACGGTCTGAGTTGCTTTTCAAAAGCTAGGAATGTGTGAGAGCCAGGGGACGCTGAGCAGAGCAGTGCAATGCATTAGAGTAACCACTGGTGACTTTGAAGGGGAAAGGTGATTTTGAAAGATGGGTTTGAACGAGCACAACAGCTTCTACAAGAGTAAGAGCAAAGACAAACCCAAGAAAACATTTTAACTTTAAAGTCTGGAATGGATCAACATAGTACGGTAAATTGAATTCACAGCCAGAGTTCATGTTCATACCTTTCTTCTAGCAGCTTGTCTCCAAACATCCAGCGGACGTGCGGCGCAGGGAAGCCGGTGGCCACGCAGGGCAGCAGCACGCTGGCGCCCGCCGCCTTCACAGCAGCAGGCTGCACCAGGAACTCCAGCTTCCTCTCTTCTCCGGTTTCTAAGACAGGAGAGAAAAAGGTCAGGGTTCAGGCAGAGGTTAAGGAAGGGGGTGAGTAACTGAAGCAGAGCAGCGACCTTCTATGTAAAGGGTGTCATCTGTCTCAAAAACTTCAAAAGAGCTCATGTCTGATGAGCCGTTGTTCCTGACACGCAAACCATCAGATGAGTAATGTCCATGTTGATGTCTGAGACGGCTGAAGTCTCGGCTCTTTAGGAGTTCAGACTGATCCCATATAACTCCAGCTGTAACTAACAGCCTGAGAAGCATCCTGCCATAACCAGAGGGTCATGTGTGACTCCAGCACACAGGACTTCAGCAAAGTATCAGCATCATCTTCTTTTATTATTCTATAAGTTTAGCTTAGATAATAATTCTATAAAACTCAAACTAGGATTTTAATTAAAAAACAGAAATGTAGAAGAGAAGAGAAGTTTCGACTCTCTCTGGAATCACCCAAGTTACTTTATTATCTGATTCAATGTGACTTCAAAGAAAGCAAATAACTACATTTCTGTTGCTTAAACATCTGGCAGCATCCAAACAAAATTTCTTTCAATTTCCTCCCAGCTTTATTGAGTTTCCCTTCTGTATGCATCCAGCCTTTTGCCACTCCACCACACACCCTTGGAGGAGTCATAGAGAGATAAAGACCCCCACTGGGGTCTTGTTGAAGTCTGATTTATGACCTCTAATATCTTCTCTGTGCTGCCAGGAGCCTGGTGCTTAACAACTCAGTAAATAAAACTTCTAGAGGGGCGAGGCGAGACGCTGCCACAATGGAATTCAGCCCCCTTTTGAGCCACAACTGAGTTACTGTTAGCGTCACTGATAAGCCCAGTGGGAGTTCCACCACTCCTTTTGGCATTCAACCATCTCTCACTACACTACAGATTTCCTCATGCTGAAGGTAATGAGCATGTACCACTGTAATCAAACGATGCACTGAACTACATTTTAATTTCAATTTGCTGCACAAGAGCTTCAACAATACAAACATAATTGCGCTGTACTCGAGGATGTGAATCTGTTTGACAGGTACGATTGCAGACAAGCTGGAAAAATGGTTTCACAAGTGGCCAAAAACTGAAGTGTAGTGTTGTTTGTGATGGAATTCACGAGTATAAAATCCCACATCTTGCGGCAAAAACTCACATTCTTACTGGACAATATTTCATTTTATCAACATGTCTGACACAACTCCCTAAAATTACCTGGCACTATCTGCAGCTGGGCCTCATCGCTGGACTTGGACGACCCCACGTTTTCCACCAGGCAGCGGTAAAGGCCAGCGTCGGCCTCCGAGGCGTTGCTGATCACCAGGGCTCCGCTGGGCAGCTGGACCAGCCTGGCGCTCAGCTCCAGCGGCTGGCGGTCTTTCTCCCACCGGGTGAAGGGCACCAGATCTGAGTTGACTTCGCACGCCATCACCTGGCTGCTCCCTACATGCACAGTGGCCGGCGATGGTTGGCTGGCGAACCTGGGCATCCCTGAAAGACAAGACAAAGATGTAAAACAACCATCCAACATCAAGAGAATTTTATTTCAGAAGTAAGAAATGAAGGTCATGAAGTCCAAGAATTTAAATGCTACATATACACATATACTGTACACACATGGAAAAATGCTTAAAGGCCCTGAAAACACATTTTCTGATCAGTTTCCACAATCCTGATTCCAAAAAAAGGATGCTGTTTAAAACATAAATAAAACAGAATGTGATAATTAGCCAATTCTTCTTTATGTACACCCAACTGAAAACAGTACAAAGACAATATATTTAATGTTTGACATCATCAGCTTCATTGATTTTTGTAAATATCTGCTTATTATGAATTTGATGGCAGCAACATGTTTCAAACAAGTTGGGATAGGAGCAACAACAGAATGTGAAAGTTGTGGACTGATCCAAAAACACCTGTTTGGATCATTCCACAGGTAAACAGGTTCATTTGTAACAGGTGATAGGATCATGACTGGGTATGAAAGGTTCATCCTGGAAATACTCAGTCCTTCACAAGCGAGGATGGAGAGAGGTTCAACACTTCAAACACATGACTTTTTTGGAAATGATGGGATACAACACGACACTATTTTCTGCCAAATACTTGATTTTAAAGCAGATTCATAAAATCAGCTGAATTTGAAACTATCATTCGTTTGTAAAAAAAAAAACTCCTTCAGACTAATCGCAGTGAGGGCATCTTGATGGATTTTGCTTTGAGAAGAATCTGTTTAACTGATTTCACTTGCAGCACATTTTGAAGTAAGTCATACTTTTACTGAACCAGACTGGAGAAACAAACAGACTGATCCTGGTCTTTAAACACAGCAGGTGGGGAGGTTATAAAAACTTGTTCCAAACAATGACAAGCTGTATTTTCGGTCTGATCTTTATTGGGCGAGACATCTTGAAATCAATATTCAGGGTAAATTCTCAGGAGTGAAAAAGGCTGAAATAAAAAAAAGTAACCCTCACCCACCCCCGACCTCTGTGCACACATACCTCACGCACACACATCCACCCACACTCGGCTGTGTAGCACAATCACTTATCCTTGATGGTGAATATTAATTTGCCACGCAGAGCAGGAGACACACAGCACTAATTAAAAAACGCTGGATCCACAGGCTGTTTGTGCTGCTGTACCCCGACTTTCATCTCAATGCAAAATAATTATTTCCTGCGTTTGAAGCCATTGATCTGAAACCAACACTCGCAGGCCGCGTTTGAAACAATCGCGCGCACAATGGCTTCAATTAAAGAGAACTTACAATGTGTAAACTGCAAATGGTATTCTTGAGGTTTATTAGTGAAGAAGGAAGACTTGTTTTTAAAAAAGTAAGAAGGCCACTCCATCTACAACAAAAAGAATATCATGCTGTGTTATTGCCATGGAGGGTCTCTCAAGTTTTTGGGCTGACTGTGTTTGTCTCCTTGGTAATGTGTGTGTGTGTGTGTGTGTGTGTGTGTGTGTGTGTGTGTGTGTGTGTGTGTGTGAGAGAGAGAGAGAGAGAGAGAAATGAATGGATAAAAATGACTAAGGATGAATTAAGAGGCTTCTTTCAGTGTGTGTGTTCATCTATTTACGAATGCAAGTTGCTGTAGTTGAGGAAATGATGGCGAAGACGTGCTGAGTGACGATTCAGCGTCTCTGCCCCCTCTCACCTGCAGACAGCCCTTCAAATCCCCTGCCAAGAGCGGCTCCACAGTAAATCACACTTTAAGATAAAACCTCAAAACTCTCCTCCGGCCCGGGCTGACGCTCACAGCTTCTCCGACTATATCTCAGCACAATAGTTCAGCTAATATGGGCTTAGCCGTTACCAGTGCTGATATTTTTGAATCAAAGATGCCAATCACCGACTGTATAATCACACCAGGCTATAAAAAATAAGTCTCAGCTGAATCATTTAGATTAGACTCGCTGAAACTCTGCACTGAATCAAATACTTTTTTTTATGATTAGCAGCAAGTGTAGGATGAGTAATCAGTCTGGGCGACGTCAGGGGGAATTCTGGGATACGATTCAGGCTTTCAATGAAGATTTAATTTATGAAGAAAAATAGGATGAATGATTAAAATACGAGACGTTTCATTGCAGGTTATGTAGCTGCAGCCAGGAGGTGATAATGTGATGGTGGTAATAATGAAACCACTAATATCTGAATGTCATGCTCTTTTAGATTTCATTATCTGGATGGATATTAACAGAAATGTACACTACTGTATTGTATTAAACAATGTGCTCAAACTTTACTTAAAGAAGACAATGTTTTAAGAGTGTTTAGCGTCATTGCACTGCACTGTTACTTTTTAAAAGATGCTTGCTTTTGCTTTTTGTTTGTTTCACTTTTGTTGCTTTTGATCATGCTTTAAATTGCCCATTGTGGATAAATAAAGTTTTTTTTTTAATTGAATTGAATTGAATTACAGTGGGTCAGTAACTTTACTTTAGCGCCTCTTAGCGTCATTGATTTGGTTCTCTGGATCCTTCTTATTCTGCTTCATATGCTCAGGAGTAATACATTAACATTAATATCTTTATTTACACAAAAAAATAAGTGGTAAAAGTAAAAATTAAATGTATTACTTTTTTAATCTGCTTGCATCTTATGCTCTAAATCTTTATGTAAAGCACTTTGTAAGTATTTTTCAAATGTGCTATATAAATAAAGTTATTATTATATGTAATGAACTTCATTTCAGCTCAATTTCAATTCTCACTGTGGACAATATGAGCTACATCTGCCCAATATCTGCTCAACATACAGACAAGCTGATATGTTTGTCTAAAAATTCAGCACCCAAATCTTCATGTATCCACAAAGCACAACAAATAATGTTAACTCCAAGCTATGATCAAACAACATAGCTGTTTGGCCTCCAAGTGTACTGATCAGATAAAGACAAACTGGAGAAACGGACTGGCAATAACTGAAATGTTATATTCTAGACAGTGCTCTGTACACAGGAATTGAAATCCTCTGGCCCATGCAGCAATGACATTTCAAAAAATGAGGTTGAAGACTGTGTCCTGAGTTAATGCGCCCCGGCTCTCGCAGCTACAGACGAACCCACAACTTTGTGTAACAGCTTGAGACTTGACATTTGGCCCAAAGAGGACGCGGGAGACAGGCCCGAAAGTCATCTGCAGACATGACAAGAAATTACGGTTCCACAGAGAGTGAACCTCTGCAGAGAGAGAAAACAGCATCCGCTCACAACTTCACTTCAGATTGTTGTGAGCACTTTCTGACTCTGCTGCGCTTTCAGCTCTCAATCGACTAATCCTTTGTTCCCCTGGCCTCATCACATCTCTGCAGGCTGAGTTCATCAGTTTGTTGTCTCTTAAGGGTGTGTGTGTGTGTGTGTGTGAGTGAGTGAGTGTATGTGGGGATACAAACTCGCACAGGCATGACTTAAGATGCAGCCACACCATTTTATAACAGCCAGCGTTAATGAAGTGGATGCTTCATGTTATGATGTCTCGAATATGTATGTGAGCGCCCACGCGTGTGTGAGCTGAAGTGCACACAAGCACATTAAGTGCGGGTCAAGGCGGGGCATTGTAGAAGGGAAGCAGCGAGTGTCGATGCTAACACTATCGATTCCAATTAATCACAATTCTCCATTTAAATCGACTGGATGGGAGCTTCATTTTCCACACCCTTGCTCAGCACCATCTATTGAAGTGCTGTACTGCCAATCCCAACACTTATTACCAGAGTGTGATCAGGCCAAATGATTCAAGACAGCAATAATGTCTCAGTGGTCAAAACACAAGAATGGAGAAAGAGTTTTATGCCAACGTAAAGCAGTTTCTTTGTTCATCTCAAACAACACAAACGAGAGCAAAATGGGACTCGGGCTGATTTTGTTTCGCCTCCAAACAACATTTTCCTTGAAAATAAAGCGATTAACCAAGTGGTGGCACCAAATGCCTCCTCTGTGAAGAGTGCTTAGTTAGATTCACCAAACCCTACATCATCTGCTTGGCTTTGCCAGCAGAGCTTATAATCATATGAATGCTAATGAATGAATGTGTCCATCACTGGGTGGAGATTAGCAGAAAGGAATTGTGCTGCAGAGAGCGACGAACAGGCGTAACGACTGTCTCCCCCGCCTCAAGAGCGAAAGCGAATATGCTCCCATGCACATACACAGACATACACTTAAATCACACAGTTGGGTTCCTACTATTCTTAATTAAAATCAGGTATAGAATAACAATGAGCAGATTAATGAAATATGCAGAAGGCTTTAAGGATCTCCCTGTAGATTCAGCCGAATTAGTAACTGACTGCAGAATGGCGGCATTTCACCTTGGATCAAAAATACAACAGTGCTCCATGTTGTATATTTTCAAGCCGAGTCAGTAATTAAGGGAAAAAAAATGAGACTGGATTACATTTTGGAGCTGCCCACAGGGCTTATACGTCCTGACAAAGTGCTGAGTCTGGACTGGTAACATGAAATAACCCATTCTCCACTGAAATTTTGGAATGTATAATAAATAAATAAATAAATAAGTGGACACAGTCGGTGCACGTGAGCATGCTCATATTTTCCAAGCCATTTAAACTGTAACTGGAGGATACAGGTACAAAAAAACAAAAACAGAATAAACATATTTGACTAATAAATGCCAATAATACAGGTATATTTAACTTATTAATGCAATTTATGCAAGTATTTATTGTTACCTCTCTGATCAGAAACGTATTGATTGGCCTGATAATAACATCCCTGTATAACATAACAGTCCGAATCAGTTCACATTCTGTATTCACAAGGAGGAAAGATAAAAAATTAAATGTTGGAGACCTGGTGCTCAAAGAATAGTCTATATGGTAATTCTTCAAAGGCACAAATCTTTATGCTGGCAACTGATGAAAAGGACAATTTCTACAATTCCTAAACAAGATAAAAATGGGGCTGCACAACAGCATCCTGACCTGAACTATCAATTTGGCAGTCAACACACAAGAGCTGCAAAAAACACCAAACCTTATGCTCAGCTAATATTCGATTTCAGCAAGAGAGACAGAAACAAAGCAACACATCGAGGTCATACTGGACAAGTCGTGCCTGCAGGCATTATGGGATACTGGCTAAACCATGTATGTTAAACACATGTTGCATCTGACTCAACTCGGAGCCGGTTTACTTCCATGTACTTCACTAAACTGGTCAGTCACTTAGGCTGTTCTATAGCTGTGGCTAATGCCCCCTGCTGGCATAGCCAAACATGAGGAAACATGACAAACATTCAAGTAATCATTTGAAATACAGATGAACTTAAATGCAATACAGAAACCTAAAGACCAGTAAAGAAAAACTAATGTTATCTAATCTATCTTATTGCTGGGTCAGATTTGCTGTTCAGCTGTGTATTTACTGGTGATAAGTATTGATAAGAAGACAAACATACAAGTATAGATCATGTGAGGAGATCCTTCCAGCACATCTACAATAGAGCTTGATGGCATGAGATTGGGAGTAAATATTTGGTTTTGGTGTCAGTCCCTTAGAGTCAAAGAGCTGGGTCTTCTTTCTAGATTTGATATATTTGGCAATCATGAAAAATCAGAAGAAGAAATGCATCACAAACTAGACACAGTTCCCAATTTCTACAGCGATAGCAGAATCAGTAGAGCAGAATGTAACACAGCCACAACTGGGACTCTCATTCTCATCACGCTATTATTTCCACTACTTCTCTCTCTTTCTCCCTGTCTGAATTCAACAAGTTCACACCCATTCTCCGGGGGTTGGTGAAAGTCATTCTGGGAAATGCAGGAAATCAATACCTGAAATTGAAGCACACAAGTCAGGTTGAAGTAAAGTGGGTACACTAAAAAAGTAAATAAAAGCCTCTTCGCGTCAGAATAATTCTCAGAATGCACTGACTGTTACAAACTGATGTCTACCGGTGTGTGAACATCCAAAAGGAGGAGAGTTTTCCTTTCCTGACACCTTCGCCAGCTCCACCTCTCTGCAACACATCCTTCTCTTATAAATATCTATTACAGTATGCTGGTGCATTTATGAATTTCACACGACCAAACACAGCCAAACCAAGGTTGCTGAGTCAAAGAAGACCAATTTGAGGCAGCGATGTGATAGAGCCAAGCTCGGGTGAAGACTAAATTAGACAGAGTGTGAAGAAATCCAATCAATGGCAATGAAAATGTGAGACTCAGGGTGAATGGGGGAGTGGCAGGGTAATCAAGCCGTCCAAAAAAAAAGACAATAATGTCTATTAGGTGCAGCAGCTTTGAGAAGTGTGTGCTTAGGCAAGGTCTGAAAGGATTTCCCCGCTGTAAAATCTCTCTGTACAATGTGTACTTTGCGTTTATTCAGTTCAGTCGCTTCCCTCTGTTCATGCTCCCTTTAAGGCCAGCTGCAGCGTAAGTGATAATTAATTCCCTAATTGAAGGTTTCAGAGCTTCAGGGGAGAATATTTCTAAGGGCTTCCTCCATTACAGCAAATCATGCCATTCAGCCTACACACTTACATTACATTCCCACAGTAAAGTATTCACGCCTTATTGATATTTTGCACTCAGAGGATTTCAAATGTTCAGTTTAAGCCTAATTCCACTCAGTCGAAGACAAAAGGAAAAGGTATGAAGATATCACTGAGAGTTTATTAGGTACACCTGCGCATTCTGATACGATCCAATACAACCCAACTGCAAAACACGGCAGCTTTGTAAAGGTTAACTTTGTAAGACTTTTCATTTGATTTTTGAACATGTAGTGAGAGGAGGTGTTGGTCATGTATTGGAATGCATTACTTTCTTCCCTTCATACATTCATCTTTCATGATAAAGAAGTCAAAAACTACAACACCAAAAAGAAAAGTTACATCAAGACATTTCTGGCTGTGTCAATACAGACTGACTGTTATAAACTCTACTGTGGTAGGATTCATTGTGGGGCTGTTTGTATTGGACTGTGTTAACTTGTACATTATACATTCGTAAATCAGAGTAATTTCAATATACAGGAAAATATCACACACTTTGTTTCTGTTCAGAATTTGTTTGAAACAAGTTGAAAGGACTTTGTGATTTTTTTTTTTTTCTCCAGAATTATGCCGGATTGAAGCTTTAAAAAAACTCAACATTTCGCTTATTTGAGTGTGATGCGTGTGATTTCAGGGTTTACATGTTACTTTAAAGATTGGGTTTAAAAAGCCAGTGGGCTGATTCCTTGTGGGTTTCCAAGAAAGCGCTGTTGGGCCAGAACGTTCAAAGGGTTTATGGTGAGAAAATAAACCTCCCATTGGTAAAGCATTGGTTATGTGTGATTATTAATACATTAAAGCAGCTAAAAGGAGTTTTTAACTGGTTATGAAACAGTCTCAGTTTCACACTTATGCCATTTTATGACCTACATAAGCAAATGAGACCATTTATTTAGTTATTCTTAACATCATTCTCAGCCAGTTAAACGGAAGCAGGAGGAGGTTTTTCTTTTGCAAATTTTATTTTTGATGTTATAATTTGTGGTTATGGTTGATACGGGAGCCAGATCTGCAAAGAGAAAAGGAAAAATAACTGACAGAAGAACAAAAAATAAAAAATAAAAGGGACAGTGACATAAACACAAGTTTATCTTGGCCAATCACTGAACAGATGGACAGAGATGTGGGAATTAAAATATGGATAACAAATATGTAGACAGGTATGTGAAATGTTTTTTAAATTATTATCATTATTAGTATTTTATTTAAAAAGAAAAACAGCATAAAAAATAAGTTGCATCTTTGTGCCACTCACTGCCAAAACAAGTGTACACACCAGATCAAGATCTTTAAGACACGGTGCAGTACCACTTTGGTCCACATGAGTCGCCAAAATCAACACAAAACGAAAGATCCTTGTTGCTGCTGTAATTCACTCTATATGTTTGAGCAAATTCTTGTGCATAAGGCAAGAGCGTGGAAGCTGAGCTGGGTTGTAACAAAAACATTAGTAAAAAAAAAAACGTTTGCTCAAAAGGACAAGTGCTTCTATTCCCCCTTTGCTTTATCTGTTTTCAGACCTTAATTGCATTGTATTAAGCCCACTCAAACACATTCCCTGCAAACAACACAAAGACAACATTGTTCACCCCACGTTATCGCTCTTAAAAAAGGCACTTCAGGGTTTTAAAAAAAGATTACTCTATCTCTCTAATGCAGCCAAGATCATTGTGAAACTTAGCTTTGAGGGGTGGTGCTTTTGTGATGTTCTTAAGTGGCTGCGCATGTTACATGAAAACCACAGCATGAATTCTTTATATCCTTCGCCAAGAGGGAGTTTGCTTGTGCTTCTTTTGGTTTAATACGAATATGGGATGTGGTCAGGAAGGGGGCTGATTTAAAGCATTTCACAAAGAAAACCTCAATGTTTAATTACAAAGTTTGTTTGGCCTGATAGGGGAAGATATAATAGACGTATAGCCGCCGATTTATGAGACTGTGGGTGATGATCTAAAAATACACATGAACTTGCAAGTTTAAATCTGTACAATCAACCAGGCAGAGGAGAAAACACAGTTTATTGCGTTCATACTAAATAAAGTCAAGAGGAATGAGGGAAACTTTGAAGGTCCATTTCTGGATGTTTGCTGATGTTGATGACTTGTAAAAGGCAACAGCAACCTTCATCCTGTCGGGAGGTGACGGGTGGGAGGTCTCCCAAGATTGACAAGAACAAAAACAGCATTAATTAATGACCGTGTGTTGGAATCTAATAAAGAAGTCACAGAGGCACTTCATCATGTATGAAGCCTGACGGGCCTGACGTACTGTGCGAATGATGAAATGCACAGCCTGGCGGTGTCATCACAACATATTTGTCTTTTTCACCAACGGGGAGAGGTGACTGGGAGTGACTGCGTGACAGAAATGATTCTGGAGCATAAAAACTGTCTAAATCTTCATTCATCAAATACGGCCAGTTTCCGTCTGATCCAAACAGCTGTCTGTTCACATAAACGGATAACGCCAGTTTACAAGGGAGCTAAACATAAAGCGGCTTGAAACACGTAATGAACAGCTAATCAGCGGAAAGACTGCGGCTTGAAGATGAATCAATACTTTTATGATATGCGTGCAGGACGATGGCGACCACAGAAGCAAAAAACACACTCCCTGACACAGAAACGCTCATGTTGTGTTCTCACATCAGAGGACGGGCAGAAGATGGATGGGTGGCGTTCCACAGGAGGCAACCTCAGACAGGGCTTCTTATTTTATCTGCTGGGCTGTAAAAATGCCTCTCGGGTGCAGGAGATGACAGAAACAGCGTATCCTGACCTTGTAACCAGTCAGTGCCTGGAGAGAGTACAGTAAAACCCTTACAAGACAACTGGCGTCCCAGAATGACACATCAACCCATTGTTAAATTTCCCGTATGACAACCTCAAGACAACGACGGCAGGAGGTCGGTGAAAGATTACATTTCATTGTTGAAAACGAAGATGCAAACAGAAGCCTGGTGGAGTAGTAGGAGTGTATTAAAGGCATTGATCCTCAGCCAACAGACACTTTAAGTATGTTAAGCTAACTCTGCGAGGCTTAACATCTCTGATAGCTCTTAGCCAGGGGAGGATATTTTTAACTGCTAAACCACTCTGGGTGCAGACCAGATGTTGTGCAAAGAACGCCCTTCTAAACATTTATGACGATGAGCGGATGGGCCCTGGGGCGCAGCTGCTGTTTAGAGTACAACTGAGGCGAAGAGAAGTCACCTCCGCCTGATTACTACATTTCTCTCTCTCTCTCTTTACAGGAGTGATTTCTTGCTTTGCTTTTACAACGACGCTCAGGACGACAGGCAGTATAACACGCGCTTTAGAGGACAGTCGCTGTAAAACGTCTGCTCTGAACAAATACGTCATACGCTAGTCAAAAAAAAAAAAAAAAGCCCATCACATCGCACGCCATTAATTGTGTCTCGATAGGAAACGACACGTCGGGATGAGGCGCAGTTGGCACCCTGACAGATTCTGATTGCCTGTTGTGGGAACAGACAGAGCAGGCTCGTGGTTGGTGATGGATGGAGACGGACACATGACAGGGCCGGGGTCAGCTGACCAGGGAACATCAACACAAGGGGAATCAAGATTCAATTTTCTAAAGTGTTCATTTCAATTCAATAACTGTGCTTCTATTGATGAATTTATATATATTATTTTTAAATATGTCAACAATGTAAATCATGTCGAGCAAAATTTAGCAATATGGAAGAATTCCCATGTCACAATTTTGAACCAAGGTTGTCCAGATTATCATTCTTAGTATGAAAATGACAATAGCACAGTGACTAAAATCACAGCCAATATTCCTTTTTAATGAAAACAGGGGAATTTAATATCCACTTGCAAGTAATGAATCAAAGCATCTGCACGTGTCAAAAGGTTTTGATGAGAACAATCCTGCTCATTGATCAAACTACAGTACATATGTGTCTGCTTTAATAAGCAAAACCATGAAACCTGAAATCCAAAATGGATGAGTTCCTGCACAGTCCTTTCTTCTCCACACAGACAAAAACTGTCAATAGTCGTTACGAGCCATCCGGCCAGCAACCGCACCCGCACAGCAGGGGTCATTTGTCAGCTTTCAGACGTCACCGTGCACGGCCTTGCAGATAAAAATGGGCTTTTTTCAAATTTGTAACGGGGATGTACGGCTGAAACCAAAGATTATTTTTTATTATAAATCAATCCGCAGAATATTTTCTGAAATGATAGATTTATCATTTGGTCTAATATTAGAAAACTGTGAAAAACGCCCACTGTGATGTCTTTAAATGAGAAAATCCAGACTCAGTTTACAATCACATAAGACAAAGAAAGGCAGCGAATCATCACATTTGAGAAGATGGAACCAGCGAATGTTTGTTTTTTTTTCTTCCACTTGCTTGGAAATTGCCTTCTGACAAATAATCAATTATTAAAATAGTTGCTAATTAATTTTCCATCTGTCAACTAATAAATTAGCCTGATAATTGTTCTGCGGGAATCAGCTCTAATCAGCTCTAGTGGAGTGTCACCTTCCAGTTTATCACGTCTGCTTCCCATGTGAGTTTCACCTGTTAATAGTTAAGCCAGGTTGATGTTCGATGCAGTGTGGTGCACGTGCCGAGAATGGCATCAACGCGTCTCTTATGTCGAGTGCGAAGGCTCCAAAAGTTGTTGCAGTGTTTGCTCATGCATCTCAGACTTCTTGGAATTAAGCATGTGCTGCGTTTTTCATTTCAAGATGGAAGTGTTCGAAGTAGACTGGCCAAACAGATTTGCCTCTACCAACATCTTTATGTCACTTCATTGAGAGACCAGGAGGACAGCTGCTCTGTTGTAAGCCAATATTTGCACACTCATATTTTCAAGCTCTGCACAGAGAAATAAACAGATTCTGATTCTGGCACACTTTTGTCTCTTTAACAGCCATGAACAGAGGAAGCAGTCTTTGACTTGTTGCTTCCTCACAGAATGTTTTGTGTGCTCGCCCCCTGGCGTTTCAGACAATTACTGCAGTTACATTAACGCGCCGAGCACAAATGATCGTAGTTCGCACGCCGTCTTCGGAGCCCCTCGCCATCGTGTCTCACACAGGTATAAACAAAAACCTTAGACCTCCAGCCAGGCTTGGGGCATACAGCATGTAGAGGAAAAGAGCCCTTTTTCATTACAGGTAATTGAGTTGTAGCTGAAGCAATACTGATTGCATTAGGGCCCTTAATCATGTTAAGGTGTCTTATTTTATCACTGGGAATTTAGCTCATTCTTGGCCCATTTTGAGGCTAACCTTCTGCAGAGGTCGTTGCCACAGGAGACCGTGGCTGCTCCCATTACCCGAGCACAGATAAATGTGTTGGCACTATGACCGTACATCCCTTTGCTCTTTCTGTCTCACCTCCCTCCCCCCCACCTTTCCCTCGCTCCCTTATCAGAGAGAAGAGGGGAGGAGGAGGTGAGAGGTAAGAGAGGATGTGGAGAGAAGCTCAACAGAGCAGCCTCCAATATCAGAGGAGTGTATGAAGGAGACGTCAATCAAATCCAACGCAGGTGCCACAAAGAGCGGCTATCACTGGCCCGTCCTCACATCTTTCGTCAAGTGCTTGTTTCCTTAAGGCCCCCGAGCAACGCCCCTTCCACTGGAATGAAGGGCCCCTCCACCCTCCACTAGCTCAACAGGCCATCCAGATAAAGGAGCCAAACACACCCCTGTCCTGCTGTTGATAGACACACAGATAGGAAGCTGAAGGGATAACCTCTCCATATGCACCTCTCTCTCTCTCTCCCCTTCATTTGTCCCGCTCCCTCCCTCCCGACACCACCATCCACCTCTCCTTCCAATTTTTCAGCCTCTTCTCTGCGAGCGCGCCATCTCTTTCCCATCCCCTGCATTACTCTCCTGGTCGCATTCATCCAGTCGCCACCCATTCCTGTCACCCCTCCCCTTCCCTCTCCATCTTCCCCCGCCACACATTTCAGTGGGAGCTCTATTGTTTGCTAGAGAGGGGCATGCTGCTACTGGTTCTTAT
Organism: Centropyge bicolor; assembly: GCA_037975185.1. Taxonomy (NCBI): domain Eukaryota; kingdom Metazoa; phylum Chordata; class Actinopteri; family Pomacanthidae; genus Centropyge; species Centropyge bicolor. The sequence goes on from JBBMOC010000001.1 coordinate 2,918,597, forward strand.
CTGGGGATGTTGGCGGCACATCTGTAGATGCTATCGGCGGCTCTGTTGCTCTGTTTATGCTCCGGCCCTGCAAGAGCAGCTCGCGGCGGGAAATGAGATGGATGGAGGATGGGGCCAGGAGAAAATGGAGCTTCTTCCTCAGCAGAAATGATGGAGTAAAGGGCAGAGGGAAGGAGAGACTTCTGGAAGGCAAAGACAAGTAAAACCAAGAGCTGACAGAGTCCAAAGAAAAACTCGGACCTGAGCAGGATCCCACAATTTTTCACAACAAACCGTATTCTCTTATAAAATAATTAATGATATCTTATTAAAAAAAATATTGTCATGGTTTTTCACTCCCTTCTTTTGCATTGATTTACAGGAGCCAAATGCAAACGTGTTAAATGCTATATAAAATCACCGACTGAACAGACTTATTCTTCGGCATAATTTAGCACTTATCTTTAAAACTGCGTGTGGGCGTGTGCTTCAAATTATATACCCCATCAAAGCTAAAGTAGAGCAAAAAACATTTCCTGCACGAGTGAGATTAGAAGAGAGTCGTGATTCAACAGGATTGTTGACATACACATTTGCATGTATAGTTAACGCAATGTTGGCACATATCTGCAGCTGCTATTTGGGAAATATTGGCATGGGTTTTTGTGGTATTGTTGATGATGAAATGCACACATACTGAGGTGGCTCAGGAAGTCAACCAGGCCACACAAAGCTTGACTACTGAACTGAACTGTCTTTCAAAGCGCAGGTAAAAGAGGTTGACAAATCACAAGGATGGATGGGTTTCTATTCTCCAACCAGGACTACGCCTGTATTTGTGCGAGCATGTATACATGTGTATGAGTATGGGACTGGCAGCTTGGGAGCAGCAGATGTCTCAGAAAACACAGATGCGGTGCGGGGTGATGATGTCACTCAACGTGGCCGGGGGCATTCATCATCGTTTACCTCGTCGAGAGGTGCGACGGCGTGGTAAATTCACGTCAGTTAGCGGCCTTCCATCTCCGACCCACCACACAAAACACATCATCTCCAGCGCTAATGTTGGATTCCAGATCAGCCTATTATGTAGTGTTTGTGTGCAAATAATGAGGGTTTAAATTTAGGATCAACATAGCGGTGACAGGTTCAAGTTTAATGAGGAAAATGGAAATAGACACCTGAGTGACAGATTGATTGTTTGATGGAGCCTCTCAAGGCAAAGATGAAATTAAAGTGAAAACACGGCAGAAAAAAAGATCAAAAACAATCCAGTACACATTCAGCTACAGCTTATTATTTGGATAACTGTAAGTTTACACCCCTGAATTTATACAATCAGGGAATTACTTGTGCCTGTCAAGAGCTCAGAAATCAGTTTAGATTTTTTTTTCCTCTCTTTTCCACATTCATGTAAACATCCTTCTGAGATGCTCCAGTGAGCCCCAATAACAGGCCAAGCAGAGCCGCTCATATTTCAGCGAGGGATCTGACATGATGAGAAGACCGATCTCTCCTTGTAGACATAAAACACAACACAGTTTCAAAGTTCATTAGCCATGTCTGGTAAGATGCAGATGCCATGTATAATACAGATTAAACAAAACGACAGCAAACACAGACATCAAATACTGAGGAAACATAGCGTACATACTGAACAGGCTGGGAGGGCAGGGTTTGAATGAGGATCATACAGCGTGCAGCATTTACACCCACAGCGGCCACATCCTCACACCTACACATAGGTAGCTGCTTATTTATTGTGTTTAATTAAATTTGCAAATATGAACTGTATATATTCACGTGTGTGCAGCCTCTTCTCCAAACAGCAACCCGAGGAAAGCAAAGCAGGGAAATAATCACATCAGGAACAGCGAAGACGACAAAGCAACAATGAAGGCAATCGAATCAATCATTCGACCCTAATGGAAAAGGATGCAACAGATCTGGAGAACACCTGGACGGGCCAACAGTGTGGCATTAGCAATTACTCCAGTCCATCTGCAGTGCATTGCCTTCAAAAGGAGCAGATGCTATGCTGGATGCCTCAGAACAAAATCAACCTCTGATGAGTCTTAATTTTATATTGTATGTGCGAGTGTTTGCATGCCTGCACACTGTGTTGTCCAACATGGAAACAAAGCCCAAACCAGGATAATGCGCTTGCCCGTGCTTGTGTAATCCCTGTTTCACTGATACAGATTCGTAGGCATATTTCTGTCCTTTAAGCGCGAGGTTGCACAATTCCCTCGCCTCGAGAAAGATTTAATACGTACATCCCCCGACATCAAAGACAAATGCTTTGATGCAATAGCTGTATCCAGGCTTGCTTTATGCTCCCTGGCTGTAAATGGAACAGGAATTGAGACCTGAGTGTTAAAATGCAGCACTGGGGTGCAAGGAAGCTGAGAGGTGAGGTGGAGGGAGGATAAAAGCAACAGTGTTGGCAGTGTGTAGGAGACGTGTGCTAGTGTTGTTTTGCCTGGTCTGCCTGTGTGAATGTGTGTGTGTGTGTGTGTGTGTGTGTGTGAATAAACAATAGGGGAGATACTTATCACTGACCTTGGAGCACAAGTTATTCTACAGCTTGGGAGAAGGCGCTCACACTCTGATACTGTGGAGACCCTGTGGAGGATGAGAGCGCTCTCTGTCTGACACACTCATCTTCCACCAGATCTCTGTGGCTTTTTTCCCAGCTTTTATTCGTCTTGTCAGAGTGTCCGAGTTGTTATNCTCTCTCTCTCTCTCTCTCTCCGCTTTCACACTTTGCTCTTGCTCACACAAGTCTTGCCTTCATCACACATGTCATGCCACCGCACATTAAGACTTTGAGTCTGCGTGCAGGCAGGCCTGAACAGGCTCCAACAGCTCCACAAACAGTCTTTATTCCAGATGAAGCACACATACGGTGCCCCATTCATTCCCAGCTTTTATTTTCATCCCTGTCGCTCAGCAGAATGCATAGGAACACTTGGCAAGCGCCACCCTTAAAACCCCTGTTTTCCCGTCACGTTGGCTCTGAGTGACATTGAGTGAGGAATGCACTCTTTGGTTAAAAGCAACAAAATGAATGCAAATGAGCTTTCCATTAAGTATTGTCAAGCAAAATGTGGATGCTCCCGGGATAAAGCCCCTTTGTAACTAAAGAAAGAATATCAATTCATCTGGTGCAATTAAGGGAAATGGGGAAGTGGGTAAAAAAAAAAAACACAAAAAAAACTGGCTCTTCTTCCTATTTTTCAACCAGCATATAAAAGCATGTTGAAGAAAGTGAAATGCAGTCAGCTGGAAGAGAAAGCGTGGGACATGAATTGAGTGGAAGCGGAGAGAAATGCTTTCCGAGGTGTCACCTCTCGCACCTTTCAGTCAGAGCCCCACCTCTCTGCTGCCATCATAATACCATCAACGCTTACCGACACCTGCTCAGAGGATGCAAAAAAAATGAAAAGTCAATCCATAAATAACGTTGGTCTCTGAACCATAAGAAACCAAGATGGTCACCAACTGAGCACTTCACACTTTGGTTTCTTCAGCGCGCTCCATCTGTGTCCGAGGCGACGCGTTCCTTCACTGCAGAATACGCAATGAAACACTCACAGATGCACCAGATTTCTGCCTCCTCAGCACAAGCCAAGCAGGGTGAAATATGCATTTACAACATATTTTATTTACATCTAAAGTAGTGAAATCAAATCCCTTTCTGTCGCCCTGGAATCACACATTTTACTCACGACCAAACTGAAATTTCAAAGGACATTCCCTTAAAAAAATATGTTCTTTTCATCATCTCATGGCGATGCAGCAGCAGAAGAAGACTTAAAGGCGACGGGGTTCATGAGAACATCGATATCGGAATGATTTTTCCTAAAGCTATTCTCTGTGAAACCGTTTCAAAGAAGAGGTGTCGGGACAAGTGGCCTTGAACGTCAGAACTCCAGACCAGCTGGACCGTATCAATCTGGAATAAAAACTCTCAGTCTCACTCTCTCTGCCCAGCCCGCGTGCTCGATGAACACAGAGGTGCTTTTAAAAAAGATTTCCCAGAGGCATGGGGAGCCATCAGAAAAAAAAAAAAAAACTGTGAGAGGCAACTCTCTTTCAGGGTTCAAAAGCTCTATGAAGCCCAATTTAGCTTTGAAACACGGGGACGCTTTATTATGAAAACCCGAAACTGCCTCGTGCGTGCTCACTCGGACGGGCACTCGGAGATGAAAGGGCGATGCGGATGAGCGCGCTGTTCCCTAACTGCGAAGGTATCTATCTGTAGAACCGCGAGGCAGGAGACGTGGACAGTGAATGTCAATGAGGGAGGAGAGGATAAACAAAATGCTCTCAAGTGCAAGTCTGGCTTCTTTTGAATGCAGATTGAGAGGAAGTGTAAGAGTGATAGATTGTCCGGTGCACAAACCTTTCAGAGCTGTGAATGAGGCGCTCCCCAGGTGGTGAAACTCCCGGCACAAAGCTGCTATTTTTTGGCTTAAGTGCGAACTTTGCCACGCACATCCACCCTCAGAGGTCTATATAAGGAGTATGGAGCATGAATACCTCATATCCTCAGGGTAGGACTGACTAATACACCTTAGCTTCTGGAATTAAAAAGCACTTTTTTTTTCACATTTTCCTGTGGAATAAATCCCAGGAATATTTTACTCTTCCCAGCTCCTGCAGGATTTCTCACCAGAAGTTGTCTGACTTTAACACAGAACTCAAAAAATGGTGTATTTTTTCAACGTTTGGCTATTACCTAGGATACAGTTTTTAAAATATATCACATCATAAAAATGAAGATAAAACACTATTCCTCTTTATACTATCTCTAAGTTAAAAGCAACACAAGGCACAATGCCAGCCAGGCAGAATATTTATCGTTTGCTATTTGGCAGCGTCTCCTCTGTCCGAGTGGTTTAAGGAAGCGGCCACTGTCTTACTGCTGACCTAAGGTAGTTGCTGCTGCAGTGGTATGAAAAGAGAGTCCACTCAAAGGAACCACTTTGTCTAATATGTTGTCCTCTTGTTTGGTGCAAGCAAACAACACAAGAAATGACAAAACTAGATCATCAAACGGTAAAAATGTAGCCTCTTTTCCTTCAATTCTTGGTATTCACACACAAACCCAACCATCCCACCATCCCAAAATTTAACACATCCTAAATTCAGAATTACATTAAAATGGTAGCAGTGTCTTGTTTGGTACGATCTGCATGCTGCAGTGGAAACTACTCCCCCCAGGTCATTGGTTCTGGCCTGATGTTTGGTTTAATGCAGAGCTACTTGTTTCCTGCCAAAACACAAGAACACAAGTCTCAATACCAAGCAGTTATGCTCAGGACTGTGAATAATCCAGGCCCTCGATGGATGAAAGTTTATGGTAGAAATCAAGTTTGGCTGTGTGGCCTTGAGTCAATGACTAATGGCTCGATTACGATGGACATGTGCATCTTAATTTTGACTTATTGGCTCCAACAGCATGCAGACTTAATGTGAAGTCCTGATTGTTTATCCCATGTGACTGGTGTAAAAGATGACTCTCAATCTACTGTTTAACATAATAAACATCACATTTGAAAAACAGGCTGAATTTACTGCATCATTTTCGTAAAATCGGTTGTCAGGTTCAGTCTCAGGAGGCTTTGACATATATTTGAAGAAAATCCCCCATATAACTGTAGCTGTTCAGAATCAGAATTACTTCCCCAGGGGGAAACTGGGTCATGTTACAGGGGCAATTCAAAATTGTATCAGACCCCAAAATTATGCTACGCACGTACATGTAGATATTTTAGAGCAGATGGCAGCAAGGCATCTATGAAAGACAAAACACTCAAGCTGATTAACATGTCACACCTGCAGCCTCATTCTCACCGCCTTGATTCCACCCTTCTGGTCCGATGTGAAAATGAGAGCATTTAAGGGAAATCTCTGAGGTTGTGTATGCCGTGAGCGCTGGTGTGCAGATGTCTCACACATATTGGGAGATGAACTATGTGCAGTTGTGAATAGAAGTTCAAGTGGTGGGGGAACTGAGGTGCAGGACGTGGGGGAGCATCGGGGCTCAAAAACAGACGAGCAGAGCGAGTTGGGGAAGTTATTATGCACAAAGAGTTCATGTTCATCTGCTGACTCCAGCAGTCAATTATCACTCTCATTAGAACACAGTAATTGCAGCAGCCAAAGCACAGTGCAGGAACAGGCTGAAAATGGTCCGAGTTCAATTGGACAGTACGCTTTTATTTGAAATTCCAAATGCAGCTTCATTGTAGTGAAGAAAACATCCCCAGGTATTTGGAGTTTTTCCAAACGGAGGAGAAGCAGATAATCTGGCACAGCAATGAAAAAACCTCTGAAGATATGTTTGCATGACAAGAATTCAAGAATTTATTTAGCGGGGAATTAGACGATTTTCCTGTCTGTGTCCAATTGACAGGGATAATCAAGATATTAAAAAAAAGTTCTGAAAAAGTTAGGATGCTATGTAAAACACAAATGAAACAGAATGTGAAAATTTGCTAATTCTTCCTCCATCAACTTCACTGATTTTGTAAATATATGGTGCATCAAAATTTCTGTACGTTTGTTTTGTTGTTGGTTTATATTTTAATTCTTACTCACTTCTCTGGTTGGCAGCAACTACAACCAGCTGAAATATGGTTTCTCATGTTTGTTGTGTTCCCAAAATAGAGACAGTTTGCATACACTGTGGCTCTGGTCCAAGTCCTCTTTCCCCTCAACTTCACAGAATCCAAAATGCTTCCATACAAGAGCTTTTAAGCCAGGGGGCGCCGGGCGGATCGAATCCATCTGCAGTGATTATTGACTTTTCTGCATCAAGACATATGCGAGAATCATGATGCATCTAAGAATCTTTTCCCCTCACCTCTAAATATTAACCTGCAATAAAGCTAAAAACTCCCTGTGTTGAAGCTGATGACTTGTGTCCAGGCATTTGTGCTCAACTTTTAATTAATAATCTTAATAAAGCTCATGTTGATGACATGTCACATACAGTGGAGGAATTCGAGAAACAGACAAAGTCAATTAAACACATGGGTGTACATTCCCACACACGCACACACAAACACACACCAGCCACTGAGGTGTCTGGAGAGCAGAGATAGGGCCGTCTCCATCAGCCTCTCCACCCACCCAGAGGACCTAATCAGTCAGTGAATACACGTAAAATGGAGGCTGTCATCTACCTCCAGCCCAACAGACTCCCTGCCGCCGTCCTCCTGAGAGAAAAAGAGACGGATCTTTCTCTACAGCTCCATCCGCAACCAACATTTCCCACATCATATTTTCTCAGCCTCTGCGTTGCTCAGTCCTGTTTCTCTGTCTCCTTTACCGTCTGCAGCTCAAACACACGTTTTTTTTTAAACAACATTTTACTTATTTTCCTTTTCATCACTCGTGCTCCAAGGGTAGCTGAATGTTTTCATTTCTCAACTCCACATATGATTAATGCACCTCAGCAGAAGTGCAGGTTTGCAACAGTCTCCCCTTCTCAGCTTTATCTGAAGCCTCTCCCGTCCCTCCTCACGTGCGCCAGAGACGGATGGAAATCTGGGTAATGGAACGCCACTGTGACCCTGACCCTGCTTCCGGGTCAGAGCCATTCGTCATGGCAAAGACCCGGGCACTCAGCAGCACAGCAACACATAATTGGTCATAAGGGGGAAGCGGCTGCACCTGGAAACATGCACCGACACGGGCTGGATCCAGCGACGTCTGCATCGAGGTGCATACTGTAAATCTGAAAATGCGGTTTGCATTAGGAGACGACCAAGAATCCGTCCTGTAGTGTTGAGGTCGATTCTGGAAAGTTTTTGAAAAATTACAAATGAAAGGTTTTTTCCTGTTTTAACTGGCAAACAACAAAAATGTGCATTACAGTAATGATTTGGTACCAAGTGAGCCAAAGCGCTCAGTTAATCCACTTGGTCTCAGCAAGTTAAACCCATTCAGTCATCTCCGGTTTCACTCGCATTCTGTGTTATTGCCACAACTTATTTGTTCTCGGTTGCTTTTGTTGACAGACAACTGAACAAGCATAATGCAGTGATTTGTTCACAGCTGATAAATGGGACCTGTTATCCAACTGGAGCAATAATTACTGTGATGCCGCAGCGAGATGATGGATCAAATCACTATTTTATGCTCATGAGGACGTCTTAACAACATAAACAGAAACACAGATCAGAGACACCGGTGTTGTTTGACGGGATATGTGGGCATTAAAAATTTAGTAAGTTGACGTTCTCTTGAAATTATTCCCACACAGCACCTAACTGTGAGCATATGTCATCATTTTTAAAATCGTATTTGCTCTGTTCAAACTACAATAAGTAAGATGGGTTTTCAGATTAAGAGGAGGAGAGTGTATTATTGATGTTTTTGTGTTTGTAAAATGTCAACTTATTCTTGTTGACAAGTGAAAAAAAGATGGGAATTTTTTTAGCCAACTTGGTGTGGACAGTCACATGCCCACACTCACCAACAAAAGATTAAATTTCTAAGAGGAAAACAATGACATGGTTGATGTATTTCTTTCGGGGAGTTCCTTGGAGAATGAGGGAGATGGGGGGTTTTTTTGTTGTTTTTGAGATTTATTACTGTTTGTTTGCCATTTTGGCGCTTTATGACTCGGATGCAGCCACTGTGGAACTGCAAAATGGGCGAGTGCAGGAGTGTGTGTATGCCAGTGGGTGTGTTGGAGCAGCAGAGAGGCGGAGGGCTGAAAGGATAATAAAGAGAAAATGGAGGGCTGAGAGAGGTAGTAAAGAAGGTAAAAAGAAAGGACAGGAGGTTGATTAAGTGAGAGAGTGGGTAAAGGGAGCGAGTCAAAGGACAAAGAGTGAGAAATGAAAGAGTAGCAGTGGTGTTCTTTGGGTGGTTTGAAAAGATGAACAAGTCGGATGAATGCATGCGGCTCAGTCAGTGGTCAGACTTCAGCCGGCTGGGCTCTATCTCTGTATGGATCCAGATCGGCCTCTGAGATAACAGTTCTTTATCTGCCCTTGTGTTAATCATGGTGATTTTAGGACACTGACACATGGTGACATGGACTAGGTGCACAAACAGAAAGTGGTTATTTTCAGATCTCAGGTTCAAGTAGAAAATCTGAGAGTAGATTCATATGCACCTAAGTAACCTGTTTCCCATGCAGCTGCATATTCAGGAACCAAAACCAGCTGATATTTACTTTAATAAAAGTTACAGACTGTGAGGTGCCATGGTAGGGAAGTATGATACGGATAGGGTTTTAGATAAACAGCTGTTATTTTAATGTCTGGATTTCAGATTCTACTGATCAGCTGTGGAAAGAGACTTGATTTGCTCATTTACATGGATTAGATGCTTTTTTTTCTCATAAAAGTTTTTCCTTCAAGGGTGGAAAAAAAAGAAAATTATACTATAGAACCTCAAGAAATCAGGCCTCTCAGGCTGTGTATTCCTCTTAACTGCATAAAGAGACGAGTTCCTTTTTAATGTCAAGTGTAAGAAATTGTGTAATTGCAGAAAGCCGACAGTAACAAGGTTGTTGAAGTGCACGTACACCCACTGACTCTTAATATTCAAGTTCAAATCGCTAAAGAAGGAATTCAAGTGCACAAGAATAGTACATACATACAGTATAAAATAATATAACTTAAAAAGACGTTTGAGGTGATAAAACACATCTTACGACCACAACAAACTGCAGGACCTCTTGACACATTCCCAACAAAAACTCATTATAATGAGCTGAATATTTTAAAGGTTCATGAAGGTAGAATTTATTGCACAGATTACTCAAGGTTAAGGTAAGAGTTTGTCAAGAGAGATGCAGGTCTCATCAGTCTTCCTTAAAGGACTAAAGAGTGAATGCTTATGCTTAAACAAAATCAAAGGTGCCGCAGCCAGATAATATCACATTCAACATTTAGACTGTTAATGATAACTGTACATATTAGATTACATATGAATTCATGTTCAGATTATCTTGCATCACTTCCTTAATCTGCGTCACTCGGAGAAATATCCCATTAGTGAGGGCGAATGTATGAAGAAGCATTCACAGAAAATCCTACTAACCCAGGCAACCCCAGTGCATGTGGACCATTGTGACGCTTCATCCCGACTGAACGTCTCTATCCACGTCTGCTTGACATCTATTTCACGACGTCAAAACACAGCCGACGTTTGTTGCTTCACAACATATAAAGACGCCAACTTAATTAATTGACTGTACGTCCCACAAAGTGTCTGTGACAACACCACAAAGGGCTATCCATGCAACAGTGACGCAACCATCCTTTTTTCACATTTCCAAGCTGTCATGTCCTTGGGGATGCAACCCTCCCTCCCAAAAAAAAAAAAAAAGATTAAAATACATCAAAAAAGGGATTAAAGAATCTGCCGACACCCCTAAATCCTTCAAAGGGTGTCCGACTCTGTCAAAGGATGAGCACGCTTAAATATGAGGCGACACACATGACACACGAGGAGTGTTGGTTTTCTGTTTATAATTTCTACTTCTGTGAGGAGGGGGAAATTAGATTTCAGTGAAACGTGATATCAAAGCGAAATGATAAGAGGCTTTTCGGTTATCTTTGTATACCACAGTAGCCTATAGGTGAGACAGGACGAGGGAGAAACAAGGAAAACAGAGAGGAGCAGATAGGGCAGAAAAAGCTAAAACAAAAAGCTGATTTATTTGAATAGAAAACTGTCTCATCTACATTTGAAGAGGTCAGAAAGGAAGGAAAACAAAGAGGCGGCGAGATTATTGGCGAGACGAGGAAAGGGGAAAAATGGATTCTCCATTTTCTCATTTGGGGGTTTCCCTGTTAAGCGGCGGCGAGGTGGGGCTCACCTCAAGCAATTCTCAAGGAGTTCAAAGCGTGCCGCTAGGAGGGGGGGGGGGCTATGTGAGACAACGGCAGACAGTTAAGATGGGATTTCTCATTACTCGCGTCTCGCTCTGTGTCCCGGCTATCACTGCTCCATACCGCTCGCTCGCTCGCTCTCTCGCTCACTCTCTGCCCTATAATTTTTCTCCCCCTCCTTTTCTTTTACAGACTCAAGCTGAATACATAAGATTGGGCCGCGCTGGGCCGCACTCCGCCCCCCCCTCTCTTTTTTCCTTTCTATTTTTTTCCCCCTCTCCACAGTATCTGACTGTGCACACACAGGCGAAAACACACAAAGACAGAATGTATGACAAAGCAAGAGCAGAGAGGAAACACAAGGCTGAGAGACGTCACCATGTGCACAACAATGTGACTTCAGAGACGAGCAATATGGAAAATAATGAATGTGCTAACAATGAGAATACCTTCTTTTAATAACAGTTCATATGTATGATCACAGAGCATGAAAATGAAATATTCATCTCATTAGACTGCATAGTAATGAGAAGTCAGTCATTTCAAACATTCTATCCTGAGAAATTAGACGTTTTGAAGTTGGGGTGGGCTCATGATTTTTTTTCGATTAATCATTTTGTCTGTAAAATGTCTGAAAACAGTGAAGAGTGAAAATACATCCATCCCAGTTTCTGACACTCTTGTTTTGTCCAACCAATAGTCTGAACCCAAAGATATTCAATGTACTATAATATATCAATTACTCACGGTCGATTAATAATCAAACAACTCATATAATTAAAAGTGATTTGTATAATTTGACAAAGCGACTTCTTTTAGCTGGTTTAAATGTGATGTAGTTACAGGGGAAACGTTGTACATAGTCAGGATGATTAAGCCTCTACAGCTCAGTTTCCAAATGTATGGCAAATTTGACTGAAGTTTAAGAAAATCGACAACAGAAAATGCGAATGAATGCGTGTTCCCAACCTCGACTGTAACATGATTATTAGGAGCTGATTGATGGAGACAAGCAGCAGGTGGCACCAATTTTCTAGTCGCGTGTGATTGTGCCATTGCAGAAGAAGAGGATGCACAATTAATGATGTGCCAGACAAACCTCAAAAGGCGAGGAGCAATGTAGAAAACATGATGGACAGAAGGCATTTCAGTTTGTTTCACATGAACATGAGTTTGTGTTTACAGGTGTCCACTCACTGAATCTTATCTCAAATCGATTACAGAAATGTTTTGTGCATATTTGAATGTGAAACAAACCAGGAGAGAGCAGGAGCTTGATAAGGCAAAGAGGTGAAGCCGAGGTGTGAAGCTCTGTGACGTTGATGGTGATTATGTACGAAGTGGAGGTGTTTCCTTGAGAGGAATGAGCCGCACGTCTCTTAGCAATCAATCCCAGATATTACCCCGGTATTTGTCAGATATGCTCTCTGCCACGCTAGCCACCCGTGACTCATTCCGTCATTACATCTGAGAGGTCACGCCCACTCCGCCCCCGCCTGCACCATCGTTCCTGGGTCTGATGGCGGCCTAATGGCCTGCTCTCTCTACGCTGCAATTAACCTTTTTATTGGCCACCTGCCAGCCAGCTGGAGATACATCAGCGGTCGTGCATGTGTGTGTATGAGTAGAACCATAAACGGCATAGCTTAATGTGTTCGACACTTGTGTGCGTATGCATGTGCACAACGGTTGAAGGTGTTTGAATTTCCATGTGAAAAGTGTGTCAGTGTGTGTCTCTGTGTGTGTGTGTATCTGTGCCAATAATAGCTGACAGATTTCACCTGCTCCCCTCTTCAAGTAGAAATTGATTGAATCTAACATCCCATCATGGTTGACCCAGGCAGATCTCAGGCTGTCTGATAGCACAACTCTTCTTGGCACAGGAACTGAACAAGTCCCCTCTGCATTATACGTCGATGCAGCTTTAGTGACAGGTATTGATGAAGTGCCGGGGCAGGATTGTCTACTGTCCAGCTATGGTTGAAAAGACTTGAAGATGCGTGCACATATGCAAGCACACTGTCATTTATTATTTCACACATGCACTAATACATGAAAACAGAGGAAAAATCCTTGTCCTTCTATTTGCTGTTTTCTTTGACGGACACTAACAAACAGTTTTGCACTAAGGAGAATTGTCAGGATGAAAATGGTTTCTACTATCACATTAACATTAAGATAATTTTTTTAGAACGCTGACAATAGCAAAAGTATGCATTAATACGCAGTAAAGTACATAATTTGTACATTAGATCCTGCACATATTCCCCCTTTCTGTTGCTGCTGGATCAGCAATACGTGAGGCAGCTGCAGCAAGGAAGTAAGTCAATATGTAATCACAAGGGTCGTCCAAATGTTAGGATTTATACCTGATTTTCTAAGTGCCTCATTAGGTCTTTAAATACTAAACTGCAGTTTCCAAAAGTTTCTTCTCACACAAAGCTGGACCACTGATATCACAGATGAATGTGTAGACCTTTAATGTGGCCATTCATTACGAGGCATGACAGGAATTATCATTTTCATTACTGATTATTTGCCAATTATTTTCATGATTAATTGATTAATTCTTTAGTTTATAAAGTGCAGACCAACAGCCTAAAACCTTCACTCACTATGATAAATGACATTTAAAAAGTTGGAACCAGCAAATGTTTGATATTTTTAGTTGAAAAATGACCGAAACCAAGAATCAATAATCAATTAATAATCTTTCCACTGACTAACTGACCGAAGAACTGTGCACCCATTGTATGCATCTAAGTTTTGTAAAAACAAGGAGCATCTGACAGATCGCAGATTGCACATGCAGTTAGACAACTGAACTCTTTGAGGGACGAGAGGAAAATCTTCTTGATCTCTCCAACAGTAATATACTGCCTCATTAAATTGTAATTCAAAAGCCTATGAAAAGAAACAGAACCATAGGCAGACAGTAACTTCACACAGGCACTCAGTATCCGAGAGGCTTATACTGCGCTATCCTATTGTCAACAAGAGGCCTCTCTCGAGCGTCTTAAAATCTGGCAGAGCTCAAGCAGAAAGAGCAGTAAACGCAGACTGTGGCTCCTCCGGTTGCAAATTGAATTTCAGGGCACGACTTTACTCAAAAACACCTAATAATCCCACGTCACTTGCTGTTCCCAAACTCAACAAGGTCACACTGTAGGACTAGAAATGAAAAAAAAAAACAGACCCTTTTTACAAGTATTTATCCAGTAGGGCAATGCGCTCAGGCTGCAGCGAGGTGAAGGAATTTATAGACGAGAAAGTACAAACGGCTCAGAAATTCAAGGACGAACACAACCAGCAAGGGAAGCAACGCAAGAACCTTTTCACACCTGCAGACGTCACGCGGTTGTACATTTGCAGTGTAGCCATGGAGAGCGAACTCATCTCAAAGAAACGGTCAAAGAAAGAATACAGTTATATTACGTAATGTACTTTGGGCATTGTTCCCAAAAGATTGAGATTTAAAGTAAGACTGAGAACACGTTGACAGAAATGTGTAGTTGTTCTTGGTATTTTTTTTTTTCTATGTATTATTAATGTTTCCCAATATGCATTTGATATACCTCTTTCATTTCGTGCTTAATATTATGACCATTTCTTAAAGACATCCACACAAGAATATTCAATTATTGTGGTTCATTAAATCTGAAAAGAGCTTAACTGGGAGTTTGAAGTCAACCTTTAGAAACAGGTGCTTTTTTTAACCTATCAATCAGCCACATACTGCACATATTTCAAATGGTCATTGAGAGAGGTCTCATCAGCCCTTATGAGCCAACGCAAATTGTGTAGATGTGTAATGTACTGTATTTTTAAATGGTGCATCGGTTAACAAGACGGATGAATCTGGCAGCGCTTACCTGCTACGGAGAGACGGGCCGTGCGGCTGGAAATGGATCCCAGGTTGTCGATGGTGGCGACGCACTGATACGTGCCCTCGTCAGGCTTATTGTGCTTCGAATGGACCACGTGGGTGAAGAACAGCGAGCCATCGGGAAGTATGTTCCGCCTCTCGTCCGAAACCAGGCTCATGAAGGTGCCGTCTTTCTTCCACTCTATGCGTGCCGCCGTAGCTGCGTCGCTGTGGGCCGAGCAGTTGAGCAGTGCCGAGTTGCCCCGGACGGCCAGTGTGTCCTGGGGCTCCACTGTGAACCAGAAGGGGCTGAAGGGCTGCGCTGCTGAACCTGGGGGAGAAAAAGGGAGAGAACAGAGATCTTAGCTGGATGCTCTACAGACACTAATTCATGTTTAGATCTGGCTTTGGCCTGAGCAGCGACGAGCAAATGAGATTGTTGTTGCTGTCGAACAACTGATCTGTTCACTGATGTAGTCTCTGATGCCAATGCTGATATCATTGATTTTATTCTACAACCCTGATTCCAAAAAAGTCGGGAGGCTGTGTAAAACAGAATGTGATAATTTGCTGATCCTTTTTGATCTATACTCAATTGAAAGCAGTACAAAGACAATATATTGATTGTTGTAAATATCTGCTTATTCTGAATGTGATGGCAGCAACATGTTTCAAACAAGTTGTGACAGGAGCAACAAAAGACTGTGAAAGTTGTGGACTGATCCAAAAACACCTGTTTGGATCATTCCACAGGTAAACAGATTCATTGGTAACAGGTGACAGGATCATGATTGGGTATGAAAAGTTCATCCTGGAAAGACTGGAGGTTTACCACTTTGTCAAACACATGATTGTATGAAGGAGATTAAAACATGGGCTCAGGAACATTTTGTGAAACTGTTGTCAATAAACACAGTTTGATTCCATTCTGGTTTTACACGGCATCCCAGCTTTTGTAACCATACCAACACGTCTCCTTTTCCCAGTAATGGAAGTGTAAAGTCGACGCTGTCACCTGAAAAGCTAATTATTATGACTTGTTGTGACTTGACTAAAGCAAAGTTTATGTAACTGCTGGAACAGATGAGTACAAATCACTTTTAAACATTTTTTCCATTTATGTATTTTTAGGATTGGGGACAGCTGTAAAATGCTGACTCTCACCATGGAACACACTGAATTACAACTGAAGCCGCTTTTTTAGCTCAACCACATGACAAGCAAGAGGAAAATCACATCTCTTAAGACGTCATCAAACTTCAATGGTACATTTTAAAAAGTCAGTCACACAAAATGTGCCGGTGGATGAAATGAAAGGACAGTACAGGACGCCATGTGCCCCCCAAAACACTCAATGAAATGTTTCCAAAGCAAAACATTTTTTTGTTCATTCTATCTTTTCAGCCACTGGGCCTCAGTCTATCCCAGAGACTCCGAGAGGCTTTTCATTATGAAACCACAAGCCCCGCTGGAATTGGACGAGAGGAACTGACAAATTTAACCCAGTCTAGCCTCTCTGGCAAGTTAATATCACGTCTTGCTTTATTATAAGTAGAGAGTGCAGCGAAGGAGTAAACACTTTGGAACGCGGTTGCCATTTCCTTTCCTCGAGCATAAATGGTAACATCACACTGCCATGGATAGCGCCAACGTCAGAGTAAGTGCAATTGCTTTGCATTTGTCCTCATCCATTATTCAAGCGCTCCCACCCTAAGAGTCACACAGTGGTATTGTTTAGATAAATAACACCAATTATCAGTTCTGCAGGGATGGAGGAGAGCTAGAAAAATAATTAAGAGGGTATGAAGGTATTTTAATAATGCAGCGAATGGAGTGAAATAAGTGGCTGAATGTTAAATGCAGTTTAAAATATGCCTGCTCTCTTCCAAGGAAATGGCAAGTCTCCAGGGGAGAGCAGGAGCAGAAAGAGAGAGGAAAGAAGGGGGGAGAAAGAGAGATGCTATGTCAATGGTTCAGCTATTTAACTACTAGAAGGTAATTTCTCTACCTTGCGGCGCCAAGTCCCTAGTGTGAGATCCGAAGAGAGAAGCAATGTAATGCGCGGTCCATTACGGTGGCAATATGGCTGCTTGTCCTCAGTGCACTTAGTTCTCTTGAAAGCACAAACAATTACAGAAAATGACTGAATAGAAAAGATATTTTCCACTTCCACATTAGGGAATAAAGGTAAGAAAACACAGCATTTCAATGATGCTGTGCAATCGTAGCCACACTATTTCACTGATGGAGACTAGATGAGAGAAAGGGGAGGGAGTGGCCTCAGTCTGTCTCGATGGACTCTGTTGGATGTCAGTCAAGCATCAAGATCAGACTGATTAGCAAAGACAAATTAATTGCAAGTGCCATCATACTTCTCTCCTCTTTTGGCTGCGACAGTGTCATTTTTATAGAAGTGAAACTGGCAACTCAGATTTTACTGGAAGTCACGTGAAAACATGATTTCAAGACACCAAAACTTCTACTAGATCTGCTGATACAAAGACAGCACATACATAGGATATTTCATTTTGAAAATCCCTCCAGGCAGAAGTAGGGTGTGAGACTCAAGTGAATAAACAGAAGTAAGCAATAAAATATACCACATCCTAAGCCAGCACGACACATTTTCAACTGTAAGTCTTTGCAGTGAGTAAGCGGTTTTAAATTAGACTGAAGTAAGCAGCTGATTTCAAGGAATCAATAAATTCAGAGCGGCCTCGTGTACGTACTGGGCCGAATGTGACAACACCAGCAAATGTATTTTTCTGATGGTGCACATGACAGATGGAGAGAGACCAGAGTGGAGTAGCAGTGGGGGGAGTTTGTCAGTCCTGCAGACCAGAGGCACCATGGCATGCTTCATCATCTCTGCTTTACGCTGCTGGAACAGTGGGTGTGTGGGTTGAGCTTCCAGGCCCAAGTCTTGGCTCCTTTCCAGGCAAAAGACCATCTTCAGCCGCACTCTATCTGAGGAGGAAAACTGAATGGGCTTGAAGGTCCTGCGGCATCCTATCAGAGCCAAAACAGTCGCCTTTAGCAGCTTTTTATCCCCATCGCAGGAGCAGTAGGGGAGGACTTAGCTGCAGCTATACTGTCGAACAAAATGGCGAACCATCTGCTTTCAGTTGCAGAGGCAACATCCACAGTCAGCAGAGCAGGGCAGGGGGAAGTGGAAAAGATGGGACTGGAGATGAGCCCGGGGGGGTGAGGGGTTGATGGCAGGCCGAGGGGCTTTTTCACAATATCTCCACCCGGAACCATTTCCCCCATAAACTCCATTAATACCTCCAATGCCAGCAGTCAAACACACGTGCCAACAGATAGGAAAGCAAAACAATGATGCCCTTAGTCGTGGCCAAAGTCCAAACTCCATTAACACAGGAAGGTGGGACAGTGTAATCAATGCTGGATCCACTACGTGCAGACTAAACAAATATTTTGATGAAAAGCCGCCAAAAAGCTTCCGAGGCTTCCAAACTGTTTCACTGCTCTTTGTAATTTACTCCTTGTATTTGTCTTTCCATTCTCTGTAGCATGTAGAGAAGCTACAAATCAGGAAGAAAAGCTTCCACAGGCTAAAGATAAGCTTCAACTTTTAGGTCAAAGGCAAAGAAAAGTTAACTTTTGCCAACTAACAAGGTTGTGAGTTGCAGGCTCAGGAAAAAAAAATCTTTAATGAACACCTACAGAACGAGCTGCGTTCTCTTGATGTGTTCGGAAGTGCTCATTGACAGAAAGCTCAACAGAGCGTATGTTCCCATACATCATTAAAGTGCAGGGGAAATAAAAAAAAAAATCTAACCAAACCTTGCTGAAACCGAACGTAATGAAAAGAGGGAGACGAGATGAATTTTACAACAATGGCTGAATTTTGTCACTTGCATAGAAACTTTCTTGTCTCGTATTCATCAGTAAGACGCGTGGGTCCAGACGACTGTCGGATCTGTTGCACAAGTTACAAAAAGTACAGCAGAACAAAATTAATTTCTCCTTAAATGCTTCTTATACTTGTGACGGAGAACACACACATCTTTACGCCGGAATTTATTAGTACTGAAACACTGCAGGCTTTTAACAACACAGCTGCGGAGTTAAAGGAAAGGGGTGTCAGAAACCACATTACAGTGTGGGAAGTCTAATCTGTCTGGGCCCGGCAGTGTGGGAGCCCCCGTTTGTCTTTGAGAAATAGGAACCGCCGCAACGGGCAACCAGTGAGAAGCAGGGAGAGGAGAGCAAGGGGCGAGAAAATGAGGTTGTCTGCTTGATAAGTATGGGCTGTTACCTCTGTCCCAAATCCACTTTGCTCAGCAGTCATAAAAGGTTTGGGAGCCCGGCTTAAGGTGGTGCCCTGATATGCTGCCTCGCTCTCGCCCTCACTCTCTCAGGAGAGACAGAACGGAGACACGGAGCCGGTGCTGTATTTCCCACCTTGAGCCCGTGTTGAAAGCGTATTTTTAGATGTTACAGGGCTTACTGTCAAGGTGAGGCGTGTGTGAACTTAAGGAAAAGCGTTCACAGAGCAGTAACCTGTAAAAAAAAGTGGATGACTCACTTGTGCGACATGCATCCGATGACAAGCGTGAATTTTTTTTTTCTGCGACAACCCGAATATGGTTCCTACAATACAAAACACAGCCTCTCAATGTTAAGTGTAATATCCCAGAGAAGGCAATAAAGAGGAGTGGGTGAGGGTCTGCTCTCCACACAAAGACCCCCTGTTCTCTCCTATTCTACCCTCAGCTCAGCAGGAAGCCTCCTCCCTCATTGACCCGCCGTCTGAGAGCAGCCATATTGACGACAGTCCTTATTGAGCCGCTCTTGAGACAGAGCAGACCCCTCTCAACACCAGCCACATTTCCAACAACAGAGGCCCTTCTGTGGCATGGACTCGAGGACAAGGAAATCCTGGACCATCCTGGAGGCGAAAGCCACTTGATAGGCATTTACAACCACTGGAAAATGGTAAGTAAACTTTAAAGAGTCATATAGATGTGAATTTTTATTACCATGTGCGATTTTCACACGCTCTTTGTTCCCGCTGTATAATGCGTCACCGGATCTGTGGGCTGCAAGAGGAAGAAGGAAAGAAGGCGAGAGTGCGAAATCATTAACGGCACATCAAGGATGAATGGAAGCCTTCCACGCAGGTAAAGACAGAGGCGGGGGGACAGCAATTTGTAATGAACCTGAGCACTTCATTCTCTGTTATTTCCATCCCTCTGCTGTTTGTCCTTCCACCCTCGGTGTCAGGGTCGCTTTAATGACACTAATGGAAGTAGTTGTCTCCGCTTCTCTCCCACACTTTCTCCTCCATTTCATCTTTATACCTCGATTCTAGGTCTCGTTGTCTTCATCTTCCCATCTCTCCAAACTCCCCCATAAAGCCCGTCTGTCAGCGTGAAACACCTCAGGGAAATAAAGATCTTGAGACCTAACGTGGAGGGACAACGTGTCTTTTATGGAAGAAGAAGAAGGAGCTGCAGCTAACTTGCTTTATTTGAGGTATGTATCTATTTGGGGAAAAAAGGAAAAAGTGTCCTTTTCTAATCAAAGCACGAGTACAGAGGTCCCCTCAAGGATTCTATTATAGAGTGGCTGCAAGTTGAGGCGGCTGGCTTGCTTCCTTTCATTTCATTAAAATCGACATTTGGGCTCTTGACTTGGAATGAATCAAAGACGCCAAGATTCGAGTGGAGACACCTATTTCATTACCATGTAATAGAAAAGAAAGAAAGAAGTGGGCACATCCATTAAAACAGATTAATGTTTTCAATGCTGTGACAGACAGTCATCGCTTGAAATTAGTCTGAAGAACTGTTGGTGCTCACACATCTGAGGAGAAACTGAACACCAGGATCAACATTAAAGGCAACGTAAAGGTTATGAGTCATAACGACAAAACTGAAGTGAAGCAGAGGTGGAAATACATTTTTAACTCTTTTCCCGATTTGTAACATTGCCAGAGTTACTGTGGTCACTCAAGTATTCTTTTAAGAGTCGATGCCAGGAACAATGCCTGACGTGCCTGAGGGAGGCAGCTATGATCTGGGATACCACAACCCGCTGATTCTGGTATTCTCGGCGTTCCCCACAGCACTTGATGAAACGAGGGGTTGAGGCCAAGTCATAAAGGGATGGACAAAATGATCGGGGCGCCGAGCGCACACTGGCTGTCCTGTGCTGGCACCCACTCAACTGGCAGATTAAAAGAGGAAAGGATCCAATTTTTTCAGCTCGCAGTTCTCTGTCATCGTGTCTGCTCGCTGCCATTGTAAAACTCTGGAGGCCCGGAGAAAACATGACGGGGGTCACAGGCGGGGCTGAGTCACTGCGACGACATCAGCTTTGGTTTCGCTGCCAGAAAATGTCATTCTAATACAAATGTCAGTCTCTCTCTCGAAATCAGATGAAGATAGATCCCACTCAGATGATTTGCTGGTTAATAGGATTAGCGAATGCATTGAGTGCACGAGTCCGGAGAAAATACCAAATTTAAACAAGCATGTCCAATGTGCAGAATCGCAAACAACAGGGATTTTTATTCTCTTTGTTATGTAATTGCACTCTTACTATTCACTAATGGTGACATAGTATAAAAGTAATGCATGCCTAATCCCTCTTTCACAACAACAACACACACTGACCCCTGTTTCCTGTTTGCAGCGAGAGGCTCAAGCCAAGACCACCTTGGAGACAGGACCCTCCATGCAGACTTTACCAGGGTTTCACTCACCAGCACCAGAACGGAAACTATTACTGGTGAATGCATAAGCTAAAAATATTCCATGCTCTACTTTTTTTGATTGCCGTGCGGACAATATAAGCAATCACTTCCAATTCTAAAAGCCTGTGACCGACATTTGTCATTGTTTAATGCATTTTATTGACTAAACAATGAACTGAAAAATTGATCACTGAAAGCATTGAACAAATGTTAGTGAAAGCACTGGGTTAAAAGAAGCCACAGTGACCTACAAAATCTCGCCAAAGCTCATTTTTATGTCCATCAAAAGCTGTGACACTTTTCTTACTTAAGCTCACTCAAGCTCACATGTTCCCTTTTGTATGTTCAAACAGCATGCTGGATGTAGAGCAGACAAATGGCTCCTCTGAAAAGCAGCGAAATTGCCCTCCGATGCTGAGTGATTCACGCTTTGCACTCATTAGCGAGGCATTAATTTTTCATTACCGTTTACAACAATTACATTTAGAACCAATGTTTTGAAAATACGCATATGTAAGTATGTAGGTTATACATGTCGCCACAATGTGTTCTTAATAATGAAATTAGTGGCTTTCCAAAAACAAAACTCTTAATTAAACTTCAAATTGGGTGAAGCTGGATTTTGCCACTATTCAACATGCTATTAAAACTGCAGTGATGTACATGAGAGTGTTCTCCCCAAAACCAAATCATCATCTCTATACTGAATGCAACATAATTGAAAACTTAAAAATAAAAATTGTGAAAGTGGAAATGTTTAGGGAGACAAATACTGATGCAAATAAAAAAAATTAATAAATAAAGCGAAGGTCACCAAAATGTATTGTTATCACACGATTTCATCATGGAAGAAAAAATACAACTGGCCATATTTTGTTATTTTAACTATGACTGATCTTAAACACATGGGCACATCAGACAGCACTTGAAGAACGGGATAGAAGACGGAGCTTCCCAACACATAAGTGTGTCTGAGAGGGAGACGGAGATCCAGGAGGGATTGGGTAGACGGGGGAAACCTCTCTCACCTCCCCTGGTGGTGATAATTAACCAGCACTGATTGAGGCTCAAATTCCCCCTCTTATCAGACTCCCCACGGGCCCACGTTGAAGGATTGGCCCGCTGAGACGACAGCAACACAGACGAGCATACTGTGAGAGCTGCTTTTGGAGATGGTGCGTGGGTACAGTGTGAGAGAGCGTCGAAAACACCGCCTCATGGTGAATAATTGGAAAGTAAAATAGCCAGAAACAGCATGTTTCTTGGGCTAAATGGGTACCCGCCGAGCAGTCAGACTAAAGGTTAAAACCATCACTTAATGTCAGCGCTGGAGAATTGGGCTAACCTTTTCTGGTTGGTGGAGAAAGCGGGCTAAAAATCTCAGGTGCCATTATCTGCCGCTTTTGAGTAAAATGCTCTTTTAAATTGAACTATCTGCTGCTGAGACGAACACTTCAAATACTGCGAGGAAACAAACAACGCTGTCCAGTTTCAAAAACTCAGATGTGACACTAGATTAAGAAAAGGGGAAACACACATTTCCCTTTTGACCCACAGGACATTACAGCATCACTCAAATGAAATATGGGAGCAGGGGAAATTTCACAATCTTACATTCTCACGGTTTACATGTGAAATATCAGTATATGGTAAATACAATGAGGTAATAACACTAATTTATAGAAAATCCACTCTAGACCATGTGATTTTAGAGGTTTTCAGTTCAGCCATGTTGGGATATGTTATCCGATACGGTCATAAAATCAGTGAGCAGTGGGCAAACACGACCAGGAAGTAGTCGACATACTGGGCAGATTGAGCCGAGTTCCTCCTTTCTCCATGAACGACAACAGATGAGATAGTCATCTGAGACAGGAAAGCACATTCATCTTGCCACCCACCAGCTCCACCCCGTCCCCACTAACCCTGATACTAAAGAAAATCATGTGGCTGTAATGAGATATCCTATAGATTTTTTAATGAAACACAATATTGCATTCTCTTGCCCCTGGTTTTTTTGCTATCATACTCACTCACACAAGCACACACACACACATACACACACAGAGGAAAGAAAATCAATATAATCCAGCATGCTTTGCAAAGTCAAACACCCAGCAATTTATCAGCATTGGATTTCAAAGTCTGGGTCTTTGCCTATTTCGTCCTTGACTGCTGTCATTTTGCAATTTTTTAAAAATCACATGTGAAAGGAATTGAAAGAGCTGCGAACAGACCCACACATGGTGGTAACATTTAAGTGCAGCATTTGGTGTAAAGAGCCGGGGTTGAAAGTGCAGCGCACGTTGGACAAGTCTATGAGAGGTCACATCCAGTCGTTGAGCTGATCACAGGCTCTGGCTCAGGCTCCTTTGAGCGGTCAAGTGTGGCCAATCTGCCTTTGATAAGCTCGCTGCCAATTACCAGCCCCAGACACAAAAACATTTCAAACTATCTGGATTTCTCCCCTTGTTAAGATAAGCATCTGCATGCAAATTCTGCTAATTACAACAAGGAAGCTGAGTCACCCCTTTTCAAAGTCTCAATGAACATTTACAGCCGATTACACTGGACAATTATTGCCAGATAAACATTAATGATATAATTATTTTCCTCTGAAAGAGAAAAAGTCTTGAAACTGTAATTTGCATCCTCTCCCTCACAAGTGACTCAACTACAGTGTCTTTCTCACCTACTCTTACAAACACACTCATATAAGCAGTATGTACATGCAGAACTTGTCATCCTTTGCTCGTTTTTGTTCTTTTCAGATTAAGTTGTTTGCGGCTTCAAAGTGGTCGGCGAGGAGGTGCCGTTAGCCGGCTGCTGATAAAAGAGCAGCCAGTCGCTGCATGTTCACAGCGATTTTGAGGAAACCATTTAACACAGGAGCACAGGAGAGATCAAAGCCTCCGAGCAAACACTGGGAGGGAGACTCAATTACTATTTTACTTGAAACCGGATGTTACCCCTAACCGACAAAAAACCTTAAAATAACTCTGGACAAAATGTTCAGGGCGACTCGGAGAAGCAGGGGCTCAGGAGGCATCGCGATGTGAAGACAGAGGCGTAATGATGGTGGAGTTAAGTGTGGATCCAGGGGTTAAGTGTTTGCACCAGGGGCACAGTTAGATTACAAAATGAAGAGGCTGCGTGAAGCATAAAGGGAGGTCTCGCAGATATTATTACTCTAGTGCACAAGACTGTCAAGCTCCCTTTGAAGTCATGAAAGCATCTTCTTTTTTTTCTGGATACAGGCACTTTATTTGTAACAAAAGTACACTTGCATCACCTCCCACTTCCAGCCTGCAGACATCGACCAATTCCCCGGTCAGTCCACAGACACTCCAGTTAGCAGGAATAAATACCACAACAAACACACCGACCAAAACGTGTTGACAGGCAGAAAAGCAGACTGGGTTTGTTCACTTTTGTTCCAATTTAGTGTTTGAATCTAATCTTTCTCTGAGTGAGGAGGAAGATTATTTTCTACTCGCTGCATCAAGTGCAAGAATGATACCTGGTCTGCGTCCAACTCCAGAACTGACCAGATGTACCGACATTTGCAACGTGTTCGGAAACGACCTTTTAAAACCGGAGAGTTGACGCCGTGCCATTTGGCAGACAGGCGGTGCCCGAGGTGACTGGTGTTAAGTTGGTGTGTAAAACTCGGGCTAAGCTGCGGAGTCCAGGATGCAGAACGACTTGAGTTATTTGTGCTGATACAATCTGCTGAGCCTCTCCTTTCTTTCTCTCTCACGCTCCCTTGGGAATGTCTGCTGTTTCATTCAGCAGGTCTGACTTTTTTTTTTTTTTTTTTTGTGCATTCATTTTCATACAGCTCGTCCACTTCTGTTCAACCATTACCATTCTTTGTTTGCACCTTTGTTCCACTGCAACCGGCTTTTTTCCCCTCCTTCATGCTCTGCCACCGAGTGTGCGGCCTGCGACCGTCTCTGAGGATGCAACTACAACAAAGGAGCTCGGAGGATGTTGTGGCGCTGGTGGCGTGAACGGGAGGTGAAGTACGGCATAAATAACAGCCATTAACAAAGAATCGCATCGTCACACATCCTCACAAAAAAAATGCATTCTCGGTCACAGAGGCTGATTTTGACGTAAACACATGCATGTGACCTGCGCTGATATCCATTTTACACTGCAGCATGAAAGGCCCTTTTTTCCCCACACTCATTACGGAGCGAGCTTATCTCTGCTCTCAGTCCCGTCGGCTCGGACGGCAGGAGCTGCCCGGGCTGCTGTGGATGCTAATGCAGATCATATTGCAGGTGAGGAAGAGGCGCAGTGATGTGGCAACAAGACAGAGTAATGGGCTTTTTTTGTTGTGCCGTCAATACATCAGGAAAAAATCCAGCAGGACACGGCAAGGTGAATGTCACTCACTGCGTGTTTATGTGCACTTCTCAAGAGAGACAAAAAATAAAGTCTCATTTGTTTACAAAGAGAATTATGGCTATGTGGCCTCAATCAGTCTGGCTTAGATAAGGGGCTGAATGAAAAAGGAGCCTCGTGTCCCAGCAGCCACAAAAGGACGGAGCGACTCAATCACGACGGGTATCATTTCTCACTGTCCAATCATTTCTTCAACAATATCACAGTATACAATATATGGTGCGAGCTCAGTCTTAAGCCAGCACTATCTGCATTTACAGCTAAGAGGTTTTTGATGGCGTGATAGTAAAAGACAAAACCAGCAATTGAATTCGGCTGAACACGTCCCCTCGTCTTCAACAGACGCCGACTGTGTGTCTCAGTGGATATCATGACCACAAAGTCAAAGACAGAGTAGTAACTTTTTTTGCAAATATTCCTCAGTATGTTTCACTATCTGTAAGTGCTCTTGACGTGTTTACAGCTTCAAGACGCTGCTCGCAGCCACGAGTTTGAGAGTTTGTGTTTCTGAAACGAAAGCAACAGAAAGACACGACTTGTTTCCTCGGCGGTGGCTCGTTTGCCTGCAGCAATTATAGCGTATTATCAGAATCAATTTGGCGGTCGTCATCAGACAGAACAGCGCTATCTGTGCAACTGCTGGTGCATCTCGCCGACTTAGATAGATGAATCCCATTTCCTGTACGCTGACGGATTGTATCTGAGCTCCATTGTGCGATGCCATCGTGTGCGAGTGTGTGTGTGTGTGTGTGTGTGTGCGTGTACCCGACCACAAAGCAAGAGATTTAGCCCATCAAAGTGATCCCCCCCCCCTTCCCATTCACCCTCCCACCTCTCTGTCTGTATCTATCTGTCGCTCTCACAATAAAAACACAGGAAGCAGAGAGCGTGAGCACTTGACACAGACTCGTGCTGTGGCAGATTTGATCAGCTGAAATTCCCTCTCCGTGTCAGCCAAGGTGTGTAAACAGACAAGCGCCGACCATGACCGGCTCCAGCGAGAGTGTTTACAGGATATCATAAGCAGAAGAGCTCTTCCAGGGCGATCTGGTCTGGAGTTACCCCCCACCAGGGCCCCCGCTCCTGAAGCGAACTACACCACCACCAATGAGGCTTGAGAGAAGTTTCATCACTATTGGCTCAAATGTGGCAGTCGAATCTGCTTACTGGTCTACATATTAAGCTCTCTTATCAATCTTATCAGCGAGGCTTGTATCAAAGGAGCATCAATAAAAGATGAGAGGATTATGTATTTAATATGCTACATATAGCTTACGTGGTATAGCGGTCATAAATAATTCACCGGGGACGTATTGGATAGGGGCTTGTGTATCGCTGAAGCAACACTTTCCTGTCATGTCAAGCCTCACTTGACAGTCTTCTCCTGAATGAAAACTGCACGCTGGTATCAGCTGTGAAAACTTTATCGAGAAAAGACTTTGAAGTTATGAATTGTGTGTATTCGACTCGAGGTATTGACCCACTCTGCGCTCACAAACAACAACACATCCATCCCCAAACAACAGCGTTTCTCAATAATTTCTTCCCCACAATCCGGATGTATAATGAGGTATATTTCTGCAAGTGTGTGTGTGTGTCTGCCTGCGTATCCTCGTCTCAGCCAAACCAATCTGTTGAGTAAATAAGTGGCTGAGTGGCAGCGACTGATGAGCAGTAATGATTTGTGTGCAGTGCAGTCTTTCCCCCTGAGGGTTTCATGCACGCCCCACCAGCCCGCCCCAGCGCCACACCAAGGCGAGAGCTGCGACCAGAGGGGCACTCCGGCCCCTGAACCCATCTAATCCTCCACGCAAGAACAAGGCCCCTGTGTGTGCATGTGTGAGTGTGTGTGTTACTCGTGTTGTGGGGACATAAATCTGTTTACAGTCACATTGTGGGAACTCGACTTCCTTATGAGGACTAAAGGTCCCATAATGTAAATAATTCAATTTTAAGGTGAAGACTGGGGTTAAGGTTACAGTTGGGTTAAGTGCGTGTACTTGTATATCCGTCAAGCTGAGTATCAAACCCTTTGAGTGAGGACATTTTTGTCAAGTCAGGATTTTAGGCTGGCCTGACTTTTAGACCATTAAAGGATTTTTTGAGGGTTCAGTCTTGGTTTTAAGAGTCGGTTAGAACTAGGGTTCTGATACGTTGAGGGTTAGTTGCAAGTAATGATGGTTAAGGTTTGAGGAAGGGGCTGCAGAATATATTATGTCAATGAGGGTCCTCACAAGTATATAAGTACAGTAGTAGTAGTGTGCGTGTGTGTGTGTGTTTCATGGAGCATGCAGCAGCAGCACCCCATGAATGTATAAATATACAAGTAGCTGCTGTCCCCAGTCGGCTGTGTGTGTGTTTGTGTGTGTGTGTGTGAGAGAGAGAGAGAGAGAGAGAGAGAGTGTGAGATGTTTGTTTCTATATCTCCGTGGGGACTTTAACCTGACTGCACACCAACCCATGGGGGCTTCCTGTCACTGTGGGGACTAGAGCTGCGGTCCCAGCAGGATCCAGACTGCTGTTTGAAGGTTTAGACTTGGTTTTAGAGTTAATGCTAGAACTGGGTTAAGGTTCGGACGAGGGAATTGGGAATGCATCACGTCAATGGAGTGTCCCTGCTGGGATAGTGATACAAACATGCGTATGTGTGTGTATGAATATATGCTCGACTGGCGGGTTAAATACAGAACACATCTGCTGGGACATATTTGTTTCAGTCATGCAGATGAGTCATTAGCAGCCACGACCAGCAAAGAAAAACCGTAAACAACATGACAAGACATTAAATATAATTATAATATAGTTAAATTTAGGTTAAAGTTCACCCACAGCTGATGGAACCATGTGGGCTACACAGCAATAGCAAACAGGGAGTCAATTTACATCCAGAGTGTAGTCACTTCCAAACTAATCTTTCCTGATCAAACAATTTACCTTCATCGCTGGCTGGGAGACTTTAAGCTCTAGGAAAACAAAAATACTATTAGTCACCACAAATAGTTTTCATATTTAATAGCCTCTCTCAGGCAGAGTGCTTCTCGCTGGGTTCCCTTGTCCGCTCCATCACGTCTGAGTGTTTGGTTAAATTATTAACGTCGCCCTCGCAGGCTGCAGGTTAGCCAAAAGGCACGACGGTAGTATGTAGTATGCAGAGAGCACTTCAGCCCTTGTTTACATGCTTGTGTGGATTGTGATTGAGTGTTCACCTGATAATCGCCCACAGAGATGTCAGTCGCGCCGACACGGGTTGCGGCGAATTTACTCATACACCCGAAGCATTTAATATACATACGTGCCCTTGTACATAAATGCAGCACAGGCGTAAATCCACATGCGACGTGCACCCAAATGGATTGGAAAATTCATGGCTGTGGTTTGCAAAGGTTCGGTGATTAAACCGAGCTCTGCAGGAAAGCTGGAAGTACACATGCTGGGAGCAGCTGTGGCGCAGCGATACGAGGAGCGGTCTGCCCATTGGAATTAGCTCAGAACACAGAGCATAATTATCTTCACAGGCAGGTAACAGCTCCACTCCGTGCTGCCGGTGTAGACTACTCGCACAAAAGTAAACAAGAAGGAAAAGGCAAATGAAGAGGGAAGTGGGTGAGGAGGAAATGAAGTGACACTAAGGAGCTGATGCATCCCAGTGCACCTCGTAAGTTTCCTTACTATCCACATCCGAAGCACCAGTCTTCAAATCTCCCACATGTTGACAACTCGTCTTCTCTTAGTTCAACTGATTTCACTTTGCAGAAATGGACCGTTTATAGATATCTGTGTTGCACTGAGGCTGATGACGATAAAGGCCACACAAATATTACAAAGAAAAAACAGGGTGCACCAGTATTTGGAAACAGTTCATTGCCTTGCGACAAGAGTTATGTGTCGCCTTCTCTGCGCAGGCGAGAGCACCACGCTGCACACAAAGAGAAAAAGAGTGAATGTCAGGGCAGTGGAAAAAGGGATTTTAATGGCTTCATTTGACTCCTGACAGGACTCTGGGTCGACTCCAGCTCTGCCTTTGATGGGTGGTAGGGATCCAGGGGGCACCTTTGTTCAAGCGCTTAGGCTCTGGCACTTTAGAGAAAAGTGAAACTATGAGAGTAATTTGGCAAAGCAGTGTGTGTGTGTGTGTGTGTGTGTTGTGTGTAAGTGTTGTAAGATGGGGAGGGTGGGGGCACGGGGACTACTTTTATCCACATCCATTTGGTTTCCTGTCATGAGCACAGACAGCACAAAGGGCGAATAGAAGACCCGCTCTGACGGGGGATTATGGTAATGGGCACCTAAGCAAAAGGGAGCAAAGCTAACTGTCGTTACCGTTGCTCTGCACACAACTCGATTAACAGCATGCAGAACAATTGAAAACCTGCAAAAAAAAATAAAGAAGACAAATATTCACAAATCACCTGCAGGCAAGAAATGCTTGTTTTCAGTTTCCGGCTCTTTGCGACTACCTTAGAGCACGCCGCATTTTCTGTCATATGAACCTGTTTGTACATGCCTCTGGGACTGGGATAATTAGCTCTGACGCTCAGTCTATTTTAGGGACTAGCCAAAGTGCTGGCAACTGTGCGCGATCACTGCTTAATACTGTACATGAAAGGCTTGAATGAAGGATGAATCCATCCATTAACATGGGGCTTCTGGAGTGTTGCAAGACGCCTGGGCTCTGTTTTCTCTTTTTCTTTCCACGTTCGCGGGGAGGGAGGAGGAGCGGCTGTCGTGTTGAAAGACAGGGGTGATAATTGGTCCTGGCTCTTTTGATGTGCAGACAACGGCATAATCCGTCCTAATCATATTAAAAGGGACCCTGCTCGGCCAGCGAGGGCCATCCAGCTATAGCCAAGATATAGGTAATACTCCTTGGCTTCAATGTGAACATGTAGTAAGAGGCAACAAGCTGTCCTTGTAATTGGCTGTGATTAATAAAATTGCCCTCTATTATGGCTCTTGGTTACATATAATACCGACATTACCCACATGTGTACTGTGCTCATGTCTGACATCATCTAACCGTTAACCTTCTAGCGTTTATCTTTGTATTCAGGCAAAAAAAAAAAAAAAAAAAAGCCAATCAAAGGGAGGACATCAATCCTAAAGGTGAAGGGCTTGATGAAAAGGTTCAAAAGAGTTCTTAGAAGCGTACAGCTTGTCATGTCAGCTGGAGGACAAAGGACTGAGACAGAATGAGCCAGTCTGGGACCATGTGTCCACACCCCGGGGGCCCAGCCAGTGATCTCACTGTCCTGGGAGGCCAATATGGCATTTCCTGCCCGCGCCCCGGAGCTCGGCACCGGGCACACCGCACGATGAGCTGTGGGCATATGGCGGCGTTGTTTTCTGTTTAGCGTGCTCGAGATTTTCCTATTGATTTTCACAGCAGCAAATCTTTCAAATTAGTTGTTCGTCCCATTTTCTGAGAGCAAATTACCACTTGCAATTATGTTTCATCAGCTCACAAGGGGGAGAAACATCTAACTGGCTTGATGCGAGTAGTTAGCAGACATGTCATGTAAATGAATTTGGACACCTGGAAGGGACTGAGACGTCAAACACTGCTTTATCAGCTGAACTGGAACTGAACAATATATCAACACTCTCAAAATATAGTTGTAAATCATCAAAATTGGCTGACGAGGAATATCATTGTACGAGGCTCAGGGCACAGTGGTGTTAATCCCTCAGCAGCCCTATCATGTCCCTTAACAATGAAGGATGCAAACACACACACAGTGAAGCATGCAAACACACACACAGTGAAGCATGCAAACACACATACACACGGTTAGACAATTGATTCTTATGGTAAGAAATGCCGGCACTCGACAACATACATTACATATGCTGCCTCAGACAATCAAGCTGCAAAGTCTACGTTTCCTCCATGATCTTTATTGTGAGATAGGCACAGGCAGACACATGCACAGTCTCCGTAAAAAGCAGACTTCATGTCCTGACATCTTTTTCTTCCAGCAGCAGTAACCACCAACAAACATTTAGACTGTCAGTGGAAGGACTGTCTGTTGGAGTAACAGGCTCTCTCTCTCTCTCTCTCTCTCTCTCTCTCTCTGATCCCATGTAGACTAACATGTTAGTAGCTGTGTTTTATCCCTGTTATCCCTGGGTTTGGTGTGTGATTGAACACCTGGCTTCATACTCCAATCAGCATCACAACAGAGATGCTAAAAATACCCATCTTGCTTAATCCGAAGCGTTAAAAAAATAAGGGTAATCGCATTACTAGGAGGCATTCATTGTAGATTTTTCAGGTGTTATTCTATACAAGGATTTACCACCAATTCTGATTATATCAAAAAGTTGGATGCCCATAAACACACTATATAAATAATTGTATAGCTCTTATTCAGCTTTAGAGTGTCTTCATCAAGTTTTTGATCTGACAAGTACAAGAGGTTTTTACACCAAAATTAGCACATATATGCAGATAGAAACTCAGTTGAATCCATAAAAAACAGGCGACTGACTCCTTTCCCATTGCCAGCAGACAAGTTTGTCTCTGTTTTTTTCCAGTGTCACGTTCAACATGACAACACACCGGGAAACAGGGAACTGTAGAAAGCAGCCTGGAGGCCAGAGACAATGTTACTGCGTTAACTTCTTTATAGCTTCAGTCTCTCTTTCAAACTCGACTCAACAATGTGGCAGTCACACTTATAATATAGGAAACAGTGAATAATGCTCAACAAACGTCATAAATTTGTGCCGGAAAAGGGGCAGAAATTAGCCAGGTGTCATGTTTCCAGCCGATAAATAACCGAGACGACTGCAGAGCCATTTGACCCTGGTATGAATGCTGAATGTAGCCGTTTCCCACTGAAGACAAAAGCCAGATGTTAGTGGGTTTTTGTCTGGTGTCAAAGGGTCAGAGTCAGCTTTTGTCAGACGTCACGTATATTTACATTAAACGCTGTAAAAAGCTGCTCGTCTTCCAATCACAGTAAATCCCAGTTTGGCTGAGATGAAACACAGAGATCCACTCATGGTGTCAGTTTTTCTGGCTCACCGGGGCATCTTTGGTTTTTAATTCAATGACAGATAATAGATTAAATTTGTTATGATAATCAGGATTTGTAATATAATGGTATTAATCACGAGAGTTTAATTAACTTACAGACAACATTTTAATTACACATAGATTAGCTTTTAATTCGCACGGGCCTTTTTTTTTTTTTTTTTTTTTTTGAATCAACAGCGGCTACGGCCACTTTGTCGTGATACCCAACGTCATCTTTGTAAGTGTGTGTGTAGCTCAGACGGTGGGGGGATGATGGGGGGGGGAGTTGTGCTTTGGCATTGTTGTAGGAATCAAATAGCGTTGCCATGGCGACCCTCTGGCAGCGGCAGCCTCTTTGCAGTAACCAGAGAGTAAAGACCCCTCGGGACCCCCCTTCCCTCCCTCCCCTCACCCCTCTAGCCTCCGGCACGTTTGTGGAGGGGTCGCGGGGATCCAACTGGGGGTGTCTGGCATCGGTGAGCGTGTGTGTATGGGGGGGGGGGTTGTCCTTTGAACAGACGTGCACAAGCAACCAATAGGCCCTCTGTCCATTTGAAAGCCCTCGTCATCTCGTTTCAATTTTCATCTCCGAGT
Source organism: Centropyge bicolor (assembly GCA_037975185.1). Classification (NCBI taxonomy): domain Eukaryota; kingdom Metazoa; phylum Chordata; class Actinopteri; family Pomacanthidae; genus Centropyge; species Centropyge bicolor. The sequence continues at coordinate 2,952,055 of JBBMOC010000001.1, forward strand.
TTGCCTTCGAACATCAGCGTCCAGCACAATGAGCCAAAACAAGAGCTGGAGCCTGTTGATAGACATTTGGAGAGCTAGAGGACGGAGAGCGAGGGAGGGGGGGAGGAGGAGGGAGGAGCCACTCTGACTGTTTGAGCGCAAAAAATAACTAGCTATGTGTGTATATGTGTGCGCACATGCACACACACACAATCACTCTCACACCAACCCCCTCCTCTGCCTAACACAGGTGGGTATTGTCTGCAGCGTGGGGCGCTCCTGGCAGCCGGCCAGCTCGGCTCAGTCACTGGGCTAGTCCTGCTTCAGTCGGCTGGCTGCGCAGGTCCACCACGGCAGACTGAACGCTCACTCCATCAGCAGCCTTTAACCGTTTCCTATCCATCAGGGCTCCGCTGCAAAGACTTTCAGGCTTCAGAACATTTGCACTCAGGTCAGAATTAGAAAAGGAAAAACAACAACGCCTTTCAACATGTGTGAAATATAAAGGCGCTAACACAGCCTAGAGCTCGCTTGTTACTAAAATAATCATACATCTCCATGCACAATTGCTTTTTCACAATGGCCCCACAGTGGACTTTCTACGACTGCAGATATATAAAGCGTTTCCTCGCAGACTTCCAGGCTCTGATTGGTTACCTGGGCAGAGCCTCATGCTCCCCCAAGGAGTCCTGCAGGATCTTTTGATTCACCAGTCTGCAGAAAGAAGTCTGTGAAAAGCATCTTCAATGCCCTTTTGTTCTCTTGTGGCCATGTTAGGTCAGTTTAAAAAAAAGGAGACCAGCAGTCAGCAAAGGAGAAAATATGGTGACACAAAAAGAAGCTCGAAGAAACAAGTCTCTGATGAAACTGTTGGAAGACCCCAGCTTTTCTACTGGGTGGAAACTGAACACATGATCATAAAAAAAGCACGTTTAAACTGCAAAATCTGATGCAGAACTAGTTGAATTACTAAATTTTAAATAATTTTCTCAAGGAACATACGTCTGAACTGTTGCTTAAATGAGCAAAACTTTGCATGTGGGAGGACTGTGTGTCTGTATCAAACACATCTTAGGGGAAGTTAATGAAATGAACATGTCAGAGGTGCAGTAAACAACAGCGCGCAGACCTTGATGTGGTTTGTGTCAGAGGACTCGCAGTGTGACTAAACTTTCTCTGCTAACAAGCACATGAAATGAAAAGACTTCTGTGTGCTGGAGTACAAATATATTCATTCATTAACAAAATCAGAGTTCAGAGTGAGACCTCAAGGATCCAGATACATGGCAAGAAAACCTAGGGCTGCTGTGTGATAACTATCTTATTGTGCACTTCTCTTGTTATTCCAAGGATGTGTGTTGAAAGCTGACGTTTGTGTGAGTTTTCCTATATTCTTCTAATAGTCACTACTGAAATAAAAGACTGGAATATGCTCAGTCTGTAAATGACACAGACACTTCTATCAATTTTTAAATAATTTCGGTGTGATGAATTATTGTTTTATGCTTTCAGGGTAATGTGTTTACAAAGGCAAATATGGGGTTTGAGAATATAAAGCTGTTTATAATCATCACTCAGATGACTGCAAATAAATAAATAAACAATTCCGGGAAATATAAATGGGTGTCAAAGGATCTTACCACTGATTCATAACTGAACCTAACGACCTGCAAGCTGTAGCTCAGGAGCCTCGGGGTTTTTGTACGGAGAGGTTATTGATGGAGACATTGATTTGCTGTCAAATTTAAACGTAAAAGGCAGTCAGGCCATAATTTCAGATCAATCAACACGGCTCAATGTCAGTCTATAATGTGTAGTGGTATGTGGCCGGCATGGTGATGACACAAAGTGCTACATGAGTGTTCGAAACGCTTCAGGCTGAAGTCAGTTATGGCGTGAAGCAGTGAGAGAAAGAGATAGGGAAAAAGTAACTCTGGTGACATTTAAGAGTGTTTTTCTTTGTACAAAGAACATCCCACTTAAAGCAAATAACTTTTAGCTCATTATGTTTATTATGCACTGACAATGGTCCCTGGAGGTAAAGTTTGAAGTTGTAAGAGTGGGAGGAGAAGTGGGGGAGTAGAAGTGCGACAAGGAGATGGAAAAGCTTTTTTCTTCCCTCAACTCTTCCAAAAAAATAGAGGAAGGAAAAAAAAAAAACTTTGGAGGGCATTTGGAGAGGTTTTTTTTCTCAGCTTTAATTACAGGCCTCTTGTCAGACAGATCTCTCTCCAAGAGCTATAAATTGGAGGGAGGTGGTTGGAACAGAGACTGAGCAACTCTTTCCCAGTCTCTGAGTCTCTTTCACTTTTCACTTCACAAACACGCAACAGGCAAAAAGCGCGCAGAGAGTCATACGCATGCATATGTGACTTGAAAGATTTCTTAGATGCAAAGGAGAGAACTGACATGAAAGAGCAGCGGCTGCTTCACACTCAAAGGGTTAATGTTGGTTCAGCAACTCGCTCGAATAACAAAAGCTGCATTGGAGCTTCGGCTGAGCTCATCTCACATGTTCAGAATCAGAATTGGTTTTTATTGCCAAGTATGTTTAGACATAGGAGGAATTTGCTGTCATCCACATGACTAGATGGTTTAATAATCAACATTAATTTAAACACTATAGTAGCTCAAACCGCAATGACCAATTGAGAGTGTGTGCACATCCACACATATGTACACAAACCCATTTACAGATAATAAAAAATAGGCATGAAAGGTAATAAGGATAAAACAGCAATACAGATCTCATTTAGATTCTCTGGATGGAGCCAAACAAACACTCTTGACATTCACTCCGACACGGCTCAGATCAAGACAAATGTCCAGACTCCTGAGCAACATTTGCCCCTCGGGACCCTCTGTGCTCTTCTGTTCCCTCGAATAGGCCTGCAAAATGAATAACAAATAGCCGCATGCTGCAATTTAATGTTTCCACGATTTATGGCCGCACAACAGAGTGACACTGAAACGTCTGTTCAATTTTCAATTACCCGAAACGTCCCAGTGCGGTTTAACAATTTCTGCTATTACTCGTGTCCGGTGATATCTTTTGTGCATAAATGTGACTGACATTAAGGTCAACATGGAAAGGCAGCCATAATGGGAATGAAGAACATAAATCTCAGAAGCTATTTTTGAGACAAGCAATGAGTGGAAAAGAACCGATCGACCCGACGTTGGTGAGGAACTGCTGTGCGATTTGGTGTAGTGTTTGCTTTCAGTGTAGCTGTGCCTCATATTAATAAATCATATGCGATTGTTTGCTAAATTATTTATTTGAATTTTGAATTTGAACTGCTGCTGCTTTGAGAAACACTGAAACAGACAAATTAAAAAATATATCAAAAAGGTTTCGCACCATGAAGAAAAACCTGTCTTGATTACAATAGTCCAACACTGTGCTATTCTTCCACTAATCATGCAGAGCCAATCCAGACAGCTTCTTCTGCAGGTGTAACCCAAAAGTGTTGGTGAACGAGAGAACAAAATCATAAACATTTTAAATTCTGATACTGCTGGCAAAATGTCAGGCAAACTGCTAATATGCAAAAACACACACATATGTCTGCTAAGCTGGTAGAGGGCATGTTGAGTCCATCACAAGATTACGGTTGACACAGCGTGCCGCGGTCCATCCCCTGAATGCACTGTCTGCCACTACAGTAGGTCCCAAAGCACCAAGCTGCCAGCCTGTTTCTACACATGCACGATGATGGGTGACACTGAAAGCCAAAGGCCCTGTCGCACCATTACAGCCATTGTCTGGGAGATTAGACGAAGTTAACTTGTGAGCCCACGCGACCGACACTTGAATGTCAGTGGGTATAAACTCGGGCAAACAAAGAGGGTTTTCATCGTGTCAACACTCAGAGCTTCTTAAGTGTGAATTTTGAAATGTGCATGTGTCATTTTGGTGTCATCTGTCACTAGAAACTGGATATTCTGTTATTTAGATATTCTGTTATACTGGTTCAAAACCGGTTCAGTCTGCACTTTAATGCATGAGCATGTCTGGTTTCCACTCAGTCAGGTGCCCTGGATTGGATTCTTACCTGGGTTTTCAGATACAAATGCAAGGTGCCCACATTCAAACTCCACATGTGGAAATCGGTACTTAAACAACATTTTACGTTCACGCTTGACATTAAGTGATTCTATGGTGCCTTGCCTTCCTTGCAGCCCTTTTCCCCCTCTCTCCTCCGTCACCCACTTCTTCATATGGCGAAACCAGCACATCCTACTTAGAACAACCTGTTAGCCTGCAGCTACTGTGTTACAAGTAAAGAAGGTGACAAGCCCTCGACTTGCTGAGTACATCGACAGCCAAGGCTTTCATAGCTTTTTCCTGCTTCTTATACCCCCAGCTATATCCTCAATACCACCGGGGCAGCAGGGGCCCAGCTATCCCAGTCTAATGTTGGAAGGTGTGGAAAGCACCCACTGCCACCAGACCTCTCCATTTTTCCACCAATAGCCCGGTGTGATATCCCATTTTGGCTTGACACCTTTGACACGTCGTGGTGTTCCCTGCCGTGAAATCTGTTTGTCTGCTGGGTTTACTGGCTAAGAATGTCCCACCGTGCAAACACATGTGTCACATCCCTTCCCCCTACATCCTCTCCTGTGGCTTGAGGTCCCCAATCCCCCCATGCATGCTCATTTGCATCTCATTACCCGCTGTAATACAAACACTGTGAATGGTGGCTGTGTGTTCGGTGCGCGAGTCTAATTTCTGTGTCCAAAAGCGTTACGTCTGTGAGCAAATAGTGGTGTGTGTACAGGCGACACTACCTGTGTCAATGAGGGTTAAAGCACCTGCTGCGCCATTGATTACAATGTCCAACTGCAGCTCAGCGGGGTGTAATCAGGACGGTGGAGGATGGGTGGGCTGGTTGTCTTTCCTCGCTTCAGCCCAGACCCCATCTCCATTTCAAAAATCTGTCTTTTACCTGTGTGTGTTCTTTGTCTTTCCACAGCTTGAATGCTCTCTTTGAAGACTGTCTGTTCGACTGAGAGGCGGCATTATGCATACAAACGCAGACATGTGGGCAATCGGACATAAAAAAACTACGTGTGCTGAATTAAGAACGCGGGCAGACGCAGACACAGCCGCGTACGCAGCACTCAGTAATGAAAGCAGGAAGAGATGGTGGCTCTGAAACACAGGAACATATGTTCAATGGCTTTACATCCTTGACTGTACTCCCAACAAGGTCACCTCATGAAACACTAGCAAGGACCCCCTCCTGCCATTCTCCCTCCTTATCCAATGTTTAATCAAGAAAATTGGAACATTGTCCAGAGGGTCAGTGAGACGAGGACAGCAAGGAATCAGAGTAGAACAGGGCGGTCTGGAAATGAATGCCATGCGTGTAGAATCCAGTTTTACCAAAGTGAGTTGGGCAAAAGCATGGCAGGCATTGTGCCTTGTGGATGCCACAAGGGAGCTATCCTGGCATCGGCATGCTGCATGCCAGTTACACGCCAGACAATGAGAAAAGGCAGAATGGCGTGTGGGGGAGATAATCCACCCTATGCACAAATAACGCCGCCCCTCTGGCTTCCGGGGCCTTCCTTTTGTTGACAGGGGCCACAGTGTCGCTCAATATTCGACCTGACAAGCACAGCAAATCACCGCGACGGAGCTGAGTGTCAAGAGGAAGTGGGTTTGTTTGCTTATTGAGCTGGAGCGAGCGAGGTGGGAGGGAATGCAAGAAAAGGAATGAGGAGAGGAGCTGGAAGAGGAATGGGCGAGTACAGTAGAAACAGAACGGGGTAGTAGACACTGAGAATAACACGAACAGGCAGAATAAATCTAGTAGCACACAAAGAAACAAACAAACAAACCAAGAACAAAGAGGATTAGGGAGAGAGCAGGGAGGGTGTTCTGTAACTCAGTGGGTCGTTTGAGATCCAGACAATCGAGGGGGTAATAAAATCTCAACAGCGAGGTGGCGATGATCTGAAGAGGAGCCGTGAGGAGGCAGCAGCTCCTGGAGAGCCCTGCCAATACCCAGGGAGATGCCTCAGACACTGTTTTCACAAGCTGTCTGCGCGTGAGTGGGTGTATATGTGCTTAAGAACAGGGACCGTGGATTTGTCACCGCACGGTCGGGAGCTCTGCGTTTCATTTCCTGTGATGTGAGCACCACAATCTCTTCAAATAGTCTTCCATCCTCACCTGAGAAGGAGGGGGAACGAGGGAGGAAGTGCCGAGCGGAGGAGTCTCCCCGGCAGAGCAGTCCGCGCTCTCTTTTGGGGAAGTTTTCTTTGTCTCCACCTGTCACACACAGCTGTCAGTTCAAGTCCCCGAGGGGGGGAGAGGGGGCTGCAAAGCCCACTGGGACCCTTACCCACTCTCAGCGAAGAAGCTAATCACTTTACAAGAGTGTCAAGACATCCAAACGCCCCTGATAGAGTAATAATGACCGCCATGATCACGGTCATAATCCTCGTCTGCTTACAATAATTTTGATGGTGTCATGGCATCAAGAGCAGACCAGAATCAATACGAGCACAGTGACGTAATCACGGCTGCGCTGGCTGGATTCTGCCGGCTGCTGCTGCTGCTGCTCTTAACTGTCTGACTGTTATGGCAGCCCCTTACACAGTCAATTAACCAGATTCATTAACCAGCCGATATGTCTCGTTCAGAATCAATTTGGCCCTCATCCTCTCTGTGCCTGTTTCAAGCCAAATAAAACCAGCACGTAAAAAAAAAAAAAAACTGACACTAATCACACATAAATAAATGGCATGCATTAGGTGGACATTTCATGGTCTATGTCAAACCATTAATTTTCTCATTTCCTGGGTCGTTATCAGTCGCTTTTTTTTTAGTCCTCAGTCTGCTGCTCCGATCAAAGGGAAGAAGTAAAAGTACAAGTTCTTTCAAAAGCATGATAGGGACGCTGGGAAAACAAACATGAAGAAGCAATAAAGGCTACAAGCAGGAAGAAACACATCACACCTGAAGAGGCAACCTGTAAAGCCTGAATGTCACAGTGGTCCATTTTTGAATTCTGTGATTTTTCCATCACCACATTTATGAGAGCAAACAAACAATATTAGAATTTATTTCAACACAAAATATGGTCACATTCAGTTTAAATGTGGTCTTTGCTTAACAAGGCAGTTGATGACACATTCATTCACTTAACATCCATGATGGGTTTACTAAGACAGAACGGTAGTAATAACATAATTCATTATTTCAAGGTAAGACTATCTCCTACTAGCACCCCCTGGCCTTCAATCCCTCCTCTGTACACATATTTTTAAACTTGGCAGCTCAGACTGTGATGATGGAGGCTCTCTAAGCAGTAATTTGATGGTGGGAAACATTTCCAGTTTGATAAGCATGCATCACCTCTGCTATCCTCAGCTCTCTTATCTTCACATTCACTGGATTCACTGAATGGAATAGTACACATGGCTAAAATTATCTTAATACATTAAAAGTGCATTTCAAAGAGAATGGTAAACATTTTCTAAAGTACAACTAAAAGTCACCTAAATAGCAGCACAATCAGTAAACCTGTGAAGGTTACAGGATAATGTGCTAATGCAATAACACCCAGATTTGTAGCGTAACATTACAGTAATTCTGATTGTGCACCACTGCAATCTGTTTAGCCCATATTACCTTGTCAAGGCTTAGAACAATCCGTTTTGAGGATTAAGTCAAGGCCTGTGGACCAGCATTAATCTGGCCTAAAGGAGCGGAGTGCCACGCTGCAGATGGATGGAGTGGGGTCAGAGAGAAACAGCAGTGGATGATAATAAGTGCGTTGCAAAGGAAAAAAAAAAAAAAAAAACCCTGTGCCATTTCTCTGAACTCCCGTCCACGCTGGCCCGTGGGGCAGAGGCAGACTGCTTAGGTTACGGTGCCATCAGGATGAGAAAAGCCGCCGGGCTGGACCAACCCTGTGACACTACATATGGCCGGTCTTTGTTCACAACAGGACACACAACTGGCCTACATGTGAGCCAGTTCTGAGCAAGTCGACTGAGCCGACGTGCTCGGGTTCTTGTTTCCCTTTGAATAGTAACAGGGTCACCTCAATAGCCCCACACCACCAGCATCCTATATTTAACCTGCTGCTAGCCGGTGGCCAATAACATATTAATATAACTCTGTTGAAAGCCGATTTGCTTAGGTGTTAAACTGATCCTCTGAGGGGCTGTTCGGTTTTTCCTGTGATATCAAGGTGACTTACTGTCGTCATGGGGATTTCAGCAAAGGCAAAGTTCAGGGGAAAAAAAGTGTAAATAGTTGAGATAGGCTGCTCTATTAGAAACTGGATGCATCAGTCTCATATTGGCCATTGTCCAACACTTCTAACCCATAATCAATGCTATTGCCCACTCAGGCTTAAAGATCAAAAGCTAAGCTGAGAGAGTTCTTTAAAAGGCATATTTAACTACGTAAGAGCCTCTTCTGCTCGGGATAGACAGTGATCGCAGCCCCACTGCTGCGGAAATGTGTTCTTGGATAAGGGATGAGAGCAGACTGATGCAGAGATGCTGAGAAGTAGGAGATTAAAAGTTTCCAGAACATTTTCAGACGAAAGCCTTTTACAAACTTGCTTAGCTTTGAGATCAAAGGGGAGCGGCTCGAGTCGACGACTGAAGCCGAAGCTGCGTATGTGGCGTCTGGGTGCAATTTGCCTTTAAATCAGCCGTCGAGGGTTGGCAGGGATAAGCGCCTTTCCGATGCAATTTAAACACACATGAAGCAGTTGTTGGTGAAGTAATCAGGAGTGAGGCGGCGCGTTCAGCACAGTAGGTCTGAGGTCTTTCACCGTCGCAGCAGATGCAACAATAACATCTCGCAGGCACAGCGGTGGCACAAAAGGCAGTATCCCTCCACTATGCCAGGATAGCCTTCCCTCATACACACACTGAATACTTAACAACAGTAATGTCCACCCTTATTATAGCTGTAAACATCAACCTACATCCTGCTAGCAATGGAAACATCACGCCCATTATCCTCTCCTATGACAGAGACAATAGTGCGCAGGAGGGGAGCAAGGATCGAGCATCCTATTTTCTGGCAGCCTATTACAAGGGACTGTTTGGAGCTTGATGATGAATAAATCATTTCAATATGGCTTTGGTGGAAGGGGCAATTAGACGCTGCAGCTTGAGGCTAATAAAATCCAAGACTCTCTCTCCTTCCTTGGCATCCATTAGAACGGGTGGAGGGCGGAGGGCGAAGATGAGATGCTAAACATTAGTGGCCTCTGCCTTCCTGCAGCCACAGTGCGAGTCAGTTCTTCCTCTACTGTCACGTTTGTTTACAGCAGCTCTGTGGTGTGAGTGGGCCCGCAGTGTGTGTGTGTGTGTGACTGACTGAAGTAGCACTCATTCAAGCTTCTGACAAATAAGAAAACACTATTGTTAGCACAAACAGCTGGGCCAGATCGCGGTGAGGATCTTGAGCAAACAAGCGTTGCTGTAACAGAATCAAAATGTGAGATTGCAGGCTTGGTACAGAAATCACTACTAATCATCTCCTCGAGTGGGCACTCGGCTTGTGAGGTTGCTGTTTTATGTTGCAAAAATGCAAATGTTAGACTATACGAAAATAGAAACGATCACCTGACCAATGTGGTAACGATGAGAAGACATCATCGAGTAGTAAACCGACTCATGAATGACTGTTTTGGTTTCGATTTTTTATTATTAATTTGTGCAGCTGTCACAATGTTTTATTGGGAAGACGACTTGAAACGTCTTACAAAAACTGAATTCACTAGCTTTAATACAGAGAAAGTCATTGTGGCAGAAACAGACATTCATTGAGAAGCAATCAGATAAGCAAAAATGACAAAATATGGCCTGGTACACAACGAGCTCCACACACTACAGAGGAGGTCAATTCATTTGGAAATAAAACCGAACAAGTCCTCTTGGGAAATTGAGGCCAGATGAGTAAGCAACTGAACATGTGGACAAGAAGCTCCTGACAAGACAGTGTTGGAGTATTGCCAATAACAAATAGTGCTAGGTGTACACAAAAACTCCCTGTAAGACACAGGCAGGCATAAGGATGCACACATACATATACGATTTGTCTCCGAGCTTGACAGAAAACTGTTTCAGTGACTCCAACCCTTCTCTATCTGTCACTCATCTTGCCTTACACAAACCCTCAATCCCCCTAAAGCAAAAAAAAAAAAAAAAAAAACTACCAAAATGAGAAGTGTCTGCCAGTGTTTGCCAGCTCGCACCGGAAAATGTCTGATGCCGACTGGTGTTGATTTCTCACTCTGGGCTGAACAATAAATCAAAATATTATCAAAGAGGCAATATGGCCAAGTGTAATTTTCAAATCGCAGGAGGTGCAATTTTTGGATAAAGGTAAGATACATTATAAATGAAGCTTTGTGCTGTTTCAGAGATGCCTCAGCATACAAATCAATATTCTCCAGATGTAAAAATTCCCATTAAAATTGCAACTCCCATCGTGTCAAAATAATCGCAGTATGATTTTTCGCACTTTTTCAGCCCCAGTCACAAAAGCCCACTGTCTCCTCCGCTGTCTGCCTCCTTCCATCTCTCGGCCCTCAGACAAGTGGGATGCCTGGCGCTCATGCCAGCTCAGTAAGCAGAGGGGAGGCGATTGGCATTAATAATCCCAGGCATCATCAATAAATCAGGGAGCCAGTACTTTAAGAGGGCAGGTGATGGTCCGTGCACAATCCCCCAGATCAACCTAATTCAGCATGCTGTGGACGGTGCGGCAAGATGGGAGGAAGGAAGAGGGGGAGGAAGAGCAGGTCTTCAGGGCTGAGATGCGTTGGGGTTGGTGAGATGTTAGGTTATCGCTCGCCAAAGCACTGTATAGGATAAGGGGACAGATCAAGGGATGAGTGCGGAAAGATTTTAGTTTGCGAGACCACCAGCCGGCGAAAGGAGCTCCATGCTGGGGACTGATGGAGTCTGAAACCACTGCTAAACCATCTCAATTCTTTATATAAAGTGAGCTGCAGGTTAGTATGCAGTATATGTTGACTCTGTATGTCTGTGTGTATTATCACCACCTTGCATCCCCCCACCACCGCCACGAGCCCCTCCACCCTAACATACACACACTCATGCTGAATTCCTAAGCAGGGGAGTCTGCCTGCCCTGCACCAAGGGAGTGAATTATTTATCGTAGGCCCTTTGCAGCGTGTCAGCGGCTCCGCGGGATGAAATGATATTTATGGAGCCCCCTGGGCAAGGGTGGGGAGGACGGAGGGAGAGACAGAATTAGGGGTGGGGATGGGGGAAGGTGGGGTGAAGGTACTAAAACACACATGTACTGTATATATACACAGACAATATGTAGCACATGGAAGGTGAGTGGTGACTGTTTGTGAAGGAGAAGGGTTGAGTTTGGGGGGGATGAGAGTAAAAAATGGAGGCAGTAAAAACAAGCGCAAAGGCAAACGCATGTAGGAAGTGTCACTGATCGGGACCCACAGGATGCGGATGTAGCAACGGGGGGTGCAGGCTGGCGCACTGAGATATTACACATGTTAGACTCATATGAGTTAGCGTGGATTAAGGGATGCTTTGTCGTGCCCACTCAGTAAAATGGCACTGATGGCGGTGCACATTTGCCTCTTTCAAAGCGCTGTACAATTTCTGTGAGGGGACAATTTTCAGGGTCATATTTAACAAAACTATTACTGCTATATTCTTTCGCATGTCATTTTGCTTTCATCCTAATTTAATCTAAATCACACAGTCTGAAAATGCAGTATTTAGTTTAACACATACACAAGAGGAAGACAGAGGGAGAAGACAAGCGACAGACGTCCTGGGTTGGATTCAAACACCAGGGGTCTCGGGGAATGTGCACGAGCCCGAGCCAAATGCACCAGCAGGACACGCCGGCATTGTATTATTTCCAGTATGACGCTGGGATAATCTAAACAGCACTGTAAGCTGTGAACCAGACTCGAACCCATAAGAGAGGAGCACACAGCACCCGACCCACACAGCTCGCTCTAAACCGCAGAATGCACCGCAAGCAAATTTTACTTGCATGGGGACAGAGTTAAAACAGAAACCAGAAGCCTTATGTAAGACAGGGATAACCAGCTCACTAAGGCCCGAGGAAAAAAAGATAAACAGAACGGCAGTGGAACATCAATTAGTTACTGCGAAAACAAGTAACAAAATCAACACTGTTTGGAACTAAACCTCAGGAAGTTTGAATTCCCTAGAGTTTGGGAGTTTGTCCCTCTCTGCCCCCGAGCCAAGATCACTTTCTCCACCATTCAGAAAGTCATAACAAGACCACTTGGGTTTCAAAATGGAGTCGGGTTACTCTGCGCCGCAGCCTGCTGTGGCAGAGATCATTGTGGCGAGAGGGGGAGAGAGAGCGAGAGAGACAGACAGGGGTGAGCAGCAGGAGGGAAATCGGTATCAAACATGAGAGGGGCTGGGCCACAAGCAGTTCCCTCGAAAGGAAATGAGCTGGTGAGTCTAGTAAACAGATTCACCGCTGGTCCCCTTGTAGCCCAGGGACGGCAGCAGCACGTCAGGTGGTGAGGAGGTCAAAAATAAAAAATAATATGGAAGATGACGCCACTTCTCTCACCTCGTCTCTAGCATTGTGCTTCTCATTGTTTAATAACCACCTTGCTTCTCTTTTCTTATTCCACCCCTGCTCTTCCTCGCCATGCCCGTCTGCATCCCTATCCATCACCCCTCCCCTCCCATCGTCTGGTGGCTGCACAGACCTGAACGTGCTCACGGCGGAGGAGGGGTGAAAGGTCACATGATCGCATGGGGGATTTACTTCCATCATTAGGATGTAAATGGATGTCAGTGAGAAGGGACAGAGTTGGCATCTCCGTGTGTGTGTGAGAGAGAGAGAGAGAGAGAGAGAGAGAGAATAATACATGTGTGTTGGCGGTGTCTTCCATCCGTGCGGGTGAGACGTCATGGCATTGCAACGGCAGTGGGAGTAATGGGATTCAGTTAATGACAAAATTAATTGAGGGTCTGACACCAGCGGGGGCTGATAAGGCTGCTCTCTCTCTCTCTGTATATATACTGTATCTGCGTTCCAGTGTGTTTGCACGTGTGTGTGTGTGTGTGGCCCGGGCTGCATTAGCCTAGCCAAGGAGAGGATGGTTCCTAGGTGATAATACTCTCCACCGCCGCCTTTGGAAAGAGGGAGAGGAGGGAGGGCAGGGACGGTAAAGCAAAGAGAGAAAGGGAGATAAATAAGAGGTGCAGCCAGGAAAGAGAGAGAGAGAGAGAGAGAGAGAGAGAGAGAGAGAGAGAGAGGGATTAAGAGAGTGGGACACAGTGTGTACATGCATGCCTGTGAGAGGCTGAGCACTGATAGCGCCTGTGGGATGAGTCGGTGGGTGACAGACATGCTAGAATTCGCCGCCATGCCACAGAGGATAATGCATCCCTCAGCAGGAATGTCTAGAATAACAACAACCTCCGCCCGTATCGCTAACTGGACCTACTGTATGTAGGCAATGAATTGTGAGAGCCTGACAGGTAATGGCAGAAGAGTGAGGCCTAAATCCCATTCAGTTTGGTTAACGTAAAGAATGCCTGTATGTATTAGTGAATAGTCATTTCCAATTGATCCGTGAATGCATCTAGACTTCTGATATTTCAAGATGAAGAGAAACAACATCTTCATTCATCTCATTTCATTCATTCCACCTGCGAGTCTGAAGGTCTGTTTATTTTGTTAGCTCTGCTGCAGCTTTTAATGGGCTGTTTTTCACTTTTTAAAGACAATAACAGAACAGAACTGTGTAATCTTTATAATCACAACAGTAGATTTAAAAGCCAGATCAACAATTTAAGCATATTATACATCATTTTATGCATTATACGTTCCTGTTTTCTAAATTAACATATTTTATGAGGCATAGTTTGCTCTAATCACAAAAAGCATCACTGATGTAAACATAGCTTTTGTTGCATTTAAAGTCTTGTCTACCAGTGAATCATTTTTAAAAAGTGAGAACAGGTTACAATCTGGTGTTTTGATCTGTGGGGTGGGTTAACCTTTCATTGGGCTTGGACAGCAACGAATGCTGCAATAAACCTGCCTTCTGTGGAAATAATGCAGAATATAAAACTGAAGCTACATGCAGCAGTTCCATCTCACTAAACAATGAGTGGCAAATATATGGACGACAGGAATGCCCTAAGACCGAAGTGTCATCTGGCAACAACCAGCACGCCTCTCAACAAAACGGCCATCAATCTGTCAAAATTACAGCCACAGCCAAACCGTAACTCATAACAATGCTCTCCAAATGAGAGCACGAAACACCAAAAATAAGTTCAATAAATCCGCCACGGAGCTCTCAGCGCTTTATGTCCCTCGTAATTTGTAAAGTGAGAATAAAATTGTTGCCTTCACATGTTTAATACTGTGCCTCACACAACGCTGTGCACTTCAAAAACACCAGGCAACCGAGCACTGTTGCAATCACGTCCTTACCTTCGCCTGCATATCAAACTGGCAAAACTCCTCTTAATCTGTCCGGTGTGTGTCTGTGTGATAAAGGTGCGGTGTCAGTTCGGTGGATGTGGATTGTGAGCCCAGCACACACGCAGCATGTTTGTCAGGAAGAGCAGCGCTGGCCCTGACTGAATGGTGTGGCAACGATCTTTGTCTCCGTGCCACCGATTGTTCTTATGTGTGTTGCCATGTGTGCCATGTTATTGTCTGTGCCCGTCAGCATGCTGGAACACGGGCATCTGTGTGGCATTTGTTTGCATTTTTATTTGCCCGCAGAATCGCTTTTGTGTCTGAGTGTGTGCACGTCTGGGTGTGCAGCATGCAAAGAGCTATCTGCTTGAGGAGAGAGGGGGAAGATGGGTAGTTTGGTGCGCCGGCACTTCAAAGCTGCCGTGGCTGGCTGATTGGCTGCCTGGCTCGCCGGCTGACTGAAAATCCCCTGAGGGCAAGCAGACCTCCGATTTGATTACAAACCCAAAAATGTGAGCTCCATATTTGCAATGTGAACAGCGCTCATAACTCGATTAGACAAGTGATTATCTGAACACAGCCAGATAGACACCAGTCAAAGGTGGCGAATGAGCGAAGGGGTGAGAGAGGCCAGGTTTCAAGTTCTTCTTGTCAATTATTCTGTCCTTGAATAACAGAAGACAGACTTATGTGCGGAGGGATGTTTATGCAAATGATTAATTTCCTCACACACAATCCCTCCCATCCATCCTCACCATAAATCACTTTCAATTCCATCGTTTTTCTTCCCCCCTTGTGGAGCATTATAGCTTTTCAATGCATCCTGTCACCATGTTCCAACCATAACAAAAACCACCTCAGCCCCCCCTCTTCAGTCCTCGGACATACTTCTTACCACTGTGACATTTGCTCTCAGAGAGTGAGCTCTGTGTCTGTTTTCCTCCGCGCCCTGATTTTGAGCCAGTAGGATGATCGTTAATTACCACGGAATGGGCTGCTAATGGTTGTCTGCACCGCTCTCCAACCCCCACCCATCCCACCGCCCCTACATCCCAGACCCCCACCCGCTCGGCTCCCCGTCCTGGGTCTCCATGGTGACCTGTAGCTGAGTGGCTCGGGTCCCTTTTACTAGGAAGTGGATGAGGTATAATGATTGGAGGGCGGGTCTGACCCCCATGCTTTCTGTGCCACTTGACTAGGCATAGTGCTTATTAATGGACAATTTCTCTGGCACCTCACAATGACCTTGATTTACTAACAAGACCAGGAGGGGCTGAATGGAGAGATCTTGCCAGACCATCCCAGGTTAGAGAAACGCTTGAGAGTGTTTTGGGGCGTGTCGGCTAAACTTTGCTGTAAATTACTGTGCTCGAGCCCCTTGATTGTGCCAGCGCTGCCGCCTGGCTATGGACTGAGTCTCCAAGGACATTTCATTGTCCATAAAAACTAATCATTTTCACTTCTCATTTGCAGTGAATGCACGCCGAGAGATTTACTGACAAGACAGGATCAGGCCAGAGAGGACACTGCAGCAGCTTCGGTTGCTCATTTTGAGTGTTTCTTCTAAAAAAAACAAAACACCACAATCTCATTAATTAAACCTCGCATGCATTGACATTGAAGAACCTGTTGGCTGCTTGCATACGTCAAACTGGAAATGGAACAGTGGACAATGTTAACATCTTGGTTTTATCTCGCATTTACCCGCCGCCTGAGGAGAGACTTCACTTCTCCTTATCTCATCACTTAAAACAAATACAAATGAATGTGCTCAGCTGCCTCTAAAAAGGAAATGATGAGTCTGGCCTGTATCCCCTGACAACATCAGGGAGCATATGGCACACAACAAATTCAATATGAATGTAAATGAAGCTCGAATTAAAGTACAACACTGGAAAAAGAAAAAAGAAAAAGCACATGTAGTTTTTCCGAGTGGATTTGAGATATGTTTAATTTTCAGCTGACTAAACAGTTCAAAATGCATCTGAAGCTGCCACACACTCCCGTTCGGTAAGCAAACCGCGAGGGGAGAGCGTAGTGCAGCTGGATAGCAAGCTGACATTCTCAGCAAGGCCATTTGATGCTTGGAGATTAAAATCCCTTGTTTCTATGTGCTCTCCTCTTGAAAGGGTTTTGTCATCCATGTGCACAAGGTCAAACATCTCCAACACACCTCTGTGGCTCGCTGCGCAGAGACGATACTGCAGTTTTATTTACATTCTCATATCGCAATAGCTGCCTGGGTGCAGGGCTTTCATAAAAGCCTGCTCTTCCCTCTGAGAGAGACGTTTTCTAAATGGAAATGGAAGGTATCCCAGCTCTGAGAATATAATTCTGGGCCAGATGAATCATCCCCCCCTTATTCCATTTAAACACCTTCTCAATGTCGAACAGCAGCCACCAGCCTCCCGACGCCGGCTCAGTGGCCTTTTCCCCATATCAATGAGTGTTGTAGGGGATCAATAGGATGACAGGAAGACAGATGGCCTCGGGTGGAGAGGGGAGGACGCTCCCGTTAGGAAAAGGAAAACAAATTCCGATGGGCAATGCTCACAACTAAAGCCTGAAACACCCAATTGGCACGTCCCATCTTCACAGTGTACGGCGTTGACTCGCTTCAGCATTCTTCACATGCACACATCCACTAATCTGACAGACACACCGAGGTCCGGCCTCCACTGCATTCTTGCAAACCTCAGTTGAGAAAAGGTCACCAATTATTCAATAGCAATTGAGCAATCGTTTGTTCATAGCACGCTCGCCTGATAGTAAAGATACAGTGAGGCGGTTAGCTGAGTGTGAGACCTCCAACTGAACCTAAAAACCATTAAGGTCACAATTATATTCTTTTCTCTATGCAACTGATCGCTTCAGTGGGAATTGTGTTCTCAGCAGCATTACGGCATGTAGCGCTTTAAAGTACATTAACGATATCACAAGAGGACATTTAGAGTTACAGCAGATAAAGATAATCCCACAGAAGTGGACAAGAAATATGATTTCTGCTCTTGTGAGTGTTGTCCTTGATGTTTTTTTTCTATTCTACTCTGGTTTGACGGTGACAATCCATGAGCAGGCCCACTTCCTGATGTGCTCGGCTGTGTCTTTGAAAGGAAACATACCACCTGTCAGAGAGAGACACGCCAAAAAGTGACTCAACATGAACATGAGGATGCTGCTGTCGGAGCAACTGCACCACAACCTGCAGTCCTAAGTGGCAGATAATTCATCAATCATTGAATGGATGGGCTCATTGAAGCGTGCATAAAATAAGGAAACACCCACAACAGGTCACCAATCTATTGATGGGCCGTGACAAAATAACATTAAGTGTGAAAGGATTTATGGATAAGACACGTCTGCTCACGTGTTTCTACAGCGAATACAAACAGCCTTGGTCCGTTTTAGTGCCATAAACTGAGACAATGACGCAGCGTCAGTCTCCAGACAAGAGGATTTTTGGAAGCCAGTAATGACACCAGAGACGTTAACAGCAGAGAATTACTGTGCTGCATGTCCAGGTCCCATTTGCGTATGTATACATTTCATTCCTCATGGTGAGAGGATTAGTGTGGCATTAATGTCTCTCAAAAGCCAAATGTACTGCGTTTATGATATTATCCATGATCATCCCATACACGTGATTAACGGTGTCACATGTATGTGCACTTTAGAGACGGCGATACAACGTGGCAACAATTGCGCTATGTAATGCGTTAAATCCAATGACGAGTCTTTGTGTTTTACATTTCATGCTAAAAATGGAAACTTAAACCAGATTACTTGTCAGTGTTATTCTTTGTTTTGCAAATCTCCTTTCCTCCATATTGTTCTCCTCATTTAGCTTTCTGCTCATCAACATGACTCCAAAGTCTATGTCACAATAAAATGTAATAAATGAGGTGAGCATTTTGCATTTCCTCGTGCAGGTAAAAAAAAAAACTAATTAAGCACTTCAGGTGATATTTTGCAAATCAGACAGCCTTGAAAAAGTAGTAACAATGAGCAGGACAAATAATTTGGTTGACTGACTGGACTGACTATGTGGCAGACCTCGAATCAGTCGAGGCTGGCGTCTAATTTTAAGATATGTTTAGTTGTGTGCAGTTATGGTTTCTTTATCTTATGATAAACCACAAATGTTGGGTTTTGTATCTTCACACTGTCGTTGGAGTAAACAACATTAAAGGGTTAAGCTTTAGAAGCTTGTGTTTAGGGTTGTTATCACACATCAAATGACAGATGCAATGCTCCAGTGACAATCAAACGGGAAATAATATTAATAAAACAAGTCTTTTCCCGCTGTGCATACAGAGGAGTGTCAAGAATAGCTTGTACACACTCAATATTGCTCTCAATATCTCTGCAGAATACATTTGTCACTCATTTGTCACTGTCTGTTCACTTGTGTCAGAAGAAACAAAACAAGCTGAGGTCCACATCTAAAGCCAGATAACACCAAGTGCGACAAACCAGGGAACCAAACACACTCAGCTATTCAACAATGCTCTTTCTCAGGCAGGTGGATGTGTCTGTCTGATGATGACTGTTTGGGTGCTGCAGGCTGTGTGGCCAGCGCCATCATGATGTATGCACACCTGCCATGGCTCCTGGCGAGCAGTCTCACAGCTGAAACCGTGGGGGGAGGCAGGGGTAGGACAGGATGGTGGTGAAGAGGGGGACAAGGAGAGAGAGGGTAGACGCCTTGAGGGGCAATGCTGGGGGGAGGGGAGGAGAAAGCAAAAGAGCTAGAGAGCTGTATCTATTATTAATGGTAGTTTGGTGTATGGAGAAAGAGATCTAATGTGGCCGTCAAGGTTGTAGTGCGTGTGTAATCGACAAAGACAGATTCTCTCACTGCGCCGCTTAAGTCTTTCCCATTCTCCTCTGTACACCAGCCATCTTTCTCTCCTCTCCCAGCACATCCTCCCATTGTTCCTCCAGAACAAGAAACGCATTGGCCAGAGATAATGCTCACACAACAGGTTGCACAGAGGAGCCTCACAAAAAAAAGGAAATCACCGCTCATCAGTTGATGAAGGGATTAGATGAGACAAAGATGAATAACATAAAAATGGAACTGGCTTTATTGGTAGTGTTACCAATAAAGCTCCGATTCCAGCAAGCGAATACGCCTCCAGTTTACTTCATTGATCTTTACATCCAACACCTAAGTGAAACACATTATATTTGCCGAGATCTGGATTTGAACACAAACACTCGCATGCACACACACACACACATAAAAACCACACAAAAAACCTAAAAACAGATATTCGGTCACTGCCAGTTTTCCTTGTGGGGGCAATAAAAAGTGTTATTGTTGAATATATTCACACTGAGCACATTCATCCAGAAAGAAGCTGCTAATGAGCACAAGTGGCAAAAATGCCCAATAAATCTTTCAAGGAATATTTCACAGTGTGACTATCTTTACTTCTCTGAGCGCATGTTTGCATGTGACATTGGTTTTTCTGTCTTTTCCACTCGTCTTCTGCAGCGGGCCTGCTGTGGAGGGGGGGTTGATTTTTAATGCAAGCTCAACACTTCTGCCTCTCTGGATGGCGGGAACAATGGGAATCAGGAAAAGGAAAACAGTCTTTAATAAAGGACGTAATGTACCTTAGGAAGCCGGGAAACCCACTGAACCACAACTGTGCAAAGTAATATGGAAATAAATTAAACACTAAAGATACTTAAAGCTAATGCCCAGGGTTGCCAGTACATGGAAAGAAGCCCTTTGGCCCAATACCAGCTGGGGCGGGCCAAATAACCGCACCACCATGACGAATCTAATACAATTACGCACATTGAGGTGTTGGGGGGTTGACAGAGAATGATGAAGCCAACATCAAACACAGTGTTGATAAATGGAAAGCAGGGAGCGGCTGACCAGAGGAGGAGTCGGAGGGAGGGGGAGGGCGGCGGAGAGAGAGGGAGGGTGAGGCGGTTATTGATTGTACTGCCTGTGTTCTCCTTGTGAGGAGGATGACGAGGGAGAGGGAGGGCGATGTGTGAAGAATGGAGGGCAGGGTTCGCCCCGCGGGCAGCAGTTAAAGCCTTGTGCCCCCTGAGAACGCGCCAACTAGCCTCTGATGAGCTGCCCATTGGTCACACTGAATATTTGATTGACACGCACAAACAGCTACTACTACTACTACTAACACCCTCCCCGACCCATCCCCCTCACATAAACACAACAATGCATCCAGGGCTGATTGAAATTCAAAAGCGAGCCTTGACGCCACAGGCACAGACAGTGATGGGCAGAAGGGGGGTGGCAGTTGTGGCTCACTGGGGTCCAATAAAAAACAGATGCTAAATCACTTAACAACTCCTAAATTAGTTGCTTGCAAATCTGCTGGGACACTAGGAACCGGTGACAGTCTGTGGACACCATGTGAATGGGTAACGTAGTGCAAATTTTGTCGGTTTGAAGTGCACATCACTCGAGGCTAAATGAACTACAACAAAGGGAAGACGGCCTCGCTGGAGCACATTTCTTCACATGCCACCAAGCAAGCAAGACACCGCACAGCTGCATCAAATATCATTAGAGGCGAGAAGGCCAATATAGAAAATGCACGGCCTAACCGACAGTGGCATTAGCAGACAAAGCTCCACTCTGAAGGACTACCCCACCTCTCATCACCTAAGCGCCCAAAATCAATTTATCGGAAACGAGGACATGAGCGGCTGGTGAGTGACGACGCCATGTGTGCATCTCATTTTCTCTGAGGGAGGCTTTGCGGCAGGATTTATCACCACCTCTGATCTCATTTCCTTTTCATATGCTAGTAAATCCCAGGTAAGGCAGACGTTTGGGATGACACAGGGAGAGTGGCCAGCCCACTCAGATTGGACTCCTGGAATTAATCTGGGAAAATCCTCAATGCTAACCTGCTTAGCTGTCACTTAATCTGGGGTAAAGCAAATATCAATTACAATGAGCACAAAATGTGGGCCAGATAACCACTGATCCCTAACAACGAAAGCAGAATGGCAATTTGGAAACTGGTTCATTTGACTCTTAAGTTTCTAATTGGCATATATTACCTTAAAGTGGAAGCTCATGGAAGAAAAAACTAATTGCTCCGGGCAAAAGTGGGCAACACACACACACATTGACTTTTGCCTAATGAGTAAGTGGTAGTGGACATAACCTAAATCCCAACTACATGACCAATCTTCTCTGAATGCAGGTCAGCTTAAATACGCTTATGGCCTCCACTCAAGGATAAAGCAACTTTCCCCTGGAGGGCTTCTCAGGTGACAACTTAAGTAACACTCAAGTCTGGTTGTGAGTCACGCCTGCATTCCAGAGAGAAATGAGCATGTTGCAGCCAGGTGAGGTTAGCAGGTAGTAAACAGGTTGGCTCTGAGGGCTGCCATTGGTTTGACACAGCACATGCATGGGACACCACAACAACTCGCATATGACTTTTTTTTGCATCACACACTCGCCCAAGTTGCATGAAAGAAATGCATTAGAGAGTCATGGATTCAAACTGTGAGCTCTACTTTTCCACAAACTGGGGCAGTGATGACATGACCAAAACAGCCCTCCCCAAAAAATCTAAAATTATGCAATGAATACTGCCTCATTAGCTGCTTTTTGACCACACCTACTGCCTGCTGCTACCTTTGAGCTATTTTCAACTAATCAAGAGAAAAAGTCTTCTTTTATCACCCAACCTACTTCGGTCAATTAGGAACACAATGAGCATCCTGCACGCTCCTGTGTGAGTACAGTTCATTTCCTGCCTTTATTGTTACAAGTGCTGGGCTCATTCAAAAGTGGATGAAATGGAGGGGGGGGGGGGAGACACTATTTACTCAGCAGGGAGAGACATGAGTCCCTGGCTTCCTAATGGCTTCCTGCATTTCACACAATTGTTTCCCCTCAGGAAATCTTATCGATACGGACTGCTGCCGCGCTGACCAGAAAACCCACAACACACGGATACTGCACTTTAATTAAGTATCTTTGAGCGGAGGGGGCGATGTTTTTTCAGAATATTTTTGAAGATGTGAGATGATCTGTAACAATTCCAAACTCTGTGAGGTGTTAAACTCTGCCTGCAAACAAGTGCAAAACAGATATCCAAGCTATATTACAACTCCACAATTGTCATATATTGAAGTTAAATGTGTATATCTATTAATATGTAGAGCAAGAAAACAAGACAATTTATTTAGAAGAGCAGTGATTTTACATGCTGGAGCTACTTTGTAACCAACAACTGGGCCCAGAGGCCAGAAGCTGAACACAGCATCTGAGCAGTTTGTCCTAACTGAGAAGTTGCCAGCTATTGCACATTTTTGCACCTCTGAACAAAATCCACCCGCCTCTTTGATGTACTTGTAACTAGCTTTCTTGCTAAAAATACACAATGCACTGGTAAACAAGACAGTTTTGGAGTTGCTGGGGAGCTAATCCTTGATACTTTTGAGAGAGACTAGCTGCTTCTTCCTGCTTCTAGTTACACTAAATGCATGAAAACTATCATCATAATAGATGCACAGAAATGAAATTGCTATTGATCTTCTAACTCAAACTCTTGGTAAGACAACATATAAGTGAATTCCCCAAAATGTCAGCATATTCCTTTAAGAGCATTTGAATGGCCCTGTAAATTAGATGAGACCTCTAAGCACAGGATGATAATGGAACAAAACTCAGCTGTAGATAAAATCTCCCAAACACAGGCTGATATCAGATCAAGGCCAAGAAGGTTTCAAACCCGCCAGCTGTAATTCCGACGTTACATATGAGAAGGGGCGAACACAGTTAAGCTTCTACAGCGTGCATACGAGCCACAGGTATGTGTGGGACTAGCAGAAACACAGCCCATAAAATCCACACTCAACCTCCGTCTAGCACGCGAGGAATGTTCTCTGCTCGCTTCACTATCAGCGTCGAGCCAGGAGGGGCTATCCTCGCCTCTCCTTTGAAGTCTGTGTGGGAGAAAGGCGAAATGGGGAAAAGGAGCAGTAATAGTCGTCCAGAGCCAAGAGGCTAGCGATTGCGAGGTCAGCCAATTTCTTTCTCATTAGAAATTAATTACCGACGTAGCCAGTGTGGGGGCCGAGCCACGGCGTCGCTAGGCATCCCACGCATCGCCCCCACGGGGAGCACTTGAACCCCTGACCCCCCCACCACGGTCGTTCGGGGCCAAAAGGGGTGCGTGACATGGCCCTGGCCCAGAGACACTGCCCCGCCAGGCTGGGAATGCAGTGGCACTGTGGGGGGATTGGGAGAGGGACAAAGAAGGGGAAGAGGGGCTCCACTGATTCAGGGCTCATTGGGTTAGAGAGCTTCATTATTAAGTCCCCTGTCACTCTGCAACAAAAAGCACCCCACGGACTTGCAGTGGCTAATAAAACCACCCCCCCTTTATAACTCCAGACCACTTCTGACATCTTCTTTTGAGGTGGAATGAAAGTGTGCAACTCGGTCTCCGGCTTAACGAAAGTATTCACATCTTTCAGCCGAATGAACTGTTGCTTCGCGCAGAAACACGGGCCGGTGTGTAGTGCCAAAACCGACTTTGAATTAAGCTGCTTTCACACCTGCTTAATTAGATAATGTTGGGTGAATTTTCATTTAGACTTGCTACACTTCACTACAATATTACACGGCATATGGCACAAACAGACTGCAGGACATATTTGAGGATCTAACTCTAGCGTGAGTGTGTGTCTGTGTGTGTATGTGTGCTCTTTGAGTGAATTTGTTCAGCAGGTGTCCTGAAAGCTTGAATGACATGCTTATGCACTCAGGACTAATTCAGACCACTCCAGGTAAATGAAGTATGAAAGCAGAAAAAGCATTTCACCTTTTTCCCAAACCAGTAATTCGAGCACTCGGTTTGTTGGTTGCAGAGAAAAGGTTATACAAGATCTCCCTGCCCTTCACAAGAGAAACATATATTCACATTCTGAATAATGGTTCAACCTAATGGTTAATGCACAGCTCCAATGCCTGCTATTCATGTTGAAAAGGGAATATTTGAAGAGCAGAGTTTGACATTTTATTTTGGAAAAAATTATTGGTCTGCAGAATCTGGGATCCTACAAAGTAAACATGGTCATTTCATCGGCTGTTACTTCACTCATCATGCCAATGTATGTATTTATTTGTTCATAAAGGTCAAAGTTTTTAATTATTTGCATCCGCTTAACCTTAATATGACAATCATGCATCTTCCATGTATCCACTCTCCAAGTCTTTGCATTCCTCATTTGGCTGGTTGCTTACAAGTGACAAGTGCTGAAACAATTAAACAATTAGTCAATAATTTTGATAATCCATTACTCAATTGAGTTATTTACCAAGCAGAGAAAGCAAATATAAAAAACAACGCACTTTGTCAAATGTGAGGATTTGCTGCTTATTCTTGAATTTCTTTGGATTTCATACTGTTGGACGCACAAAACAAGCAAATGAAAGATGTCACCATGGGCTCTGGGGGATTCTGACTTTATGGACTGAACAATCCACCAATCAAAAAAAGCAGACAGATGAATCAATAATGAGAATAATTGTTGTACCAGTCGCAGCTCTATAAACAGAAAAAGGCATTCAAATCTGGCTTGGAAGAAAAAGCCAATTACTGTGTGCCCAAACATGTCAAGCACCTCATCCTAGCATGATTGAAAAGGGAGGAATAAATGAACAGACAAGTTTGTCTGTAGTCATTAATGTTCATCTCCCTGTGTTCTTGATGGGACACCTCATTAAGAATCTGTTGGTAGCAGCTGGCTCGCTATCCCACCCCATTACTGCCCCACCATGCCAAACCTCTGCCATCGGCCCTCCCGCCCCATCCCCCACTCAAACACGTCCCTGGTGTCTCATATGACATCTGTGTCTCGGGGTCCTGTGATGGAATGCCGCTCGCCTGCTAGGCCTCCGCAGGTGCTCCCCGCTGGCCGCCATCCATTTTGCAGCCACGACTGCTGCTGCGGCTGAGCGACCTGTCACCGGCTGAGGAGGAGGGCGAGCGGAGTCAAGGTTCAAGGGACAACGCTTAAGGAATCAGAAGGAATTGATGCAGCCGCTTTCCATCACTGCCCGTTGTGTACACTTCAATCTGGATGAAATGCCTCACCTCTGGAAGCCTCCACCTGCTTATCCTCCTCTTCCTCCTCCATATCAGACAGACGAAGGTCACGTCTGTATTTAGACACAGCTCTGGAGGCTGTGTTGTCCCAGATGCTGCTCTCAGGTTCTGTATCTTTATCCCACAGCGACTGAAACACAGCTGTACTCGGTTATGTGTGGTCGGAGGGATTTTTTGCATGAGGCCAAACAAAGTGAACAAAATTATCCTCATTGTTGTCGTGGCCTCAAAAATGTCATCAACTGTGCGCTTCAGAGAAATGTCCTGAGTCACAATGCCTTCATGTGAAACTGGTGCAGTCTTCCTCAGCATTGCATAAACTCACTTTTCACAACCTTAAGTTTCATATCACAACCAAGCCTCGTCTTTATCAGACTCCATAAAACAGGCTCTAGTGGAGATTATCAACTTCCCGAAAGGTCAAGGACTGCAATTCAGGAAAGGACGCTCATAACTGACTCATTTTATTACTGCTAGTTCTCACATCAAAACTCTGGACACTTCAAAGACAATTGTGGTTTAAACAACTCATTTTAAGAACTTGAATTCCTGGTGTATTTAAATCACAAGCAATGAAAACACATCCAGAAGTGCCTGTTTTCTAATGCCGTAGTAAAAAAAGAAATTCCCTCACTTAAGGCTTGACATTTTCATCAACAGTAAAAATTTATTCGCCAGTTGTACTGTAAATCAAATTTAAAGGCGCAATTAGCATTTTCTGTGGCCGAGCTCAAGCTTATTTTTTTCGTTAGCGCTGAGTAACATTTATATAAAAAGGGAGAAAAGCCATCATCTTTCAAGTAAGTGCTGCTGAGGGACGCATTTGTACAACTGTGAAAGGCCAGGAAAGCAGAATCAAAAGAGACGGCCAATTCCATTACATCATGGCAGTGTATTAAAAAGGCTTAAAGCGGTAATTTCACCATTTCAGCTGCCTCTCTTGACCTCCGTTAGCTTCAGATGAGCTCAGAGCCGAGGAGGAACCGGCTCCAATAACATGGTACGAAGTCGCTGCAGTCAGTGGAGTCTTATGCCAAAAGGGAGCTCCCAGCGGCACAAAGGAGCCTCTATCTGACGCTGAACTTTTCAAAGGCTCGTTTCAGCTTGGTTTTAGCAGCAGAAAAGTCAGTTAATACCGGGAGAATTTTTTTTCCAGGGGGTCACCATAGCAGCAGGTGAAATCAAAATAAAACCTGGGAGGTGGACTGGAGAGGCTCCAAGAAGAACTGAGACGCTAGTTGATATGTACACGACGAGCGCAAAGCCTGCACGGCTCTTAACTCTAAACCCTAAATTGTTTAAACTTAATGTCTGAGACTCAACAATCCAGAACGCTGCTGCGCTTTGCATGCTGAGACAGTGCCATGGAAAAGTACTGTGTAGGACAAAAAAAGAATGACACCTTCTCCTATTATGGCTGAGGCCTAAACACTACGTCTACTGTGCTTAAGTAGTTTCTATGGATTTCCACTACAGGAACCGGACAAATCAGTTCTTGGCTTGTGAAACAGACTGAAAATTATGGAGAAAATACAGCGACTTCAAACAGAATTGTTCTGGCGCTGCTCACCAACACTGCAGCAGCACATGATCTATTGAAAAGACACCATAATTAGAAATGCACTGTTATTGAATTGGGTTATGTGTGGCATCTAGCCTTGCCAGCGCACGTGTCAATATTTTCCAATGGGGAACATCAGGTTTTAATTCATGTGACCTTTTCAAAAATCTTTTCCTAAGAGCATTTTTAGAAATCAAAGCTCTTTAACAAACCGCACAACAACCGACCATGTCGCAATTCACAACCTTGTGCAAAGCTGTAATTTTGTTCTAAACTAAGTAAAGACCTTCACAATAAAATTCTTTGGCTGTAATAATATAAGTAGTATAGCAATCACACCTCCCCCTCGTTTTCGCTTCTCAAACACTGAATCAATGACACCAAGGTTTCGAGCTGCTACAGAATAAAATCAAGGCTAAACGGTCTAATTTCTCCGCATCCTCTCAGTGGAAGAAGGTAAACACATTTGCCGCTGGAGAGCGAGTTCAAGTCGGGAAACTCTCTGAACCTTGTTGATAAAACAGCTGTTCAACCCCAGATGGGAGGCATACGCCTATACAAACACCCACCCAAACATACACGCACACATCCCACCGCGTCCGAAGCTGCCAAGAGACACAGGCCAGGCACAAGATGATGGCAGCCAGCTCGATCGAGCGGCGCTCACAATCGTGTCTCTGTGACTGACTGCCCCCACACCCTCCAGCACATGAAAAGTTCCTTTGACTGAATGAAGGCTGAGAGGCTCTATGTGTACATGGGTGATTGATACTTTATGAATGTGTATGTAAGATCCCGTCCACACACACATACTGGTAAACCGAGCAGCAGTAATATGACGAAGGTGATGATGTTTGAGGTTAGAAACAGATCAGCTTCAATTTGAACTTGTATTGCTAAAGCACAGACGGTCACAAGATGCACCATCTATACTGAACAATTACGATAATAAAAAACCATCCTGTTGGAAAATCTGCATCAATTCTTGTTTGCTCTCCATTCTCTTTGAAGCACGAGCTACTTAACAAGTGCACCGCACCATGATCTACACCATTGAGAAGACTCGCAGGTTAATTCATCACACCCTGGACGTCCTCCAAAAAGACGGCAGAGAATAAATTCATGTCTGAGAGCTGCAGGATGTTGGAACTCCAGCGGGTACAGTCCAACCAAATGAAGGTTATTAATCAGTCTTTCAAGAAGAATATCAGTCTCTCTTAATTTACAACAAGGGCTGCTGCCAGAAATGAAACCAGCCACTTCACAGCTGTATTAAGTACAAGTTATGCTAATCATATTTAAGGTTGTTAAGACGAACAACTGATTGGGGAAATCTAAAGGAATTGCAAAATGTAATGTCGAACAACATTTCAGTCTGTTCATTGTGTAGTTCAGACTAGAAGAATAAGGCCTGAGTGTTCGAGAATGTTCCTCTTCCTGTTCAGGTTATTACACTTAATTTGTTTAATGATTTTCATCTTTTTGCTTCTTTCACTAAAGTACAACTATTTCCTCAAAATGACTGTGGTTTTTCCTTCAGGTTTATATAACTGTTATGAAATAGCATTGTAAGATAATGCCTCAACAGAAAAGATTTAGTCAATATTGAAAAATCCCACAAGAGATCCCACATCCCAAATGTTGTGTATCTGCTGTGGGACATTTGGACGATTTCAACCAACTTCACGAATTCCAGCTTGTCATTGTGGGGTTTGGACATTTAATGGGATCTATTTGAGAAAACAAAAATACAAAATAAAGCCAGCTTTATTCTTAAACTGCTTCGTAATCACTGAAATGTGAATCAGACTGATTTAGAAATGTAAAAATTAAAGAAAAAACAGAGGATTTAAAAATGAGAACTCAACCATTAAAAAAAGGCTTAAGAGATCTTATTTTAATAGGAAATGTCTGTAATATGCCCCCCAGGGCTGTAAAAACAGTTCTGTGTATAACAGAGCCTTGCACTCATTAGCCCAGGCTCATCTGACAAGCACAGCTTGCATGTGTCATAATCCTATGCAGCTGCCACTACCGACAGGAGACACCACGACAGGAGCTCGGCAGAACCAAAATAGCAAAAGTTTGAGGAAAAAATTTTAGGGAAAAAAGTCCTCACTGTCCTGCTGAGCTTGTGTAAAGATTCCTTTGGAAAGGCCACAAAGCCCATTCTTTCAAGGTTTTTCTTGAATACCAGGTCAGGGGAGAACGTATTCGCTCGCAGTACACGACTTAAATCTAACGTCAAAACACACGCGGCCATTTGCTGCTGTCATACTGCAGTTATAAGAGACGTGCGCTGAAACTCAGGAGCCGGTTACTGTAGTGTTTCTGTGAGCAGTGGAAGAGTGGACGATGCCACGCTGTCCTGAGCAACATGAGCAACTGTGACTGCAGTCCAGCACAACATAAATATTATAGAAAGTGTCATGGTGCAAGACTACTGCTCGTTATTTGGACAATTTGTTCAGGTCATTCTCCCAGATTCTCTAGTAAAGGCTTCATTAAACAGAGCTGAGTATTTTTATGAAAGAATGATCAATTATTTGTTTTGGGTTAACATAAACACTTTATGCACAAAGGCCACTCAATGCAATATTCAAAATCATCAATCATATTATTGCAACTTACTCATGTTGCATATCAAATCAAATCAATTTATTCGTGAGTTGACAACAATCTTAGCTCCAAAACCAATTCCTAATACACATAACTTGTGTTTGTATATGTGCAGCTACATGATTATGGCCGGGCTAGAGGAGCAGAGTGTGACCAGTGTAGTCCTTACAGCTGAAGCATGAAGCAGCATAACGACAGAGACGATACACTAGACTCTTATTGACATGTAGCCATAGTTTCAGTCTCTTCTTTGTATGCTTTGCTCGCACCGGCGCAATGTGCGTTAGCTCCATGGAAACCGAAAAGACTCAGCTCTCCCAGAGGTCATTAAGCCTGAGCATCATTCAATCACAGCAGAACAGGGAAGCCTGGAGAGCACAACAGCACCACGGCGAATTAGAAATTTTACATTTGTTCTAGTTTCCAAAGCGAGCTGAAGGAGTGGAAATCACTGAGGCAAACGTGTTTTCAGCCATGGCTCCAGAAAAAGTTTAAATGTTCTAATAATAATAAACTTTCTTTATACGGATCTTTCCAATGTTAAAAAGAAAAGAGAAAATTAAAATGAGACAAGGCAGATGAAAAACGGAAGAACGAGATAAAGCACGGAGGAAGTACAGACAATAAAATGAATAAGATCAAATAAATAGGAATAAAAACGGTATAAACAAAAACATGTCAAATTTTTCCAGAAGCTTTCACAAAAAGATACGGTTTAAGAGCAGATTTATGAGAAGCTGGAGACATGTGTCTGAGCTCAGTGGGCAATATCGTTGATGTAATGTCCCTCAGGTTGCTATGAAGTCTCACAGGACTCATCACACAGGCCAGTACGGACAGCTTTTTTGGCCTCTTGACACTACTCAACTTTTTTTTTCAAACTCCAGTAAGTTTTTATTTCAGCTTTTTTCTTTTTTTTTTGTTTGGACATGAAAGGGCCGGCAGACACAAAGAAGACGCACAGCAGCCGAATTGGAAAGGTGCTGCGTCTGACATCGTTTTAGTCACAGCAGGAGCACCTTGATGTAAGGTGCTTTTTTGTGAACCGACCAATCATAGCACCCAATAGGCTGGCTTTCAAAGTACAGAGAAAACTGATGGCTAAGGCCAACACCTATACCCCCTCCGCACCACATTAAATGAAAGGGTTTTCCTGTGTCCGGGGAGCAGGGTTTCCCCCAGGAAATTGATTAATGGAAGTGTTAGAAAAAAAGCTTTATTCTCTACCAGCACATACAAAATGTCCTGATGGACCCGGTGGACCAGGAACTGCTGCTATGAAAGTGGAACTTTTTAACATTAAAATAAGAGAACAACTGAAGTTCAAGTCATTCTCGTGTGTAAATGGCGGAGGAGTTTGTCTACTTTGATTAATTGCCGTAATTAACTCCTGTAATCAATTATTACTTGGTGAATGTTCAATCTGTAAACCTGATTGATAAATTACAGTCGTCTGCTGATGAGCTCAGTCTGACAGATTCTTACACCGTGTCTTTTGGAAAACAGATCTCGCCTGTCTTAGCCAACTTCAATACCTTTATGGCACCGACTGAATTATCAAAAAGTTTTTTTTGTGACACCCTAAGAGTACATCTCATCGCGTCAGGCAGCATATATGCATGCTTATATCAGTATCTTATAATGCTGGTGATTGGCTGTCTAACATTACACACTGAGGTGCATGAAAGCATAAAGGAAATAACTCATGTCAGAGATTGATGCTGGTTTCTTTTATCGCCAGCTGCTTATCTTCACAGGTAACCTTTGTGCTGCTTGTTAGATAGCCAGCGCAGCTAAGAGTAAATCCTTTCACCAGCCCGGCACATCTTCTCCACTGTTGCAGGGATACACAACCTAGAGTCAAGTCGGAGTGCTGACGGCAAACATGGTGTTGCTTCCAGACCAACAGGTAAAGGTGAGAAATGCACCTAAAAGGTTGGGTGATTGTTTTACAGGTGCCTCACGACATAAAACATAATAAGTATTTGAACAAAAATACATCCAGGAACACCAGAAGAATCCAAAGAAAAAACCAAATACATGTCTAAATGAAAAAACCCAACACTGACATTGACTGTGAGGGGAACTTCATACAGGCCTAAGAAAGACTTTCAAGGCCACTGACTGTGTATCAGAACAAGAGGAGCAGGAGAGGCTGATATACAGGCTGTGGTGAAGAGACAGAAAAGGCTGGCTTAAATAATGTTTCTCTGCACCACAACACCAGAAGCAGCTCTGATGGAAGTAATTTCATGTTAGCAGGGCGGCAACAGAAGCCATGGAACTGTCCCTGATCCGCTCGAGGTTTTAGACCATGACCCTCGGCTTCAAAACAGCCCCACATTCACTAACAGGAGGGACACAAGGGGATCACAATGGCAGTTTTAAACAGCCTGCATTAGAATTAATAAACAGAAGGAAAATACTGGATTCAGATTTACAGGGTTTGGAGAGAGAATTCATGCAGCTTCAATCTGGTGTACAAGCATTAAAGATCCAGACTAACAGCTGATGCTTGAAAGTTTGATATGGTGAGAAATGGGACCAAACCAGTTTTCAAGGCTCACATCATTTTCATGGTGCAAACGTAGGAGGAGACCTTGTTATAGTTTAACTGTGCTGCATCTACGTCAATGGCAATATATTAGCAAATTAACAAGGTGAAATAAAAGCCAGCAGTCCTGTTGATTTGCAACAATAGTCGTCTGAAAGCTAAAAGCTGAAAGCAGGTGATTACACTGACCCCAGCCGCCATAAAGATCCAACAGCAGATGTCATGGCATCTATTCAGAGGATATTGATCCACCTCTCCTCCTGCCAATTACAAAGCAAACAGGAACAGGGCACAAACAAGTTGTTGTTTTCAACTGCGATATCAAACCGGTGACCTCACGGCGCCGCCTCCTACACAAGAACGCTGTGCAGCAACAAGCCGAGCCTCCACATCAGCGGCCATAGCAGATCAGTAGCATTTCCTAATGGGGATGGCTTCCATTAGTGAAGCAGATGAATCAAACACTTGGCCAAGTGTGCAATTATCCGTCTCTCGGTGGATGGAGGTCATTAGGACTTTATGAGCGACTGGAGCCCATAAATAAATGATCAGTAAACAGCAAACTCTATACGGCAGAGACAGCAGGTGACTCTGCATGAAGCCCCCTCTCAACTCATCACAGGAAGACGTGGACATGTGGAAAAGGTTCAGCCATATCGAGCTGAGGACGAAGTTGTAAATTCATTTGCACAAACGGCTCGAACAGAAACATTTTCACTGCATGCAGAATTACACTCTGAATGATTCTTGAGATTCAGGCTGCCAACTTTAAACCTTCCCACTTCTTTTCCCCACAAACTGGGCTGCAGGACCACCAGGGCTTTCCAAACACAACAACACAAAGGTGGTAAATTATGCTCTTAGCAGCAGAGCCCACAGAGAAGACCTTAAATGCGCCAAAGAAAACGACAGTTGTTTATGAAGTCTGGGCAAAGTTGCATCTGAGGTGGTCTGCGAGGATAAACCCCCGGTGAGTGGTCTTGAAAGAGCAGAGAGGGTTGCCAAATGTTTACACATTTCAGCAAGTTATTTGCATTGTCCGCTGGGAGACAATCAGCACACAATTCCCTCCCAGCAGGATTACACAGATAAGATAGGGCCTAAATGGATTTTACACTCCTCTAGCAGGGACTTGTTTACAAAAGCCAAACTTTTTGAGGCATTTTCTAAAAAGTTCCAACCACTTGTAAGAGCTGCAGAGGAGGAAGTGGTTAAAGGAAAATAGCAGCAGTTTGGCTGAACTTTTACAGGTTATTTCAAAGTAAAAAGCACAAAAATGAGACTGAGAAATTACATCCGTCCTCGAACCAAATGAGCCAGACTGAAACTCTTTAAGCCGGAGCTGCAACAGTGCCAACTTTGATAAAGATAAGTTCTGGCCGTAGTCAGGACCTCAAAGAAATGTGTTTTGAATAAACAGATATTTTCAGAGAAGGGGACCCCACAATTAGTAATTTGAGACTCTCTCTGCGTGGGTCCCAGTCCAATTCTCTGGAATCAATCAAAGCTCCCAAAGGAACTCCCTGGTCCCCTTAATCTCCTGGTTTTATTACTTTCCAGACAGTCGGCCGGTTTCACCCTACCCCCATCTCTCTCTTTTGTACTGATCTCCAGCAAAGCCAAGGAGGGGCTTTTTTTTCCTCCTCTCTCTCTCTCTCTCCCTCTCTCTCTATCTATCTCCCCTTCCACCACTGCAGAGCGCTTTTCATGCAGGAGAGGGTCTTTCATCAGGCTCCACACGCAAGAGAGCCAAACAGCCAGCTTCGGGCCTGTCACTCCAAGGCCTGCCTTCTTTTGCAAATTCATTCCTTTTTAAATGCACAATTTCAAAAAAGGTGCATGGACGGTCTTTCTCTCACACCCACTGAAACTATTTTGCATATCACGAGAATGATGATGGGAGGAAGAAAAAAAAACTGGGCCATGTTGCACAAGAGTCAGTAACATTCACAATTTTCCAGACCACATGCTGCTGTGTTTGATAACCTCTAACAGCTTAAATGATAAAGATATGACTCTGGCACGATGGGGTGTGTGATAAGGGCTGGAGCTGTGCACTCCAGTGACTGCTGGAGAGACATTTATTTTCTCATGGCTCTCCAATTTATCTCAGGCACTCCTGGATCGGAGTGCTTAGAACAGATTGTGGTGGGTTATACTGAAACATACAGACTCGGATCAATACCTCTAATATCAAGACATCTAATAGACTAATATGAGTGGAATTTTTCTCACCACCAGCTGGAAGGAGACAGGGGCTGCAGTGCACTTCAGAAACAATTAACGGAAGCAAATGAATTGGCTTCTGTTTATCCATCAGCCAAACATGTATTGACGCCAAGGTAATGAGATGTCTGCTGGACTGATGATGCCAGCTTATTACCTGACAGCGAACACTAATGACTCTTTGCATAGTGTAAAATTTCCACATGCAACTTCCTGCCCGAGCACAGCAATATGCATGATCCCACATCAGCAAACACATGTGCTATTTGAAATCCAAATGCACACAATGGGGGAAAAAATTGAAGACGTGGTTGCACAAGGACAAAAGATGGTTGATCCTGGAGAAAAGCGTGTGCATGTAATGAAAATCTAACCTACTTCTAAACTTGCATCTGACCTAAACATAGTAGAAATAGCTTCACAGCTCCATGTCTGATTTTCCTTGTGCTTCTCTTCTCTAGAAGGTAAGTTGATCCAAACCGTGCGTAAAGGCGCACACACAATAACCAGCAGTGCTTTAAAGGTGTGTGTGTGTTTTTTTTTTCCTTACCTTTGTCGACATGCTTTGCAGCGCTGTAAATAAAGGTGAGACAGAGGAGAGAGAGGAGAGACAGAGCTCCCCGCTCGGCCATCACTTTTTCACCCAGAAATCTTTGCAGGCTTCAGGAACCCGGAGAAGCTTCGTAAAAACAGAAATCCTTAAAATCCCCCGGTTCGCCTCCTGCAAAATGCACAAGGGAGGAAAAAAAAAAGTTCAAAGTCCTAAAATGTGCAGGAACATCCGGATGCAGGTAGTTTGAAAAGTGGCCGGATGAAACATGTAAGCTGGAGGAGAAAAAAAAAGAGCCGCAGGTTTCAGAGACTGTTTGCACAACTTGGTGGAGGCAGCAGAGGTCGGAGAAGGAAAAAAAACACTCCAATCAATCCATTGCGCAAAAAGGAGTCACGAGATTTGCGGCAGACTTGAGCGTCAAAGAGTTGATTTTGCGGCTCCGGTATGCGGCGAGTGTGTAAAAAGGCGAGAAAGAGCTCGGTTGGAGGAAAAGAGGAGAGCGAGCAGGAGCAGAAATCTCCGCCGCGGACAGCTCGCCGATCACGGACGGGACGTAAGAGAGCAGCGTGCTGGAGGGCTGGAGCTCCGCCGGCTCCCCGGAAAACAGGGGGTGGAGTCCAGGAAGGGTGGATCCGGGCGGCGGGTGTGCTCAAGAGAGAACTAAACTGTGGGGCAGAATTTCAGTCCCAAAGACAACAACTCACAAGTTTACTGTTGACTCATGAAATTATATCAATTAATAACAAACTTAAAGTCCAAAAAGTACACCAACAAGTATAATATTCCCATAAGATATTACTGTTGACATTAAGATCGAGTTATAGTCCTCTGCTTGACATGAATACTAGTACAACTACTACTGCTGCTGCTGCTACTACCACTACTACTACTACTACTAATATTACTACTACCAATACTACTACTAATAATAATAATAATAATGATCATGTAAAACACCGAACGTTGTCCATTCAGTCTTTATTTTATTTTTTAATTATGTCTTTTATTCTTCATCGTAGCAATCTTTTATATGTTTCTCACAAAACCATAAATTTTACATTTGAAACTTTTGCACTCATGATTCAAGATATATATATGTGTGTGTGTGTGTGTGTGTGTGTGTGTGTGTGTGTGTGTGTGTGTGTGTGTGTGTGTCTGAACATAATGAAAACCCACAAAAGTAGTTTGGCAACACTTGACCCTCTTTTGAAAACACTCTCAGATTCTAAAGATACTTTTCTACCCAAGCTGAATGACAAATATTCTAACTTTTCATATTAAAGATTTATCATCTGAAGTGCTCTGAAGTCTCCTCTTTCTCAAACCAAACATAGAAGGCAGCCAGAAGTGACATATCTCCTTCTATGTATGATGGACTAAAATAACAATATAAATACAAATATAACTACTATTACAAATAAACATGATAGCAAATGTTTATCTGTTTACATGCTCTGGACTTTATTTATTTTATTATATGTTTTACTGTAAAGCACTTTGTAACTCTGTTCTTGAAAGGTGCTATATAAATAAAGTTATCATTTTCATTCTTATTATTTTAAACCAAGGCGCTACAGCAAAACATTTGTGTATTTAAAAGAGAATCTTATGAAAAGATAGAGTCTGTGCTTCTAATGTTGTTAATCATCAGTGCAAAACCTCAACAAATGTAAAAGCTATGATTATGTTACAAGCCAACTATAGCACAGCAAAATAGAAGAAAGCCAAAGTGTGAAGAAATATTTTTCTCACCTACAAATTTGAACTTTAAAGAGGACTCAAAGGCTTAAACATCTCTCATGTACTACAGTAGCTACACATCCATATGGACCAGTACCCAGAATAGTCCTCACCCTGACCCTGTGCAGATGTCTTTTATAAAGCCCAAATAATGAGTAAAAAAAATCTTTTCCTGTTTAGAATAATGTTGACAGAAATCCTAACAAACACAGAGGTCAACATCTGTAACGTCATTGCAACACATGATGTCACATGGCGCATGGGAATCAGAAGATAGGATTAAGTCCCTTACATTTCAGATCAAGTTGCTTAAAATAATCCTGGGGGTAGGTGCATATTGTTATGAGATGGGATGAAGGCGGGGATAAAGTGAATATCCTTGTTTCTTCAGGGTAGGGAACTGAAAGCGTATTAAACCAAGGTGAAAATCTGGTGATGTTTGCGTCACTTTTCCCTTTTTGAGGAAGGCTCTGTATTTATCGGTATAAATAGTGACTGCTTGTTTTGAGAATTATGAAAGCAAAGAAGACAAGACCTGTATTATCAGTCAGCTTGTGACTAGGCTTTAGGGAGGAGGAAAAAGGGAAGGGTGACCTACTGCTGTATCACCTAATGAAACAAACTCCTTCACTCAGACCCATTGAACAGCTCCCCCCACTGGTTTGAGTAATACATAACATATTAATCATGACCACTTCCCCTCATGGGCATGACTCTTTGGTTTGGTATCTCTGTGGCTGCCATAGACCTCATTTCAACTGTCAAACATAACAATTCCACTTTCAATTAATGAGACTTTCTGTCTGCTCCGCTGATTGCGCGGTGTGCCCCAAGGCTCACCTCTCGGGCCAACAATTTTTTTTCTTTATACATTTGTCATATTATTTCCCAGCTCTTTTCTGTTACCAATATAGCAATATCCCTGGGCAAAGAAATTTCTTCCACAGAATTTTGATTATTGTAATTTTTTTTAGCTGCTGTCAAATATGAGATGTTTGAGAAATTCCAACCACCCAATTCATGCAAACGTGGTATCCTTTTTATTGGCCTTGAATGCTTCTCAAGTAAACAAGGACACACACACACAGTTCAGTTCAGCAGGATTGCAGAGGAGAACACATGAATGATTCACTGTGACATCAGTAAATACTGCCACGCTTCCTGGTGGGCAGTAGGGGGCAGACAGGCTAATTAAGAGTGAGCGAACGAATTAATACACCAATAAATCAAAGTACTTATAAACAAATTAGTATCCACTGTATGTACCTGAGTAAACATTTTGGATCCACACAATGATTCTATATGAATACCATAAGGTTGTTCAATCATGATAATACCTTACATGCACCTTTAAATAATCTTGCTGTAACCTCAGAAATTAAAAGTTAATTTTGTGCTTTATATTTTATTTTTGACCAACAAGTCAATAATCAGTACAAGACTAAATCAATAGTCTTGTATGATAGCATCATATCATATAATGTCATACCTGTTGATTGTTGATTGATACCAATTATTAAGAATCAATTTAAAGTCCTTTTGGTCATTTTAAAGGCATTGATACATAGGACCCTTAAATAAATGTAACACTCTGTAACCCCTGTGAGGATGTGAGATTACTATGCAGGGTCAGGTACGAGAAGGCTTTTACAAATGAGTGCTTCAGAATTACATATAAAGGATTTATTCCTTCTTGGAAAAGATTTCCTTCCTAAAATTAATCCAAAAAAAATCTCGAAAATACCAAATTTGATCTCTGCTGATATTTTGTAGCAAAGATTTTA
This sequence comes from Centropyge bicolor, assembly GCA_037975185.1. NCBI lineage: Eukaryota > Metazoa > Chordata > Actinopteri > Pomacanthidae > Centropyge > Centropyge bicolor. The sequence continues at coordinate 2,990,676 of JBBMOC010000001.1, forward strand.
GGGTAATTCATCACACTGATCAGCAATGTGTTGTACTTTTGTATCAGCAAATCATTTTTCAAAGTAAAGGTTTCTTTTATTTTCAAAAGGTGGATTTATCCTCATATTGAGACATAACTCAAAAATGCAAAGCTTGATTATTTTATGTTATATAGTAAGATTGCACAAGAGAAGTTAGTAGATTCTCTCTGTTGCATGAATGCATTACATTCAGGTAAAGGCACAATTAAAGCTTGAAGACAACATACTGTACAGTCTGACAGATTATCATGGTTTTAGCTTGTAGCTGAGTTCACATGATTGGCCATTATAATGTAATTGCCAACATTTGTTCCTCTACATGACACATCTCCAGTCGGCTGATAAGGAACCAAAACATTTATTCCAACACTGAAACCCCACCACAGGTTTTTACCATATGCTCTGCTCCTTATAATGAAGCAATATATTCCACAGCAGAACCTGCCTGTTAAAGTCAGTTCACATCCACGGGCCAATTATATTATGTACATGCAGACAGCTGGGCTCAAGCTCACTTCTAATTCTCAGTATGTGTGTGTGTGTGTGTTTTCTCACAGCCTGTTGCTCTGCATTCTGGGAACATATTTCTTCCAGATTAAAGAACAAGGTCACACCAAATCTCAAATCTCCAACATTAGAGAGACATTCACATCATGAATCAAGTAATGGCAGCCATGCAGTCGAGGAAATGGCCATTAGATTACTGCACGGAAATGACGGCGGATTAACTTGCACTTGAAGCAGCTGCTGAGCGTAATATTTCAAACGTTTCTAAATATTTTGAACTCGGTTAAAAGCAGCAACCATATGTACAGTATAGCATATTCTGGCGTCATTAAGTTGCATGGATGTGTGTGTGTGTGGCGAAGACTGGTGTTGCCATTAAGTGTGTGGAGAAAAAAGGGTAACCAGTACAGATTAAAATTAAATCTACACACACACACTGAATCTATTTAATATCACGTTTACATATAATTAGTAATAAGATGCCATACTATTTAATCATTACATCCTTCTCTTCTATGATAATACCCAGTAGTATCAACAAATCAGCTATTCTGTTCAAATGATTGGTGTGGATTACCAATACTGGCATTGAGTTGGATGTGATCCCAGCATGATCCTGATCTTATTTAGAACCAGATTAAGAGGCACGCGGCTCAGCCCACAGTAGAGCCGGATGAGCGGTCTTTAGCGTGGCATTTGGTGCATCCTGAGGATTATTTACACTCTGAATGAGATATCACCTCATCCACTGAAAACAAAACTTGAGCTCCACTGCTAAATCCCAATGCACAGCTGTACTGGCTTAATGCATGCTATACGTATGTGTGTGGTTCGTTGTCCATTTTGACGCTGTGTATCAGAGTTTAAAACCAACTTTGCCCCAAGAAAAAGGATGACATTTCAATCCTCAACCAGCAGTGATGCTTCCTCTAACCTGACACATTTCACCAACATGTCATGTGTGTATTTGTGTGACGGTTATTTGCCCACGGAGACGAACAGCTGTTGTGTATCTGGCCCGAACCCAGGGCTCGGGATGGCAGCACATGGCCTCACCTGCCGCTGCACAGCACATAACTTACTTCAGCAGGAAGCAGCCGGCGTGCACTCAGAAACCCCCATCATACATGTGCTTGCCTGGGCACATTTTCGGAACCTGGCACGGCACATCTCACACATGTCAGCATTTTCTTTCCCCATCTTCGCTCTTTTCCTGGATGCAGGTAATCATTGTTCTAATTACCTCTCAGTGTGCGGCTGAAATATCGCACCTCACGGCTCGATGAAACCGGCGGCCTGATTGACAGTAGAAGTCATGGAGAAGGACGAGGATGGAGAGGGCAGAGGGACAGATTAGCTCTCACTCTGACCACATAAACTGGGATCTATGACGGTCTGAGCTCTTATTAGTTCAGGTAATGGTGTGGATTTTGTTAGATTAGTTAAAAATCCACAGGACTGACCACAGTCTGGAGGTTCACTCATGATGATGCTCAAATCTAATGTAGAATTCTCTGGAAAAGTATTGATCAAAACAGGTTGTGTGTGCAGGTCACATAGAGGTTCTTTACTTTCATCCAAACTTCTCAAGAGGCAAAAATTCATTTGTCACATATAAAATGTGTTAGCTGTTGTTTCCACTGATTGTGTAGAGTGGTAGTTAAAAAAAAGAAAAAAAGGAAAACAAATACAGGTGTTTTTTAAAGGAAATAATAAAACAATGTGAAAAGCAAAAATATGTACAGTACATTCCATAAAAGTAATAAAATAAAGTTGCAAAGTAACAATAAAATAATATAATACAGTAATAAAAAGGTGAATGTGGAACATGGGACATGAAATATTGATCACAATGAGGCAATAAAATGAGCGCCCAAATCTGAATATGGATATTGCAAATCATAAAATATGAGAATTAGAGCTTAAATCACACCTGATTTAGTTGTATAATTCGAGCCGGGGACGTCGCTTACGTCTAAAAATATGTTGCAGGTACCGGCCAACAAGTGTGCAAACATGGATAAAATGTCATTCCTGGTCAGAAAAGTTGTCAGTGTCTATAAATTGAAAGAATGGGAAACAAGAAGATGTGTGAGTGTGTGGCTCCCTTTTCTGCTAAACTGAACCCTAATGATAATTGATGGATAATACCACTTGGCATGTGTAGTACATCATGAATCAGACGTCATATGGACGTAGTTAAAAATGTGTAACTTGAAATGTGTTCACCATATGGGAAAGAGACAAACAAGGGGAAAGTATAGAAACATTTAAGTTACACAAGCAGAATCAGTGCAACCAAGGTGGGTCGCATTAAGTAAAGTGCAGCTATGTTGGACGTCTGGCAATCATCACTTTGATGCATGATGAGTTTTCAAAGCAATATGAGCTCTGTGGCAAAACAGCAGGTGCATTGATGCAAAATTGTTTCATATGGGGAACAGTCAGCTTTGATGAAAGTCTGCTTTACCGCAAACGTAGACTATAAATTTTAAGTATGCTGTGGCGGTGAGAGAAATGTCTTGACAGCAGATGCCAAACAGGGTGAAACTGCATTAACAAAGAGGAGCAGGACCATGAGCTGAAAGTAACCAGCAAGGGTGTGAAACATAAAACCACCTAACTACTAAATGGCATCAAACCGAATGTGACAGACCTGTTTGACATGTTGACTTAGGCACATGAGGAATTACTACATATTTAATCTAATGTCAGTCTTTTGGGATCATGAGAGCTTCATTCATGATGCAGTGTTAAACTCACATATTGTATAGGTGCGGTTGATGCTGCTTTGAAGCATCCAGCATACCTGAATGTATATTTTATTATAGGCGCATCAAACACTTCCATGAACCCTTGAAATACACTTTTTAAGTCAAACTCCATTGTGCAGGATTATTGTGCATTGTCGCTGAAATTTCTACTTTCCTTTGTCCAGTTGTTTTCCCGGTGCTTTAATTGTAAATCAGACTAAAGACAAAGAGTGCGTCACTGTGGATTTTTCTCAGGGCTTTTGTCTCTTCAGGAAAGACACATCACTCTTCTTTTTAAAGGTTAGTCGGTGACAGCGGCGTACAGGTGGGCTTAAAATGTCAATGGTTTCTAATGAAAGGGATAGAAATTCAAATCAAAGCCATTAAGCCCTGCAGCTCTTGGTCGGTTGAATCTGCTCACCCCACCGCAGTTCACAGGCACATTTCTGCCGTCGTGCTTATTTCACATGCAGGCGTGAGCGATTCCATCTCTGCTTCATTTGCCAAATATGGACAGTTCCCGCACTCCAAAGCCACACGTGTACATTCAAGCTCAATACTTGCAAGAGAAAAGGCGTTTACAGGGGATTATTAGGTCGAAGGAAGGTGTTATTTGTCAAAAACCGTCATTTCAAACAGATTTGACAGTGGAAGATAATACAGTCTCCAGAGTCCGCTGCCCATCTTCCTCTGCTCTGCTGTGTTGGACTCCATCTTGTGAAGGCAGAGGCTTCATCCCAGCAGGAGCCTGCTGCTCGGAGACGCCGGGCTACCGAGGCGAGCGGCGTAAACATGGGCTTCAAAATGAATACTCGATGCTGTGTGGATTTTGCCACGGTGCCCCGCTTCGCCATTGAAATATATTTAAAGAGGCCAACTGTGGAGGCGCTTGAATTTTTATTTTTTTCAGTTCTATGAGTAAATATTTTGAGATTTTTGTAGGAACCCCCGTTGATGTATTAATTCGAAATAAGCTGGGGTAATTGTGACAGTGAGGAGTGAAGTGTGTGAAAATTAGGCCACACAAAAAGGCCACTAAAGATGATGAGATGTGCAGCCTTCCACCATCCACAGCGCTGCACAGAACCCAATCAATTTTGCAAGCCCATGTTGACACCCTCTTGTCCTCCCTCCAGATGGGGTTGGTTTGTTTTATACTGCCGCCCTGAATGGATGGCTTTCTATCGCTCGTAATGAGGACCGTTGAGATGAGGTGAAGTCACTTAAGGGGGGCTGTCTGGGCAACACATGCAGCCTTCCCGAGATGTACGACCGCAAGCTGCCTTCCTCCTGGCTCACCTCCCACCTCTCCCCTCCAGCCCCGGCTCTTGTGGTTGAGGGCATTTCTTCCTGCCAGAGGAGGTCGACTGTTGCTGGAATTGCCACGGCCACTTACGGGGGCTCTCTCAATCAACGGGGACGGCGACTCTTTAAATGGCGCTCGGGGATCACCGGAAAATACAAAACAAGAAGCAGCACCTAATCTTGCATGCTCCACGCTCTCTTGGTCCAGAAAAATGCATTCAATTTGACCTGACAAATAGGGTGGAGGTTTCCTTAAGTGTTTCATTTTGATAGTGGGTGGCCAATTTTACTGGCATATTTTCTGTGCTTATCCCCCCATTTCCAGCCTAAGCAGGAACTTGTTGCCACACGGGCGGAGTGTAATGTTTTATCCATGATGGATGATCACATGCCTCCACCAGGGGGGTGGACAGTGGGCGAGGCACAACGTAACGAGTCTATGCTACGGCCACGCTGCCCAGACTGACAATGAAATGGAGAGTGCCATATTGCAATAATGGGAAGAGGGGAGAGGGAGAGGGAAAATAAGAGAGGGAGGGAGGAGAAATATACAGCACTCCAACCGGGAAGCAAAATACCGCAATCTGTTCTGGCAGAACAGATTGAAACGATTACAGTGAGAGGAATATTCAGTTTTGGGATTTTTTTTCCCCTCCCTCCCTCCACTCCACCTCATCTGTCATGAAGTGCATGAATGCTCTGACCAGAGAGAGAGAGAGAGAGAGAGAGAGAGAGAGAGAGAGAGGACACAACAGTTGGTGCCAAAACAGGCCTTTATGTTTGTAGCATCTTGGATCCGTCTTGGTTTTATGACTTACATGTGTGAAGAAAGCAGTGACTGACGATAAGATGAGGACGAGACAGAAACCAGCTATTAGAGATGACTTGTGTGTCAGTCTTGAACCCCCGATTCTAAAAATGTTGAGCTGCTGTGTGAAACCTTAAAAAAGGAATAATTTGCAAATGAAATGTGTTAACTGACAACAGTTTTACAAAGCGTTCCTGAGTCCATGTATTAATCCTCTATATACAATCATGTGTTTGACAAAGTGTTGAACCTCTCTCCATCCTCGCCTGTGAACGACTGAGCCTTTCCAGGATGAACCTTTCATACCCAATCATGATACTATCACCTGTTACCAATGAACCTGTTTACCTGTGGAATGATCCAAACAGGTGTTTTTGGATCAGTCCACAACTTTCACCTTCTTTTGTTGCTCCTGTCCCGACTTGTCTGAAACATGTTGCATCCATCAAATTCAGAATAAGCAGATATTTACAAAAATGAATGAAGTTGATGAGGTCAAACATTAAATATATTGTCTTTGTGCTGTGTGTATATGTCAGAAAGAATTAGCAAATTAGAGTTTTTGTCATCAGAAAACTGAAAAACATAATGTGTAATCACTTGTTATCACGTGACCTCAGAAGAGAATTCTTGGTATAGAATTTATAGAATTTCGGTGACCTTATCAGTTGTCTTTCTAATTATCTAAGAAGCATAAAACTTAAGAGCAAACAAACTTTAGAGCTGTGTTTTATAGCAAACAACAAACATAAAGGTACTTTTAGGGGGACACTTAAAAACCATTACCAACCAAATCATAACTTTTCCAAAAATAGCTACAATGGCAACCAACCGAGTGCATCGCACTTTGTTGGAAGGACAGTAATCCCCACTGTATCACTGCGGTTTAATGAGCTGCTGTCCTCTGTTGCTCCTGAGTTAATGTATAATTTAAGGAAAAACTGTTTGGGATTAGATTTAAAGTAAAATTATAATGCAGTTGCTGAGAGGATGTGTTGAAATAAATGGTTTTAAACCACAGTTTTGTTTTTTATTTCCTCATTTTCCTCGTTCATAAGAGCTTGTTTACTATTGTTTATATGCTTGTCTTTGTTGTTTATTGTTGACTCAGACACCCTATGAAATATGCCTATCATGACTCATTGTAAAGAGAAGCAGAATCTGTTATTAACCATAATGTAACTGTGTCCCTACAGTCAGCAGATGTCTCATCTGTGATCGACACATACATTTGAAAACGTAAAAGAACATAATTATCACATGACATGTTGTGTTTCGAGTCACGGGCGTGGCTGCAGTAATGTATGCACACATGTTGACCTCTGGGTAACAACAAGTGTCGGCCTCCGCACTGGATGCTGAAAGGCATTCTGGGAAACACTTAAAGCAGAAGCGGAGGAGGTGGTTTGAGGTTAGGTGGCTGCACTAAAAAAAGAAACTCCACAACTTCAGTGGACCTGAAAAACCAATGATGATATGATGTGTCTGGGATGCACCCGTCTCTGATGACATGCTTTCTGCAGGAAATGCATAAAAGTGAGAATATTTTCAATGGTTTCAGAGCTTATCAATGTGACACTTGGGCCAGACAGCCCCGGGCGCACCCAGCCGTTCTGCTCTGCCGTGGTATTTTGGAAGCAGATACATCTGCAGCCAGGCATCTCTGTGTTATCCTCACCAAAGGATGTGCAAGGGCATATTTTCTTTAAAGTTAAGATGATCCTTCTGGACATTGAATCATATATTCTGCTTACACATTTAAAATTAATGCTAAACCTCGTCACCTTCCCTTTATTCAGAAGCAGCTTAAATACACATTCTAATTCACTACGATGATACAAATGTGTGGTTCTTCACATTTCGGATAAACAGAAGCTTCTGTAAAAATGTAAAAGCTAAATCCTCGCAGAAAAGACTGCAAACCATCTGTCAATGCCACAGCAGCATGCCAGAGCAGCTAAACATCTGTATGATCAGAGTCGCTGACTGTGAGCCGAACATGCCACAGCGACATGTCAGCCAGAAAAAAAATGAAGCATTAACTCCCCACGGCCCATTACAATGCATTACACTAGCGTGCCTGACTCCTCTCCAATAGTTATTTATTCCTGCCCTGTAATTAGGCCTGCCTGCGAAAAAAAAAAAAAGTCGATTTGTTTACCCCGATGTTTCTTTCTCATTATGTCTGGAATACATCCTCCAGAGAATTACTCTGCATGTAGCCTACGGAGCACAGAGGTAGCCAGGGCTGTTTTCAGCAATGATGGATAGTTCTTCCTTTGTTCTAAGGAAACAATGTTAGGTTTTTTTTCTTTCCCATTTCGGTATCAGTCACTGTGAATGACCATGCCTCTGTCGCTGAGGCATGGTCATTTGCATGTCGTGGAAGTGTATTACCTGTATCTGAGCCGGGAGACAATGGCTGGGCTTCAGTAATGGATGTAATTTACTTTGAGCAAATTAGAGTCAAATATCTCATGAATTGTTCCACTGGTGTCTTGAATGAATGTGTTCTGTTTTATAGTCACAAGATTTCTTTCATGGCTGCTGCTCAGAACCAAGTGATTGACAGCCTGTCATGTCCGTCATATCATGTGATGAAATGTTATCTATATACTTGCATGTGGTGCAACAGATATTGACCACTGTACTTGATATGAAGGCAGTATAGCATGTATAGGTGGTTTTAAAGGGCACAACTATCATAGATTTATAGAAGATTTATACTCATGTTTATTGAGCTCATCATTTAAGACTCTGTGGCCACAGTGATGCTCAACTCTCACATACAGAACACTAACATGCTCACAATGACAATGCCAACATGTTGATGGTTTAGTTTAAGATGCTTGAGTTTAGTGTGATTGCATGCTAACATTTACTAATTAGCCCCACAACACAAAGCTGAGGCTGTTAGATGTTGTTCAGATTAACAGGTATTTGGCCATGAAATCATGAAAGTAAGTAAGACAAAATATAATTTTGCTCTGTTGATGGAGTCAAATGAAAGATATGATGAAGTATCATCAAGGTTACTGCCATCTATTGTATTAAGGGGAATATGAATGTGTACCAGATTTCACAGAAATCCCATTCAATAGTTAAAGGAGACACTTCAACAAAAAACAAAAATGTCAACCTCATGCACCAGAGGAAAAGTCAGGAAATCACTACAGTGGGATTCATCCTCTGGGGAACATGAGTCTGTACAAAAACTGATGAGATGTTTCAGTTTGGAAAAAGTGATGGACCTACATTTCTGCAACCAGCAGCTCAGGTCTGAACTCTGACTTGGCTGCTTTAGTCATTAAAGATCTTGAACGCTGGACTGGATTAGTCTTGTCACAGTGAGTCTTTTGTGGTCCAAGACTGCAGAGGATTTCATCTTCAGCTCAAAGTACAGAGCATCATTGTTACCCTGACGTCATCTTATGTCTGTACACAAAACCAGGGGCCAAATTTGGGGTTAAGAGACTCCATAACAGACCGGTTCTTCTAACTGTACTTCTGTTGATTATGATCAGGGATGATGAGGATAAAAGGATCAAATCTTTATGTCAACAGAGAAATCAATATGGATAATGGATGAGTCAGTCTGTGTTAAGCTTCCTTCTGCCCTGGCAAAAACCCCGAATCTCAATACAGTGTATGTTGTCTTAGCTAAAAACTCATCCTTATGTTCACACTTTTACAGCAAAACATCTGCAAAAAGGCCAAAATCTATGTACAGAATAAGAAACAAAAAAAATATGAACATCCATTTTTTCATTTTTATTGTATTTTCTCAGCTGAAGCACTCGAGCTTTCCGTCACTGTCACATTCAATAACAATAAAAAAGAAAGTGATACGCAGATCACCAACTGTCTGGCGCGAGCAGGCCTTGCTTGAAATCACACATCTCAGCGCGGTGTTGCTCGCAGCTTGTCTCAGCAGGCTCCTTGTTAACAGGATAGCGCCTCCAAATCTGCTCCTGTAACACCTCCCAGCACGGGTCATTACTGCAGCGCTCGCTGCTGATGCCCAATCAGATCGTAACACAAAAGCATTTCCTCCAATCAGCCGCTAATGCACCGGGGGGAGAGATGCTTATATGCAGGCGGTGAACGGGCATAATAACAATACCTTTAAATAACATGCAGCAGGACTGAGGGGGGAGATGTGAGGTGGTGGTGTGGCGCTAAGGCAAGCATCATTATCACATGGACTGCAGATGAACAGATCTGGTGTGATACTACGAACACACCCGAATCCATGTGTGACTGTGCAATTACAGCACATTTACTGCACCAGCTGCTGTATAAATCGAGGCGTTTGTGCAGTGCGGTGTGACAAACGCTCCCAGGAGATTGAGCGGTTGGCTTTGAAGGTGAAATATAGCAGAAATACATTCACACTTGAAGTTGTGTTAAGAGAATATTAAGTCACTGGTACAATTGGACGACACAGGAATACTAAATGAAATCACATCAGGCTCGTCAATTCATAGAGGAAATTAATCCCCAAAACATACTGTGCATAAGGCCAGTAAATGTATGTATATGCATGATACTAATGCTAGATTTAGTCAAACACTGTTGAGGTGCTTGAGAAAGTGTAAAGATGGATAAATAGAGTTAAACACTAGACTAAGCAGCAAGCAGCTCCTGGGCTTGAATGAGTGAAGGAAACAAGGCTGACTGTCTTTACCTGGATAAATGAAGATTAAATGAGGGAAAAGTGTCTTAATTGGCTGTATATCGTGTTATAATGACGAAACCAGATGGGGCCTCTTCAGGTGTTGTAGAACCCTGATTCCAAAAAGGTTGGCACGCCATGTACAATGTAAATAAAACAGTACACGATAACTTACAAATCTCTGAATCTGCAAACTCAATTGACAATATATTTCATGTTTCATGTTTCATATTTCATGAATTTGATGGCTGCAACATGTTTCAGACAAGTCGGTACAGGAGCAACAAAAGAAGGTGAAAGTTGTGGACTGATGCAAAAACACCTGTTTGGATCATTCCACAGGTAAACAGGTTCATTAATAACGGGTGATAGGATCATGATTGGGTATGAAAGGTTCATCCTGGAAAGGCTCAGTCATTCACAAGCGAGGATGGAGAGAGGTTCAATGCTTTGTGAACACATGACATAATGGAGATTAATACATGGACGCAGGAAGACTTTGCAAAACTGTTGTCTGTAAACACAATGATTGCATTCTGACTTCAGGTACAGCTTCCAAGGATTCTATACTGAAAGTGTTTTGTGGAAACGCGACTTACTTGTCAACCCAGTGATGGACTGGTAACTTGTTAAGGGTGTATCCAGCTCCTCACCCAATGTCTTGGAATAGGCTCCAGTCCCCTGAGACCCTGGGTTAGAACAGATAACAGATGGAACGTTTTATGCATCAATAATAATAATCCAATAACCCTGAGGTCAAAAGTTCATCCTTGAGATTGGAAAGAGCAGCTCATGCACTCAAGGTCATTTATTTGTCATCTTACAACACAGGATTGCTCAATAAACAACATAATATATACACCTATTTGAATACATATATGTATAATAACTCTGGTGTATGTTCTGAATGTTGGTCTTGGGGAAAGTAAACAGCAGCAACAAAACAGTGATGATAATCTGGTCGCCATATTAACGTTACAATCTCAACATGTGGAAAACATTGTCCATTAACATTCAATGTGTTTGTCTCACCACAGGGTTCATTTAATAGCCAGATGATTTATATCAAATTTCTTTCGGAGCACGGAGCATTAAAGTCAACAGCAACTAATTGGAACTTGCGGGGAAATTATTTTGTCAACGACATCCATTATTCGCATGATATTTTCAGCCAGCCTATTATTTGTACTGGAGTATTTTTCATTGTGTTATCTCAGCTTTTACATAAGTGAGATATATCCGAATACTTCTCCCGCCACTGAGCGACTCTTTATTCTTCTCCCACAATGGAGTTAGAAGTAATTATGTGCCTGCGATGACAGGAAATCAACCTGAAATGTTCTGTGAACTCACGGAGCGTCTTACAGAAACTCTCTCTTGACACTGTCACCGCACTGGGGAGTTTCTTCCAGTCGCGTCTCTTTCACCGCTGACATTTTGTGCGACACTTGCGGAGCGACTGCCAATTAAGCCATTCATAACCCCCAGACAGTGCACTCGGCTTATAAAGCTGGATGCTTTAGTCACTTGTTGGAAAAAGGCATTTCTCTGATGTATCGAGGTCTTTTAGGAACATTACTATTCCTTCTGTTCCGTATTAGTGTGATCAGAACAAAAAAATTCTTCTCTCCACTGCAAAAATTCACTCCGCCAGCTTAAGGAGAGCTGCTATCAAAAGTGTATGTATTTTTTAAGATCAGTTTTTGCTTATTCATGATCTGGAAACGTTCAATTATTGATGCGACGTTCAGTGCGAGTCATAAACACAAGTCACCATAAGAGAGAAGATAGCAGTTCGGTTCAGACGTCTATGTGAGGCACAAAGAGAATATTTCAGCGCAGCAGTCTGATCTTTTAAAATGTCGGGGACGACTGTTCCAAAATGTATGATGGAATCGAATCTGTCAATGGTGTAAAAGCACTGACAACCACCAGCATACGGTGTAATTCAAGCTTGAAAGGATGGAGGGAAAGTGACGACTTGTTCTTCTTGTATTTGAAGTTACATTTCTGCCCTTATTTTTTAAAATAAATATATATACTGCTTTAAATATACAGCAGACTCTGAAATGATGGTATATTACAATATGATTAATATTCCTTTAAGTTACATTGGCAGGCAAAGTGGGAGACTGACCCAGAAACCTCAGTGAAATGAATGTCATGTCATTCCTATGTTAATATATATATTTTTAAAAGGAGGTCTGGCAATCAGTGTTTGGCTATGTGAGCTTTCAAAGCAACATGAGGACGGCTAAAACAGAGCTCCAAAGAGTCTGAATCATCGCTGCCAAATTCCTGGTGCACCGCTTAAAAACTGCAAAATATTTAATCTGTCAAGGGGAAAACTGGAAAGTCATTACTATTCGTGCCAAATACAAACCGAATGGACAAAAAGGCAAAAGTGGTGCAGGTTGTAAAAGAGTTAGTTCTCGGTCAAACTATGTGTACTGTGTGTATTTAATATTGTACGTGTTAATGATAGAGGTTGTAAGTCAATATGATCCACTGTACTTCCTTAATGGAGACAAACAAAGGGCTGCAAACTTACATTTAATTTCACTGTATTTCAGAATAAAATGTCATTTACTGATGTGGTAAATTCCGTCTGACTTGTTTCATGTAAACAGGCTTATTGAGGTGAGGTCAATCATATATAGTTCCCATTCGTCTGTATGGTTGAGTCTGGTGAAATCAAATTTGGTACCTTTATTCTCACCTTCTACTGAAAAATCAATTGAACAAGGTTTGTCACAATAAACTTGCTATTAATGCTGAAGTTGACGAACTTCACTTTACTAAATAATTAAGAGTGAGTTCATGCAAAATCAGCTGAAGAGATTTTGCTGCACACCACAATAAATGTGAGACTTTGTTGTAGTTTTACTGCAGGAAAAGTTCCAGATTTAAACAGCACAATTACTCTATTAAATGACTGATAGATTAATAGCATTTCGCTGCTTCAGTTTCAGGGTGCTGGTTCACTGTCACGCTGTCATTGCTTACTTGAATAGAACAGGACCATTGTTAATGTTATCAGTATTAGCATTTTTATACTAAGACAGGTTAAAAAGTCTGCTGTGAAAAAGGCCTGTTTGAGTATGGCTATGATTAACTTCTGTGGTTCACAAACTGGCTTAATAGAACTGATATTCTACTTGTGTTTTTTGTTTCAGTGCCATGATTTCTGGACCTGGTCTAAGATGCTGCTAATGAAGACTCACCTGTCACAGTGCAGTGAGTGGCTGGTGTGAATCTGGGTGACATATGGAGGCCACTGGAGGTGCACCTCAGGTTCCCATTGAACAGGTGGAAAAGCCCCCCTCTGGGCATCCAGAGAGTGGACAGTCACAATGATCGGAGGAGCCCCAGTTGGCACAGTCCCATCCCTGAGGCCCGCAACCAGACGACGTGCCAGGGAGATGGTATGTTGCATGCCAAGGCACAGTGCCATGCCTCTGACAGCTATGCCAGGTGGGAAGGGGAGGGGGCCGGGTAGAGGGCCCGGGCCCTCAGAGAGGCAGCGGTGTGTGTCTGCTCTATTACAGGACACAATTGTATAAGAAACAATCACACAACCGACGCACAGGCAACTCCAACACACAAACCGGCAGTGATCACTGGAACGAAGCCCTCTGTTAAAATCTGACAGCTGGTTCTCATGAAAAACACACACACACACACACACACACACACACACACACACACACACACACACACACACACACACTCACAGGTCTATGTGAAAAGAGGCACCTAGAGATTTTAGTCAAAGGGAAAGAGACTGTAGACTCATCATCTCATCATGCAGCACACAAAAACCGTCTCCTCATCTGGTCAATTTGCTGTTAAATTAGCGTTCAGTCATCATAATTAATGATCTCCAAACTTTAAAGACGCAGCGTCATCGAAGCACTTTGCAGCTCAAAACATAACATGACGCAGACAAGCAACCCACTATGACTCCCATTCATCAATCAGTCAGCGTTACTGTAGGCTCGGCGCTCATCAGCATGCTCCAGGACGATGAATCATTATGAGTATTGAGAGGAAAAGGAAAGGTCAGGCTCAGAGTGAAATGAAGTCGCAGAAGCTTGTGACACCTCAGCGGCCATCGATCAAGAGCTCGAGCCAATCAGTAATCACAAATCTGTCGCCCGTGTCAACCTCAATCATTTTTTAAGTATGACTGCAAATTGGCTTATTTAAGAGAGATTCATGCCCATTGATGCAATCATATGCTAATTAAGGGTACTGTCAAAAGTCCAGTGCACGATAGTGGTCTGGTGCCCCCTGTTGACACATCGTCTCTGCACCAACGGCTCAGCTGCCTTTGTTGGTTTATTTAATTGAATGTTTCAATGAATATTTGACTGTGTGCTCGGATTAGTATGCAAAGTGGCACAGACACACATTTCCTATTAGACTCTGTTCATACTGTTTTGATGCAAAGATAATAAGAACAGAAAGCGCTTCAAAAAGTTACAGCACTTTAAAGTAAAACAAGGGAAAAAGATCCGAAAGGTAATAGAAAATCAGATGAAATAATAATCTGAACAACTGCAAACATTTTCCATTAGTTCAGAGAGGTATAAGAAAAATTAGTATGTAAGAAGGATTTTAAAGAAGGTGCTGACTTTCATCTCAGGGGCGCTGATTCCCTAGATTTTACATCATAGAGAATGGATTAAATGTTTACTATGACCATTAAGTTTTCCCATATGTGCTTGACTATTTTATGTTGTTAAGTTGTTTGTGACAAGGTGAGATTTTGGAACATCTAGCAGGTCCTGTCAGACGATTTCAAGCATTATTCAGGCTTTTTGGGAGTAAGAAGTTCAGAGATACAACGCAAAGACTATCAATTAAAATTATCTAAATAATAATCTAAATAATCTAAACTAGTAAAGGGCAGCAAGAACTCATATTATTGGGATAAAAGTAGGAATCTATGAATGTGAGACAGAACTAATCTCGGTTAAATGTCTCAGCTGAATGAAACAAGATCAGAAATCTCAGAGTCAAAAATGATTCCTCAACTGTAAACTTCCTGTTTGACGTTATTAGATAAGGCACCAGACTAGATGACAGACGAATGCAAGTGTGAAGACCAAGAGGGCTAATTACAAGGAGTCATTCAGCAGCAGGAAATGAAAATAAAGACATGCTAAATATTCAAAATATTATGGTCATTATAGGATTATAAACTGCAATGCAAACAAATAATTATCAAAGAAGGACACACATTTTTCTATACAAGCTGTATTGACAGCTATACACGCCAGAATACAGTTTAACCTTGAACAGTATTATGGTTCAACAACATGAGCAATTTTCAAGCCAACAAGACAACATTGGTTGATCGGTATTCGCTCTGCTCACCACTGACTGTTTTCTTCCACTGTAGCCAGATTACTTTGTGGAGAAGCAATTAACACATGGATTACTACAAAAGCTTTTTGAAATGCATGCTCTTCAGGAACAAAAAAAAAAAGGCTCTTGGATGCTCGTGTGTTGCCTTCACTGGCATCGCAAATGTGGTGTGACGATACGGGCGGAGGGAAGTCGACGTGATTCACATGCACGTATTTCAAAGAGCGACGTTCACTTTGGTGGATTATGAGGGTTACTGTTAAAAATAGAAGCGCTGTGATTCTTCTTTAATCTATGCATGAGCATCGTACTGGCCATCAGCATTAATCCCACTGCAAACAATACATGTGCTTCAAGCTAAAGCCCAACAGCTTGAAGTCGCCATCAGCGGCGGCGTCCAACAGCAGACAGACTCCGAGAGTACGGAGATAAAATGAAGAGCGAGCCGGAGCCGAGCCAGTGGAGCTGTTCGTCTTACAGACAGGAGTGGAAGGGGAAATGTGCTCCTCTCCACCAAAGACAGCCACGATGATGAATGGGACGCTGTGAGACCAGTTAAATATCTTGTCAAAGTGTGAATAGAGGGTGTGCAGCTCGTGAGCCAGTTTCATGTGATGGTGGATGTGCAGATGAGTTAATGATTATAGGCCGGGGTTTATGAATGATACGGTATTACAATATCACAGTTGGTGAAGTTGGACAGACTGAGCAAGTCCGCTTCGTTCTTGGTTTCAAAAAATGTGCTTCTCCATATTCTACACTGAAAAATAGTGTTAACATATGTTCCTTTATTCAGTTGTACTTCTATCCGCTCATCTGGACACATTAACTCTTACACTGTGTCCTTATTTCACACCACATTCAGAATGTGATATAATAGCCTATAGTTTTGAACTGGTTCTACAGGAACTTCACGTTCTTCATCAGTGTTTTGTACTAACAGGAAACAATGCAATATGTGCCAATGCCAACAAAGAGAACGCAATACGCTTCCCAAAGATTTAATGCTTTGCTTTTGGTTGTTTGTTTTCTGAGATCATCCTCGAGCTGTCTTACCAGCATCCACAATTTGTTTTAGTGCTTTCAAGGCTTTACCGTCTTTATCTGTGTGCACTGCATTGTGGGAGAATAGTGTCCATCAACAGCACACTCAAAATTCAAGTGGTATAAGTTAGCACACCTAATTCAGTATTTGTGTTATGCACTGCCAACACATGACACTTGATGATGATTCATGATTCTTAAGACCGACTGTGTACTATGGAATTGTGACAGTTGTATAAGCGAGACAGCAGGAAAACAAAAGATTGGACCCAAATGCAGAAAACAGAGACCGGGCTGCAGCAGTTCATTGATTATTAATTTTAAAAAAAGGCAATGCACAAATGGCTGATGGTCAAAAACCAGAAGAGGCAGTCCAAACAGGTAAACAAATCCAAATCAGAGCAGGTAAGAATCAAACCTCCATAAACAAGTGAAGAAGAGTGAACACTAGGAAACAGACTGGACCGCTTGGCACAGGAAGACAAACTGGCCCAGAGGAACACACACCTTAGACACACAAGAAATGGAGGATCACAGGTGAAATCAGTCAGGGCGTGGCAGACAAATAAAACCGGTGGGAAAGCCATAAGTGTAGGAACTGAAGTAACTGAAACTCACCTGAGGGCACACTCTTCCAACATGAGAAACGAAATGGTAACAGGTTCATCACAGACTTACACCACTCAACATATTAAAATGTTGTTTCCTTTATGTCTCATAGGACAGAATGGGGTTCAGTTGATTGTATGAATGTATGTGAGGGTTAAGAATAATCCATTAAATTAGTGTTTCATTAGAATCACATGAGGCATAAATGCTCATTTGCTTTTCCAGGCACATCCATATCATTTTTTCACCAAGTCATAGAACTGTGTATCGAAGCTTACAGACAAATCCTAGTCAGTCATAACTAATTTGGATGTTGACACAAATGGTCTTTGCAAGTCAGACAGTGTTGTAATTATGACGCCCACATGATATGAACTAATGTTATTTTTCTAGTATCACAGCTGATCTGAACACAGTCGTCTCTCTGGCTTTATTTTTCTGAACCATCAGCTCTGTTTTCCTCTGTCTCGCTCCTCTTCCTCTCTCCGACTGACCCCATGTTTCCCTTTCACTATCATCTGGTTTCTCTTGTCTCCAAACTGCCGTCCTCATGTGGTTTTCTTCTCAAATTCTCTCCTCTGATGTCTGCTGTCCCCAGTTCCCTGTTGCTCTACTTAAGGTGGCCTTTGAGTCCTTCGCTCCTTCTGTCTGTCTCCTTATTCTGTCTCTCTTTTAGCACAAGACTCCCCTGCCTCCTCCTGCAGGTCACACTCCAACCTTCCCATCATCTGCACCATTATCGTCATCAACACCATCATCATCTGCTTCCCACCTGCTGCATCCTGGAGGCTCCTTGTGACCTCATATCTCTGTCGCACAGCTCTCCGCTGCGTCTCACGGGCCGACGGCTCGGTCCGTCCTTCTGAAGAGCTCTTTGTCCTCCTTCCTGTGCAGTTACAGCAGGTACTGACCAATCGCTGCCAGAGGGGACAGGAGCCCTCGAATTAAGCACAGCTGCAGGTAATCTGCCCTCTCACTCCTTATTAATGCAACAAAGACCCTGAAACTGCAGAAGAATGCAAAGAAAACACACACACAAAAGTAAAAGGCAATGGTCGACATTAAAAATAAAGACTGAGATTTGCATAAAATTATAAAAAGACTTGCATGCAAATTATAAAAAAGAACAATAAACAGTTTAGGTTTTCATTTCCTGGATCTTCTCAACAAAGTCATATCAGTACTTGTCCTAGTAAATCAAAAGTCATGTAAATGCAACACAGACATCGGAAGAAACTACTGACTTGGTCTAATTTCTTACAGCTGCATTATTTAATTTTCTTGACCTCTTGAAGCAGCAAAACAGACACATTCCACACATTATCGCCTGCTTAAGTTGTTGAGTGGGTGACTGCATAAGGGGTTAAGATGCTGATGCTGATGCTGATGAGCCACAACGTCCTTGATTTGAATCTGACCGGGCAACTTTGCTGCATTTCTTTCTAACTTGCCTCTTGTCATTTAATATAAATGAATATGGAAATGAAATATGGCTGTCTAATAAATGTACATGCACAACAAACAACAAACAATTTTGCATTTAAACATCCTGCAGGCATGAAGCAACCTCAGCACTGATTAATCTAAGCCCAACACCTTTAACTACTAAATGTTCATCTTCCTCCATCAGCGAATTTACCATCTTAATCTGCTGATTGGTGCTGATCAGGTTGTGCAAAGTGAAGTGGTGTGTTTGCTGCCCCTTGAATAAAGAGAAACAAGTGGGGGCCATTAAAAACAAAATAATGAGGTAAAGGGGGCTAAAAAGCTGGTGATTACACTACTATATTTTCATTTCAAGTAGTCCGTTACTGCAGTGATTAGTACGAAATATATATACTCAGCTTTAATGTCTCAAACTTGATGCAGTTTTGGCTTATTAAATATACACAGTTAGAAGTCTTCTTGAAAGATTTGAAACCACTGTGCCTCTCTTCTTTAACATAGCTCAGTCTAACACAAGGTCGTCGTATACCTCAGAATGAATAAAACAAGAAAGCTTGTGAGTGATCAGTTTGCCCGGAGGCTGGAGATCCATGTGAGGGGTAAATAATACATACGCACTAACTGATGAGAGACCTTTTTCCATTTAGCTCAAAATGCTTTAAAGATGTGACGTTGACTGACAATGACTATCCCAAAATCCCCACGTCTCTGAATGAAAACAGCATGTTGGGTGAAACTGAACAGAGGAGCTCATCGTTCCTGAGCAGCAAACAGAGAAAAACAGTGGGCCTCCAAACAAAAAGCATATGGAAACATTCAGTGGATGTTGGGTGATATAACACATGAGCGGCAACATGTCAGCTTGTTTGCGCTGACTGCGTAGCCGTGGATCCGATGTCTGATTGCCTTGCAGGTGAAACCACTTCTCATGTGGTGTAGAAGGCCATCTGGCGCGAGCTCCACCACAGATTTGATGAAATAAGCCAGAGCACATTTCTGTGACCTTGTGCAGTGAACTTAAAAATATATAGTGAATATATGAGTAAGAGCAGCAGGATTTTTTCTTCTCGTCGTTCTTAAGGAAAAAGCTTATAGCATGTCATATGAAATTATCAGGCGTTTCAAAAGCGAACTGGCCGAATGCTTGACCAAGCAGGAGCCCGTCTCTCAACTTCCCATCGACCATCTGGACGTAACTCAAGACGAGGCACGGAGCCAAATTTAAACAATCCCTCCTCTGGGCTGTTGGGCTGACTGATGAGGTGCTACCCAGCAGCCCTGACCCCGCTCGCCTCTCTGCTTTTTCCAATAACAACACGCGCTCATAGCGGCATGTCCGTGCTGCCAAAGAGCATTGCCCCTGATATGACTGTCTCCATTACACGACGTGTCACTGTATGCGAGTGCATACATGGAGCGGGGAGGATGTTACGGCGCATTCCACAGTGAGGCCCGTCCTATAGAAGCCACAGGGCCCATAATAAAACCCAGTGGTTGTAAAACATGACATTTGACAGTAGCGGAGTAACCTGAGAGATCTGACTCCGGATCTCATGAATGACATAGCTGGAAGTAATGTCTACGCTCTAATGAACACGGGTGTTTGCTTTAGCTGTTTAAAATGGTAAAACAAACACTTAACCACCGTCCCTCATGGTTACTTTATATCTTGTACAACTCGTCGAAGCAGAGAGCATTTTTCATTATGATCCACAAAAAGGTAAAAGAAACACACTGAGGGTTGTTATATTTCAAGAGTCACCGCAGCATCGATGGTGAAGTTGTCACAATGACTTCCTTTCCCAAGCCTGCACCGCTGACCCGCACTTCTCCCTGCACCTCTGTTTACCATGACCTTGAAGACAGCTCACCTAAATCTGGATTAAATTACCCTCTATGACTGACTGAAAGCCACACAACCCCCTTCTTCCTCTGCTTCCAAACCCCAATTCCTCAAAGCACGCCAATAAGAGCACAGAGGAGGCAGCTCCAGCTCAGACAGCCTCTCCGTATCTCGGGCTTTCGAACGCCGTCAGGCAGCCTTTCTCCTGGTTCCCTGTCCTTGCTTCAGCCTGAAGGGTTGCCTCCTCCTATACGGATTAACGCAGGCATTTTATTCAGGGGAATCAGCCCGGAGCAGGTGCTGCACTGATCCAATAATCTCCACGTCAGATGGATTACCTGGCTCTTAATCAATGATACGATTGACACATCCCCATCAGAAATACAGTTCCTATAAGCGGCGGCGGTGTCTGCTTTAAACTGATAAAAGAGTTTCACAGTCAAGCACATTTAAGTGCGCCTTTCTTTCGCTTTCTCAGGTAAAAGAGTTAAGTATAAAACGAGGATCCGCTCCGTTCTGAAAGACACTTTTCTGATTTTTCTGTTCAACCAATTCAAGCCAAAACTTCGACTGGCTCACAAAAGCTGGTCATTAGGAGCACATTAGAACTCCATCCATCATTCATGTGAACAGCTTCATATCACCTAATTTCTGGCAGGTTATTTTTGGATCCTCCTCCTTCTATCTCCACGTTTTTTCCCCTGCCCTCACGCCTCCCTGCTGCCATAATGACAGCAACCTGTGGAGCCGTGCGAGCTGCTGATACGTTTCCGACGACTTGCTTGCCGGCGCTGGCGGAGGCTTCTGTGTGATAGGCAGAAAATGATTAATGAGCAGTCTAAATGCAGCGCAGGAAATTCTCCAAAAAATGTCCACGTTTTCAGCTCGTAGCGTATCAAGAAGCTGACAGACATGAAGAGGTCCAAGAACAGAGCCCTGAGGGACTCCCCACTGCTGCCTGCAACAGTGCTGCTGTCTCTCTCTTTGAGCTTGACAGTAAACAGGTGGCTGCCTCTAATAGATGGATGTCTTCCTACACAACTAAACTCTAATATAAGATGCATTTGGCCCTTTCGTGTTAACAGCAGTGAGCTCTACACTGTATCAGCACCCTTCTGTGACTCTATTAGTTCTGTCATCGCTCATCAGATAATTACTACAGCTATACATCTTCTCTGGTTTTATTCATGCTGCTACCTCCAGCATTAGTTGTTTTTTTTAACGATCACCTGCTGCTGATAGCGTCAGATCAGAAATTACATCTCTGAGAGTCTTTCTGAGGCTTCTCAATATCAAACCATATTTTCTATATTATGTCATATCCTTCTTCCACTATGGTACTTTATTTATTATGTCATGTTTATTACATAGATACAAGATAAGATAAGCTTCATTGGTCGCCCACAGGGTAAATTTACTGCAAATTAAATAAGATACTCAAGTAATAAAACTAGGCAAAAAGTACAGGTGAAAAAATATAACAATATGAATAACAATGACAAAATAATAGTAATTAGACAATGATTTACACTATGTACACATATATCACATGTTCATATTTCCAGCCTCACATGTTTAATTACATTGCATAAACATATTACTAATATGTATAGATGTATTCTGAATTTACTGTATTTACTATGTATTTTTATCAGAAACTAGTAAAAACTGTGTCCTGCACTTTCATTTATTTGTTATCTATAGTTTTCTATTTATCTATATCTTGTTNCACAAGCTCCATCAACGTACCTGCTGGGCTCAGATTACAAAGCCTTTGCCACGGTAAAGAAAATGCCCCTCAGGAAAGCTGTATGGGAGGTAGTGTTGCCGGCTGCCTCTCCAAACCTTTTCACTCCACTATATGGGCTGTAATGAGCTGCAGCGAGGGCAGCGATAGTTAATAAAAATGTGAAGCACATGGGAATGGGCATTTTGCTCTGTTCCCATTTCGTCTCTGTGAGGGTTTGTGTGCGGGAAAAGATGTGTTTGTAGAGACTTCTGGACGCTTAAATGAAACAATGGCTTTTTCTGGTAACGTTGAGCGTGGCATGTTTTCAAATGAGTCTCTGTTTCCTCTTTTCTTTCTTTTATCCATCAAGTCCTGATTTTATGAGTCACGGCACCTTTCTCACGCCTTTCTAATCTAGAAAATCCCCATATCATTAAGAGCTGATTTCAGCTCCTGTTTTGTCTACACACTGTATTTACTGTCAATAAATAACCTCATCAAACCAGACTTCCTTTTTATGCCTTGTTGATACGTGAATAATTGTCAAAGACCATAAGAATAACAAGTAAATTAACAAATATACGCGTGTATGTGCAGATGGGAGGAAAGGTGATTAGAGATAAGGAGCCACTGACAGAAGGAGAAAAATGTGCCCTTTGTGGCTTTGACCTCCTTTCATCATGATCACCACACACCATCAATCACTATCTACTAACCAGCATCCTGATGACTAAACACTGATTCTGTCCTGATGAAAGGAGCAAAGATAGAGGAGGAGAAACAGCAGTGACACAAATAATACAGAGGAGAAATCTGTGTTTTTACGTCATGTGCTTAAATGTTTTAAGCATTTTTTTAAATCAAGGAACAAGCTTCTCTTAAGACATGAGTATATTTAAACTTTTCAGAATAAAGACAGGAGATTAATGTAGTTCACTGTGCTGCAGCGTTGCCATATTCCTGAAACCGCCTCGGGGATAAAAAGCTTAACAATAATCAATCACAGCTTGTGGATATAAACATATGTGCCTATAATTTAGCCACCAGAGTAAATCAGAGATACGTTTCCAGATAAACAGGATGAAAGAGCAATTTGGACATCTGTGACTGGCCGAGCGGATTCTGAGCGTTGTTTGATATATGGCAGGATGTTTGCAGGCTTTTGCCATGAACCGTGCAACGTGAGCAACAGATTGTTTCGTAATCAAAACCATCCAGCGCTCAGGGTATACGTTCCTCTCTGGTGGATAGATTCAGCTCAGTCATTCACAATCAGGCTGTGCCCGGGTCACTTAAATACTCTCATACAAACAAAGCAATGTTTACGAGTCGGGAGGAAGGAGGTTTAAAAACGTGTTCAGCTGATGTATGTTGAAGGTGCTGAGAGACGTGCGGCGTTGACAACCTGTTCCCTTAACTCTGATCCCCCAACGCCCTGGCGATAATTTGCAGGCTGACTAACCGCGCCGCTGGTTTTCTTTGCATGACTACTGACAGCGCTGGCAGGCAGGACGGGGGGAAGCGAAGGCTCATCAGCGGGGAGGTGGAGATGTGCGCAGCCCCCTGTGTGGCGCTTCACTGCTTGGGGTTTAATACCTGTTGAGTGGACAGAGATTTAGTGAGCTTGAGCGCCGCAATCCCAGCTTACTTTTGTACAGGTGCATCTCTGCTCTCAGGTTAAACTCGCCTCAGGGCAGCTGGCGACGCTAACCGGAGGAGCTTCGGCCTGCTGGAGTCAGTTTGACACTGTGACGGAGGAAAAGGTCCAAAAACACAGCAGCAGAGAGAGAAGTCATCCAAGCAAATATAGAGACACAGTTATCTTTGGTTGAATGTGTTATAAGACCAACACCATTCTAATATTTGTAAAGCATTCAGCATACCTTTATTTCTATATTAATTTTAGTGTAATGGTATTGCTGATCTTGCAAATTTTGAATTGCATGATAATGTTGACACCAAGCCTCATGAGTGTAATCATTTTTATTCTGTTTTTCCTCAGGAAAGTAGTTTATAGTTGTTTTATATTCCTATAATATCAAGGTTCTGGTCTTGTGTCTGTGGTTGTCAGCTAGTTTAAAATGTATTGACATTAGATTATATAAAGGCTGGATGTTGTTTTTTCTCGAGCTATCACACAGTGAACAGCTTGAAAATGGGTGAAAAAAAAGTGTGAACATGTACATCAAAGCAGACGTTGCTCCGCTCCGGTGTCGAGTATCCAGCAGGTAGGCAGCACTCACGACACAGGAAAGGGTCAGGTTTCATATTATTTTCACACATTTTGCCCTTTGAGCTGCGGCCGTGTTCCTTTACAGGCTGACGGCTGCAGGTTTGACAACACAACCAAGTTACTGTGATTCATGAGGAAACAAAACCGGGAAAAAAAAAAAAAGTTTTAGGTTAGTAAATTATGTGTTCTTGGTCAAAAGGAATCAAAGCTTGTTATGTTGAGGTGACTGCAACATAACTATTGTCTGATAAAATATTTATTCCATGACACCAAAAAACATAATTGCACCCATTCCATCACCACTATATCAGGAATAAGACTGCTGATATATTATATATAATTTTCTTATTGTCAACAGATTCATAAAAAGCCACTGGTCAACAACACTGGTCAGTCTGTCTCTCACTGTATCTCCACATCTCAGGCTTCTCTGTGGATCTCTGCCTAAATTACATTTACATTTAGAATTAAAATCAACTTGACTTTTACTTACAAAAGGAATAAATGAAACAGCTGGACACTGAGGTTACGTATCAAACATTACCAGTGTTGGGGAGTAACTAGTTACCCAATTAAAATATAATTGTAATTGTAATATGTTACAGTTAGAGGAAAAATTATGTGGACTAAATTACAGTCACTAATCACTAACTATTTAAAGAAGGGTTACATCCAAATTCATTCTTTTCTAGAAAAAGCTCCTATGTTCATCTTCTCACTGTGAAGGAATGGCTTCTTTTAGCATATGTCTGGTCAATGTAGGTCAGCAAGTGGGACAAGTGAAACCAGGAGTGCAAAACAGTATGTACTCATAGTATTTCATACATTCTCAATATAACATCTATTATTTTATCTATAAAAAGACAGACTCTTTCTCTTATATGTAAAAAAAAAAACAAAAAACAGATCATCTTTTCACAAAAGCCTGTAAATATTTTAAAGGGCCAGGAACAAATTCCAAATTAGTTGCCACAGGCGTTATGTTTTATGAAAATAGCTCCTCCAACCTCTCTATAATTTACATCTCTCCAGGGCTCCTTCAGTCTTACCTATGCTCCCACTTTGACCTGGACAGCGCTGGAATAATCTTCCTCTCCAGTGCGATGTAAAGGAATGGAAACGTGGTTATAATGGCCGACATCAGAACAGCAAACAAGCCCACACGGTCGTGTGTTTGAGCCCGGAGCTTCAAATCCTTTGTTAGTGACTACACCTGTTCAAGAGAAACAGAAGCAAATAGAGGTGAGCTCTACAAAAACAGCCAGGTTATCGATTTTGTTTTTCCTCTGTTTGATGATACACTGAGCTGCTTTAATCTTCAGGCTTCTCAACCTCAAATGAAACTAAATGTATTAATAGTTTGTTCTATATCTGAGATGGAACAAAAGACTGTGGAGGAAGCCAGGACTTCGCTCACTTGACCTCTCTCTTCTTTCTGACCCGACCTCTCGTCGCCCTCTACCTTTTAGTGGAGCTTCCTGACTAATGTTTACACCAAACTTCTAGAGCTTAATAAAAGGCAGCTTTCAAGGGGCGAACTGCTTTTCCTCCGTCAATACCAGGTGAACTGAGATTCACACTGAGAACATTTGGGACCACCATGAACCCCTCCAATATGTTTGTCCTTTTGAGAAATTCTTTTGGAAAAGTGTCGAGATTATGTCAAGTTCATGCATTTCTTCATCAGGTTAATAGGATCGAGTGACTTGAGTAACAGCATCCATGTACTTGGAAAATGAAGAGCGTGTTGAGAGAAGAATCAAAAATGATATTTGACATTTTAAAGGATGAGTTCGGCACTTTAGGAAACATGACCGTTTGCTTTCTTTCCAAGAGTTGGATGAGAAGATTGATACGATTTTCCTGTTCATACAGTACATAGTTGGAGCCAGCAGCTAATTAGCTTAGCTTAGCATAAAGACTGGAAACAGAGGGAAACAGTTAGCATGGCTCTGACCATCAAAACAATCTGATCAGCTGTATTTTTATGAGACTCCATCGTGAAAACAAAAAATACACATTTCTTCCCTTTGATTCCTGTTTTTTCCTCCCACAGAAAAACAAAGGATATGTCATTTACATACAGATATGCTTGCTGTTGCAAAATAAATAAATTAATATGCAAAATATTGAGAGAAAAATCCTTCTTTAATTTCTTTGTTGCCTTCCGTACCAAAAACAATGTGGAAGACAAAACATGACTGTCATTTCCATTTCTCTTCCATGATTTAATTTTAAGGCACTGGAAGATATGAAATATTGGACAGAGCTTTTTAACACTGCTAAAATAGAAATAGTAATATTAAAAAAAATGGAATAAGTCCATAGCGAGTTCACGCAGAGATAAAGGCTTTCTGGATGAGCACAGTCAATGAGCTGAATTTCTCAATTCAGGGGATCCATAATCAGTCTGTGCTTTTAATTAATGTCCTGATAATGTTCCAGTGATCATTATTCACACACGGTGCCAAAAAAATTACATGCAAGAAATGTATTTAAAGCCACAACAATACATCTCCTAACAAATGGGAATAATGAAGACTCATTGGACGTCGCCTCCGTTTAAGAATATTACAGCTTGTGTAAATGTGTGTGTGTCAGGTTGTGTCTGTTAACTCTCAGAGTGTGTGGCAGCGTGCTGGGGTTCACCCGAGATGCTGTGTGTGTTGTAGCGGACATGATGTGTAACAGGTGTGAGGCGGTGAGGAGGGGAGACGTCCGCAGCTGTCCCTGCAGACACCGGTCACGTCCTCCCCCATCTGCCTTCCCCCGACGTCCCACCAAGCCCCTAAAAGCCTGGCTCCAGTGTGTGTGTGTGTGTGTGTGTGTGTGTGCTGCAGCCATTGAAACCCTGCTTACTGCAGCCAAGTGTCATCACCTTTCTATCCAGCCCCCTGCAGCCCTTCCCCCCCCTCGTTCTGCACTAATACCCCGCAGGTACCCGAGGATCCTGGACACATGTGGTTTTTGCCATGTGTCCGTTTAACAATGAATTTTCATGCTTCGTGGCTTCTTGTCAGCCAGCAGCGATTCCAACCTTCACGCCGATCATTACGTGCGGGTGAAATTTAAATTATACTCCTCAAATCGAATGCTAGTTTGAGAGTATGAATTAAAATCACTCGGAGGGAGGAATGATGAAATTAAACCAACGCTGTTACGCCTGACTCCTCTTTATATGTTTGATGTGCTCGACTTTCATGATAGATTATTAATTCTCTTTGCCTGTTGCAGAAATGTGTGATTAGGTTTATTATCTAAGAATCACATGTCATTGGAACGTTACTCCAGTCGCAATAGGGTTGGTCAGGGAAATATATTAGACATGCTAACAACATGGATGGAAATGGACGGTCCACCATTTTAGTCCAGACTGAAACATCCTAACTGCTGGATGGACGATTGGAGAGATTGTCATGAACGTTTGTATTTATGGCCCTCTGAGGACGAATCCTACTGATTTTACTGATCCCTGACTTTTCCTCTGGTGCCACCAGCAGGTTTTTGTTTTTCAGGTGTTGACAACTATTGGATGGATTACCTGGACATTCATGTTCCCCTTAGGATGACGTGTAATAACTTTGCCGATCTTCTGACCGTCAAGTCAAAATTTTAATTTGTCCAGACAGACAGACAGACAGACAGAGTACTTTATTAATCCCTTTGGGAGGTTCCCTCCGGGAAATTGACAAGAAGAAACAGACTCCCCGTCGGGGAATCGAACCCCGGTCTTCCGCGTGACAGGCGGAGATACTGTCCACTATACTAACGAGGAGGTGGTAAGCTAAAGGTGCCATCGAGCTGGGCCAGGAGTCGAACCTGGAATCTTCTGATCCGTCGTCAGACGCATTATCCATTGCGCAAGTATAAAACTAATGTCATTCCCATCAACGTGGGCTATACTTTGTGTATAGAGTCAGTAAGCAAATGTACAGATGGTGAACATGGTAAAGATTACACAAACTAAACATCAGCATGTTGACGTTGTCACAGTGACGCTACCACAGCTGTACACTCTTACTATAGTTCAGTAAATGGATGCCATATTTTCTTCCTCTTCTTGGTTAGTTTGCAGGCCACACATCAACGATGCTCTCTGACACATTCTTGAGTTTTGCATAACTCCAAACATATGGCAAGAAGATATAACAAGATATAAACAAGGGGACCTTCTTCACCTCCTGCAAGAGGCGGTAACACGGCTGTAGAATCTAACAAAAACAAATTCAAGCACTGTATGCTAATGAGACAAATATACATGCACCTTTTGCACTCACCCAACCTCTGTCAGCGTGTGTCCACAAGATGCCAATTAGGCCAATCTGTGAGAGAGGAAAAAGTAAAAAAAATAAGAGCGTCAAATTTTGAAATGCAGATATGATGTGTATGTTTTTAGATTCCAGTGTCGTGGTTTTGTCCAGGGGTGGGGGTGGGGGGCATGGTGTCATCCTCTCTGTTAGAGGATGCATTACCTTTGCTCCTGTTTAATCTGGGTGCGTGTTCAGCCATATTACATGAAGTGAAAACTAGTACCATCAAGGCATAACTAATGAAAGAAACGATATCAAACAATAGAAAAGAATTAATATGCAAAACAGACATTACAATGCATTAATGAACCTGGATCATTAAAAAAACATTTCAAAGCAACACATATGGAAGCACACAGTGAAACTATGTGTTTCACTGGCTCGAGGCTCTGACTTTATTATCACATCCCAAACACGAGTGATTCTTTAAATTTACAGTATGCAGTTTAAAGGTAAGCACCATCCCATGACAAGCTTATCTTTTCTTCTTGATTCAGAGTCTTTGTATTTCAAACAGAGAATTTTTTTTTGTATAGTGTATATGCAGTGTTTCAACATCTGGTCCTAAATGCAAGAAAATACATAAAAATGTTTGAGCTACAAACAGCTTTTCCCTCATTTGAGTTTTTCTTTCGGCAGCATCTGAAGGATCACATCAATGAGCTTCACACAAGCTTAATTTCATTTGTTATTCTTCCAATGTTTTTGCCAAGAGAACATTGTGTTTTCTTGCCTTGAGGGCATCCTGATGCCTGACAAGATTTTGACTGACAGTTTAACCAGATAATTATATCCCAAATAGAAATCCATTAAAGCGCGGTGACAGATTAGTAAAGGAGGTTACTTGTCCGTGGCAACACAATACCCCCCCAGGTAATCCTAAAATGGGATGTCATGAAGAGAAAATGAATCCGCAAAAACTTCCTGCTGAACCATTACTGTCAAAAGAGTGACTGTGATCTAGAGGTGACCTGCAACACAATGCACAATATGAACACGTGGGAACAAACAGAACCGTGGGGATTCGCATGCAGCTGGAGTCGTATTCAAAAACATGTTTTTAAAAGAGGCCGCTTCCTTTTGTCAGTTTAAACCACAAAAATGACAATGGGCATTCAAATGAAAGGTCCAACCTCAAAGCAGATCTGAGGATTTACTGTTTGTTTATGCCTTTATATAATTAAAACATCATGGTAAACATCATAAAACTAAATGGATATATGCAGGAATGGAAGGAACACACAGTGTCTGTGATGTGCATCATGTGATCACAACACTACCAGTTCTCAAGCAACAGGTGAAAATATAGTTATTTGTTTCGGCCAATGAAAATGCAAATGCTCATAACAACCTGTGTTTGGTTGTTTCCTGGTTAGTGATCTACTGTCATCTCTGCTCTTCTTCTGAGGAGCAAAGGTAGAAGTTGTGTGATACTGTTTGAGCCTGACCAAAATTATTCCTTAATCTGTATCAAGTACTCTGATGTTTAACTTAACCAAGTGGTTTTAACCAGGCAACATATCAGAATATGACCTCAGTCAGTTTTCAGAGTTGGGTTGTGTAAAAGATAAATTAAACAAATGTGATAATCTGCTAATCCTTTTTGTCATGTACTCAATTGAAACAGTGCAAAGACCATATGTTTAATATTTGACCTCATCAACTTCATTCATTATTGTAAATACACACCTGTTTGGATCATTCCACAGGTAAACAGGTTCATTGGTAACAGGTGATATATGGATCATGATTGGGTATGAAAGGTTCATCCTGGAAAGACTCAGTCGTTCACAAGCAGGGATGGAGAGAGGTTCAATACTTTGTCAAACACATGATTGTACAAAGGAGATTAATACATGAGCTAAGGAATGCTTCAAATACTACAAAACACTGCATTCTGTTTTTAGTAAAGTTGAATAAGTTTAACACAGAGTCCAAACTTCTTTAGAATCAGGGTTGCATTAACAATTGTGAATAATTAAATCCCCTAAACCTTGGGGCAGAAAGTCCATAAGTACTTGAACTGCTTACCATTTTCAAGTACCTCAAACACCACATACATTATTTAAAAAGTCAATACAGAGATAAATTAAGAATAATAGCAAATGTTAAATAACAGCGGTGAAACTTTCTTCAATAATCGGACTGTTTTCATGTAGAAATAATTGACACCTGAATTATTTCGAGATTATTAATAACCATCTGTACTTTAAGCTTTTTAACACTGATGCTCAAATGAAACCTTTAAAGATTTGTACCAATTCTGTATTTACATTTTTTTGTCAGTGAACAAAAACCATGGAAAGAGATCTTTATAAACCGTGTGGGGGTGTTTAATGTAAATTCTACGAAGCAGCGGATCGAGACTAAACGCAATGCATAAAGAGAAACCATTACCAGAGCTGAAGGGATTTTTTTGCACGACCTATTCTTAAATATACACACAAGCTTGGCTCAGGCCTCCATTTGTCATGACTAATACATGGTTCCAGACACTGATGTGATGTGCAGTACAGGAGCTGGGAAAGCACCAGTTCATTACAGGCCCACCGGGTTTACTGCATTTTGATGGATTTCCCCAGGACTCTCCACATGGTCTCCACTGCACATCAGGTAATTGCTGTTAGTCTAAGTGCACTACCACCAGTCCCCAGACTAAAACCCTTATGGCACATTGTCCTTCCTGCACTCTGTGTGTGTGTGTCTATGTGAGAAAGACGACGGGGAAGAAGAGAAATGAAGATGGAGATAGAGCAGGTTTGTGTGTGTGTGTGTGTGTGTGTGTGTGTGTGTGTGTGTGTGTGTGTGTGTGTGTGTGTGTGTGTGCTTGCAGGCCCGTGCATTTAAAAAGGCAGAGCGAGATTGGCTTTGTGATAATGATGTATGAAACATAAACCTGAGGTCATCTGTTCCAATAAAGCCTCTGGTCTCTCGGCCTCCCTCTTGCATGCAGATGAACCAATATAAAGGGCGCGCTTGGTTTCACAGGTTACGCTCTCATCTCTCTGCTGCACAGACAACCGAGGGGTTAGTTTAGTTTAGTCTGCCTCGTATTGAGATGATGGAAGATGAAGGAGACAGCAGACACTGAGGGGGAAAGAAGAACAATGGAAATATATGAAAAAAGAAATGACAGAAAAAACAAAGAGAGATTCCAGGTTTCCAATTAGTCTGAGGTGAAATGGGATGTGGAATATATTGGAAGGACTGTCCAGCGCTAAGTGTCACTGAGCGGGGTGGGGAGGCGGAGGGAGGGTGGGGGCTGCTGCCGGATTAGAAGGAGATGAGACGAGAAGCGCGGCATTGGCCTCTCTTCCCAGACAGCTCATCTCTGCGAGCTGCTGGAGGCTGGCAGAGAGAAAATACACACCGGGGGGTCTGGCTTTGGAAAGTTGCTGCAGCACTTCGACTGAAATATCTGACCTTGGTGCCGAGTTCATTTTCAGATGCTCAGAGTTGCTTGTTTTCTGCTGCAGCACGAGTAAAGAAAATATGTGACCTGTTAAAATATTAATCTCTAAACTCTGCTGATGTCTGATTATTTGGATTATTATAGTGAAGCGCTATGAAGAACAGTGACATTTTAAACCTGCAGAAACAAGCTGTGACGTATCATCACTTTTTGAGCAACTTGTCTCCTATAATTTTTTTAGAATTTACTTTGCTAGTGGTCCTGCGTGTCATTCATTTTAGGCAATATGAATAATATTAATATATAATAATATGATTAATATATAAATAAAGCAGTGTGAACGTGCTGTGTTTCATGATCCAAGGCCCTGTTGATTTTTCCATCATCACACCACATCATCTGTCTCTAACCTTAACCAAACGTAACCATAATAATGTTTAATCATTCTTGGGTCACTGGTGTTTTATTACAAGAGCAAATATAATATAATACAATAATAAATCTTGGAAGTGAACGTTTTGCTGATAAGTTTGTATAAAAAGTTTACAACTTACCAGACACGTTAATTAATAACTTTCCCTGATAAAAACACAGTCTGTGCTGTATTGTGCTTCCTTCAAAATGGATTTGAAGAAAAATCAGAAGCACGTATGCACATTTAATTTCCAGTTCTTATTTAGTCATCTTGCAGAAATGGAGCAAGTCGTGTTTCCGATCACCTGACAAAAGTTCAAAATTCACTTTCTTATAGATTTGTTTTGGCATCCATCAACTCCTGAGACAAGTATCTGCTATGACAGAGAAAGAAAACAGGAAAGTTGTCGGGTGAAAAACCAAAATAATGAAGTGGAAGATGCTGAAAAGCTTTGAAGAGCTGCAGGAAACTGTGGATTTGGTTGATATTCTCT
This sequence comes from Centropyge bicolor, assembly GCA_037975185.1. Taxonomy (NCBI): domain Eukaryota; kingdom Metazoa; phylum Chordata; class Actinopteri; family Pomacanthidae; genus Centropyge; species Centropyge bicolor. The sequence continues at coordinate 3,023,652 of JBBMOC010000001.1, forward strand.
TTGGGTTCATGACTTTGGACAACACCTTTCACAAAATGCGTAGTTATGAAATCAATTGTTAATAAAAACAATGAGATTATTGTAGCTTTAAACCTTCATGCATTTTTTTACAATAGTGACGCTTCCACTGCTTTCGTTATTTTACTCCACACTCACGTAAAACCTTCGTGAGGTTAGTTTTAAAATTTGTATTATTATGTCAATTAATGTAATTATTTTTATCGTATTCAAGTCAAATTTATGTAAAAATGCAGCTGGACAATGGAAAAACAGACGTTAAAATATAAAAAGGTCTTTTGCAGTGTTTCAGATGCTCAGACTGAAATAACTAAAACATATTAAGAAAATCCCATTAAATCCTGGTCCAGTTTAATTTTGGTGATGCATGTTTAGAGAACTAGCTGCGGCTCTGTCAGCCAATATTTACTGAGGTCTAATAAGGAATCAATGAGCTGTGTGGATGAAATAATAGTTTAAAGGATTTTTTGATTCATTCGAATTTGCTTGACTAGATAAGCAAATTAAGAAAATTAAGAGTATTCTTTCAAATGGACCCGTTCTCTTTCATCCATTGATTCCTATCCCCCAGACACAAACAGGCTGGGCCAATGAATAAACACTGGACCATTTCAGTTCTTAGAAACAGTCTCAGAGCGAGAGGCCTAATTCAAGTAACATCCTTTCCAAGGGATCGATTCCGTGAAGAAGCATAATGCTATGCTTGGTTGTTCAGCTCGTCTCAAGAAAGCAATTCCAGCACCACCGGCGGCATTTGTTACTGGGTTGTCTTAGAAAAAACCCTGCTGCATGAAGTTATTGTGCTGCCATGTCATAGTGGAGAGGCATTTAAAACAATGCAACGACTGCTTGGGGGGCAATTAAACCCAGGTCAGGGCTGATTTATGACCCATTTCAATGACATGACAAACTCGATTGCTGGTGCATATTTGTATGTGGACATGCACATGCACACACACAGAGATCATCGTTGACATTTTCACACTTGCATTGTGTTTACCAAGGTCGTTTGTTCTATAGGAGAGCCGCATGTAAACAGCCACTGGAGGCTTTCATTGTTAAAGCATCGGTTCACATTTTTTACAACACTGACATTCCTATATGAACCTTGAGAGAGTTTTTGGTTGCTGTAATTGTTCCTCCTGTGCAAGACCTTCCCTTTAAAAGCAGTATAAGAGAAAGTCCACAGACAAAATAATCCATGTTTGTGTTCAGCTGAAGCTAATATGAAGCTTCAAATCAGACTAATCAAGTGAGGATCTTCCACAATTACAGTCTTTTTAGTGCCGAATTCTCTCTTTGTGGTTCCCTTGGACAGTTTCCTGGTTGAGCTGTGCTGCAGGAACAATCAGAAGAGAGAAATTTGGCTCTGAAAAGACTGTAACTCTGTGATGATACCCACCTGATTTGCCAAGAGACAGCTGAACCCTGGTGGCAGGAAGTTTGAGTGTTGCATTGACTCAATGTCGAACCTTGAACCCTGATTCCAAAAAAGCTGGGAAGGTGTGTAAAACAATTAAAACATAATGTGATAATCTGCTGATCCTCTTTGACATATACACAATTAAAAACAGTACAGAGACAATTTATGTAACGTTTGACCTCATCAGCTTCATTGATTGTTGTAACTAGAAAAGCACTCGGAGAGCGCAGACCTCCGCCAAGCAGCACAGTTCCCCCAGCTTATTGTGACTTACACCCCAAAATATTAGTCCTAACTTTGATTTATTAATTTCAATGGATTCCTGGGCCATAAAAACATACCGTTAGCAATTGGAATCACATCGATATCATTATTAGTTTAATAGTTATCCCCAAAAATCGACATTTCCATAATGGCGGTTTTCCGGATCACCTCCAAAATCGTTCATCAGTTGTTCCTTGTCCCAGAAAGGACATTTCCTGAAAATTTCATGAAAAATCTGTCCATAACTTTTTGAGTTATGTTGCAAACAAACAAACAGACAAACAAACAAACCAACGCCAGCAATAACATAACGTCCTTGGCGGAGGTAAAGATCTGCTTATTCTGAATTTGATGGCAGCAACAAGTTTCAAACAAGTTGGGACAGGAGCAACAAAAGACTGTGAAAGTTGTGGACTGATCCAAAAACACCTGTTTGGATCAGTCCACAGGTAAACAGGTTCATTGGTAACAGGTGATAGTATCATGAGTGGGTATGAAAGGTTCATTCTGGAAAGACTCGAGGATGGAGAGAGGTTTAACACTTTGTGAAACACATGATTGGATACAGGATTTTACTAGATGAGCTTTTTGGGGAATCAGGGCTCTGTTTAAATCAATATGCAGAACAATTATAACACTTACAGACGCTCAGTGTTTAACTATCAACCAAACTGCAGCAGTGAGTCAAACTCCAGCCAGAAACAGTGTCTGTCTTCTGTCTCACTCTTGTACACGAATTAATCTGGCGAGCCCCAAATCCCCCAAGCTGCTCTCTTTGGTATTCTTTGCCGTACAAGCAGCAGTTTGGGATGTACAGGACGCGTCGAAGGCAGTGAGTGTGTACGAGATCTGGTATCGGCTGCAGTCGAGTCCAGTCGTGTCGGGTTCGTACCGAGCAGCGAGTGAAAGCAGCCACTTTAAGCCCGGAGGGGAAAACATGAGCCACCTGAACTGCTAGAAGCTAAACTCTGTCACATAGTACTCGAGTGAGTCTTTAAGACAGTTGAAGGTTGTAATGCTTCAGTTTTGATCGCTGGCAGTTAGTTTGATGAAATATAAAAGCCGAGCCTCTGGAGAAGGCCAGAGGTTTTGTCAGTGTCAGACCAAGAGTAGATATTGAGGCATGAATCCGTACAAAAGACTTGTTTGTTCATTGTTTACCTACACGGCTGAACTCTCATATTAGCTTCAGCTGAACCCGACAACAGAGTCTTACACTGAACGAGGACGGAGATGTCTTGTCCTCCATCACTTACAACAGAGCCACATTGGAGCCAGTATGGAAAAGATGGAACACTCAAAACGTTCAATGCACAAACAGGCAGGTGAATACTGTTATAAGACTGATTCAAAAAAAATGTGAACCCATCCTTCGAGCTATGCAACCTTCACACTGCACGTTAACAAACCTATCACAATACAAAGGGCCGCCTGTGTCACGTCACCCGAACACGACGTCAGCCGGCGATTGATCCCAGCGCAGGAAACAGCCTGACCCAGGCTGGCAAGACTTTTTCAATTATTCACCGGCCCTCGCCCTTGGCCCGAGGCTGTTCAACTCTTTTACTGTTGCTCTCTCTCTATACCTCATCGCTCGCTGTATTCATGAATAAAAAAACACGGGGGGAAGGCTCGACGTGATCCACCCCCACAGTTATCAGAATTCACTCCTCGAATCGGAAAAGTTTCCCGTTGCCTCGCTCTCTCTCTCTCGCTCTCTCGCTCTCTCTCTCTCTCTCTCACTCTCGCTCTCTCTCTCGTGCAGCAGTCGTCAGGAGCCTTAAGCTCCGAGTCCTGATCAAAGTAGATCAGTTGAGATTATGCACTTGTGCTTCTGGTCTAACCTTGCACACAAGGGCGGGTATTTGTTTCACTGCAGGGGAGACAATAAGCAAACATTTCTCGAAGGGGAAATCCTGAAAAAGGACGACAACGGTGCGCTATATAATGCAGGTTGGTTTCACTGGTTAATACATCAACTAGAAGACATTTGCCACTTGCAAATTAGTGAACATAAACAGGATTCAACCACGATGGAGGTCTGGTTACAATTGTTTTATTCTACTTAGTGGTAGAAGTAAAGAAAATGTCTGACACATCCTTAGTTTGGAATTAATCTGTCCAAATAAGCTTCTCACCGATGATTCTGATTCCCTGTTATTTTTTATCCCGTCTGTATTCAGCTAAGGCCCGCCCCTGCCTGCCTCTGATTGGCTCTGACCCCAACATTGTTTTCTAACTCGAAAAAATATATCTTATCGTGCCATCTAACAGTGAGATGGAGTGAGTACTAGAATATTATACTCAAGTAAAAGTACTGCTTTTAACTCAAGTTACAAATGTACTCTGAGTAAATGTTACTCCCTTACATCTTATTAAGTTATGGACGGGAGGCATGTAAATACACATTGGCCTTCCTGTGTACAGCCTCACTGGAGTTAACCAGAAAAGAGAGAAAACTCAGAGAATTAAATGAAAGAATGACCAACACTCAATAAAAAAGAGCTACATGGACACTGTGGCAGGTGCATCGAGCAATATGAGGCTACAGTAATGAAATAACCGCCACTTTAACAGCTGAATAAAACATCACCAAAACAGAAAACACCAAGACGTAGGAACAATATAAACTCCACAGCTGCTGCAGCCGCAAACACACATATTAAAGCAAAGAGAGCTGCACAGATTCTGCACACCATGTAGCACACACACACACACACACTGCAGTTGCTCTGTTTTTTGTACTCACCTGTCGGAACGTCATCCTGTGAGTCCTGTGCAATAAGAGCTCCTCCACAATCTGCTCCTGGTTCACCTTTGCTTGACCTTTCTCAGTTCATATACCATCCAGTCCTCGCTGTCCTATTTCAACCAGGTCCGAAACAGCAGAAAGTCCTCACACACCTCACTGAAGGAAGAAGCTCATAATCAGTGTAGCACAGGAAATCACCTGCAGGATCCACTGTGAGCAATTCAGCATTTAACCAAACCAGTATGCACCTGTTCGGTGTTCTTGGGTGTGTTTGATTTGTGTCACTTAGCGTGCTGCCCGGGTGGTGCACAGTGATGTTTTAGACAACAGTGAACTTCTGATAGTTTGCAAAGACCCTTTGCTGTTTCAATATGATAATGTTGTTGTGTATTTAACCAGAACCATAACATTTAATGGTTTGCAGAGTTTGGTGTGGTGACAGCTCTGACCTCAACTCTCATCACACATTTGGGATGAACTGGAAAGTCAACCACTAACCAGAGCTTCTCATGCAACATCATCACCCGACCTCACTGAAGCAACTAAATGGGAAAAAAATCCATGAAACCAGGTTCCAAAATCTGGTGAAAACAGAAGAGTGGAGGCTGTAAAAGCAGCAGATTTAGATTTGGAATGTTGAACAATCACATATGAAGTATTTCCTTGTCCACATAGTTTTGGCCATGTCATGTCTTCTGAGTACATTATGCAACAAAATGACTGTTGATGAAAGCGTCAGGCCTGCAGCGGTCGTCTGAGAGCTGAAACAAAGAGTGGTATGGCTGCGGGACCAGCTACTGCAGCAGCTTGTTTCTCATCAGGATTCGCTTGTTTAATCGCTTTTCAAACTGTAATAAAATAATTTCACTGTGCAGACATCGCTCTGCTGCACCCGTGATATCACAGAGGAAAACACGTGTCCCCACCCCCCTCGATGCTTCATGTTTTGCCATTTCAAAGGTTTCTGTCTATATGACTTAACATCCTCTTTTTTCAGAGTTTCCCCTCTCGACTGAAACGAGGCTGTGGAGCAGCGAACGTGTCCAACTGAGCCTCCTGATTACAAGCTCTATTTATCAGCTTTCCCGACACCGGTGGTCACGTAGGATGCTTTGCTCCTGTGTTCAAAAAAGCATTTTAAATGTAAGCCTGCTGCTGAAGGTGAATATTTCTAACTTTGATGTGCTCGGGTCGAAAGATTATTTATGCAATCTATAAGTTACAGGAGGCTGTTTTTGATGTGCTATCTGCCTTCCACCAAACTGAACGCTGCTTTGCTTTCAGATTTATTTCCTGTTGTGTTAAACTGCTGTTATTGCAAATCATTTGAATATAACTTTGAATATCAGTGTCTCCATTTTCAAAATGACTCAGTCTGAAATCTGAGCTGAAGTCACTATGGTCTTTGATTTTATTTTCGCTCTCAGTTCAAGTCTCCCTGCTCCGACTGTCGAGGACATTTTGTCTCTGATTCACAGTTCTGACTTTTTTTTTTTTTCCGACGACAAGGGGTCAGTCTTTGAAGAGCGGCCACTTTGATCCATCACTCTAACTCCAGTTAACTAACTTTATATAACTCAGGATTCTACTGTATTTGCAGCAGTGCAGTGCAGAAATGAAATATAACTTAAATTGTCTTTGGGAATTTGACTTTTTATGTAGCTCCACCATTAGTTTGATATTATTATCGTCATTATGGAAGAGATGACTTCGGATAAATTTCGGATAGAGTCAACTCCCTTATATTGTACTGGCAAATCGTTGCAGTCAAGTGTCAAATAAAGTGTCTTTAAGTGTTTGTATGTAAATTGATGTAGTTGCTAATTGGCTAAATGCACACAGACTTTAGGACTGATTGCCTGACAGCTCATGGTCTGATTGGCCCAAGTTTTACCTGATGTAATATTCTATTTTTGAAATCCAGAGTCAGAGACAGTTAAAGCAAGCCTGACTAAGATGATGAACATGTTAAACCACCTGCTAAACGTCAACGTGTTACTATTGTCATTTCGAGCTTTTTGAACCCTACGTTCATGACGACTTGGAAAAACACTGCCTTTCATTCAAAAACTTGACTCAGGTTCGACTTTGTCAATCAAGACACTGTGTTGGACAGTCACATAATAAGCTGTGATGACACTCCAAAGCTGTAAAATCCTGCCTTTAAGCCTTTAAACACATTAAAACTGGACTTGCTGGATCAAATTTCTTTGTCTCATCGGTGCCTTAAACAACACAGCTCCTCCACTGCTGTTTGAATCTGAGCACAGAGCTGCTATCTTATCTGTGGACTCTTGGCAAATCAGCAAGTGTTGTTCCAATGCTGTGATAAAATATTGTTCAATGTTATCTAAGTCCCAGCATTTACCACTTTTAACCTAGCGCCAGCTTGTTGTCCTTTTCGAACACACTGAATCCGCCGACGCTGTCGTGTGGTTCATGGTGAGAAAACAAGAGCTCAGCTTTTAAAATCTTTAACCCAGATAGTAGATGCAACAGTAACACACTCGTGACAGGACGCATTGTGTGTAAATCTGTTTTAAATGTGCTGGCAGAGGAGGAGAGGGCTTTACTGCGCGTCAGGACGGCTGACATGTGGCTCCACGCTGCAGCAGCTCTGACTACCTGCCTGCGTGGACTCTGCGTGGAATACAATCTCACCACAGGGCTCGGATAGCTCCACAGATCAATACTGCCAGGGAGGAATGAAATAAATAGTCTTTCTTACCGGATTACTGCAGTGACAGTATTTTGCTTACATGAGTAAAATGAATTCTCCCAGGCAGCCGTTGAGAGAGATGTAGAAACAATAAAGAGGGAGAGCGTGAGTGGACTCTCGCAGGGCGATATCACATCTCATAAAAATCTGGAGGAAATTCATGGACATAAATGGGATTTAGGTCGAGGAGGGGAAGAGGAAGGGAGGGGTGATATATGTTCAGCTCCTTTTATGTGACTCAGCAAACCAGCTTCATACAGTGAAAGGACAGTATTTTATTCTGTAACCAGCTTATGAGAGGAAGCTGTTTCTTTCTCTGGCAGTAAGCAACACAAAGCTTAAATGTCGACTTTTGCAATGGGAGTCTGGTTCAGCTTGTTCATGTGGAAAATCACATTAGAGTCTGTATTAAATCTGGAAAACCTGACCGAGGACTTCACTCACATTTCACATATTTAGCAGGGCCAACATCATAAAAATGGCGCCCCAGTAAATAAATGTGATAACCCCCCCTGAGATCACTTCCCCTGTTTTAAAAATGCTTCCTCACTATTTTCTGAATAATCACATTGGGTTTGTTTTGGATCAGCACTCCAGCGAAAAAAAGAAATCGGCTGTTGAAGCAAAAAATTTTCTCTCCCAAAGTATCAAAAATACTTTGAAATCCCGCTTTGAGTCGAAGCAGTGCCGGTTTATTTAAAGAGTCAAATCTCGAGATCTGTGACAAAAGTTCTCATGGTGAGTCATAAATTGCAGTTTGTGGTTGGAAAAGGAAGTTTTAAATTTGTATTTGTACTAAATATGAAAAAATATGCAGCATGTATGAATTAATAATTAGTGTGCAAAAGAATGAGCTGTGGGTTTTTCCAGAGGACCAGCAGAGGATTAGTCAGTGCAAACAACCTGTCTTTAAGACTGTTGTCATGACTTATCAGTGTTGTCCTGACAAAAACGTTTGACATCAGCAAAGTCGAGCCTCAAACCTAATTAAAGCTTCACGAGGCTTCAAATAAATTCTCCTTTTCATTGGGCTTCAAAACGGCCCCCAGCTACGCTTGTGATCAGCTTCCCTGGACTCAGCAGCCTTTGTTCGAGCATTGTATTCTTAGTCATCCCTAAACTCTCATCAAAGGCAAACTTCACCCTCCAAAATAACCAGCAGGGACAAACTTCCCTTCAGAGCTGCCTGATTCTGTATTCACACTGAAGACAAAGATCTGAACAGGCGTTAATCTGAACATTTCAAACTAAGGTGACATTGAAGACATAAATCGATGTGATTCACTGAGTTGAGCTTCATGCGTTTCTCACCATCAGCGTTCGTATATTGGACATATTTTACCGCTATGGGGAAATTTTTACTGCTCGCTGTGCATGTACACAACATTTTTCAAAGTATCCCTTTGAAGAGACAACTTTGAAAATTATCTCTGCTCTGCACATAAATTCCCTCAACTGTTGTCAGCAGAACATCCACTTCCCTGCCTCTTTATTCATATTAATTTACATGCACATGGAGCGATGGGAAATGAAACAGTGAACCTTTGTTGAGCGAGCTGGTGGTGATGCTCTAATGAATGGCTCTCTCATCCCTGAGATGCAGTTTGTGACTGTGACTTGCAGCTTGTGGCTGACACATTGGGGGTGACACAATGAGACGAGGCTTGTGGAAAGACGGGAGAGCGGAGAACCCAGATAAAGCTGCTCCGCTGAGCTGCCAGCAGGGGGTCTTTGAGTTGTCTCCAGGAGAGGGGCGGAGGGGGGAATTTTGGGAGGCAGAGCTCAGAGTAAACAGTATCTGCCGAAAAACAACAACAGCAACAACCGCGCTCCCTAATCAAGTGGCTTTATTGAAATGCAAAGCCTCGCTCCTTCGGTTCCCCACGAAAAAACCCAGAGTGATTAAAAGTGAAATACATTATATGCACCATTACTCCACCTAAATTACATGTTCAAACACCAGCTAAGATTTTACAACATCATATAATTAGGCATTATTAGTGTCATCGTGAAATATGGCATCAGACAGGGCTGGATCTGAGGCTCCTCTCTCTCTCTCTCTCTCTCTCTCTCTCTCTCTCTGTTAGTTTTCTGTCTGTATGTTCTAATCCATCCATGGATGCCCTAAATCCCAAACACTGGTTTGTGTTAAGCCAAGTGGAATTATAAAAGGGCAGCCACTGGAGGGAAAGCAGCGAAGACAATGTCAAGTCGAACAATTATGAGATCCATTTTAAATCTTAAAAAGTAAAGCAGCCATAGTGTACACCCTAATTAACAATTTCAGGGACACAGTTAACCTTAAATTAAATAGAACACACATGACCGAACAAATACACACTTTCATTCATGTATTAGATCAAGATTTTGACATTTTGGGAAACACACTTATTCGCTTTCTTGTCAAGACCACTTGTCAACACCTACTATATGTCCACTATAAAGAAGGTTATAGGCAGCCTATTATTTTACCTTGGCATAAAGACCTGATGCAGTTAGTCTCAGCCTGACCAAAGGAAACAGTCTGCAAACCAGCATCTCTCACAGTGAACTCGCATTATTGCAGAAAAACAGCTTTTGTCATTTTTACACTTCAGCTTTCGCACAAATTTAGCAGGAAACATAAATAGGGAGTTTCAGAGGTGCCGATTTTGTTCAAGACAGATAGAGACGCTTCAGGTGATTGACCATACAGACATGAGAGTGTATGAGTCTTCTCATCTAACGCTCATCTAGAACTGCTAACTTAAAAATAACAGGCCTGTAGATGTTTTTGCTGCGAGGAATACAAAAAGCTATTGATATGGAGGCTTAGCTCTGGCTATACTGGTTTTAACTGAATACCATCCATCACATGCGATGGGAACATATTTTGGCTGAGAGGTGCTGCTCAGTATAAAAGTGCACGTGTGACTATGTATGTGGACACACTTACACACTTTCCTTCAGCCGGGCGGGGCTCAAACACTGGCAGCTGACAGTGGCACTGTTTGTGGCAGCTGCTGGTTCAGATGCATGGATGTATAATAATTAACTGTTTACTGGCAGTTTTGATGCTAGTGTGAAATGATGAGTGATTTGATGGTGACAGGAAGTGCAGATGCTGTTTTGGTTGTTCTGGGGCTTTTAGAAATGAAAAAAAATCATCATCAAAAACGATCATTTCTGCACCATTGATGAGTTCCCATCAAATCGCTGATCCTGATTGTGACACTTGACACCTGACATGATGGTGTCGTCACATCAGGTTGAAAGAATGAATTCAATTTGCACAGGTTAAGCATCAGGCACCTGATCATATTGTTCAAATTGTAAAAGCAAATGTAAAAGAATTATAGTTATGTCACCCTTCCCGCCCAGCCTGCGATACATGCAGTATCAGCCTATTTACCATTTGGGCCGATCGTCTCCTTTGAAGCTGTTATAACAGTAAAATCAGGTCAGATCTCCAGGCTCCGCTCACACAAGTTGAAATACAGCACCAACACAGTATTTCACAGAGACAGAAATATTATTCCACGTCTGCTATACAGCATGACTGTAAACAATATATTGTGTCTAAAGTCTCAGCGCTGAGGTCTTATTTCACTTGTTGGCTCAGAATCGTCTCGGTTCTTTACAGCCTGCCAAATCACCACGGGCACCGCTGAGAGAAGCAGAAGCACTCCTCTGGGAAATTTTTTTTTCTCACGCCGTTTGTTGTCCCTGATCACAGACATAATGCAAACATCCAGAGAAGGCGAAGCAATTCAGCTGCACCATAAAGATGTCTCATTGGAAACCGATAACAAACACCTAAATTTGGACACGAGGAAGTGCTTTTCAGGAATTGCAAAGAAAATTGAGTCCAGAAACCAAACACGGTTGATTTAGTGAGTTTAATCATCTATTGATCAGGAATCTGCAGAGCTGAAGTGAGGTGTAACAAATAAAGTCTTGATCTGCTGTGTCCTGCTAATAGGGTTTGATTACAAGCCTTTATATGTGTGCTTGATAAAACAGATTTATGGCCGTGGCTGCTCTGAAGTCTCCACCCAGGCACAAACCCTGGTTCCTGTGAAACTGGACTGAGGGTCACAGTCAGTGGTCATGAATTAATAAAGCAGCCTCTTACACACTTAAAAGTTTAGTTTCTGGACTTTTCTTGTAGACTTTGGTCAGCAGGCGGGACGGTAAACACTGTGAACGCAAAACAGTGAGCTGAAAGACACCAAAATACTCACAGAGCTGAGTGTAACTGAGTTGGGTGAGTTTGGTTCATAACAACAAGCGAACATCTTGGCACTATACATAATAATTTGACCCAGTGTTTATATGAAAATACTGATTAGTTTGACAAAATGGATCCTTCAGTATCAAGAAAGTAAACAGAATTTTCTCTCATCCAAAGTCCTTGATTTTCTTTAGATAGAATTGAGAAGACTTGAACATGTGAAAACAGAAAACATATTCAATCAAAAATCTAATACAGAAAATAAGCTTTATCCTTTGTGCCGTTTGACTCCACCTTCACCTTCTGCTTAACTCTTAATAATACTAATAAGTGGGGAGGTGGGTGTGTGGATGTGTGAGGGAGAAAACTGGAGATGTAGCTGCAGCTGTGTGTGAGCAGCAGGTTTGCTATGATCCAGCAGCTCCGTTAGCTTTTTTAGTCTAATAGATAAAATGCCACAATGATGCAAAAGCAAGCAGAACAGCCATCACAAACGTAGCTTCCAGTCTTCCCCTCATTAATCACTGCTGTGGGCGTCGGCTTTGTGCCTCTGCATTAACTGGCTGAACTGGAGTCTGCAGCTGCTCTCACCTGTTCCTCAGGTGGGGGTGGGGGGGTGAATTACTACGATCAGATGGCATCAACATTCTTTCCAACACTGATGTGTTTCATCACAGTACAGTCATATCATTTAATTTACAGCTAGAAAAATGAATCTAAGTGTGCAGCTCGTCTTAATACTAATACTAAACTAATTTCTCAGCAGACCAACATTCTGTTCAGCCTCTGGTCGGAGCACAGTGTCGATTAAAGGTTAAATCCAGCTCAAAGATGCCTCAGACAGAAGTGTGGAGAGTACTTACAGACGATAAGAAGACACATCCCTCATCTCTGGTTGCTGCTGACACTCCGCAGAGAATGTTTCTCCTGTCGTGGGATCTGGAGGTTTTAACCTGTAAAAACCAACAAGTCATTTTTATATCTACTGTACAGTCACGCCTGTTTGTTCCAACTGAAGTCACAACTCTTTGAAACAGGTCATGAAGAAATAGTTTCATGTTATAAAAAGCTAGATAAATTTCTTAATCAGCAGAGCTCTGAAGTGAGCACCACTCTAACAGGAGTAAATATTACATTTGTTGGGGGCCACTTTCATCAAGGGATTAATACACATTTGATGAGCTGGTGAACAACAACAGGATTTCACTCAAACTAGTTATGAAAGTTTGTGCCGCCCAGTTTAACAGCGCAGCTCACTGATGGGTTGTTACACACAAGCTTTAGAAACATCGAATATTTGTTTGTTGGATAAATTCATTGATGGTTTTGGTTTTTTCGTGGAATCTGTTTGAAGTAAGAAAAATACAAAATATGATCAGGATGAAGTTGCAACTCTGCTTTTTCAGAACTAGTTGTTCTCATCTTTCTGATTAGGGGGCGAGGCATCCAACATTTCCTAAACATAAATTTGGGAAGAGAAATAACCCAGGATTCCAGGAGAAACTGAAAATAAAAATGTGCACCATTATCCCAATATTTAAACAACTAAAACCACATTTAATTTCTTGGTCAGACACGTCGTAAAAACCACCCTCAATCTTCAACCAGCCATTTAAATAAATAATGATGTTCAGTGCATGAGAGCTGAAATTTTTCATTTGCATAAAAGCTTCAGTTTCATATTTGCTCTTTGGAGAGAAAAAAGACATTCAACTCTGTAAAACATCAACTTGACATGCATCAATTCTAAAGCCGGTTTCTATCTGACGGAGCACATTACTCGCTGGCTGTGCTGAGGTTTCTCCAGGCTGGAGAACCACATGTGAACCCCCGTGGTGAGCTGCGTGCAGGCTGCATAAATATTTTGAGACAAAGTGGCCTTAAATTTTAATGGAGCTGGTATTACTCTTCAAAACAAGTTTAATCTTTAAACAAAATTGACGGGCTCGTGATTGAATCCGCCCGTTTCTACAACATCAAGATGCCAGTGGTGAAATTTGTAAATTGATCCGTAAGGAATGAGATGGAAGATTCATTGCCATCTCCAAAGGTTTGTATGAGACAGGTGCAAAAACACGTTTTCTAAACGGGCAGAACCGGCTTCATTCAGATCATTGCATAAATCATAGTCACATGTAAACTGAAAAATGGTCTTAAGGTGCCATTAAAGATTCATTAGCACGTTCAGTTTTTATAAATGAGGCTGCAGGTAATTTTTGCACATCAGATCAGTTTTCACAACATGAATTCAGCGTGTGAAATTAAAGGCTGACTTTTCTTACTGAGGAATTGATCAATCATCTTGCGTTCGGTCTAACAGTTGGATAGAATCACTTACTGGACTTAAAGAGTAACCTCGAAGGTATCAGAGATGCTTATGTTGATAGAGTAAGAGTCATGTGACCTTGCTGAAACTTCACATTCTTCATCAGGCCGCTGCCACCTTGTTCACCTGGTTCCTCTTATTCTTCTCAGCATCATCCAGCCTCTTGGTTCATCATCTGACTCTGATGATGATCTGAACATAGTCAGCATGGATCAACCACAGGTCTTTATATAAGGCAACGGGTTTTTCTGACAAACAGGCAAAATCAACTTTTCACAGAAAATGTGAAAAGAGCATTATATGTATGTGCATTGTGATCTGTTTTTATTGTTGTTGTTGTTTTTTGGAGGAGATACAACCTTGATTCCAAAAAAGTTGGGAAAACAGAATGTGATGATTTGTTAATCCTTGTTGACATATACTCAATTGAAAACAGTACAAAGACAATAGATTTAATTTCAAATTAATTATGGTAATTAGTAAGAAACACATAATGTCAGTTTTCAGGTATTTAGATTTAAACACAATTACTGAACAAATTAAAATGTTGACCTCATGGTGGCGCTACATAAAGTCAGAGGATTTCCAAAGTCCCAAGAGAGGGTCAAATTTCTAAATTTCATCGTAATCAATCCTACATTTCGCTAAAAAAAACACCAACATGAGCCTCATGGTGGTGCTAGAGGAAAGTCAGAGGATCACCAAAGTCACCAAATGTCTATACAAAATGAATAATTGAGATATTTCAGTGTGGACTGAAGTGATGGACAAACAGACTTTACCATCTCGAGCATGGTGAAGCAGAGAATATTCAGAGATTATTATGAAGCACTTGATTTTTGAGTTCACTGTTGATCGACACTATTCTCCCAAAGCTCAGAGCACAAAGGAAACGAAGAAGCTGCTCACAGCTGGAAAAAAATCTAATTGTGGATTTTGGTGAAAGAGCTCCAATAACACCTCGGAAAAGACCAAAATAACTATTTTGGAAAAAAAAAAATCATTTAATTGTGTCTCTGGTTGTGTTTAATTGGCAGTGGCAGAATAAAGTTGTATTTACACTGTTCACATACTGAAGCATTTCTTACTGGTATAAAACAGTCAAGTGTAAAGTTTATTTCTTGGAGAACAACTGAATAAAAGACTGTAAGGATTAATGCTGTAAACATTTGGTATGGACAGTTTGGAAGTGGAACGCAGTCTGTGGAGAGACTGTGCTGAGTTCAGAAGAAACTGGACACAAATGAAGTGTAGCTGAGGAAACGGCAGACGAAAAGACAGACAGGAACGAGTGCGCATGATACTCGAGACCTTATTATTATTATCTGGGGAACCATTTAAAAGATCCAGACAAGGAGCGGAGACGGCGTGAAGAGCTGCTGACAGACTTACAGTAGCTTTATGTAATGTTCAAGTTAAGAGCTGAGGCTACAGAACTGCAAAGGAGGAAGACGAGGGTGAAGGTTAACGGCAACAGCTTATTGAAAATCCAGACAGCCACAATCCTCAAGTATCAAACCACCACGTGTCACTGGACTTCAAACACT
This sequence comes from Centropyge bicolor, assembly GCA_037975185.1. Classification (NCBI taxonomy): domain Eukaryota; kingdom Metazoa; phylum Chordata; class Actinopteri; family Pomacanthidae; genus Centropyge; species Centropyge bicolor. The sequence continues at coordinate 3,038,914 of JBBMOC010000001.1, forward strand.
AAAGAGTCGGCGGACAAAGGAAATAAAAGATTTCTTCTTAAGGCCTCCGTCAGCTCGGTGCAGTGAAACAAAGAAAAATACAGCCTGCCAGCTGTGAGCATCTCGCCAAACAAGCCAGTCAACAATCGAGACTGACAACAGCTGCAGCAAACAACAGTGGGGGGAAAAAACCCACAAGCCAAAACATTAGAAAAGTTATAAAAAGAAAGTCTAGATGGGAATTTAACAAAAGAAAATGAAGCAAAAAATCAACACATGTTTCACAGCCACATTTCAACATCACTGTAAAGAGGTCTATCAATATAAGTAACATCCTCAACAGTCAAGTCTGACCCAACAATAAAACATGAGCACAACTCACCATTCCCCGGACTTTAAATGAAACTTCCACAGGCGATTTGAATTGTAGAAAGATGAGAAATGGAAAACCAATCTTCCACAGCTGCAGTGAAAAATAAGTGCAGCAGGAGCAGTAATTTACAGGCCATCAGCTGGCCCGTAAAAGTTACGACCACAGGCCATCCAGGCATGCTCAGTTTAACGAGGACCTAATGAAAAAAGTACAGTCTCTCGCTGATAATGGCAGCACATGTAGATGCTTTTCTCCATCTTAAGAGCAAAGAGCGGTGACGCTGGTTGCTGCTGTGTGAATCTTCTTGATTGGATTCAGTCTTCAATGACAACAAGTAGGAAGATTTCATCAGTGTCTGTCTCCAAGAAGATTGTTTCCCATAGTTGTTTAAAAGATGAGGTAATTATTTTATTTATGCAGTGTCTGATTCAGTGTGTTTAACAAGTGTGTGGATTCAAATTAAGCTCAGTGGAATCTAAACATGAAAAACACCAAAAATGAAAAAAGAAATCTAAGTAGAAATCATAAACCTGAACCAAAACTATAAGCAAGAAAAAATAGCTAAATTTACTGTTTTACTATATGTATCTATTTATAGTCAACTGAGCCTAATTTGACTCCATAAATTATTCCTCCTTGGTTTCTATGAGTCTGAAATTGTGGGGTTGAGTGTGGGAGACAAATGGTGCTGATTTATTCATTTACTTATTATAGAACTGTTCAGTTCAGTCTTTACTGTCCCACATAGCAAATGTATTTTTGCAGCAGAAGTAAGACAGATGGAAAATATATATATACATACACACAATCCAAATTCCCAAAATGTCGGGGCGCTGTGCAAAACATAATTAAGAACAGACTGTGATCATTTGCAAACAAACTGTGTTCACCAACAGCAATTTTACGTGTTCATAAGAAGCCCATGTGTTAATATCATTTATCCAACCATGTGTTCACAAAGTGTTGAACCTCTCTCCATCCTCGCTTGTGAACAACTGAGTCTTTCCAGGATGAACCTTTCATACCCAATCATGATCCTATCACCTGTTACCAATGAACCTGACACCAAACAGGTGTTTTTGGATCAGTCCACAACTTTCAGTCTTTTGTTGCTCCTGTCCCAACTGGTTTGAAACATGTTGCTGCCATCAAATTCACAATAAGCAGATATTTACAACAATCAATGAAGCTGATGAGGTCAAATATTAAATATATTGTCTTTGTACTATTTTCAGTATATGTCAGAAAGGATTAGCAAATGCTCACATTCTATTTCATTTATGTTTGACACTGACAGGTTGTGCGGCTCTATTTCACTACAGTGTAGAAAACTGGACAAATTTCCCATGAGCATTAGGGAAACTGAGTGTCAAAACACAGAGGTACCATCCGGGTTCAGTCAGAGCTTGTAAAAGCATTAAAGGTGAAACATTCAAACCAGGAATACGCACAGAGTTGTTCATACAAATAAATATGTTTTTGAAGAAAACATTGCTCTCATTAATATTTGATTATCTGGTCTAACCAAGGTTCTTAGTCTTTTCATAGCGAACCTCAGTGAAGACATGTTGACACATTATTGATACAAAACTCAATATCTGTGCAGGATGAATTCATGAGGGCAAACATGTCACTTGCAAAAATAAATAAGCTGCATAATTAGCACCAAATTATTCTGAAGGCTAAATTTAATACTTAAACAGATACTGATGATGTGATGTTACAGAGGCTGAAGGTCAAATCAACGCCTCCATTATTCAGAACCTAGTCTCTAATAAGACAACATTTCCATGTCGAAGCATGAGATTGATGACTCAAGTGACTTGGATTGGACGCAGTAGTTCAGTGTTTAGACTCAATAACAGGTGGTAATCAGGATTTTTAAGACCAGAGCATTGACTTCCAGCACAATCGCGTATTTACATTCACAACCTGCAGCCAGGCCACAAGACACGCCACGAGGGCAGTGACCTTGTTGACCTGACACTTGGTCCACAGCAGCTTTCACTGTGTCCTGAGCCTGAGGACAAGCAAATATTTACACTTACAACATCTGTGTCTTATTCAGTCTGGAAATGCTGTGCAGCTCTAAGCTACTAATCTCAGTTAAGTTACAGCTCCTTCTGTCTCAACGAGTGCAACCAAAGCTCTGTCCTCAAAAGACACCAAGAGACATCTGTGAGGTCCATGAGGGATGAATACATCAACAGAGCCACTAATCAAACACCATATTCAGAGGTCTTTATATGAAGCCTTTCAGATGGAGCCAGTTGTTATGAAGAGAAGACCCCATATTCAAACTTCTAAACAACAACATCTCCAAACTGCAGTCACATTTTTCAAGAAACTTTTTTTTTTATTAAAAAGTTATTCAATTAAGTATCTGTCATTTTGATTATAATGTTTTCTTATTCTGAGTTTGATGGTAGCAACATCTTCGGGGTTGTATTTTCCGTCTGACTTTTGTGAAGCTTTTGAGTGAAATACCAACTCGAGTTGTAAACATCATTGAAAATATATTCAAAAACACTCTCTGACTTTGTTGTTACACCGAACACTTGAAGACACTGAAGACTTCCCCAGATTCCCTCCCAACTTATAGTTAACGATCTCAGTCCAGTTCACAGTTGAGTTTTGAAACATCAACGGGGAGCAGGGAGGTGATTTTCTAACAAGTAAATAGTGACAGTGTTTGGGTCTGAATCTTTATCTTGAAACATAGATAGACTTTTGACGTCTCTCAGCACGTCTTCTCTTTGTCTTTGTTCTGTTTAGTAGTTTGTTTGTCTCTGACGAAACCCAACGTTTAATATTTCAGTATCACCAAATATTAAATACAGAGAAATAAACATATTCCTATGTATCCAGACTTTGTCGGGGGAAATATTTCATAAATATTTTTGGCTAATATGCACAAAACTCATCCATATTGTAATTCAAACACATAAATAATTCAGTTGATATGTGACCTTCGGTACAGATAATTTATGAGGTCCTATTTCAAACCAAAACAGTCTATTCATTGTTCATATTTTTTTTTCCCCTCAGCCATTAGTGGATGAATATTTGGTTGGTGAGTACCTCAATTCAATCCACACATATGAGAAACCAGACATAAACAATATCAATACTATGATTATATTACATTTTAGAAACAGATGCTTAACTGTAAGCCAAGAATAACTATGCTGACCATTTGAATATTAGTGGAGAGGATAAAAATGTATTCATTTGTACGTTATTGTTCGTGTTCATGTGATTGTGTGTTTGAGCATAGATAGATTTTAAAAGCTCTTAAACAACACTGTCCCCTGTTGGTGGTGTCTGCTGAACTGAATGACCTCAGCATGAGAAAACACAGTATAAACACACATATCATAAAAGAGGCGAGACAGCTATTTTCTTTAAACTTTCTTATATAATATTAAATACATTACTCTCTATAAATGTAACATTTATCCACATATAAAAGCATTTATTTCTATTTACACTCAACCCTCAAAAAGAGCCCTATCAAACAAACCAGCAACATCCTGGCACTATTCAAAAACATCCATTTCTGTTCTCAGATTCGAGCGGTGATTGTCGCAGCATTTCCTTCACATTTATTTAGCTGCCCAGCGACCCGACAGCAAAGGACCGACATCTTTCCTACAAATGTCAATATGAGACAAATTCATCATTTAACCTTATTGCTAAGCTCGTCCAAATATTAACACTTGCAAATGCCCATATAACCATTTTGTCAAATCATTAAACTGCAACATCCAATGGATTGAGTTTTGACATTTGCACCAAAGCTGCCACATCTACACAGATTTACATGAAACACTTGAGTATCTCTGAATTTTGGTTTTAAAAGTAATAAGTGTTGTACTGACATCAATATTCCTGAAATAAATGGTATGAAAAAGTGCACATTGTCCTTTTTAATATAAAGTGAGTTATTGTGTAGGACATGACATGATCGTGCACCATGTACCTAAACCAGAACCCTCTAACTCAGGGCTTCGTGTCCAACTATAATGAGCTAGAAAACAACAAATAACTTCATTGCTGTGAAGGAACCGTAATTTGGCTTCATAATACGAGAGTGACCTTATGACAAAGATTACAGTCACCAAGCTAATTCATGCTTCCACCTTGGATTTCTTCTTGGAGATTCTGGGTTTGGGGTTGGCTGACTCGGTAGGTTCTGGTGAACCTGGAGGATCAGTGGGCGGGCTGGGGGCTTTCTCCACGTCAGGTTCTGGCTCCAGGGGCATGGAGGGGCCTTTAGACACTCCTGAAAACAACAAAAGCATAACTATTGTCGGTGCTCATTAACATGAACATCTGTAACATTATTCAGGAACTTTAATGTGATTGGCTTGTGTTGTTTCTGTTCCCCTGTCGTCCATTGGCATGTCTGCATAATATCCAGCAGTATGGAACTTGATTCAGATTCTCTGAATTAAGATACAGTCACACTGCTCTTCCATCTGCTGCTCTGGCTCCCATTTACTCCAATTAAAGCCCACACAACAGACAAATTCAAGCAAGCGTTTCCTGTTTTAATGTGATCTCAAGCTGCAGACTGCGAACCTGCAGGTCAGAGGTCGCTTTCTTCATCCATGCACCAATAAATCCCAATAGAGGTTAAAAAAAAACCCCCACTGATGTACTGTGCGTTTCAAAACTGTGTGTTTATTCTAGCATGTGTCAGTACCTTGTTTTGTACAGCATCAGACTACCAGGCGACCAACTGTGGTGTCACAACGGCTCTGCAAAATATTTATTTATTATCCTTCTGTTGAACAGAAGCCTAATGTGACCAAATGTTTTAGACAAGTTAGACGCTGCATATAATTAGACTTTCCAGTTGTGACACTACATATACACTGAATTTAGATTGGATTCTTTAAATGGTGCAATATCATCGCATTAAAGAGAAAAGCAATAAGTAGAACCAGTTTGATGCTTTAAAAGAACTTTAACAACAAAGCCTTGGGACTAAACTAACTTATTCATAAACAAAACTTGCCTATTGAAAGATTTAAGTTACTTTCATTTAAACTAACTTTCTTATTAGCTTGACTTTGGCCACTGGTTTTTAAATCACACATTGCATTCTGTGAACGTTTGTGAGATTTCTTTACAAACCCAAAGAGCTCCAGGGTTAAGTTGTTTTGAATACACAGTGTCTGCATTTTAATAGCCAACAAGATACAGTAGGTCTCTGCCTGTCATGAATGAATCCTGACCTCCAGCTAAATGTATTTACAGACGAGCTGTTACTGCATAGCAATAAAGTCACCGACACCAGCAAATACATACCTCCACTTTAAATAGCCAGTATCTCTTGCAGTGACTTGATGGTATGCTCCTTAACATTGTCTCGCTGTTAAGTATTTACAGGCTATACATGTATATTCACAGGGCGCTGGTTGATAAACGCTGGTTGTTGAGTGTTAGAAAGCAGATCGATGGAGATGTGTAATTATGTAAAATGTCTGTCTCTGAACACGGATGCATTGTTCTGGTCTTTTTTGTAAACAGCTAAACAAAAGGGATAGAAAGCACAGCCCACAGGCTCTTGTGCAGAAAAGCACTCCTGTCCACTTACTTTTGAGAGCTGTAAGCTGCAACAATCATTTCAGAGTAGCCTTGAATTTATTAGCTTACCTGTCGTCATTTTCCACACCACTGACTTTCCTTTGTTGCCAAGAATATACATACACTGACTAGAAGTTCTTTTTTCACATATTCCATTTGGCCTTAGCCTGTATATTCAATCTGCTACAGCAGTTCAAACGAGAGGCCGTGAATACACAGGGAAGAGTTATTTTTAAGTTCTCATTTAAAATGAAAAATTGGGCTTTGGTTTAAAGGCAAAAGGTGACGACTGTGAAATTTGTCATCACCTGTCCTGCACTGAAAGTGTAACGCTGAACTTTTCTGAAGAAAAGGAATTTATGAGCTCACCTCATTTTGAGTATGTGCTCAGAACAAAAGAGAAATATTGAGTCTGGCTCAGTCTCATCAGAACCTGACTCACAGCTGGACCTTACATCAAGCTTCACCACTGGTGTCTCTCTTCTCACATATTGAAACAGCAAACCAGAAGCTACACCAAAGTGACAGAAAAGTGACACTTTGTATGACCCATGCTGGTAGTTTGTACCTGCTGGTAGCTGCATGTTCTTGTTGTAGCTCGCAGCAGAAGACATGGCTTGACCCAGAGCTTGGTTAGTACCAAGGGGAGCACCAGGGGTTTTGGTGTCTGCTGCAGAGTTTGATTTAGATTTGGAGTCCTTCCCTGGTTTAGTCCACACCAGACTCTCTGTGACCTGCAGGGCAGCTCCCATCTTCTGAGCCATGTCCATTAACTGTTCGTGACAAGTAGGCAAAGACGTAAAAATACTGGAATTAATGGCTTCAACAACTAACTTTGAGTCATCAACAACAGGATCTCAAGCACCTCAGAATCAAATTCAAAGCTGCTGCTGCTGTCTCGAAGAAGGTTGACTTTCCTCTCCATCTCCTGATACTGATCCAGAGCGCCCTTCTTTTCGCCATGGTTATAGAGGAAGATGGCGAAGTTCAGGTTGACCAGAGGGTTGGATCTGGAGGAAAAGAGGATATGAAATGACTACAGACTCAAATTCAGACATTTCAGGTAGAAGGTTTAAGACAGACTCACTCGTCCATTGTCACAGCTTGTTCATACGCTCTGGTGGCATTCTCTACATCCTCCAAGTTGGTCAGAGCCACTGTTAAGAATGAGTGGGAGAGGTTCAGATTTGAACTGAAATAACAGGCAGAGGCACTTTGGTTCTGACTCTCAGCAAAAGACTGCAGTCACATTCAGCATGTTCAGTTTGTTGTATGTAATATGTACATGACAAAATACATAGTATGTACCCTGCACAATACCCAGTAATAGTTACAACTGTTTTCCCCACAGATAATACACTTACTCTTTAAACATGTGAGGCAATCATGAATTATTTCGCTGTCTCTCTGACTCAGTACCTGCCAGCAACATGTAGAGTTCTCCCATACGTGGGTTCAAGTTGATGGCTGCACTGAGGAAGTGGAAGGCAGACGCATACTGCTGCATGGTCAGGTGAACCAAACCCAGGTTGTACAACACTTTCCAGTCAAAAGGAGACAAGTAGTGGGCCCGCTTCAGACAGCTGATGGCCTGTGGGAGAAATGAAGGTGGGAGAGGGAAGTCAACAGCTGACAGGACTGTTAGGCATCTAATGATATATAATCCCACGAAGAAACAAAAGATTCTGTACAATGGTGGATTTATAATACTTCAAGGATATACAGAGCAAATGAAGTTTTTTTTTAATTAAATAACTGCCAGTTGATATGCGTAATGAAACTAACAAATCCCGTGAACAACAGGTGGCAGTCAAGCATCAAGAAACACACTAAGGCAGCAACATTGGCAGTGAAGTAGAAGACAGCAGGCTAGTAAACATGGATGACATAAAGAATGCAGGTTTCACTCTTTTAAGAAAAATCCGATGCTTTATGAGAAAGTAAACAGATTGTTAAAACTCAAGGATACACACAATGTGTTTCAGTGAGTAAACAGATCCTAACAAGTAAAACTCCACAGGCACATGGCAATACAGATTGTTAATATGTGTAAGCAGTACTTTAATCTGAAATGTAAAGTAGCATAATATATAAACAATCCAGTAATTAAAGTAAAGTAATTCAAAACTATATTTTCTTTTCACCTTTCAAAATGTGACTCATGTCAAATGTTCTCTTTAAAGCAACAAAAAGAAAAACTGAAAATTAAGTATTAGTCATAAATTGAAGAAGACAAGTGAACTGTATAACTCACAGCTACGTATTTCTTTTTTCCAAAGAAGCACATGCCGATGTTGTTCCAGAGAGGAGGGCTCTCAGGCACAGCGCATGCTGCCACTCGGTACTTGTTCATGGCCACATCAAAGTCACCGTGGGTCTGCATCATGCTGCCAGCAGCCAGGATGGCCTGAGAATAAAAACAATGATTAGAGAGATATCAGAGGAAGATGTACCCTTTGAAAGTGCAAATGATGAAAGATGGACTGCGCCACTTGACAGAAAGTGACCTTTTATTTTGACTGAGCTGCTTTACAAGGAGTACAATTCACTGTCCTCGAGTAGCTTAGCAGCAAACTAGTGTAATGTGTTTAAATAGCCACAAACCTTATAATTGTTGGGGTCAAACGTGAGGGCATTTCCAAGGTGCTCAAAAGCTTTTTGGTATTTTCCAAGCTGGCAAAAACATGAACACCAAAAATTACACATCTACTCAGTTTAAGATGTTTCCGACACCAAAGGTAAATGTCAAAAAATCTACCTACCTGTAAAAACAGCAGACCAAGAGTAGTGAGGAGTTCAGTATTCTCCGGAGAGAATCTGAAAAGAGACAAGTCGAATGAAAAATGTCACTTTATCTATGCCTGTAATTACATTTAATGCCTGCACTTATTCTTAAGTAAACATAGTTGATATTCAGGGAATCTGCTGATTATTCAATCAGGGTTTGATTCAGCATAATTGTGAAGTATTAATTATAACCTGTGGGGGGACGATGTGGCTCAAAGAAAAAAATGGTAGAGAAGAGGCAGATCTGCATTAAAATAAGATTCACAGTGGTACATCTCATTAAAAGCAACACCAGTTTTGGGGCACTTGATTAATTCATTTAACCCCAACAGGAGGTAGCCATAATGAGCTCTATTACAGACACTGATGTCATTTCCTTATTTACACCACAGTCTAATGTTTAAATATTCAACATGTGAATAGAGGTGGAAATGAAGAGAATTTATACTGAACTGAAAGGGGCCCTGGTTTAAATGCGGCAATGCTGGATCTTTGTGTGAGTTTGAAGAAGGACCACTTCTTAAGATGAGCTCCAAAGACTGAAAATCATCAGATAAATCAAGAGGGATCCCCTTGGAAATAACCAAACTCCCCTGAAACAGCATGCTTAATGGTGATCTCTTTCAGTGTCTTGAGAGAATGTCATCATGAAGAAAACTGTCACACTGAGGATGTGAAATTATTAACAGATTTGGGTTTATTTTATTTATATTTTTGGGGTTTGATGAAAAAATTCAATTCCACAGATCACTGTTAAAATGTCTTCTTAGTGCTTTAGGGTTAGCTTTTAATATAGCCTTTCATCTTTATACACATTTGTACTTTACTTACTCCACTGCCCTCTTATACACCTCGATGGCCCTGTCAGTTTCTCCAGCCAGCAAGTGAACCTTCCCAAGCATCATGAAAGTCTTGTCATGCCTATTTATCTGGAGAGCTATGTTTAGATGCTCTTCAGCCTGAGAGAGACAGAAAATCATAACGATCAATTGATCGATTGAGAAAAATTTGTCATGTATACTATTGGTAAAAACAGCATACTCACATTTTTGAAGTCTTTGATGAAGAAATAGCACAAGCCCAGATTATGACTGATCTCCTGAGGTGAAAAAATATTATAAGTTATACATGGGGCATTGGTGCATACTTAATTGAAGAAGGCTGGATACAGGTTGAGATAAATTTAATTTCAAATAATAAAGTTATTTCAGATGACAGCTGTGTTACTGACAGTAGAATTAGAGGGGACAGTTTAAAATTCCAAAACATACTAGTGTGAGTGGTTAATGGTCCTGACTGGCCTGTGTCATGCAATTTTTATAGGCTTCAGAGTAAAACAGTGCTGGATCAGTTTGAAAGTTCAAGCAGGAAGTTCTTTTTGAGAAACTGAGGAAAAAGAGGTTTATTCTAGACATTTCCCCTAATGTGGGGAGAACGTCATGCTGTGTATTCAGAGCTAAAGATGCCAGGCCCACTACTTTCCATCACTAAATTTAAGACAAAAGAGAAACTCAGTTTGAAAATGTTTCTTTTCTTCTTACCCAGTCTTTCTCGTTAAGCCTTGCAGCTTCATGATAGAATTCAATAGCTGCTTTGTGCTTTCCCAGGAGAAATCTACGGAGAAAATAAACAACAATAATCCGTGTGAGAAATTAGCCAATCTTAATCACTGCGTGCTGAAGAGATATTCTCACAATCCTGCAACAGTGACAGTCACCACTGGGGGTGGATTACTTTTTCACAGGATTAAAAAAGGTTCTGTTCACAACCGGACTGCAGTATATTTCTGTCATGTGTCTGTCTTGTTAGTTAATGGAGAAGGGCTGATACAGCCCAGGCTTGAGGGTAGGAGACTTACAGTGATCTGGCCACTTGCTTGAGATTGTCAGTGCTGCTGGGATTAAGGATGGCACAGCTCTGAAACAGCTCCAGGGACTGCTGGATCTTGCCCTCTAGACGCAAGATTAGTGCTGGCAAGAAATTAAAACACAATAAGAGAGGAAGTTAAAACACATTATAAATCAAAGGCACAGTATGGGGTCCAAAGAGCAGATTTTGGGGGAATAAATGATTTATTAGGGAGCTTGGGCAGGAGTCTTCATTTGATGTAGCTATTAATTACCACAGGACATGTGTGAGAGGGAAGGGTTACTATAAAACTTCAGCTCACCTTGAACATATATGGCATATTCACACATTCCATTAGTCTCCTGCAGTTGCTCTTTGATGATCGCCTACATGGACACAGGATGGGAGACAATTTTTACAGCTGAGGTGGGTGTTATTTCCTACATGTGTGATTAGGAATACTGATAATATTAATGGCCACTATGCTAGAAAAAACAGACGCCAGTGTGATTCAGTCTGTAAACAATTTGCAAACCCAACCAAGACTTTGTAGACAAACATAAGTCTATTCTACCCTGTTTCGTACATCTGTGTTGTAACAGACTGAGGGCTGTGTTTTCGTGGTGGTGCAATGACCAGCACAAGCAATGCTCTGACAGTTTGGTGTTTTCCCGACCTTGTAGGCTTTGCCAGGCTGTGTGGTATTTTGGTGCACCGTTGGGAGAAGCGGCGCAAACAGATGGGAGGTTCATTCAAATGAGGCAGCACAGAGCAAGTATTGGTATTTTGGTGGAAAATGTGACTTTTGCTCTGAGAATAGACGTCTCGGAACAACATCTGTTTTTGTTGCAAGGTTACCCTGCTGTCAATCTGAGGATTTTGTCAACAGGAGCGAACTGAATACTGGGAGCAAGCAGAATTCACAGAATAATGCTTAAAATGTAAATTATCTATTTTTAAAAAACAATCTCAGTGGCATCAAAATTGTTTAATGTGGCTGAAGAAGAATATCAGCAAATCAGTCTGCATTTTTCTATTAATTAATGAGATTGATTCTGACTGTATTTCTGTTGTACACATACAGCTGCTCTCGACTGTACGAAATGCTTCCTCCAGTTCATTAACCCTCTGCAGCCATCTGAAGGCGGCAGGACCAATAGAGAAGTGCCACCAGAGCGCAGTGAGATTACGCACGACATCCACCTCTACACACGTCAGAAGGGTCTGTTATACCTCCGTTCTGCCCGAGAGACATTAGATTACAGAGGCTCATTAATTCTATTAGTCTTTATTGGAATAACTGTTGAAAAAAAAAATCAGCAGTTCATGTTTTATTCTTGAAATGCATTATGAGGCAAACATTACTGTGTCACATTTTAAGATATGATGTAATCATCTGCAACGTGAAATAAATAATAGAAACAGTAGAATTGGAACTGAAATAGTGTTGGATTGATATCAACTGCATCACCAAAGTGTTTTTTATTATTTGTTATTATCATCATTGTACAAAGAAAACACACATCATCTGTCTCTGGCAGGAGATTTGTGGTGTGTTCACATCATGTCACTCTGCACCATCCAGACAACAATATGATGTCCCGAAGAAGCCGATTCTTTATTTGTTGAGCTATTGTCACTATGCCTCAATTTGATTGGCTCAGCTGGTAAACGCGCCAGTGATGTGACTGGCTGAGAGTGTAGTTATTAATCCCTACGCCCTCTGATCTGTATTCCGCCTCACTCAGCTCAAAATGAGATCTTCTAAGAGAAAGTGAGAAGGAATATTCTAGTAATATATCCTGCAAGTACAGGCATGTATGCAGAGATTATATTAAGTACCCACTGGTTTCATGTGGGAATACACAGGTCAATTCAGTTTATTAGGCCCTATTCAAGTACAGTGTTCGACAGAATCCTGCACACTCCAGGCATTCTTTATCTTCATTATGTTGAAAAGGTCTAATCAGACCAACGTTGAACAGAGACAAAAGTCAATGACAGAATAAACCACAGGGAGAATGAAGGTACTTTACCTTACAGGTGTCATAGTCTTTGCGGATGTAGTGCTGGTGGATTAGCCAGTTTCTCCTCTCCACAATGGGAAGCTCTGGAGCTGGAACAACATCATAAGATGAGAGAAGTAGAATGTTAAAAATCTGGGATACTTATAAGCTCATTACCCTATACTGTTCAGATGATGTCTTATTTAGTTGACAGCTGAATGATTAATCCTGAAAGTGCCCTCCTTTTGCAGCCTGTGGTAAGTCTCTGATCTGACAGTTAACACAGATGTAACACGTATACCTAAATCCACAGGCCACAATTAAGTCAATTCACCAAGCACTCTAAATGTTAGCTTGTTAGCGAGTTTTTACCCACAAACTGGTGGCTCAGGCTATCAAGAGTTACGTCTGTTTGGACTATTTTTAATTCATACAGCATTTTTTTTATTTGCCAGCTGAATAAATTATCCTGAAAGCACACTCTCTTTGCCGTCACCCGCAAGTCTCTGATCTGACAGTTAACATAGATGTTAACACTTCAACCAAAAACCCAGGGCTAGACGATAATCAATTCATCCGCCATGCTGTAAATGTCACCTTGTAAGCAGGTTTTTCGTCACAAACGCTGTTTTTGTTTCTGTCACTCGTTTAATGTCTCGGCAGGTTGAGATATTCTCCCCGTTACCAGGGCAACAATGTCTCTTACAAGCCAGGTGCTTGTGACAGAAGAGAGACGGTACAGAGACAGACTGAAAAGAGGGAGGCTGGAGGTATGAGCAGCACAATACAAAGCCAGCTTTAGAAAGGGTTAGGTAACCTCAGGAACTCAGCCACAATGCTCCAAGTCTTCTTCCCAGTGGAGTACAACATTTCATTTCACAAGGAAGCAAACGTAATTCCAATTCGAGCGAGTTTGATTCTGGTAATCCTGTTATCTTGCACCTACTACCTTGCTCTGACGCTAAAAATAGGATTCAATGTGAAATGAAGTGCCAGGCTTTGAGTCTGCAACTGACATTGGGGGATATCATTAAATGAACTGCCTGTGTATAAATACAGTGTGAATTACACTAAAGCCTCCTTCTGTTTTTATCAGCCAGTGCTTCAAGCAGCGCTCTGTTGATTTGCCACTAGAACTAGAGCCTCTTCCAACTGCTTCAGAGAAATCCTCTCCATCGCTGAGTGTGAAACTGCATGGGCTTCACACGTTTGCCCCGTCAAGATTCGGAATGGCCCTATTTGTAGCGCCCTAATCCGCTTTCTCCCTGCTGAGACAGCAATAATATTCTTGTCTCTGGGTTTCAGCTGTGGCCCCGCGGTGCTCCAGTCTCCGTAAAGCAGGGCATATTTGGTGAGAGAGAGAGATGGGATACATGTCTGATACGTATTCCTGCAACTACTGTATGAAAGAAGGGTAGAAAGGGGTGAGGAAGAAGGGCGCAGCATGAGGTCCCCTAAATATAGTCCTGTGAAAAACTTCATCCCAAACATGGAGGAATTTTCTCTTTGTTACATTTGATCTGGCTAACGCTAAGACAGATTTGCCTTCCATGTGCTTCAACCATCTGTTAAAAGGGGATAAGAGCAGAGGAGAGGCATGCTGAGATCAAAAGACACATGGGGAGAGTGTAATAGAAAATATGATGAAAATTATTTTGGAAGTTTTACCACAAGAAACTTCAAAAACCCTCGGCCTTGTTGAGACATTTAGTCTCACATCCAGCTGCCGACACTTATTTTTCCAAGGAATTTAACAAAAATTAGTGTCAATATCTTGAAAAAATAAAACACAAAATAGGGCCGATTGCTATAGTAATGTCAAGAAATTGATAATTCAACCTATAAAATTGAGACATGCTGTACTGGAAACAGGTGAAATTACATTATGCAGTGGTAATTGGCAGTTTTCTGCTTTTAGCTCTTTCTAGTAAGCATGCTCATGATTTGGCAACAATTCCTGGGTATAACACGCTAAGAATGTAGTAAAGGCATTGCACAAATGTAATAAAAGAACATGATGTACTTGTTGTGTAGAACATTATTAATATTGTGTGTGCATTATATGCCCTCATAGTCAAATAAACTGTTGTTTACATTAGAAGAGTCTTAGTCCACATTTTGGTTAGTCGGTTAGTCAGACAAATAAAACTCCTCACACTCCATTCGGGAACTGCACCTCATTGTTCAGGCACGGATGAAAGTATCCGGGGGACAGTTGCAACATAAACATAGACTTCTGTGTCTCTTGTGACACAGAAGTCGGGAACTTCTGCTAACTGTAATTGTTGTAGGTAGTTATCTCAGGCAGCTGTGCAGCTATGTGTTTATGCACATGAACAGCAGTAATAATAATAATGATGATTTTGTCTCAATGGTGCTTTTCTCTTCTGTGTTTATATATCAAAGTCATAAGCAGAGTTAAAAGTGTTTTTGACTTCATTAAGGAGCTTTTAGTACATTTATTATACAGTGCTATACTTGCATTACATTAACCTATTAAAATCCATTCTTCATGTTTTTTTAATTTAATTACTCAGTCATCTCACCTTATATTAACATACTTAGGGTTTTGATTAAATTTTTCTCCTGAAATTCTATTAAGCACACCAGAATAAGGGTTTGCACGCTATGTCAAATGCATGGAAATACAAAGCCACACAATATAATAACATAGCATGTACTTAATTGCTCTCATAGGATTTGTATTTTTAGCAGTGCTGATGATGAATGCAAAACATTGTATAACAAAGCAAAACCACTTCATTGATGAGCAACAACAGAAACTGGTTAATGGGATGTTAATTATCCTGACAAAATATCCTGAATGATGAACAAACAGAAATATCTAGAACACAACTCAGCAGCACACTGTCTGCAAAGCTTCCGCCTTCTAGTGATGGTGGAGAGAAGGGTGAGAGTGACCTCTGCAGGATGATCAGTCCCATACTCACTCTCTTCATGTCCTTTACCAGTTACAGACAAATTGTCAGAAATGAATGACAAAACAATGGGTGTTCTACAAGAAATGATGTTTGAAAATCATTATTTAAGATGACTTCAGAGTGTCAACTGTCACATGGTACCTTTGGGTGCTCGACGTTTCTTTGCTTCGGTAACAACAGGGAGCTGAAATATATGAAAGACAACAGAAACAAATAAGTAACCTCATGGTCCATACATTACACAGAAGCATACAGGACAGGTATCTTTCTGTAAATTATGAGTCGACAGGCTTACACTAAGTTCCTGGTCCATTTAACAAACCTGTGCCATCAGATATAGTCAGGTATGACAGTCCAGCAAAGGTATTGAAGCTTCAGGTTTTTAATTTTTTTTAAACTCAACTCTATGGTTATTTTGAGCAATTTGAGTTTTGAAATAAATAAGCCATATCATCTACCACACACTGTCATTTCTTTAATTACCTGTTCCCATTGTTCTGACTAGTGTCACAGATTGAAAGTTGAACAAATCAAAAGGCAGCATTATGCAACTCTTACTGACTACCTATATGTTTTAATGCATGAACAGAAAGATTAGGTGGTTCACTTTTATATGAGCAGTCTGTGACACATCTACTTTGTGGGCAGGTAGATGTACGCATGCGCAGTCCCGGTGTTTTCCTTCACAACCATTTTTCCATAATTTCATTCACTTGTGGAGCCACTGACGTCTTGTTAAAACACTGTAGGGCCTATTAATACTCTCTATATGTCATCACATCCTCAATGCTAAATGTTATGGCTTTAACACAGATTGGATTAATGTTAAATCCAACCTCAGTCACTGCAGAGCAGCACAGTTAATAACGTTATCTAACCTAAACTCGCCCACGTTACAGTCTAAAAAATGTAGGCTAATAATGGTACACGAGGAATATTTGCACTGTAATTTTACCTACACATTTCTTTTGTTGTCACCTTACTGCAGCTTTAACTGTTAGCAGCTTTTAGCTTGGATGAATGAGATTAAAGACCGAGACGGCAAGTTATCGTTAGCTGCAGGTTAATCAACTTAGCTCCGACTTAGAGACGGTTAGCAAGGCAGCTAACATTCAAACGCTTATTCAAATCTATTCTCAAACCTAGCGTTTAGTCAGGAAGTGTCACGCTGTCACTTCGCCTCACTGTACGTTTGTGTTGACTCATACGAACGGCAGGTAAAGTAGCTTTGGTTCAGCACTCACCGCTGTGTCTTTCTCCTCGTCCGCCATCTTGGGATGAGCAACACTAGAAGCTGTTGCCATGGACACAACAGCGGAATGCGGAAGTGTGGCAGGTCGCATTCATGAACGTTTCACTAAATAAATGTTCAGATTTAGGTGCAGTTATACAAATATTACATGACTGACAGTTCGTGGATGTATTAATGAAGCTTCTTATAATATATTCTTGCAGAGACACAATTAAAAGTCAGTGGAAAATCAGTGTAAAGACTTTTAAACTATCAAAACAAAGACCAGTTATTCACGTTTGTTAGTCATTTTATAGTTTTTCACAGAATTAGAAACAAAGGGTTTAGTTTTGAAACTGCATCCAAAACCAACAGCAGAAGAAATGTTCGGGAAAATTACTCAAGTAAAATTACCAGAAAAAAAGAGTTTATTCATTGTTAAGACTGAGAACAGATTTCCAACAAATACACCCCTATATGTTTTAAATAATCCACCAACATATACAACAAAGTTAATGCACATTCTCATCATCAAAGGGAAAGTTCACCATAAATTTCTCTCTGAAAAACAAACATAATCACACAAAAGACTAATAACCGACAGCGTTGTGCTTAAATCCCCACACAAAAAAAATGGTAGGTTAAATCTGCTTAAAGGCACTGAGGTTACTCCTAAACAAAGTGATTCAGTGTTCAGTAACAATAGATTAGAATTGGAAAGGATTTATATATAATATTCACAGGTAAAAACATGAAAATACTAAAACCTAACAACAGGTAGGTGCAGCTAGAAATACAAACTATCTGCCACTATTCAGTAACACGAGACGTTTGTCTGCAGTATAATCACTATCATACAAGGTCAAACAAATGGATAATTGACACATAAATATTGTGTTCGTTCTGCTCATTAATGCACAGTTTTAAATTCTACACTATGTCAGTAGCTTTACATTAATAAACCTGCACCCTGTCTTTCATTTAAACCACAAAAAGGCTCCATGCCACAACTAAAAAACACAGCTTCACAACTCAACATGAATAAACATGTTAAGTTAAACCTCTTCTTCACTTGACCTCAGAAGAGCTTTTTGTCTCACTTCATCAAAATCAGTAAGCTGATTGAAACAGAAAAAAAAACCTTCATCCCGTCACCTTCATTAATCATCAGCTTATCCTCCACAGTCTTATACACATTACATTTATTGAGCAAAATTAAAACAGCAACTGTTTTCATCAGTAGTGTAACATGTAACAGGATGCATCTCATTTTATAGGGCATCAGCCTGATTGCCTGAGAAGAAATAAACTACGTCTTTGTGGCATAAAGTGAACTGCACATGTTAAAAATCTTCATAATGCAGAATGAGAGGCTGCTCACTCTGTCATGCTCTACATGCTGCTGTAATGACAAAAATATGTACACAAACATTATGTGGATCCATCATTCTCTGATGGTAAGACATTCCCATGTCAAGTAGGCCTATGCTTTTTATATAATCCCAGTTCTGCGCAGTGTTTATTTCTGAGGTCCCTGTATGTTAGTCCTACTTTAAGAGTGAGATAGAAAAATCCTAACAAATTTCACCAGCATCTTTCACAATGATAGGATTTAAGTAAATGCACTTTTACACTACAAGCCCCAGATACATTCAGTGTTTCACCACAGATAATCACGTTTACATCTCTAGTCAATGTTAAATATTTTTCAGTTGTGTTGTGATGAGGTGTCAATTCATTTTTTGTCCCACTCACTCTGCTGCCTTTTCTGCCTTCTTAAATTCAACTTCAGATATGATTTACCACATTTCCCAGAATAACTTCTAACAGCATGAATTTTGAACATGCTGTACAATGACAAGGGTGCTGTCTGAAGACACGTGCATGCTTGTCTTCTATATTACACCACCATCTCTGTAAATGTTTGTAAGTGGACAATGGAACCTCACTAAACTGATCTTGAGGAGAAAAGAAATTGACTCATCATAAGTTATTGTTTTCTGGCCTTTTTCATTAAATAATCAAGCCCCCATCCCCTAAACCCATTGAAGCACTTCGGGACATGGATAGTCTGGTATGCTGGTCAGAGAAGAGACTAGCCTGAGGCACTGAAGATGCTGGAAACAGTCTAATTTCCCTGACTCCTGCCAAAGACTCCCTGGGCAGCGGAGGCGGCAGAATTTGCTGCCACATTCTGGACCGTTCGGTTGGTCAAGACTCCTTGGGAGAACTCCTGCTGGGCCTTGGTGAAGCTGGCACCTGTCCGTCTGTACTTAGAGTGGACCTGGGGGAACGGGAAAACCGACAGAGATTAGGGCAGTGGCAGGTTTATAAATCGGATTAAATGATGAATCACATCTGAAAAATGTATTAACTCTCAGTGTTAACCTGCACGTTTGGGGGATTTTCAAATTGAGGAGAGCCTGAGTATTTGTCTATTAGTCAAGGTCTCAGAAAGAAAGATCTGTCAGTGAAAAGTGGTGGAAAGTTTAAAGGTAGTTTTAATTAAATAAAATCAATTATTTTCTAACAAACTTATTTGAATAAAAATAATGCAATGACTGTCAAACATTATTTGTATTTTCATGCTGCTTTGGGTCAAGACACAAATCTAAAATTTCTAAACATCTCTATTAAAATAACATATTTCTAGGATTGTGCAGGCCTGGTCCTGGTCCATGTGTTCTCTGATTGCTTCCTATTTGTAGTGATGATTTTCTGCAGGTGTGTACAGCAAGAACATGTTTATTGAATTGAATTGAATTGAATTTTATTTGTATAGCGCCAAATCATAACAAAAGTTATCTCAAGGCACTTTACATACAGCTTGGTAGACTATCTTGTAGGCTCAGTTTCATGACCTGCCTCTTTGTGTTTCTGAACCTTAATAACCCTTCAGCAGTCTATAAAACTTCATGATTGATGCCTTGGCTGCCCTCTTATTGCAGCTTCTGTTTAAAGTTTTGTCTCTGCCATTTTTAATTTCTCTGGTTATGTTTCTCTCTTTGATCTGCATGCAGCGTCACTGAGTTGCAGCAAAAAAACCCAATATGAAGTCACAGTGAGAAGACCCATATTTATAGATGTACTGTTCGACTTCCTATTTTAGACATGTTAAATAAATTATAAGGCACTGCCATCTTTAATTTTACTGCAAACATACAGTGTATCTAGACTGCTGTTTACTTTAAAATCGCAAAATTCGGGTTATGCAACCTATGCAGAGTCACACACTGTATTTAACTTGACTGGTTAATATTCAAATAGGAACCAGATTATCTGCAGAGTTCAAATTGCAACATGACATATTCCTTTTTGTGAAGAAGTGTTTCATATTAACATACCATTTTCAGCAGGAGGACAGCCAGGACAGCGTTTACAGTGAAAAAGCCGGCCACCACCATCATAACCACGGCCACAGGCAAGTTCACTTTGATCATGCTGATGGATGCGATCCATCCACTGTCAACAACAGAGACGTACAAGCAAATGTGTCATTTCACAGGTTCTCTACAATTAATGTGCACAGTTTTTGCCATGAAAAACAGCTTATTAAGAGAAATGACTCAACATGTCCACCTGCTCCAGTGTCCAATGGAAAAGCATGATGTTTGAAAAAGTGAATGATGGGAAACTGTAAGGCTGAATATATGATATGATATAGGAAAGAAACCCAAAGAGAAAATTCCCACACTTACAAAGCAGCAACCCAGACAAGTTAGGGCAGCAGGAATCTGTCAAAAAGAGATGCAAGAGAGGAAATACAAGGCAAGAAGACAAACACAAACACATAGATGTGAATGAAGGAACACACAGACCCCTGCATACCCACATTTACTCTCAATCTTCCCAGAGCACAGAGCACAAACTCATTCTTACTGATGAAAAGAGAAACGTGTTGTTAGCAATGAATAACTGTCTCATGCATTTACACCACACCTTCAGACTTTCACCACACATGCAGATGGCCGTTCAGTTAAAAAGGTTCCCACTGACCTGTTACCCCACCTGGGGATCCCTACACTCTGGATGATGTATACTGCCACTTGGAAGAAAAATACAAAAAAGAAAAAGAAGAAGCTGAAGGAGCTGTCAGACCTGGAGGGAAAAATAGACATCACAAAAGACATATTAATGATATTTGGCATTTTCAAGTTTTGTTTGACGCCAGACTATTAGATATTAGATATAAATGTTACTCTCAATTGAAAAGACATTCAAGTGATTCAATGCATATAAAATATGTGTAAAATATAGTGTAGGTTTCTCTCAGAACTAACTTGAAGTCTGCAAAAAACCTGCAAAGAAACTAATAATTTTGCAGATATTACTCCAATTGTTTTAAGTATTTCCAGTGAAGGTTTTAAATCACTGAACTGTGAGCAAGAAAAATCTGACATTAGCATCTTCTAATATTAGTAATGGAGGCTGCTGAGTAGAAACTGGCTCCTACATTTTTCCTCTAACCACTCAGAGTTGGAAGATGAAGGTGTTAAAGTAAAAAAAAAAAAACACTGCACAACAAAACAGTTACATCCAGTTTTGTAAGTGATGCAAACCAGAGAATACTTCATTATCAGCACAAGGCTACTAAACCAGTGTACCTGAAGGCCTTGTAGACGGGCCTGTACCAGCAGATGAAGGACACTGGGGTGAAGAGGATGAACCAGAGGATGGACAGACCAAAGTCAACCCCGTTCTGAGAGTCTGCTGTAAAGTACGCCAGGCAGGCCAACAGGTTGAGGAAGAGAGTGGCACAGTGGACTGGAGAGACACACAGGAAACCATCATCAGAGACATCATGCTACAGACCAACAAGTCATTCTGCTTTTAGAGAGCTGCAAAATAGAATTGTGTGTGTTTTTCTAGTGAACCATCTTTGGTACTATTTGACAGGATGTATGATGATGTGTAGGACGATGATGACGATGGCGATGATAAAGGGTTCGGCACTGAAGGTCAAGTTGACTTCACATTGGATTTTAAAATGAGTGAAACAGAACTAAATCAATCTATGTTCCACAGGAAGTTTCAATGCATATTTTCAGAAATGCTGCTTTGAAATCTTAAAAAATTCATCATATATTGAAAAAAGCAAAACAGGGATATTAGGTTGTAAAGTGAAAATGACAATGTGAAGATGCTGACACAGATGGACTTGATATACAAAACCCTCAGATGTCATACATACTATCTTATGCTTCAATGATGCTTCACACTGAGAAACAACCTACAAGTGAGCAAATACTGCACACAGCACTACGTACACATCCAGAGGTAATACATTCTCTTGCAGATCCTGCGGTAGTCCTCAGGGATTTCCTCCTCAAAGTCCTGATAGAAGCAGGGCTTCACAGGGAAGAACTTGGGAAGAGGTGGCCAGTTGTTCTCTTTAGCTGACAGACAGAAAAATTCACACCTGGATTAGCTTTGTGAGCGGTGTGTACATTCTTATTGCTCGATATGAGATTACGGCGACATACCACCAGCGTTGAGCGCTCTGCCGCCGCTCCTGTTCTGTAGTTCCTGCTCCTTCCGCTCCAGCTCAGCTGCTTTCCTCTCCAGCTCCTCCTGCTGTTTGATCAGTTTCGCCTGACCAGCAGCTGCACTGGCCTGATGGGTGATAGAAGAGGTAGGCTCTTAACACTGTGCTCACCACTGCCACTACATCACTACAACTCTCTGCTGTGTTTTTTTCCTCCAACTAGCCCTGTGATGAGAAATTCATGAACTACACTACAGGAAACAGACTGCAAAACGAATTCAGCTGTGAAGGACAAAAGTCTCTGAGACCAAATGATCCTGATTTTCAGATTGTAACCACTGATTAACTAGTACATTTGTAAATTTGGTTAAGTTGTATTTCTTGCTACTACAGTTCACTGATTAACTCACACTAACAGTATTGGACTATTACTGTCTTCATCTATTGTTTTGGACATTCAAAGCCACTGTAAAGTCCCAAAGACAGACGCACTGTGGTCAGTTAAGCTCCATTGATGTATAAAACGGCTGAAATGTGATTTCACAGCAGCTTAGTTAATTTCCTTCATTTCTCAACGTGTGTGTGTCTGACTCACTTGTGCGCTCTGCTCCACGGAGGTCTGCAGGATGGCAGGTTGAGAGGAGCCAGAAGAGATGGGGATGGTGGTGCCAGTGTGGTTTCCCTGTGAAATGATTGAAGCAACACTGCTTGTTAAATAACTGAATGACCTCTCAACTCTGGAACAGTTCATCATATCATCGGTAGTTAAAGTAAAAACAGAGAAGCTAACCATTTCAGCTGCAGAGAATGGATTGAACTCCCCGATGTTTTCAGTGGCTCCGCTGGTGGCTTGTGTGATTGAAGCATCCTGAAAAACAGATCAAACATAACTTGGTGTTATGATCTATTTTGAGGTGGAAGAAATATTCAAATCTTTTACTTTGGTGAAAGCAGCAATAACCCACTGCAAGTAAAAGTACTCATTATGCAGAAATATGGTCTGTATTTTAATATTATATATAAGGTTTTTGGATTAAATTTGCTGCTGCATTAATATGCATTTTGCAATTTACAGCTAAAGATGTTGTGGTGTTTTTTCCAGCTAATCCAACTATCCTTAAACAGCTCATTTACAACCTTTAATACAAAAAGTTGGGACACTGTGTAAAACATAAATAAAAACAGAATGCAATTATTTACAAATCGACAACATTTTTGCAAAGTGTTCCTGAGCCTGTGTATTAATCTCCTTTTACAATCATGTGTTCACAAAGTGTTGAAGTGTTGAGTGGAGTCTTTCCAGGATGAACCTTTCATACCCAATCATGATCCTATCACCTGTTACCAATGAACCTGTTTACCTGTGGAATGATCCAAACAGTTGTTTTTGGATCAGTCCACAACTTTCAGTCTTTTGTTGCTCCTGTTCCAATTTGTTTGAAACGTGTCTGCTGTCATCAAATTCAGAATAAGCAGATATTTACAAAAATCGATCCACCTTTTTGGAATCAGGGTCGTAGATTAAGAAGCAGGAACACTTAATCCTTCAGTTTGTCACAAAATGTATAAAATCCAAATTCAAAATCACCAAATCTGTAGACACATGATTTACACTGGAGCGCATGAAAGATTGTAATGTGAAACCTACCAAGTAACTAAAGCAGTCAGACAAATGGAGTGGAGTGAAAAGTGCAATATTTGCCTCTAAGATGTAGTGGAGTAGAAGTAGGCCTATAAAGTTGCATAAAATGGAAACAATACAGTACTATAGCACTATAAAGTACAGTACTTGAGTAAATGTATTTAGTTACATTCCACCACTGGATGTAATGCTGAGAAGCCATGACTCTTCAGTTTGTATTTGCTGCTCTGTGTGTGTGTATCCCAGAGTCCAGGAAGACACACCACATTAACTATTAATAAATGCTTGGCCCTGGACCACATTTGTCTCAGTTAAAAGACAATTTCTCAGGTTTGAACAAGCACAAGGTCCCTTTTCCTTAAGCAAATACAGAAGTCAAGACAAAACCTACTTTTACCCATGAGCTTTACCTTTTACAGATATTAGCTCTGAAAACACTGCAGGTGATACTGACTAAAACAAATACACACTTGTGATCATATAAAGCTACAAAATCTGCCCTCAGGTTTCAATGACGTGTTGAAGCGGAGTCACAGTCTGCGGCACAGGACCAGCAGGCACCTGTTCGTGGATCTGCTCACCTGCGCAGGTGAGTCAAGAGTCCAGGTCCAGGTAAACACACCGTGTGACAGATTCTCTTTTATAAGCAGCCAATAACTGGACTAAAACGTGTCATAATTTGAAATAGAGAGGATTGTTCAGCAGGAAACACTGAGGCCAAACCCAGCAACCAACCAAACAGGTTTTTGTTGCTGCATATCTCTTTCAATCTTCCTTCCAAAAACCTCCAGAAACACACAGAAAACACAACAAGAGTCTCTCACCTGGAAGGGATTCACGTCCACCGGGTCCACGAAGGGGTTGCTGTCAAATCCCGACATTTTGTGGAGAAAAAGTTTGCGAAACGACGTGAAATAAACAACTCGACAGCTTCAGTGTCTCCGGCTACTGACACACGGCGGCCTCTGCGCATGCGTCAATCCAAAGGTGGGCTGCGTCACCGGAGTCATTTCTAATCAATTAGATTTTATTTTTAGAAACAGGCTCAGTTGGTTTTAAATGCGATTCTCGTGAGAATCCGACTTCAGTCCACTTCACATGTGTCTTAAAATTAGATTCTATTGTGGCAAACGAACAAAATTAGCTCTTTTTAAAACTTTATTCTGGTCTTTCAGGCTTTCATGTTGCCTTCAAGTGCTGTCGGAATTATGCGTTTGGTAAACATGAACAAACATGAGTTGACTTGGAGATATTTTATATGATAGTTTTTTTTTTATGTGCATTTTATTTATTCACTATGTTACACAATTCACCCCATGCAGCTACCTAAGCCCCATGTAACTAAATATTTAACTGTGTAACAAAGACTTCGAGGTATTTTAATTCAAATTTAATACTTTAATTATTTTACTCACTTCATTCTGCATATGCAAATATTGACACACTAATGCATCACTAATTATAGTCCAGTAATATAACATATATGATTCTCAAATGGGCCATTCTGCATAATGAGTACTTTTACTTATAGTACTTTATGTATATTTTCATGCTAATACTTTTGCACTTAAATTTGGGCAAGAGTTTTAATGGAGGAGTTTTACTTCTAGTCACTCCTTGTGCCTCATCCGCATTCCTTACATAAAGGTAATAACAATCCATATGGCTGCATCACATTTGGGGCCAATAAATTATTTAAAATATTTTTAGACTAAAGTACATCTTTTCTTCTTCATTAAGATACTGCAGCACAAAAAGTACATTTACTTGAAAGGCTGGTTTTGTTTTCCTCACATACTGAAACTCACAATCCTTTCACTTTCATCACAGGTGGAGAGTTTAAACAAATGTTTTACTGATCCCTTTAAGGCAGGGCAGGTTGATATTACACCTGGTTACATTACATTTCATCACTGTGTCCCTTTTAGCTGTTGCTTTTACTTTAACTGCTTTTAATTCAAAAGTGATGAAATGAATGGGCCTTGCAAAATGTGAATATAAATGAAAATAAAGCTCTTTAGGTGACTTAAGAGGTAAGCTGAGTTTCAACAGCTGTATCTAAGGAGTTAACAAAGTCAATTTCTGTTTTTTACCAGGGGAGAAGTGGGATCCCAACAAGAAGATGTCATTTCTGTGACAATAATAATTCACAAGACCGCTGGGCTGAGTTAATCCTGCTCTTCCAAGCTCAACAGCCAATTGACAGAAGCAGCACCTGAGGGATGAAGAAATGTAGGAAAGGCCAGCAAAAAAGAGCATATTGTACCATTATCTGTTCTCCCAAGAGGAAGAAGCTTGAACTAAAGTCTTACTTCATTTTCATTTTCTTGCAGGAGACAACGGATCCCTAAAGCCAAGAGGCGACATCGAGGCAGTAACACTGTAAGATGAAACCCATAGTTATCAAAGATTGTGAAATCACTTCAAAACGTGACCACTGACTGAGTAAATATTTGCTACAAAACACACAAATTGTTCCCAACTGCACTGCTAAAAGTGTGACGTGACTAAAATACAACAAATTACACGTCTCAGAGGCAGAAAAGATTTGGAAGACGATTCAGCCTGTGCTTTAAAGGGAGCTTGTATAACTTGAAACTGAACAGTAGCCACTGTGGTGACAATTACAGGATGATGATAAATGCAAAAAATATAGTGCAACAGTAGTGCAAGTAGAGGAAAAACACAAGTCAGCAAATTAACTAAACAACAATATGTAGTTTGCTGACATCTGTCATCATGAGTTGCTGGTCAGACTGTAGCAGCAAAACTCCTGAGTGGACTAAATCAAGCAAGGATGTTTTTCTCGTCCTTTTGTTTTTTAAATAGAAATAGTGTAATTTCTTCTTTTCAAAGTTACACCATCTCACCTGTCTGTGAACACACCTACACCCATACAAACTGTGCTGGCATGTTCATATTGGTTTCTAAGTGATTAACTGTGGATTATTGCAACTAAAATTCTTCCCATGGATCAGGTACTACTTTGATTAGTCCAGTGTTCATATGTGTCTTTTTCACTGAAGACATTTTGACATGTAACACTAGGAAAAGTACAGGTGTAAATAATGAAAGTAATGATGGCTGTATTCCATTTAGCTGCTTTAGTTTCAGGGTGCAGTATCGTTCACGCTGGCACACTGTCACACTGGGACTCTTGAGTAAAAGGGAGCCATCTTTCACCTGGACTTTTTCTACTACTGAGTCAAAATGTATAAAAGGCCGATTTTAAAATATGTCATTGGCAGTACCTTATCATAATTGTAATGGGAAAGTGTTGCCTTCTTCAAAATAGGCCTGAATAATACACAAAGTGGAAAAATACACTCAAATAAAATCAACATTCTCAATAATAAAGACAAAAGACATATTGATTTTTTTGTTCTTGCTTGGTTGCTATTGAGCAAACACTTTAGAGACAGGAGGTGGGGATGGGTTTGGGAGTGGGGGCAGGTAACAATAAATTTCAAGAATAGAATGGCATTTGTCCACTATACTGTACATATGAACTGTACTGTACATTACAATTGTTGTATGGCTGTGAAGCAGTGAATGCAGGGATTTTGTACACATCCAACAGTCTGTACAGAGCTGGGATCCCATTGGCTGGAATACACACCAGCTGAACTTGGTCCCTTTGATGGCGGTATTTCCCTTGTGAGGGGAAAAAAAAGCAGCACAAACTTAAAACACATGAAGTGGTTTTTTTCTCTTTCTCACACCGTCATGCATGAGCGCTCTGCACATGCACACACACACACACACACATAGACACACACACTTACACGCACACACACACATTAATCATCCACTGCCCAAATCCGTACATCTCTGTCCAAGATACTCAAAAAAAAGATAAATATTTGACTTCAACTACCCAGCAGAGGCTGGTGTTCCAGCTTTGTACAGTATTTATACCTGTATATTATAAGCTTTAAAGAATTTCTGTGACATTAAAATTTATTAAATAAGGGAACAATAAATTTGTAATAACAGAGCAACAACTGCTTGCACTGATTGTTAAGAACTGTAAACTCATAAAGCAGCTAATAATTGTGAGTTCACTGTAACATCCGTGGCGCCTGATGTTGCCTGTTTTCTTCTTGTTCACTGTAGTACACGGCTTCAGCTTTCCAGCTCTGTAACATTCCCTGATACTAAGTGGTCTTCCGCATAGTCCAACATTCCCTTTTCTCTGTCCTCCTGCTCAGTGCGTCTCCACTTGGCGCTGAGTAAAAGAGCTGCCAAGGCACTGTGAGAGCATGTGGGCAGTTTAGTCCACAGAGGAGGAGTCCTTCCACTGGTTTCTGTCCCTCTGCCAAACATCCCCTCCTTCTGGGGGTGGAAACACTGTACACGGCACTTGGGGACACTTCTTTGCAGACTTCAACAAAGAAAGGCGAAGCAAGAGTGCTTTGAGAAGTGGAGATCAGTCGCCATTACGTTACCTCCCGTTGAGAAGTATATGCCTGCCAGGGAGTTGAATAGGGAGCGCTTTGGTGTCCCAGTGTCCTTCATACCATGAATTCATTACTGCCATACAATACCAGGTGCTGTGGAGGGTCCCTGCCGTGGCTGTCGCCTTCTCTGGTGTGCCTCAAGGTTGAATGCTTGGCCCCTTTAAGTTTCTGTTTGCCCCTCTCTGGATTGAAGGTGCCTCGGCTTGTAAACTGGGGCCTTTCGTCGTACGCGCCCTCCTGATCTCCTGTCGGGCTGCTGTCGATGCTGTTGGATCGGGAAGCTTGTGATGCATTCAGAGCCCGGGCCTGAGCCTCGGCCGGACCTGAGCCTCCGGTCGGAGACTTGGCGTGGAAACGAAAGCGGCGGGTGGTGGCAGAGGAGGAAGAGGACGAGGGGTGGAAGTGTGATGAGGAGGAGTAGGAGGAAACACCAGAGGAAGAGTCCACAGAGTCGAGGGAGTCGGGCTGCCGGTGGAGAGTGCGGCGTCGAGGGGTTTTCCCGTCAGTTCTCCGTGGCCAGGGGGAAGTCAACACTGGACCTCTCTCTGCAAAGGAAGGCCAAAACATCAGTCTTTGACTTTCTTCCTTTCACCTTTTATACTGTATTATACATAAACATTTGCACATATGAAGGTGAGATATGATTTCCTACATAATGACGTACCAGAGAAGTCAGAAATGGTTCCCTCAGTCTCCACATTGAGGTTTTCAGAGCTGTCAGCTGTACCGATAGAGGCCTCTGACTCCAGAGTCTCATCGTCTGATGCTCGCGGCTCCAGAGCCAGCATCTCAAACGTCAGCTCCTCTCTGCAGAGGCAAACATTATCCAGATTAACACACGGGCTGAGCGCACATGATGAGGTATCTAACAGTAATAATACATGCAACTTGTTTATGTGATTTTTGTAAATTCAGTTCTGTTCAAGCCGTCTACAGATCATGTGACATTTTGAGAACACTTTAAGCGCAGCGATGTTTACTTCTCTTTCTGCAGGCTTTCAATTTGCTCTGTCAGCACTCTCTCCTCCTGCTGCATGGCTGCCTGCTGATGCTCTGAGATTTCGGTGAACGAGTCCGCTCCCTCTTCATCGCCGCTTTCTTCTATCACGTCAGTCACAGATGGCAGCCGTGGACTAACCGGAGGCGAAGGCGTGTGGTAGCTCAGCCGCTGCACATGGCCTTTTCCCTGGGAGACAAATCGAGGGCAGATGTTGTCTTCTCACTAATGTGAATATTACATTCGTGCTCCATAAATAAGCAGCTGACTAAATGAAAACGGTCATACAGCACATTTCACCACTTTTAGCAAGCAGCTACTCACTCGCACATGCAGCCACTGAACCACATGAAATGACCAGCCAAGTTTAAAACCAACACAGCAGCACCAAAAGACCGATCAAACCCAAATATTGATCCAGCACAATGATACACAAACTTTACCTTTTTAGCTGCATTTGGCTGCTTTGAGCAGAAGTGAAAAGCAAAGAGAAGGTAATGTTAGGTTCATAAAGCTCCGTTTCAATGTGCAGAATTAATTCTAGCAACTGATCTGCTGCCACAATACAGCTGAGTGAGATGCTGGACATGTTAAAATAGGAATCCTTTCTCAGTTCTTAGAAGTGACGATAACAGCAACAATATCACTGCTGTGATATCGATATAATGCTTGTTGAGGAAATGTACAATGATCCAAGGGTTAATGAAAAACAAGTTACTTATGATCTTTGTCCATTTCTTCAGAGAAAGTAATAACAAAAATCAAATCAATTGAAACTTCGAGCAGTATTTGTTAAATGTCTGAATATGTTTAAAATTTCTGTACACATGAGGTCTGCTAAAAAATGTGTACTCTGTATGTTTCATGCTTCACGTAGCATAGTGTAAATCTAATCAGAAGTGACTGCATGATTGCATAATGTCCTTACTTTCATCCACATGAGACAGATTTAGAATACAGTCATAAAAAACAAAATAAATAAATAAATAAATAAAAATCCAGAAGCAGAGACTAAGTGAAGTGATGACTCATGCTTGAGGGGATGGAGACGACGGATGTTAATATTTAAAGACATGAGAATATGCAGTGATTGGGACCACAACAACATCACCACTGACGATGACGGTTTGGGGATGCAGTCCGTGGTGTGTGTATACATACCATAGTGCGCGCTATGCTCATAAATCTAACAGCTATTAGTACGGGTTTCTGGGTAAAGGAAAGGAAAGGTTAGGGAGGATCTGGAGAGGAAAAACACAACTTAGAAAGAAAGAAATCAGGGAAGGTTTAGCACTGAAGGAGTTTGTGGGATGGCTTAGTCGAGTAGATTTAGCAATGAGTCACTTTAAATACGGGATTCATCCGATAACAATGGGATTTAGTTATAATAGTCACATTATTGGAACTTACCATTGATCGTCGAATGAGGGTCAGTCTGCACTTGGCCTTATTCTCAGCAAACTCCAGGCTACTGATGTCCTTTAGTCGTACTTTGTACTTATTCATCTGTTCACAAACGATAAGTTCTACACACCTGTGGAGGGATGGCAAGGCAGAAAAACACTTCAGAAGGAAATACTGGAAAGACAATACAAAAATAAAAAAAAGGTCACAGCAAAACGATGAGTCCGTATTAATAATAATAAAAAAATACATTTTCCACACAGTGTAAACATTTAGACACTTATGTATGAGCCTTGTATTTTCAATTAGGTCAGTGGTTTGCAATATTTTTCTGTCAAGCTCCCTCTGGAAATAAATTTGTGCTCTCATCCCTTTCATTTTATCAACCATCACTGGGGAAATCTGCAGCAAAACGAGCCAAATTAAACCATTTTGTTTAAATAATATTGTCATGGAGTAAGTTTTGTGTTTTTAGACATGACACGAGACAATTTTGAGAACAACTGAGAGAAACTTCAGCTACCTTTGGTTTTGACTTTTCTTTCCTTCTTCCTTTCTTTCTTTTTTTTTTTAACATTTATCATCTTCCCTATTAAAAACCTGTCCAAACTGTACTTTTGTCTGAATAAATCTTGCTAAATTAAATCTTGATAGCCTAAGAAAAGGTTTTATTAATTGTTCCCAGACTTTGTGAAGAACTAAATTAGGCAAAGGCACGAAATTTATCATAGACATTAAATATTCTTACGCTGTCGTCTTGCCGATGTCCTGGACGCTCTGCAGTGGGTCTATGGTGTCAGGACAGCGCAGGATACAGGGAGCAAAGACGATAGCCAGTGCGTTTGCTGACATACGATTTGTCTCCTCTTGCAAGGCAATCCTGAAAGCAAGAATTCAGTATTGGAATAGTTGATCAGTAAGGAAATAAAGATGTTCCATGTATTAATCCTACTCTAAGATTACCATAAGAACAGATATTTTTATATTACATATTTTTATTACCTGACAAGATGAAATATGAGCCGTTCCAGAGTGTTTACGTGAGTTCTGCTAAGCTGGTCGATAACTGAATACACCCCTCTGATCATTTCCTTTTTATCCTGCAAACCTGGGGAGACATTTTGACAGAAGACAAATCACCATTTACTGTTACAGAAAACAAATGTATCTTCTGCTGTTTACATTGTTATTGCGGACAGGTTGCCCAGTGGAGTGGATCCATTGTGGATCTTCACAGTCGGAGTTGAATATCTGATGCTGACCACTTACCCATGGCACGTATAAACTCCTCATACAGCTCAAATGTCATCAGAGGATTGGGCAGGTCTCTTAGCCACTGCTTGAAAACACTAGCAATCACATGGATGTTGTAGTCGTCCAGATTCATGCTGTCCACATCTGTGTGACAAGGAGAAGGCAAACACTTGGTAATCACATCTCATCCTTTCCCACCTATGTTCCTCAGCTTTAAATGCATGTTTTAATAGCAAAAGTCACCTGTATCCAGTCCCTGCTTGAGTTCCTTAATTTTGTTGGTGGAGCCAGATTTTCTGTATATGCCTTCAGTGTAGAGGCCATGCATCTCAATGTAGTTGATGAGCTTCTCCACAACCAGGGGCACCGTCCTCTCGTCGTTAGTCAGACGAGAAACTTCCACTCCAAACTGTCTGGAGGAAAGCTCTGGATCAAACTGTTCAAAGACACAAACAATAAACACTCGGACATGTTGTGTTTGTACATGTAGACATATGCACACAACAATAAAGACCAAAATTCTTACAAAAAATGGTAATGTTGCAAAAAATATATTTTCACTAAGTATTATTTTAAAACCTATCACAGCCAGTGTATTAGGTAGCAGAAATTACACTAGTAACTATACATAAACCCACAGTAACACAATTAAGGTCATGGGACATTGTTGAGCTGTTGTACAATATGGCTGACTCACCTTCTTACTGCATTTGATGGTCGTCTTCTGGCAGCACTTTTTGTGGCAGGCGTAGCGGCACACTGGATAAACACAGCCAGAGAAATCAAACAGGTCATTTCCATTATCCACAGAAAGGCAGTGCCTCCTCATTATTCAGCAAAAATTTGGGGCAAAAGAAAAAAAAATGCTATCGCTTAAGAGATCAAAGCAGCATTGGCTGACATCAAGAAAACATCCTGTGCGAATAAAGGACAAACTGTGTGGAGAAATCTCTGGAGAGACGGAGCCGCAGAACCCATGAGTCCAGTTGAAAACAATCTGATTAGGGCTGAGAGAGGGCGGGGCTCACTAAACACTGCTACACAGTCAAAAGCCACAGTGTGTGTGTGTTGAAATTTCAACATTTTGTCTTGCAACCTACAATTATTGTCATTAACAATTAACTGATTGATCATTTGGTCAGAAAAAGATCATCATGAATCTATTACATATAAAAGTGGAAAGAAGCAAATCTTCACATTTAAACAAATAAAACCAGCAAATATTGGGTTTTATTCCTCAATAAATTACTAAAATAATTACTCAACTATTAAAAACTAAACTAAAAAAACTTTCTGTCAGTTTAATTATTTTGGCACTAACATATTTTAATTAAAAAAAACAACGAATTCCAAAGCCTTCAAAAAGTTGTAAAAAAAATTTTCATTGCAAGACATTTGTTCTTGGATGTCAGAGATTCCAGGATTCTCAAAGTCTGCAGAATCCCTGCTGTGATGATTTGCATGCACACTCACATTTGCACACACAGGCACGGTCCATCATCCAGATGAGTGACGAGCAGAATTCACAGTATGTGGGGATGCTGTACTGGGTGGACTTGAAGATGTGGCCGTTGTGCTCCTCCACCTGCAGACAGCAGCAGAGCAAAGGTTCAGCTTGAGTTCACTCGCATATTTTCTGGATGTTTTATAGCCTTTTCTATTTTTGCATCTGGTGTATTTATATCTTTTTATTCCAAAGTAGGTGCAAAATGAAGGTGCAAAGAACTGGCTGTTAGAAATGATGAGAATGAGGAGAAACTCACAATGTCAGTGTCCTTTTTCCTCCGCTTTTTACGTTCAGGTTTAGGTGCCTGCTGTTATAAAAAAAAAAAAAAAAACAACCCCCAGAGTTTTTCTATTATTAGCATTATTAATAAATATTAACATGATAGACAAAACCTCTGATCTTTCAGAAACTAAATAAGAAGGCTGATAAACACTAAAGTTAAAGACATTTAAGTTTTTTAAAGATACTTCAACTTAAACAGAAGCAATCTACATGTATTTCTTTAAAGCTACTCTGAAACTGAATTAATCAAAGGAGCATCAAATACCTTTTAACAGTTTAGACCTCATCTAAAATCCATTAACTGTGTCTATTTTCCTGAGCGGTCAGGAGGCTGTAACATGTCTTTACCCTGCTGAGAGTGCTGTCCAGAGGCTTGTACTCAGTCATGAACTCATCCAGGAAAACCTTAAAGGTGTTGACCCACACTGTGACAGGAGACTCTCTCCAGTCTCTCTGCTCTTGTCTCATGGTCTTCTCCAAGATGTGCTCAAACAGAGCGTAGAGGTCTTTGTAGCGGATGCTCTTACCATCGTCCATCTGGGGAGGACAACAGCGGGGTCACAGGAGTAATTATCTCTCTACTTTAAAAATTAATCTTTCTCTATGAAAGATCTAGCCTGACTATGGACATTTTGAAATGGATACCTTATTTTCAATTATGTGAAAAGTGATTTGATGACTTCCTTGAGGATGAATATCACAAGTGACATTTACATATGGTGGCTATAATTTTAAAGAATATTAAATATTTTTATATTATCATGTATGAGTGTGCTTACCGCAAGTGCTGTGGAGTAAGAGTTGAAGATGTTGAGACGGAATTCCTTCAAAGCCTTTTTAAACACGACGTCCACCATGGTGTCCTTCTTACTGTCCTCTGTGTCCAAGTCGCTGATCTAAAACATGACACCACAATCAGCAGGAGTATGGGAAATTATAGATTTTAAGTACATCTGCAGGTCTTATAAGAATCTTTAAACACATATATCAAGAGAATAGAACAGTGTATGTTTGGCTGCACCTTCTTCATCAGGAAGTCGTTCATGCTCCTGTAGTCGTTGGTGCAGGTGAGGATCTGCAGAGCATCGTTCTGCCACTGTGCAGGTTCCAGAGCCACGCTGGTGATCTTCACGCTGCGCCTTCGCTTCACCTTGGGAGATGGCTCCTTGTTCTCCTTCAAGTCTCTGAATCCCCGATCCAGCGTCAGATCAGGACTGCAGGGGGGCGACATGTTTTCCTGGCCTGCTGCGAGGAAGAGAAATCAAGTCAGTTTCGATTATATCAAAGTCTTTGAAAAGGAAGTGTTCTGGATTTTGGAAAGCGCACCCTCTCCCAGCAAAGGCCCAGTGTCTCCATAGTCTCCATCCAGGGAATCAGCTCCACAGATGAGCTTTTCTCTGGATGTCTTCTTATCTCCATACTTGGTCTTGCCCCAGAAACGCATCTTACCACGAACCCTGTTCAAACAAAACAGAAACATCCTTTGATTACTGATCAAAATCTCCCCGAGCAATCTTATCTTATCTAAAAGAACTCTAACTTACGAGTGACAAAATCCTTTTGAAGTTCTATTAAGGCAAAGAAATAAAAGCAAGTGTTCAGGCAAAACAAACCTTCCATCTTGCGAGTTCTTGCGCATTGAGTCCACTTTGCCCAAATCTCCTGACGACCTGGCTTTGTGCATCTTCTTTTGCTCCTCAGAGATGGCAGGCTGCAACAGTATCAGATTGGACTAAATGTTAACGACATGTTGAAACCAAAAGCTTCTCTATGCATTTCCATGTGATCTAGTCTGTTATGAGCTGAGGACACGTTCAAGCCAGTAGATGGCAGCATCACATCACAGGAGCTGCACCAGCTACAGTGTACACAGACCAGAGGAAATGCTATTGAAAGTAATCATATTAAAATGTGATAACACAGCAAAAAAATACTTTTGAAATAACTGTACATTCTTAAAGAAATCAGCTTTGGAAGGAAAAGAACCATTAAAAGACAGTGGGAGTGATGAAGAAAGTCAAGAGTGATGTTTCAAAGATTCCCAAAGTTGTGACTAGGTGCTACGAGAGGAAAAATCAGTGACATGCAAATATTGTTAACAGACCAAGAAGAATCATTGTTACAGCTGTGAGAGAAAGAGAAGCTGAATTATGTTAGAAAAGCAACTACATTTAATTATTTTTAAGGGAAAACACATTTCAAAAGTTGTGTTCTGCATCTGTCATGTTGTGTTAAGTCAAATTAACATTCACTGTTGATCATGATTTCTGGAGTTGTCAAACCAATAAAGTATTTTTGAAAGCCTTGAATCCATGTCTTTAAAACTGACATGAGCAATTGCATTATATATAAAAGAAATGTATATTTGTTCTCCTATTGAAAGTATAGTGTTTATGTTTTATGACACCAATTTAGCAGGGATTTCAAAAAGTCTTTGAAATACTTTTCTTGCAACACTTTTGAAATGTCTTCCACTCTTATAGAAAGTTGTACATTTTTATAAACTAGAAGTTGTGTTGAAGCTCTGTTTGAGTCAGAGGTGTGCTGTAGGTCTGTGCTCTCTCTGCTGAGGGGGTTAGAGCTGACAAGGAGAAGCCACGCTTTAAGAACGTAGAGAGGGCCACTGTTGGCTCGGATGGTGCCTGTTACCATGTCTGAGTCACTGAAACAGGACTCTCCTAAGCCCGCCTCCATGGAGCTCTGTTTGGACAGGGGCAGAGTGTAATGGTGGGGGCTGACGGGGCTGTCGCCATCATAGTCATCCTCGTCTGAATCGCCCCCAACTGAGAGGGTGGGGGCGCGGGTGAGGAAGTCGGAGCGGGTCCGTGCCATTCTGGCTTTCTTTTTTTGGCCCGCTCTGCCAACC
Organism: Centropyge bicolor; assembly: GCA_037975185.1. NCBI lineage: Eukaryota > Metazoa > Chordata > Actinopteri > Pomacanthidae > Centropyge > Centropyge bicolor. The sequence goes on from JBBMOC010000001.1 coordinate 3,075,572, forward strand.
TGGAGTTTACCAGAAGTGATAACAGCATGTTTAAAAGGTGCCTTTAATAACCTGCAGAAGAGCTTCAGTGCATTGTGGTCTTCATGTACTGTAGGTCAGATGTGTCGGTTTTAGTGTAAGACATCCTGCCAAGATTCATTAAATAAATCACAAGACAAAAATACACTCCTGCAAACTTGCAAACACATGTTACATATATGTCTATTTTCTAAAAAAGCAAAAAAGTGAGATTGCTTACATCTCGCCCTTTTGATGATTTTGACGGTTTGGAGGCTGGTGTGGGTCCCTCTCTGGGAACAGGAGTTTCTTTAGTGACAGAATCACCGTCAAACCTGATGGACAATGAGGAAAAAACAGAAAGAACAAGTGTGTCAATAAAACTGTCATTAAAGTTGGGGTGAGTTTTTCTAATCCAATACACTTTTTGTTGAATTCAGTGAATGTTTCTTTTTGCCATGATATATCTTGTTGCAATGTTAAGATATAGTAGCAGGAGTTAATGATACCATCATTCATTCTAGTTATTAGTTAGCTATTTATGATCATTTTGTATTATTATTTTATTTTTCTTGTCTACATTAATTGTAGCCTTGCTTCTTTTTGTTGCATTTAATATTCCGAAATGATTTGTGTCACAAGCCAACAAAGTTTTTGAAAAAGGAAAAAAAACAAAAACATAGTGCAAGAGAAGCAGCAGCAATGGATTAATTCATTACTCACTTTGCAAATGTCACTTTGTCCTTCGGAGAGAAGAAGATGTTTCCCGGCTTATCCGTCATACTAACTGTGGTGGCTTGGTTACTTGGTGGCTTCTTGGTCACTATTCTCACTCGAGTTCCTCCATCTTTGGACTCCAGGGTGAGTTTCGGTGCCCAGCCCTCAGCAACAGGCCGGCGTCTCTCTCTGGGGGCAGAAGCAGGCGGGGGAGGCAGCTGGGGGTGAGGGGCATGGCCACGGAGGTCTTCACCCTGGGGAGAGTGCACTGATGGGGCAGTGGAGTCTGACTGTGTCCTGGCATGAGGAGCTTGCCTTGTTCTCTCAAGCAGCAGGGAACTGGGTCTAATGGGCTTGCCGGAGGTTGCGGTTCCACCAGCGTCTTGTCCACCCTGTCGACTCTGCTGTATCCTGTGCAGAGCTTCTCCTCGTTGTTTCTCAAACATGTCTCTCTCGTACTGAGCGAAGAAAAGACGCTGCCGCTCCAGCGCTTCTTTCTGTTGTCTGATCTGCTCCATCATCTCCTTCTCGTTCTGCTGCTGCTGATTACGCTGCCTCTCCTCTTTCTCCTCGTTCAGTCGCACCAGCTTCGCTATGATTGCCGGGTCGGCCTGACGGACAGAGGTAGCAACGGGGACGGGACCTTGAGGCACAGGAGCTGGGTCTGGTTTCTGAGGCGATGGTGTCAACTCCCCCGTCTGGGCTGCAGAGTCTCGAACCTCCACAGGGGGACGGACAATATCACTCAGCTCTTCGCACAGCGGTGTTTCTTTCTGCATACTGATGACCACCACCACTGGACGACGCGTTGACTCTCGCCTTTCTTTGAGGGGCTTGGTGACAGTGGTGGTGGCTGTAGAGACGGCTGCCTCTGTGTTTTGTCGAGGCTCTTCTGCAGGACGACGGGAGACGACTGTGCTGCCCTCACTAGCAGGGACGTAAAAAGTAGGGAGGTAGTTCTCGATTTTGGGCGGATGTGTGGGGGCAGAGGGAGCTGCCAGTTCCATGTCGGTCTTGCCCTGGCTGCCTGGGTGGGCAACAGCATCAGAGACCTCTGTCCTGTGTGGTTGAACTGGGCTTGTTGAAAGAACCTCCACGCTGGGCTCAGGTTCTGGAGCGACTGGAGGAACAGGGGAGCAGGGATCCTCACTGTCTGTCACCTCTTCCGTAGCCCTGGGTGGCTCCTCATCCATGCTGAGAAGCTCAAAGCTGCCTTTGGAGCTCTGGCTGTCAGGCGTGCCCTGGGGTGAGCGAAGAGGTGGGGTTGAAGGAGGCACCAGCTCGACAGACCAGCGCCGTTCCTCAGATGGGGACGAGGCTCCGCCGCTGGTCGCCCGGACTTTGAGGAGCTCCAGGCTGAACTTGGCCTGCTCCAGCTCTCTCATCCTCCGACTCTCTCTCTTGGCCCGAGTGGTTTTCTGGCTGGGTTCATCAAACGTTCTGGACCTCTCGCGCACCACCACAGTGGATGTCGGGATTGAGGCCGGTGCTTCAGTTTGGGCTTTAGAGGGGCTCTCGTTTACCACACCATATTCTCTCCCTTCTCCTTCTGCCTTAACTGCGCCATCATGGCTGCCGAGGCTGTGGAGGCTCCTTTCTCGTTGCTCGTAGGATCGATCCTCCCACGTGCTGAGGTCTAACCCCATGATCCTCTCAGGTGACTCCTCCTCCTCTTCTGGTGAGAGGCTCACCTGGCCATTCTGGAGCTGAAGCAGCTTCTCCTGCTCTTCCTCCTTCTCCCTCAGCCTCTGTTCGCTCAGTGTTTTGAAGCTGTCAATCAAGAAGGCACGGTTACAACTTTAGCCAATGCCAAATTACTTCTTTCTACTATTATCAAGCTACATCTTAAACAACTAATGTCATGCATAACAAATGATTACTACCTCACATATTCACCAAACTTTCTGATTTAATTCTTGTTCTCAGCAGCTCAGCTGATTGTAGAGCTGCTTTGGGTTGGACTGCTTGCGTAATGGCAGGCTTGTACCAAGCCTGGTCTATAAGTGCACTGAACAATGTCAAACACACTGCAAAAGCTGTGTGCAAAGATTAATCTGGTTTTTCACCAGCCTGAGCAAAAATCATGCAGTCACCTACCCACAGAAGTTATTTTTAGAACCTTTATAAAATGCTAAAATGCTTTTGTTTAACTAAAGCCATCCATAAGTAAATTTTCCAGCAAAAGAAAAACAGAACTGCTCAAGATAAGTTAATGGGTGTTTGACAGTATGTCTTACCTCTGCCGGGCGAGGTAGCCTCTGCCACTCGCCTGCAGTTGTACCACAGCGGCATAGAGACGCAAGTAGGCTTCTCTGGCTTGATGACAGCGCCAGGCTGTCTGAATAACCAGAGCTGCTGTGCAGCGTCTGTAAAGCCATAGCCTCCATGCCCTCTGCAACACCACAGCAGCTTCCCTCCACAGCCTGAACCTCTGACGCTCCCTGTATCCTCGCCAGTTAGTCTGCAGACACAAAGCTGCCCCCTCCTGGACAGCAGGGTCATAATCCTCCTCCTCATCCTCCTCTTCTATGGGCCGGTACAAACGCCACCATTTCTGTGAGGAGACGATAATAAAGAAATAATTATTTTCACAACCATTTTTTATGTTCACTGACTCCAGCAACTCCATTAGAGGCATTGGGAATCTTTACTCAAAGGGTCATCTCAATTTTCTTTTACGTGACAGAAAAATAAATTAAATCCCAACTAGACCGCTCATGTCTGTGAGTGACAAGTTGATTTGAACTGTATTTGAGTTGGACTTATTCTCATTTCCAGTTTAGAAACTTAAGTTTAAAAGTAAAACATCTCGAATTTTAACAGATACCTTTGGATCCTTTCATTTCAAATTTAGTGCTTCACTAAGACTGAGCAGTATACGTGAAATCAATTTCATGATATTGATATTTTCCTGACATTACAATATATAATGACTGTTATAATGAACTGTGTTTCATTGTTCTGCATTACACCAGGCAAACCTTTTCACCTGATCAAGACAAAAACTTAAAAGCTTGAATAAGTTTTTGTTAGTTTTCATTAAAATATGCTTGGACTCATTTATTTGTACAACAGAGTTTTGTAAATCTATAATATGACTTAATCATGTTATCATGATACGGTTCCACAATTTGATAAGCAATTATGCTGAATTAACACTGAGCTGCCAAATCAACTTTTAGGAGCATCTTCCAAAAAAGTGATTTAATTGAAAAACATTGTTCTCTACCTGGATGCAGATTGCTGCTTCTCTCATCCTGACAAACTGCTTCCTCTCCAGCCTGGCTCTGAACCGGCGCTGCAGCATGACGATACGTCTGAGAACTTCTCCGTGGAGTAAGGCCTGCAGCCGCTGACGCTCAGCCTCCCGCAAAAACACCTGAGGGGAGGGGCCGTGATGGAGTCAGCAAAGGGTAAGACACATACTTAATGAAGACCGGGGTGCACAAAGAGATACACACACACTCTGAAATCCCTGGACGGATACACAGTCACAAGTATGTCAGGTATGATCCTCTAATTATATAGACAGCATCCAAAAGGAGAGGAGCCCTCCATCATGCCTCATTCATATCATGGCCTAACCAAATATGGGGCACTGTCTTTATTACATCCTTCTATTGAGAGGGAGGATGCTTTCAGGTAATGTGAGGTTATCCCCAACACGATCCTTTCCCCTATGAGTCTAAGACTCTATTTATAGTTCAACAGTTTAATGAACAAAGTGAATTTGAGTAATTTAAAAATCCCACATTATTTTGAGTAAAAACATTTTGAGTCTTGAACCAGCATTTTCCAACAGATAATATAACATAAAACACATAACATACAGTATAATGAGGCGATGCCACCAAACAATCACATAACAGAAGAAAATCACTAAACCACTGTTTTGCCCTAACTTTTCAATTTAAATCTGGATTATACACAGTGATTAATTTAACTTATTGAAACCTGAAGCAGCTGTAAGAACACTGTCTTCATTATAAGTGTTATTTTTTTACTGTCTGAAGCTACATCAAACTTCGACTGTGTGAAATATTTAAAGGAAGACAGCAGTTCCTTTTAAGGCTGCACCACTAGATCACATTAAATATTCCACGCATCATGTTAATCAATTTATACACAATAAACCATCACTCTTCGTGGTAGTTTTGATACTGATATAAACTTTAGGAATAAAATCAAACATTCATTCTGAGAGCTGAACAAAACTCAACAATCTGACATTCATTTATGATGACGAACAAATTGTTTACACGTTATTGTTCAGTTGAGGACACACACTCAGAGATAATGTGCCAAACAGATGTCACGCTATGTTTCACTGTATTTGTGAAAAAAAAATGCAAACAGGAAAAGAGAGGGTAAATACCATCGTCTTTCCCACTTGGTACCCATCTGGTTCGAGGTCGAGCTGGTCCAGACACTGCTGGATGCCCTCTCCGGTGGCACTGCTGCCTTCTGGGAGCAGCACACGGTAGTGATGCACAAAGTCCTATGAAGAGAATGAGCAAAGGTGTTAATGAGAAATAAGTTTATCTCTTGTTGGTTTTATGTTTGTGTCATGTGCACAAGATTTCTGTCCAGTAACGTGTTTAACAAAAGGTTCACTTTCTGCTAAAGCCATCAGTTTGTGATGTAAACAGCGCGGCCTTGAATTTGCCTCTTGCAGCATCTCTTGAGCAGAAACAAGGAACATGTGGTTTCAGGTAAAGGTCCATGCTGTCCATATTGGCAGGGACTCAAACATCATGGCATAAATATGCTGAACTCCCACTCTTCAAACTGAGGCCCATTGTCTGAATTCAATACACTCTGCACCCTGAGCTGTAGGGGGTGGATCGGGAAACAGATGCTGTGTTTATACAATTACAAGCATGGGGAGTGTTTCAGAGACCCGAGGACAATAGAAAGGCTCTGTTCTGAAGAGTCGGGAAACAGCAGAGTCCTCCAAAGTGATACCATGCCCAAGATATTTCTCATTAGTGCTGACCGCAGCACTAAATATGTTTGGTGGAATTTCTGATAAATGACGACGTCTGATGCTAAAAGCATGTCAGTGAGATCATCGAAACAGTTACGGTCTGATGGGTTTTGCACTCAATTATGTCGATTTTAAACTAAATTTTCAGTCCGCACAAATAACCAAATATAGTTTCACTTTTAAATTAGTTTTCAAATGTTTTCCAGTGGTGGAAAAAGTGAAAGTTCTGCAATCAAAATTCTGCTTCAGTAAAAGTACCATACTTAAAAAAATATGATTAAATTAAATACTCAAAGCAAAAATACTCAGAAAAATATATTACATTATTATATTGTCATTGTTTTTCTTTTGTTGCTCCTGTCCCAACTTGCTGGCATCAAATTCAGAATAAGCAGATATTTACAAAACTCAATGACATAGATGAGGTCAAACGTGAAATATACTGTCTCTGTGCTGTTTTGAGTATAAAAGGATTAGCAAATGATCACGTTGTGGTTTATTTATGTTTTACACAGCGTCCAAACCTTTTTAGAATTGGGCTTGTATAAACTTTTAGTCAAGTTGAAAAATAGTGGAACTGTGCACAGCGAAGTCTGTGGATCATCCTGAGTAACTGGGACACTGTCTCTGGAATCACTGCTGTTAAAATGACTAATTTGTGAGAAAAAAAAACATCTGCACAGCTACAGAAGGTACACTATGGTTTTATGGGAAAACAGGTTGTGATTTGGTGAAATGACTCGCGTAGTGACTTAATCTTTGGCTAAAACCTCGACATGACACGACTGGCACGAACAAACGCTCAAAACCACAAAATGGAAACTAAAGTAAGACAACACTGAAGCGGGAATGAGCCACTCCCAAATGATTTCTGTCCAAAGACTCACTTCCAATCAGCATAAAACACAATCTGCTTTATTACTCATGCAGGCTTTCTCGAAGAGTTGACCTCATCCTTATGAAAGTCAATGTGGTTAACATGGCTGCCACCTCACGCCCCCCCATAACTACAGCAAAAAACTCATGGAAGCCTGAGCATCATTTAGGTTTTGGGATGTGAACAGTGCATCAGTGTTCTAGTCTGCACCGAGGGAATGTGACTAAGATGTTTAAAGACTATCTTCAGGGTGTAAACGTGTGTGTGTTACCTTGAAGCTGTACTTGATGTTGTAGCCCGACTGCCGGATGCGTACAGTCTCCAGCATACCTGTGTACCGCAGCTGCCTCAGCACCAGGTTATCATTGAACCTTAAGGGCAGCTGAGAAAGAGAACGCCAGAGGGGGCAAAAAGAAGATAATCGAAGAGAGAGTCGAGGAGAACGACAGAGAAGGGAGAAACGACAGGCGGCAGAGGTTACAGAGAGAAGAGGGGGGAAACGATAAACAGCTTGAGAAAAGTTCAAACTTCAAAGGAAATGAAAAATGCTTTGAAAACTGAACCAAAAGTGGCCACAGTCTGGAGCTAGCACACTGTACCTTCTCAGCATTGGAACGGATGCACTTGACAAAATAAGGCTCAGACTGACCCAGAGTCTCCATTAGCTTAGTGAGAGAGGCCTGCAGATCAAGACACAAAGACAAGAGGACAAATTTAGCATGAAGCCTGAATATGAAGACACATATAGAGGCACAGTGATGGTATCGCTACACAGTTGTTTGACAGGCAGGGGGTTGTCTGACGTGAATAACTGTGGGTCAATCTGTAATTAATCTTGACTGAAGTCACTGCGTGGGATCCTAAATACTAGAAATCCGTCAATGAAAACAGAAAAGAAGAAACCATGTGTACTATTTCCATGTGCATTGTCTGTGTTTGTGTGTGTGTCAACGTATGCACACGTGTGTCAGCATGTGTGTGTGATAATTCAGTGGCAGGAGGAATTCAGTCTCCTCCCCTTCCATGGGAGATTAAAGCAATCAACGCAGCACAGGATGTGGGAAGTGAAGTCATCCACACACGCTGGGGCCAGGGCTGCCTGCCAGAGGGGCCTCGGCGCTCATCTCTACCTCCAACAGCCGGAGCACAGAGTTCACTTTCAAAGAAATCAGGGAGGGAAACAGCAGATTTTGTGCTGGTGGAAGCTTTCCTGTGCTGGTGTGTGTAGATAACCAGATTATTATTAGATACCATTATAAGAGCTGTCAGTCTCATTTACCTCTCATTTACCAGTCTCATTTTTTCAATAGTTTAAATGGTAGGAATAAGCTCAATATTGGGTCTAGGTGAAGGATGACTAGTTACCTGTTTTCATGGTCATCACCATCCTTTAGTAAGTTAACATCAGTGAGGAAAACTTTCTCACCAAATCAAAGTTCTTCTGAGACATTTTTTTTTTTTTTCTAAAATTCGCAGACATGATGTCATATTTTTTAAGACTTTTAGGGTGGGGGTGTGTGGCCTACGTAATAGACATAACGTAACAGACTTCACACACATAATACAGGGATAAGACAGTGGACAGTAAAGGCCGTGGGCTGGCAGAGTAATAGAGGGACGTTTCCACCCGCTGTAAAGGACACTCCTTGTTTTTATCATATTCACAGCTGGAGGGAGATTCCTCCGTCCAGCTCCGGCTAATCGTGTTATTTTTACGGTGAGAGCATTGACTGGAAAATCATCGAGCTCTGCACTGTGCTACTGGCTCTGTGTGTGCGTGTCTGACCTGGAACTGTGCGCTGATACTGGGTGGTTTCTTCTTCTTGTGGAGGTGGAGCAGGGACTTGGTGATGCGGTCATGAAGCGCCAGGTTGCTGAGGTACTTCAGGGACTTGACGTTCAGTAAATGCTGCAGGTGTGAAGTCACAGTCAGTCGATGAAGTTGATAATGCAACACTACAATAGAATCTCAGCCTTCTATTAATATATTTAAAGATGTGCTGAACTTTACCTTCGGAAGAACTGGCTTAGACTTGTAGTTTTTGTTCCTCCTGTTCATAACAAAACAATAACAGAAAAGTTAATCCAGTGATTTAATATATTTTGAGCTACATAATCCCTCGTTTTCATCTTTAAATCAACAAGTGAGATGGATCCTTTTTTTACTGTCAAGTAAAAAGGACAACAAAGCATTGACTTAATTCCAGAAATTCTTCCCAAGTGGGGCACATGCCTGTCAGTAGAGTAAAAACTTTATTCATCCCTGTGGGGAAATTCTCTTTTCACTTATTCCCCTTCACAGGGAGGTCAGAGGTCAGGGTCAGCTACAGAACAGCAGGCAGGAATGTAGTGATCACTGAAGGATGCTTCAGCAGGGCAGATGTTGGCTGACACTGAGTCTGAACTTTCTTTCAGTTTAAAGGATGTTTCTAGGCCACACTAATGGCCAAGATATTAAGTTAGAAGAAAACACTACAATGAGATGAGTATTGTAATATCTCTGAATCAGTGTGGGTGTTTAAAACTTCATGGTGACTGTGGATGTATCTTGTTACTGACATGAGGATGTCGTGGGCTCGCTCCAGGAGTTTGCTGCTGGCAGAGTTGACGAAGATGCCGTCTTCTTCTGTGGTGGAGCTGCTGGATGACAAGCGGCTCTGTCGACCCACACGCCCGTTCCGACCGAGGCCCGGAGAAGCCCTTCAGACAAAACACAAACACAGAACAAGAAAAGTAATTCATTTATGAAAATCCAAACTTTAGACAAAATGTTTACCTAGATCTCTTAGATCTTAGATCTGTTGTAGCTTAGCTGTAGAGACATGTAATATTTTGCTTTTGTGAAGGGACTGTCACCAGCAGGGGCAGCAGTTTCCATGTTTGGACAGAGTGGAATTCATCCCACACAGAATTCGACACAGTTTACTGAAGCCCCAAAGGGTTTAAACCTCAGGCCTCAAGGTGAAACCTAAGCATCTGGCCAGAACACAAACAAAAACACGGGCGGTCAGGTCATGGTTAAAACCATTAACCATTCTCAACTATTTTAGGCCAGAGGAGATGACAAGAGAGGAGAAAAAGTAACTGTGTTAAAAAAAAGGCTGAAATCATCATTGTCCAGAATCAGAGTACAGGTGTACAGGGACAAGTAGTCCGATATGTAAAAAAGCTTCAGTGTTGGCATTAAAAATAAACCCCATCCCTCTTTGCACTCTTTGTGTTACATATGCTGTGCATGAGTAGCACCAAATATTTTTTTCATATTGAAAAATGACAAACTGTTTTTAACTGTTTTGATGTTAGCAGACTGAAATATCTCAACAACTACTGAATGGATTTGCATTAAATTTTGTGCAGATATTTCTGGTCCCCAGAGGATGAATCCTATTGACTTTTGTGATTCCCTGATTTTTCATCTAGCACCTCCATTAGGTTAAATCTTGGTTTATGACCTACAATACCTGAAAAACAAATGACAGTCTAATTGCCCTCAGTTGTACTTTGTGTTGTTGTGCTGAGCAGCAAATGTTGGCATGCTAAAGTCAGATAGTAAAAAATTATACTTGCTGAGAGTTGGCATGCTCATGTTAGCATTTAGCTCACAGCACAGCCTCACATGGCTTTGGTCTTGTTAAGCACATTGAAAGCCAAATTCCTTGTATACCTAAACATACTTGGCCAGTAAAGCGGATTATGATTTGAAAAAAATATTTTCTTTTTGGGCCAAAGCTCAAAATACCGTGTGATGAATCTGGAACACATTGTGGACTCAAGCTGAAAATAGAAACCAGGTGTAAAAAAACAACAGAGGTGTTGCTGGTCTTTCCTTTGGTTCGTCTCTCTTTAAGAGGATAAGGATGCTTCTCGAACAAAGCCAGTTCCCTGTTTCACTATCGTTATCACGGCCTTGGGCACACAGTCCCAGAGGAGCAGTACAGATTGATATGATTTGTACAACCAGCCTGCATCACATTACAACATCACAAATTAATGGCAGAAGATGCACAAGGCTCCAGGATGCAAGTGTAAATCAAAGTCTTTGGATTTATATTCATTTCTGGGTTTATATTCTCCCCAGTTGATCATCGATCTCAGTAAATGGTGATAGCACAATAGGCCTCTTGTGGTGTTTATCTCCATAGTCTCTCTGAGAGTCCCATAAAGCACTGCACTGTCCACCACTCCGTCCGGCCGACAAGCACCCTGCAGGGACTGAATATTTATCACTCCCCGGGCACTCCTCTCAATGCATAGCTCTGACTTTACATCACAGAGGAAGCAGCTGCACATTGCTCCGTGCTCCCCGAGTATGTAGATGATGAGTGTGCGAGTGAGAGAAAAAGACAGAGACGGGAGGGCAGAGGTTGCAAATCACATTAAAGGGGGGGATTTTAACAGCCCCAGACCGAGCTCCTGTGTAACAAAAGCTGTCTTGTACGAGCCGCTCTGTGCTACCAGTCGTGGTCGTGGGCTGCTAATCTCACGGTCCACAGCTAATTAGAGGAGGTGGTGGACCGGGGTCTCAGTGGGGTGATATGAGAGCAACGCTCGGGGTCACAGCACAGTCCCCACTCTTTATTTTAAAGGCATGCCTTGTATGTCTCAATGCCAGAGGTGAAAATCACTGCATGGTGATTAAAAAAAATAATCTCCGATCGAACACTGAGTTTATGGGACGGCTTGGAGGTCTAGAGATGAGGACAACGTCCCCAACTTGAGGCCAACCCAGGACCTGTGCTGCACGTTGTTCCCCATCTCTAACCTCATTTTCTCTTATTACAGTCTACTCAAAAAGAAAAGCATAAAATGTTCAACAGAAGCTCATCCTGTAGTGCAGTGTATTGTAGTGGGTGAACAGGACGTATATAATATAAATATAGAAAAAAATCATTCAAAAAAACAACACTTCCCACCCCCTTATGTTCAATAAAAGCAATAAAAAAGCAAATAATCCAAAGAAGCCAAAGAAGAAAAGGAAAAAAAATTAAACAGGAGAAGTGGAAAAAGCTCATTTCCTTCACTGTTCCACAATATAAATATGTATATGGGGGATGACAGAAAATAATAAACACAGTGAATCATAATCTGATCTAATTAAATACTACTACAATAAATACAACCACTTATGAAATGGTTTAACTGTATGGTTATGTTTGAGACTGTAGTTTGTGGTGTTAGTTTGCATTACATTGTCAACACAGTATTTTGTCCTCATGCGTAGTGTGTACACGACCTTGTGTGTCTCGCACATCTGTTATATATTATGAATGCAGCCATAGGGAGGACGAGGCTTTGAATTGTGCACCTATTCCCACATTCAAATAATGATAAAGCTGTAATTTATTTCTTCAGGTATGGGTTCCTAAAAACTCTCCCAGTTTGACCTGACAAGTGATGGGAAGTTTCATAACACACACAAATCACACAGTCTTACCGTGGTGATTTCTCATTAATGGTGTTGCTTCCCTGAAGGTCTGATAGCGGTGTACGTGGACTCCTCCTGGTCACACCTGATCACGAACAGACAGGTTGGCATCATGTGAAAGAAAAAACACACACATACACACACAACAGACACAAAGACAAAACACATCCCTGAAACCCTTCCCAAGCAAAATCACACTTCTGACACCAAGTGACACTCCAGGGTTATTGCAGTGAGTGTTATGTGCCTTTTTATTGGAAAATATTATCTACCGCAGATGATTTAATATTGAAACAAAGGTCTGTGAGGTTAATAGTGAGATTCTCTTGTTAGTGTCAAATCATGGAAGGCGATAAGTCATTTAGTTTAGTCTGGACTGTAGGTTTGCTTGTTTAAAATACTAATATTCAAAACACATTTTGTATCATAATTAATTAGTTAATGGACTAAGAGAGGTAGGCATTTAGGACAAACTAAAGATAGTTTTAAAAGTAAAACTGAGCAGAATAGGTTTAATTAAGGCAGCTTTGTTATATCACTACAGTGTGATGGATCATAGATTTCCTACAGCAGGACTCTCTCTGAACCTACAGTCAAACAATCACAGTGATGAGCGAAACCTACAGTGTGTGTTAGCCTACTGTAAAGAGCAATCTGAGAGAGCATTTTATCAGGTGACTTAACCGTATACCGTTTTCAGTTTCATCACTTTGTACAACATTTTCACTCTCATCTGGAGCTGCAGGGTGGCACAAAAAGACACAAACACACCACAGTGTCATGAAATGTTTGTCGAGGAAAAGTGACCTTTGAAAGAAGTCGGCTGTATGTCCTGCACCACATGTAAAGCTGCCTGTGAGCAAGTTAGTAAAACACACATCTGTGTCATGTACACCCCCTCCTCTGTCTTCTATCACCATCACCAGCCTATGTGGTATTAGTGACAGTGATTACAGACGTGTGCTGTGCTGGACAAGCAAATACACCCACTGCCCAACAGACAGGACTGGACATGAAAGTGTAGCTGTGTGCGATTACTGACACACAAAAAAAAGAAAGAAAGTGATTGACACCTAGTTACTGTGTTGTTTCCCCAGCCCCAAGTTAGCTGATAGAGCAACACAACCATGCATTTCTCTGCTAGCCTTTCACGAGCACAGTGTTAGTGACAGGATGGCTGAAGCATGCTAGTGAACAACGTGCAAGACAAGACTAAGAACAAATGCATGCAGGTGCATAAGAGAGGGGGAAGAGGGAGACAGAGGGAGCGGAGACCAACAAGCATCTAGTCTAATGACAGAAAACGAGTTGCAAATCAAATCACAAAGCAGAGAATAAAAACTTTGTGACACAACGTCTCTAAGTTTGGATGATTTTAATCTCTTTTTGGCTTGACTTTGGCTGCAGTGCAGTGCAATAAAGTCGGTGATGTTGGTCAGTCTCGTCCCTACAGTTTCCCCAAGTCACGATCTAACATGGAAGTAGTTGTTAATGGTTGTATTGGCAGCCTTACTGTACTTCTCCTCTTTGCATCTCTGCAGGATCTCTAAGCTTCTCTGATGCACAGGGTGCTGCAGAAAGCTAAAACTATCCACACTTTTCAAAACTGCACAGGGAGCAGCGTCATCATGCCCTTTGGAGAAGCAAAACAAAAGAAAAAAAAAACAGAGAAGAGAGAAAAAAAAATACACAAAGGAAAGAGAAGAGGGGGAAGAGAGAGAAAGAAACGACAGATTAGACAGCGAAGAAGAAGAGATCAAGAGATGCAGTCGTCTACTGGAGAGATACCTGTGCAAGACTTCTGGAGAGAAGATGATTGACATTCAAAACTGCAGTTGGTGGCAGCAGTAGGATGTTTGTCATGTGTGTAGGTGTTCGACCCCCCAAAGGCACCTTCATACAGTATCTTCTAGAAGCATTTCTGCAACCTGATTCTACTGTCCTCATAGACAAGGTGAGGGTGTTAAAACTACTTCAGTGTACAATTTTACATAAAATAATATCTAAAAAAAAACGTTACTATAAGTGAAATACACAACTGTTATTTTGCAGAAATGCTTTAGAAGACGTGTAAAAAGTTCCCTTGGGTGATATCTTTAGAGTTCGATCGGAAGGATTTCTAAAAGATATCTCAGGATAAGCAAAGGACACAATCTATTTTCATATTTCTACATGTAAAACCTAATGTGTAGGAAGGACCAAGACGGTGCAGAGTGCAAGTCTGATTCATACGATGGCAGAGCTGAAAGAACATCTGTAACATCTACTGCATATCAAGTTCAGCTAGACTCAAATCTAAAGGAAGAGAAGGCATTCGTATCAAGCAAAAGCTGAGAGAGACAACAAGCGAGAGCTACTGTAAATACATAGCAGCACTACTGGCACTATGCACACATACTACAGAAGAGTGACTACTGGAGCACAAAATACGGCAAAATAATTGTAATGAACATAGAGGACAAAATCGTAACTGTATGGCAAGTGAGCATAAAATACTGTGCATGGCAGGAAGACTGAAAAAAGGAGGTTTGCAAATTTGCGCAGCTTATTGGCTGCACAGGCTTCTTGTTTCTTGGTGGTGGTGACACTTTTTGTCTGCTGAATAAATAAACTGAAAGTTGTAAACTATAACAAGAGGAGACAATTTATCAAATTACCATTTTTCCCATCTCTAGATTTAGTAGTTTGCTAGTTCACCACTATTCTTACTGTACTAAAGTATCTGTAAGTAAGTATCTGTAATGCTCACATGACATTCAGTAAAGTCAATGTCCTTCCTCTCTTTGAGGATTCTTTGGTGCTCTTTTACTGAGCTTCACAGTACAACATTTTCATAATTTTTAACATTTAATATAAACGATCAGTGAAAATTGTGCAGCTGCAAATTTCTGTAAATATTATAGGCACAATATAAACATCAGTGGTTGGCATTTGTTGATATATACTTGATTTTCTAAGCTCAGATGAGATTTCTCCCGTCTCCTCCATCAGAACGAACTCTGCTGCTCTGCTATAATGTGCATATTACTGGAGTTTACATTAGCGTGAGAGCTCACCAGTCTTCTTCTGCGTGTGTCTCTTCCCAGCCTCTCTAAAAGCCACCAGGGCCCTGAAGTAGGCTCGGAGTACCGCCCAGCGGAAGGTGGCTGACGGGTCGATGCCGATCAGCCCACAGATGAAGGCGTTCTTGCTGCTCTTCAGTAAAGCTACGATGTCCGGGCGCATGTGGTCTGTGTTCTTCTCCCTGAAATCCTGCACGTGTCACACACATATCATATTCGGTGCTATTAATTGTTTGGTTATGTATTTTATTGGATGATTTTCTGCCATAGCACTTGCTAATGTTTAAGACATGGGTTTAAGACATTGATAAAAAGGAAGGGCCAAAATAAAAACATTTAAAACAGCTAGAAACAAAACAGCTAATGTTAATACAACATAAAGAAATTGATAACCACACAAAACTACCAATAATATCAAGACATGGTTCATAATATATAAACAAAATAAAGAGCGCAAACAAGTGACAGCTAATAATTAGAATACAACTACATTTAACTGCACAACTGTCCATAAAATTCTGTGTTTCTGGCTGCAAAACAAAGTTAATACTAAAAAAGTTTAAATTTACTTGTTAAAGCAAATGTAAATTAGCATGCAAACATATTAAATTTCATGTGATTGAAACATGATATGCTGCTTCATTATGTACTGATGTAACACTGATTCAGTGTTGATATGATGATCAGATTTACTATTTATCCAACTTCATTTACTGTATCAGATCTATATTATGATTCCATAAATATACAGTGGTACTCTTCTTTTTCATCTATGAATTACAACAGAAGCTCAAAAAGTGCAAAAGCAAAGTTGAGCTTGGCTGCACTTTCTCTCTGTCCAATCAATGCATAATCAATGGGAATGAAGATTACACTGACCTTGACACCGTACTTGACTTTTCCTGCATAGTGTCGGATAATGAAGGCGGGCTCCATGACGGCAGGGAACTCGATGTAGCTGTTCCCCTCATGCTGCCGCTTGAACTTATCCAACAAAGTCTGGTTGGTGGCTTGAGGGAAACTGAAATAAAACGACAGAAGAGATTGATTTGCAGAACAATAGGTTTATACATCTGTTTTTAATATGAACACACACGTTTGAAGCACTTGTTTAAAGCTGTCAACTACACCATGAATACTGCAGTGTAAATCACATTGAGATTGTTTGACAGTTTCCTGATCTAATCATCCACAAAGACCATAATGAGTTTAAGACATTACTTTTTCCACCAGTCTGTAATCCAGCCACGACAACAGTTACTACAACAGCACTGGAAACGTGGCAAGCGAACACGATCTGATCTGTAACCAGTATTGACGTTTGATCCTCTCACACCACAGGTTGAGGATTATCATTTAAAGCTGATCTCGGCTCAGATTTCCCTCTTGTCCTTTAATATGAAGAGCCAGCGACTCTGCAGAAAATCAACAGCTTACAGGAAGGGAAGAGAGGAAGAATGAGACACCAGGGGTTTCTGAACAGGGTGAAACCCGACCTACGAAAAAACAACACGGCCAAAGACTCTGTGCTTTGCAGCTCTTCCAAGTGGGAGGAATTTGATTCAGTGTCCAAATGGAGAAGAGGGGGAAAATACAGGAGGAAATACTGTTAGTAAAAATAGTCATGGTATAGTCATGAACCTGAAAGCATTAAATTTACTCTGCAGCTTAGAGGGTTTACAGTCAAGACCATCCTGCACTTTGGTCATTCGATTACATCTCAAAGATTCAAAGATACAGTCTCACACAACATTTTCCCACAGAGTTGTGCTGCCTCCTCTCACTAACTTCTTTACCTGACAGAGAGAAGCATTTTCCTTTCCGACCAGAGTGTGAGGTCCATAAAATATGAGCTTTGTGAAGTCTTCCAGGTTTGGAAGGCCTCAGTTAACCTGACCTCATCTGTTGTTATCATGCACACTCATTAGTTGCCTTCAAGAAGCAAACAGTAGATCAAGCTGATTTGTAGTGGGAGCTCTCCTATTGAAAATAATGTTTAATCACATTGTTACAGCAGCTCATTACTGTAAATGTCTGCTGAGCAACCCTAATTAACAAAGGAGTGACAAACGCCTGTAGAGGTTTGTTGAGATGAATTTAAAGCTCTGAAATAACCTCCTCTAGGTCACATGTTTTCATCATTGAGGCCACCTGACGAATGACGCCCTGCATCTCTGTTTGTGTCTTGGTCTTTTGATGCTACTGTACATGGTCTGTCTGCAATTTGGTGCTGTTCCAGAATACCAAAACAATGAGCTGAGGGAGGCTAAAAAGCTCTTTATCTAGCAGCTGATGGCTTAAAGACATGGGAGGGTGTGTCATGCAACAAAGGTGGAGTCAAAGCAGGGATACTGCAGGGATGCGTCTTCATGATTCAACTGTCAGAAGAGCTGCCAGTTTTGCTTTAACCTGTCAGAGGTACTTGATGATTGATATGATGATTGACACCATAGAGAGAAATAAAAGATATGAACTCGTCAAACAGGTAGCCAGACAGGTTGAAAGACTCACTTGCACTCTTCGTCCAGTAGGTGGAACAGCGCTGTGGGCTTCTTGCTGATCAGGTTGATGCAGCCTGTGTTGTCGATGTAGTCGATGTTGTGCCAGCTGATGCCCTCGGCTCGATATTCCTCCTGCAGGGACACAAAACACAAACAGAGACACAGTGTCACCTTCAATAACACTTTGCTTCCACGGATCGCAATATAGAAAGACTTCATTACACGTTATAATAAAGGAAATACATCAGCAGGTCATACTGTGTGAAAACGTTAAGTGGCTTACTTAATCGTATCAATATGTAATATTTCAAAAAATCGCATTGCGATTGGACTTTAATGCTTCTTAGCAGTTGGAAGACAGATGCAGTGCAAGTGTTTTAGTTTTAGGCCTCAAGGCACACGGTGCACGAGGCATCAAAGACAATATCTGGCGTCCACAAAATATGAATTGTCAGTGTGCCATTAAGAAAGGACAGCCAGTCCTGTGCGAGTCGGCCTGTTTTAAATACTTCAATCAAAGCAACAATGCTGTTTGCATGCATGCTTTCATGTTTCCTCCTCCCGCCATGAAACACTCTTCAGATCTCGCCGGGCCTCTCGGTGACTGAATAATGAGAGATGCATTCAGAGCATTTATCAGTGCTCTTCCCCCTACATGCTGTTGTCCAGTGGTCCTGGGAACGAGATTTAACCAATAAAGACCTTAATCCAGAGGATGTTTAATAAAAAAAAGAAAAAATCTCTTTTCTCCGGTCTCTTCCTCTCGTTCCTCTACAGACAGAAGGCTGAATAAAGTTAATTACTGCTGTTTCCTTCGTTATCTGTGAGGAACATTAGAAAAGGGAAGGTGAAGCTCTTCAGTATTAAAATAAAAAGTAAACCAGGAAATTGAGCCTGTCTCTCGACATTCTTGTAGACAATTGTTTGACATGTTATTTAGATAACAACAGTTTGAGAGCATCACTCTGTAACACATTCTTTGTCCTTAGAAAGTTCAGCACAAAATACAAATCACTGCAAAAGACAAACAAGCCAACCGATTCCATTTAATTCTTATCAACAAAAAGTTTGCCTCAAAATATTCTTCAACACTGGCTGTTACTCCACTACTGAAACTACAGCTGCGTCATTCACAGGGATATATTATGAAATCAGAAGACAGAGCTGTTGTTTAAAATCTAGTCTATGGAAAAATAACCATTTGTACTTTACTTTGCTCAACATTTTAAGCACAAATATTTGCCAATCTTGAGTTCGTTGTAACTTGTAGCACAAGAAGACAAGAGCCATTAAGTCAGGAAACCAACTCAGTGATGTCAATAACACAGCAATAAATATATTTAATAAAGTTTCATTACATTCGCCACCACAAACTGTTGGTCAGGTCATTAAAACCTCTGTCTGTACTGAACTGAGTGGGAGTTTGTTTTATTGCTTATAACCTCATTTTTACATTTCTATAATGAGGAATGTTTCAGCTCGTCATTCCTAGAAATACTGAGGAAGAATTTTTATTAAGAAAAGAGATATTGTCCTTCACTTGTGTCTCACTCACAGTTTAGTATTCTGCTGTCTTACATGTTGTCTTTTTAGAAAAACATAGGTAAACAATGGTATAAGTGAATTTTATGTTCAGTGTCGCCTGTGTACTCCTGTGAAGTCTTTCTTTACTGTCTGGCTGCAAACTAGATTTCCTCCTGGATAATAATAAAGTAAAGGCAGAAGAACACATCTGTCTTTGCATCCTGTCACAATATAAACATCTCAAAGCTTGATGGTTATCTTTGACTGACTAACTCACTAAAGACAGTCGTTTTCGCTTGTATCTTTTAATAAGACATGAGCTGCGCTGTGAATGGAAACTATAAAAAAAGACCACCTGTGCAACATAATTCAATACAACAGCCCTGGAATAAACGCTATAATATTCAATTTGTGTGTCAGATGGGTGCTGACTCAACCCTTCACTAAGCTGTGGTTAGTGGGGGTGTTGTATTGGATTGCAGTTTTGCACAGGATACTGTGTCCACCCCCTCGACATGCCTTTAAATCATCATCCGATAACTGCTGTGAATCACTCCTATTTTGACTCAACCCGGCAGAAATGAAACCATAACATGTCTAAAAAAAAACAACTTCCCCACAGATTGTTTTTGTTATTTCACAGTTTGTGTTTATGTATTCCTTAACTTAACGTAACCTTAAATTAAGATGTAAAAATACTCAGGTACAAGTAAAAGTACTGCATTCAAAATCTTGTATGTTCACTGTTCACATCAAAATAAACTTTAGGTTCAGTGTGAAGGATTTATGGGCAGAAATTGAACATAATATTCTTTTTATATTGTCAGGAATCGCAAAATAAGAATAAGTAAAAGTACTCATTAGGCAGAATGGCTCAATTTCAGAATAATTTCTAATGTCTCTGGATTAGAATTAGTGATGCATTAATATCTAAGCATCACTTATGCTGCAGCTAGGGAAGGTTGAGCTCATTTTAATCATTTAATATAATGCCACAAATCCAAAATAACAGGTCATACTTCTTCCACGACTGATTCAGACACAGGACCAACATGTTGAATTACCATCAGAATCATGTAAAAGTGTGCATGTCTGAAAGGGGCTACATATAATTATTTTTGTGTAAATGTGTGTTTGTTAAGTTTGTCATGTAAAGAGGGATCAGCGGTCTATGCAGTCGACATCATTGAGCAACGTCAAGAAGATTCAATTTAGTCATCGCTAACATCCTCTGTCCTTCCAACGTTCATGGAAATCTTCCTTCTCACTGTAACATGATCAGTAAAATTCAATCTCAAGTCAAAGTCTGTAACTTCAGTTAAGGTCAGTGCCAAACAAGTTAACTTGCGACATGTAGTATTGTAATACAAATACTATTATATTATATTACTTTAGAAATTATATTATTAACTTATTCCGTTTCACATCTTTCAAAACAGCGATGACTGGCAGAGAGCTTGTTTCAAGATGTCGGAAAATAAAGCAAAATAAGAAAATAAGTACTCTTCCCCATTAAAACGACCATTGATTTGCCCTGAAGCAAACCATTTAGCCCCTAACTGCTCCAGCAGAGTGACTCACTGCTCGACAGATGAATGGAAATATACTGTATGTAACTGTAGACGAGGGTGTGAAGCTGGCTTCAGCAGAAACGTGAAGCATGCCAGCTCTTGGTCAAACTATCCTGCTTGAGTCATTTTCAGAGGCTTTCAGGCTGCCTCACTTCAATTTTTCCACACACAGCTAATGCTTTACTGTACCTTGGCCATAAATTCCTAACCGCTCCAGTTTCCTCTGATCAAGTCCTGCACTTTTAATCAAATGTTATAAATCAAAACTCCAAATCCGTGTTAATTTTGTTTAGAGAACAAAGCTGAGAATTTAACAAAAATGTGGATCTTATCCTGATAAATTCCAGGGAAAAAAACATGGCTTAAAAGCTGTTGTGGTTTGATCCATGGAAAACATCAGAAATCAATAAGAGAACACATTAACAGATACTTTAACAGCCCTGTTTACACGCAGAGGAACAGCTGGATGTTGTGGAGGTCAATATATTGCAAACCAGCATCTGTCAGGACTGGCCTGCGTGTCAGTATATGTGGCTAAATCTCTACAAAGCTGACAACACTGATGATGAAACTTGTACGTTGCACAGTCAAGTCAACACTATCAAGTACAGCTGATTGTCACGAGTGTGACATTTGCAGCTTGCAGCGACTTTAGTATGACCAGACAGCTGAATGTGTATATAGCGTGAATCCTACATGCAAGCAGCAGTTTACCCATCAGAAAGTGAATGGACATAGGGTCTGTCGATATTGATCGAATGGCTCTTTACTGCAGGGTTTTAACCTTCCGACAAAACGCTCAATGACAAAACATCTGCACTCACAGTGTATGGGAGCAGAATTCAAATTAAGACTGACAAAGCAATCAAATGCTATAAGAACATTTATACATGCAGGGGAGCATCAATTTCATCAAATAGTAACTTAGTAAATTTGTCGATAGTCCCCTTCCCCTCTGGGTTTGATACATTTTTTTTTAACACAAAAAGGATGTTAAGTTACTCTTTAATAAAAAGAAGTAAGAGATAACAGACAACATCAAAACAAAATCTGGAGGACCCAGGCAAACCAATAGGACCTGGAGGACAATGGTAACACATTAAATTATAAACCATATACACAATGACTACTTTTTCAGAACACAAAAAAGAAGATGCAACACAGAGAAAAACAGGCTGCATCTAAAGAAAAGAACACGTTGCCAGCTGTTTTGCCCGAGGCTGGATGTATTATGACCTGGATTAGTGCAGCGACCAGTAGCACAGGAAGCACTGTAATAAGTACCAACAAATACTGGAAGCTATAGCCTCAGAGTCACTGAGAAAGTTGGACAGAAGTAAGATATTTCAAATTTGTGGTACAAAACATACCTAAAAATCAACCATGAACTGCTTAAAGGTACTAAAGATTGTGGTTTTTGTAATGGTCTTTATTTGATTAGTGAAATATTCAGTCTGATCTGAAACATGTTTTATAAGCAAGAAAGGAAGGTTGGAAGAAATGTGTCACGAGAATGAAAACACTGTTTGCTAGTTTAAATGTTTGCACATTGTATATTTAAAGATATTTTTTCAAACTATTAAAAGATCATCTGTGGATGAAGTTTGCATAAATGCCATGTTCATTTTTGTTCCCTGCAGAGGTTGGATTAAAACATGCAGGCTTGACAACTCTGCTTTATGAAGCTTTGGAACCAGTCCTTGGGCCTTTACTTAGAAAAAGCCATTAGTTCTTATCAAGAACAAATGTGACAACTCCTTAATCTACTGCATAATAATTTAAAATTTCACCTTAAACTCTAAAGGAAAGTCTTTGAAGTCTCTCCACATCACATAAATATTCAATATACTGTAAGTCTTGACATATTTATGACACAAGAGTAAGACAGGGTTTGTCTTTGCACCAATCAGGAGAGACTGAGGCTGCAGTCCTTCATGTCTTGGTGCAATTCATGAAGTGAATGAAAGCCCCTCAGACGTGTCAGGGCAGGCAGCTGATTCAGTCAATCTCAAGGTAAACACAAGGTTTAACTTACAGGCAATCTTACAGATCATGACTTTAAAAAGCCCTTTGAAGTTAATCAGCTCACTCCAGAGAACATACATCCTCGGCCGGGGTGGTCACAGGGAGGGTGAGCTGAGTCATACGGCTGTCAGCTTTCCACTAACCCTGTTGCATAATGTGATGAAGAATTCCTCCATTGTTTCTGTGTCATTGTAACGTACGAGCACTGTGCGGCTTGATAAGAATGAGGCGTTTCCTCAGCAATGGTCACAGCCAAAGAACTTAAGCAGGTTGATCTACAATATGTTAAAATAACAGTTGCAGTAATACAGAAGCTCAGAGGTTCAGCTCCCGGTTATGAGTGTTAAATAGGACACCACTTTCTGAGAGTTTTTAACGTCGAGAAAAGAGAATATGAAAGAGAAATTCTTACTTGTTCAAGCTTGAAGATGTGCTGGTTGAAGTAGTGCTGGAGACGCTCGTTGGCAAAGTTGATGCAGAACTGTTCGAAGCTGTTGTTCTCATAATCCTCAAAACCAAAAATGTCCAGCACTCCAATGGACAAGATCTGACAAACAAACACAACAAAAAAAGAAGGTTCTTTGATCCTAAGACGTTGCTTATCAAATTCTTGAATATCAGTATTTCACAATGTAAGAAATTGCATCATCCAAAAGTTGGCCAGAGGAAAGTTTTTATAGAACAGCTCGAGGCACCTTATGATGTCATGAAGGGGTCAGTAGTAACTTTGGCAGTAAAGGTGATGATTTGTCAGCATTTTAACTCTATTGCATGATTGTAACAGCTGATGTGTTTGTGTCGTCCTACCTTGGTTGTCTCCACCAGGTCCTTGACGTTGAGCAGAGCGTGGTTGATCCTGAACACAATCCAGTCGAACAGAGCGCTGTACAGGGACTTCGCCATGGAGTCTCGTACCGTACCCGCCTGGAGGTGGACACATACAGAAGCTCTTTACTGTCACTGCCACCAGTAATGTCTCAGTTTACAACATTTGATTGATTAAATTGTATTTATCTTCTCTGTTAACTCTCTGCAAGAAAGTAAATAAACATATTTTCCAAAATGTCCAACTATTCCTTAATTACTGAGTTTGTATAAGAGTCATTCATTACTTTCAATGCCAACTGATGCCTAATGCAACTCCAGGCATCACTCTTGAGCCACCCGCTCCAGCTCATCATTCAAGGCTGCTGTATTATACATTAGATCTTGGCCTTGTAACACTGCACTTTTGTACAAGTCCAGCGTAAAAAAACAGTGAATGGAGGCAATTAAAGATAGAAAATGATACAGATCTAAATTGAGGTCAAGGTCTCAGACAAAACTGGTCCAGTTCAAGGAAAGGTCAATTAAAAGAGTGCACACATTTGTATTTCTCCTTTAGAAGCAAAGATTTACAGTTTGACCTGAGCATAAATCACATCCTCAATGTAAAGCCAGTAGCAAGAATTCTTACTGGAAAATGTATAATGGGTTTTCCTAAAAGCTAAAAATCAGATAAGCAAACACCAGATGACTCCACTACCGTACACACATCTCTAGCATTTAAGTTCCCCACGGAAACTTTGGCACAGAAGGCAGCATTACAGACATGTTGGCAGGCTGTGTTGTGTCACAGCAGGACGTCCCTGAGCCATTATTAATGTCATTAACCAGCCTAACGCTCATCAGGTTGACTCATGAGATCTGGCAATCCTATCGAAGCGCAGACGGCATCATCTGCCAAGTTCTGATGTCAAAATTTCAGTCATGTCTTAAAGGAAATATTCACTTTAATAAGTTAAATATAGACTTTAAATGGTGATGGTAAGATCAAGATGATATTCAGAAGACAAGCAAACCATTTGGAAGACATAGAGGTGTCTTTTTATATCACTTTAGTCATATTGATAAACTTTGTGTTGCCCTGTTTAAAACCTGGGGTGGACTGAGAAAGGATACTGTGCTGGATGAATGTTGTGTGTTCCTTCATAAACACAGAGATCATTTGACAAAAGCTTCCTTTTCAAGTTATTGAAATTTTAATTCCTGTATCCGCTGGAAAGATTTGACCTCGCTGCAGCAAAGGTGAGATGTGGTCTCCAGAAACAAAACAAACCATGAAGTGGCCACTCAAAGTTAAAAATCCTCAGTTTCCAAATAATTAACGGGGATATTTTTTGCAACCTCAAATCAAAAATGCCTTCAATGAGTCAGGACAGATGTTATTTTGAACTCCATACATATTGTGGTCTAATAACCCAAGAGCTTTTCATTATTTAGAGGAAGCTGGACTTAAAACATTGAGAGGAAAATAGCCTCATAACTCTGACCAAATGGAGGAACTCATTACAGAAACGCTCAGATTTCTTTGAGGTTTTCAAGTGTATGATTTCAGTTAACGGGCAATGAGATTGTTGTGACTGTTAGAGCAATATTTACACAGAGACCACCCAGTGTGCTACCAAAGCAATCACTGTTTATTCATATGAAATTGCTCCCAAATATCTAACAGGCCATTATGATGTTGCCGTTTTGATGGGAATGCGTAAAACACCACCATTTTCTGGGATAGTTTGTGGTAAAACACTGCTGAGGAAGTTTCCCTGGGTGAATAGTGAGCAATTTGTACTGGAAAATAGGAAAATCATTTAAAGCCAAGTAGCTGTTTGAGTACATGAAGCGTCTGACATCACTACATTATGAAATATTTAGGCATCACTACAAGTTTCCAAGCTAACAAGATCATGCATGTGTAAAAAGGCCTTCATTGGAGCTGACAGGCATGTCACATCCATGTTGTTCCCTCGTCTCTTTCAGACTGCTCTCATCCACAGAGCGTGACGCGTGTTTGTTTTCAGAGCGGGGGTCCCAATGAAAACTGTAGAGGGACTTGAAATGCCTTCCGCTCTCTCTAAACAGACCAAAGGACTGTGTGCATGTGTGTCTGTAAGTGTGTGTTGCGTGTACATGTGTGTTCATGTGTGGTCACAGACTGAAAAAGAGAGAGAGAACAGGAGGGAGATCCGGCTCTGGTGCACACTGTCCTGTAAACACAGCAGGGTCAAACCGAAGAGACGAGGAGGCTGCGCTGTTATTCAGCTGGCAAAATGCCTTCAGTCACACTACGAAGTATGATATTTTACCAGGCTCTTATCTCAGGCATTTTTGACTTTCTGACAACAGCTTTACTGAAAAACATTATACCACAGAAATGTGTGAAAACAGCTTTTGAACTTTTAGGACATAAAAACCAAGTCAAAACACAGTATTGGCACTCTCTTCCATAAAAAGACAGCAAAGTATGTAACAGACTTAGTTTTAACCTGTAAGGAATTTGACAAGCGTGAAAATCTTGTGGCTTCATTTACATATCTAAATTCACATTCTTACACCACAAGAGAGGACAAGAGAAGAAGAGTCTCACCTCAGAAAGTCTATAAGGAACAATCAGCTTCTCTCCGACAGTAACCGTCTTCCGTGTTGTAAGAGCTTCAAACAGCATCTCTTCTTTGACCTGGTCATGGCAGCCAGAGAGAAAGTGGAGTTAGAAGATGAAACCTGCACTCAATAGAATTGCAACAATGTGTGCTTTGACTGGAGAACCCTGGATCATCTCAGAGTTTTGGATTGTTCAAAAGCAATCTGGCACTTTCCATTTAAGCTGCCTTTCATCTATGACAGTGGTTTAGCGCTTGTGTGCAGGGTGACAGCTTTAAAGAGGTGGTTTTAAAAATCTAGAGCAACATTCAATGTCATAAAAAAAACCTGTCTTCTTATCAGTCTACACTGTCCCCCAAACATCCTGTTAGCACCCAAGTTGAAAGGAGAGATGTGATAGTTCTGCACAAACACACAGCTACTAAAATTGTAATAACACTATGAGAGTCTAGTCTCTAAATCTGCTACTGATCTGCAAACTGTAATTATGCAATATGAAACTTAAACCACATTACTAGGATAATACCAAACTGTCCATTGTAATGTAAACATTAGGGCCCCATATGGATTTATTTTACTACTTCAGGCTCCTTTAGCTGGAGATTGACATACATAGTATAAACCAGCCTCACTCGACAAAGGTATTACTGTACATGATGGATTTAATGGCTGTTTATGGTAGTCTATGAGACGAAGCTCAGTCACTTCAAAACAACAGAAGTAGGCTGCTGAAGAACACATTGAAATGACTGACTGAGAGACAGATAGACAGACAGACAGACAGATAGATTATCACTAAACAAATAAGTGCTTGCATAAAAAGGTTTGTTGCACTTGATGTGACTGGAATCTTAATTTTTCAATAAATAAAAAGATGTCTTTGTGTGCATGACATAATGTAGATTAGATAACTGAAAATGGAAACAGAGATACTGCATTTTACCCAAACAGACTTTCATAGAAAGTGCCAACATTTATACCACAATGATTGTTTTACTTGATCTTATTTAGTCATATTTTGTTTTGTGAAATTGTGAAAAGTCTATTTTTTGTGTTGAGGGCACACTTTGCCACCATCCATCTTTTTTGATCTGAACACACTTTCAGAGAATGTACAGCAATAGAAGCTCCCAGCAGCCTTATGTTGCAGTACCTCCAACAGCTCCGAGACGACAGGCAGCACCTCTGGATTACAGATGTCGATGGAGTCGTCCCTGTAGGTTTTCCTCTTGTAGCGGATGTTGCCCAGATGGAGAATGGCCGACAGCAGGGAGAAGATCCTAAACAAAGGTTCATGAAATGTTTAAGAGACTGGAAAAATACTGTGGAACTGTTTGCATCTGCAGTTAGTTTCAGGCTGTGGAATCCATTTTATTTGTAAAGATTGGAATTAAATAATGAAAATTCAAATGTGCATATGATACTGGTGGTGATGATGGCTTGAAAAAAATGAGGTGAGCAACACTGCTGAGTGTGAGACTTGTACATATATGACTCCTGCTTGTTCTGCAACAAATTCTTCTTCTCTCATTGGGGATGATTCCAGTAAAGTTCATCATATTTTATCACGTTCATTGTGGTCG
The DNA here is from genome assembly GCA_037975185.1 of Centropyge bicolor. NCBI lineage: Eukaryota > Metazoa > Chordata > Actinopteri > Pomacanthidae > Centropyge > Centropyge bicolor. The sequence continues at coordinate 3,103,261 of JBBMOC010000001.1, forward strand.
TGTTAGTGTCACTCACTGTTTGCACGTGGCTGGTAGAAATCCCACCATCTCCATAGCCAGCTGAAGCCTCTCAAAGTCATGCTTCAGGTCTTCTCCTTCGACTGTGAAGCAGTCCTGCAAAAAAGCGGCATGCGGGTGTTATCAGGCCGACAGCAGCTGTTACGACACTCCGGCGTGGAAGCTGAAAGAGCTAATGACAAACCACTGTGAAGTTTAGAAGGACTTACTACAGACTGTTGACACACAAAGTGCCCAAATGTTTTTTAATGTTTACTGAGTGTCCAGCAAAGACGCTTAAAATAGTTTTGAAGTTTACTTTGCAGCTGAAACAAAGAACAGCAGAGTGGCCTTAAGCAGGCGAAATGAATGACTCATGCTAAAATAGGCTATCATTAAGAAGCTTGGCGGACAAACAGAACAGCAACACTCCAGGCTGATGTGCTGAGCGTCCAGTGAGCAGCAGCATGTGCAGCTTCTGCTCATGTAGTGGAAAAACTGGCCTGGCTTCCTGCTTTAAACCGATCCGCAGAAATCTGGCACGCTGGCAAAAGAGCTGAGAAGAGCAGCAATTTACGGGTTTTCCTGCGTTTGAGTGATGGACGACAAGCTAAACTAGCAGAGAGGAGACGCAGGAGGAGCTTGTTTTGATGCAATAACAGTGATGGGTGCAGACAGGCACTCATTTGCACAAATACACATAAGCAAGTGCACATTAAACACGATACATGTGAAGTGCAGATCGTACTGACAACACAGAGAGAGACTGGAATCATTACAAAAACTGAACAGAGCGATAAAGTGCTGTATTTAAATTAAAGAAATATAATTTAGGAAACAAATGTACATGGGATGGAGTAAACTTGTGGATAAATTTAGAGTAGGATTAGTTGTTATGACATGAGGAAGAGCTTCTCCCAGACTAGGAGCACATGCTTTGATGTAACTACATAGCTACACAGTCTTTCACTACATACACCCTCCGTAATGTGAGGTCTGCTCTTTGCTTTACGGGCCCATTCCACTATGGCTGCCATAATTATCACATACCGACGCCTCAGAAAGACAAACACTCCAAGCATGAGACTCACACTTACACCAACGTGCCTCCTTCTCGCCTCCCCTCGCTCTCTGCTTCCACGGCAGAAACTCACACTGACCTATTAGTGACTCTGGTGTTACGTTTCCATAGCATGGAAATCTATATATATTTTAAAGCTGCTCTCACTTCTTTCCAATGAAAACAATCAATGTAATGCCAATGTGGTAAAAAGGTGCTTGACGATTCCAGATGTTATAAATGAAACATTAAAAAAAATATTAATTCTTCAACTACATCAATTTGGAATAATATATCCTTTGCCCACATGTAAGGACATAGTTTTTCTTGCCATTTGAAAAAAATAAAGAAATATAAAATTATACTTAACCTAATAAAGACCATTACTGCAGGACTAATCACACCGAAGTCACTACATATTTATAGTATTTTCAATTTACTAATGTCAGAGTTTACATGAACTCCATTAAGCATCTCACAGTATCATCGGTATTCAAAAATACAGTAAAAGTAGTTATTCATTAATCAAGTATAACTGAGGAATCAATGTGCACTGTTACATGCATGCATTAATAAAGAGAAACCTTTATCCCCACCAAAAAAAAAGTCCCAACATAAATCACAGAGGATTTTTTTGATCATTGACATCATACAATCACAGCGCTTCTGTTACAGAGACACCAGCGTGATTTGAATCAGATCCAGTGATTGAGAGGTGAGGGTGTGTCTTTGGGCAAATACACTTGGCAGTCCAGAGGTATGAGGATGTTAATATACTGTATCCGCCTAATTAGCTAATGAACAGTAGTTCACATACTTAAACTCACTTACAAATACTTGCATGCATCTTCTGGCTATAATACATTATGTTAGAGATATTGTCTTTTTGAATTGGTTGAACGACGATTGTAGGAAGACGCCATTTTCTTTTATTCTTTCTGACCTCTGATAAACAACCAGCTCACTGTTTAACTATAGTTTTTACTAGTCAACTTGCATTTGCACAAGTACACACATTCACTCTCTGTTTTACCTCTTGCTAACTGAGATGATTTGATTGCCTCCAAGTATCTAACCTAACTTGATCTGAATGTGTAGTCAAAGTCATGAACAATGAGCAGCATTGTCACGGTCCTGATAAAAGCCTTCGGCAAACGTCATTCAGTCATTGTGATCTAAATGATACAGAAAAGCTGGCAACAAAATCTCATATTTGCTGATGTCAATTCAGGTCTGACAAATGTTCAGCTGCTGTAATTGAATGCAGATGAGGTGACAAACACATCTCAATGTTATGCCTTCTATTCTGGTCTTTCTGTAACTCAGTAAGGGCCTCATCATTCACATGGAGGATTTCACTATTGCTTCTCGAAAACACTGTCAATGATCAAAAAACACACACAGGTTACAGCAACACAAGCAGCCTCAGTGGCCAGGATATGACTAGACATACCAACATAACTCAGAGAAGCAGCACAAACAGGGAAAAGCAAAAACAAACAGGGCTAAAATAAACACAACCCAAACCGAACCAGGAAATATCCAAAAGGCAACAAAATGAACAGAGGGCGAAGAGGAGGAGGAGGAGGGCAGAGAGGTTGGTGTGCAATTGTGCAGGAAAACTGTGGCTCGAGCTGCAGGTGCTCAGGTGGCTGTAAATCTATTTGTTGATGTTTCTCCAACAGGTACAGACACACAGAAAGAACAGATACTGACCGGTTCACTCTCACAGTAACTGTCCCAGTGCGGTTGGTGGGCTGACTTTGTCATCTGGAAATGTTAAGGCAGAGTTTACAGGGGGGCGAGGTTACGGTTAGACAGCAGCAGTCCAATGACAACACATGCACTCAAACATGGACACAGATTTATGCACGACTAACAGCGATGGAGGGATGTGCAAGCAATGGTTGAACTTTATAGCTCTGTTCAATACATGGACACACACAGACAAATATCAAGCCGTCAAACATACAACAGTATACGGACACTGATGAGAGAGACATATGTACACAGAAAACATTCAGAGACACTAAACAATAAGCATCTTTATCAAGCACATCAGGTCATTAAAGCAGAGTCAGAAGGTGGAATAAAAGCAGCAATTTGAATAAAGAATGAATGATTGGCTTTACTTACATTACAGATGACCATTTTTTCAAGCATGCCGTTGAGTTTTTATGATTGATTTCCTACGTTCCAAGAAGTCACTGATGTCCATTCATGAATAAAATCAACTTGCAGACACTTGAAACATGCTTGAGATAAGAAATCTTACACAGCGTACAACTTCTGTTTTATATTAAAGGAACTACTGCATTGCCTGGTGTTCAGGTTTCCAAGCAGGAACTGAGATGTTCTGTTCTGTTCTGAGATTAAGAAAAGTGCTATTGAAAAACAACAGTTCAACTAATTCACATGAGCATTTTTACTGCTCGATTCTGCCTTCTGGATTTTGTCAGCATTATATCTCGTCGATGCAAAGCATTTTTTGGCAGTCAGCAAGAGGGTGTCCTTAAACGCACCACCACTTTCGGGAGGTTTACAACTTACAGCTGCATTATCGCACAGCACTAATGTAACGTTGGGGAAAAAGAATAAAAATTAATGACACTCACTATAATTCCTCCCTGAAATTGATGGATTTCAGATTTCAAGCATCTAAAGAAAGTTTCAAGTCTTTGGATAATAACTGTAATTCAGAATTTACATGAACTTATCAGGAAATCAGCTTAAAAACATACGGCATGCTTTGGACAACAGCCAGTTAAACGTTAAATCTCATAATATTAAATTCGTGGTTAATGGGCTAATTAAAAAATGCAAAACCACAGGTGTGGCTCTCAAAGCAAAAAATGCAGAAAGAGTTATGAATACGGACCATGGCGTGAAAAATACGGCCACAAGTGCAACATGTTTACATGGCTTGTAAACAAGTCGTCCTGATTGTGTGGTTGTGAAATTCATGCAAGAGCTCGAGCTGGTGCAAGAGTGGGATTTTTTTCAGACCAAAAAGGAACAAGGAAGCGAGGCAGAGTGCAAGAATGTGTGTATGTATTTATGTATGCATGTGTGTTTGTGTGTTTGCATGTGCACATCAGTGGCCGAGAGGAATGGAAGGAATTCCCTGCTCGCTCCTGCGTGGGCGGCAGGATTTTGGAGGAGGGGCGCGGGTCCCTGGTCTTGGTGCGACTGTCAAAGCTCAGAGGCAGAGATGCAACAAGTTGTACACAACATCCACATTCCATATGTGTAATGTGAGCATATGTGTTTATTGTGGCTGTGCTTCACGGTTACAAGAAACCTGTTTTCATTGTGGGCAGCAGAGACCAGCGACAAATAGTGTTTTTGTCTTCGTCTTCGTCTTTGTCAGTGTTTGTCAGTGGCGGTGCAGGGGTGAGGTTGTGTGATTGCATGTGTCAAAGGTAAATTAAACCCAAAGTGTATGCAAAACCCACACACATGCAGCTACACCTATGAATACACAATGAAATGAACACAAACACACACATATGTTTAAAATCAAACACTCCCATGACTACCAGTGAAGAGCTCAGACAGCAACAGGTCCTGTTCATATGTGTGTGTTTGTGACAGAGTGAGACAGACTACGTATGTAAACTAGCAGGTGTTGAAGGCCACCAACAGAGGAATGTGATTCCTTTGTGTCCTGATTTCTCTCTATTTCCTGTTTGCAGAGACACAGAGGTAACTTTGGTTTGCCGGGACACCAATACAGACACACACAAACATACACAATCACAAATAAATGAAAATTATGGAAAACACATAACAACACAAAACTCTTTAAGACATTTGAATGCAAGCAGAAACTGACAACAATCAGTGATGACTTGTTCGCATATTTTTTAAAATCCCACCTGACTGAGGTAATGATATTCTTCAGGCTTCTTGAGGTGAAAGGCTTTCCTCTCTTCTTCACTCGCTCCTGCCAGCAGGTAGTAAAACACATGGTAGTTCCTAAAAAAAAAAAAAAGCAGAATATTTCCACTTATGGTTAGTTGAATTCAAACTGATAAGACATGCATGTTCATCGTTAACTAATCAAAACGTGTTTTTTGAAATGGTTAATTAGTTCATGGTTGGTGAGTAGGAAGAAATTAGCAGCAGTTGGAAGTTGCCTAAAAACTTAAAATAAAATTCAGAGGGAGAAAATCTTACTACTAATAATGATTCTGTTAAATAACTAAAAAGAGTTTATCCTCAGTACAATGGTCATTTTAACATGCCTTCAGTGAGCATGTTAAGGTTAGGCATGTTAGCTTGAAGCATGTTAGCTTCATTAGCAAACACTTAACTACCATGCTAATAGTTGATATGCAGTAGTTAATTTAAGAACAAAATGCTTACCTTATTGGTTTGTTAGATTCCATACCAAATGCTATAATGTTAGTTAGTAACAGGAGGATGATCAAATGTGTACAGTACACATGGCAGCCTGCCCAATTTTAGCATACAATATTTAGCCTGTTATCATGCTAACAGTGAGCTTCGTAACACGTTTCTGAGAATGATAGTTAGAGCAGGATGTTATTACGTGTACAGTTAACTTGGCAGTCTACTAAAGTTTAGCATATAGTTTTTAACATGTTATCATTTAAGCAATTAACTTATAATTAACTTAGAAAAACACTTAAATATGCAGAGTCATGTTAGCAAGTTTGAATGTAATGTTTGTGATTTCGGTCATTAATTTTAGATGTATCCTCTCATAAATTGATGAGTTAAACAAATATAAAATTGGTGTTAAAAGAAAAGTCAGATCATCACTTAAGTCCTGATCTGGAGACTGTTAATAACGGTTGAGAGATTACCCGCTAAACCAATGTGTTGTACTGATTCCCTCAAGTCATATTGCTGACGCGACTAAAACAAAAGCAGAACCTAGAAAGCAGAACCGCCACAGCTCATGTATCTCAGTTTGTTAGTGTGTGTACAAGAGTGTGTACAAGAGTGTGTGTGTGTGCATTTTTCATCTGACAGCATCGAGCTGCAATAAAGTAAAGTAAACAAAGTGTGCAGCAGCTGTGCCACACACACACACACACACACACACACACACACACACACACACACACACACACACACACACACAAGCTTTTATGTTCCTGGAGTCAGCAATCCATCTCAATAAGAGGTGTCTAACGCAGGGGGCCCACTGTGAGCCCCCCATGGTGAGGTTAACCCTCAACACACTGTCCAGCCAGTCCAGCACATTAGTGTCAGACCCACTTAGAGCTCAGGCCACTTCATGAACTACTTTGGCAAACGCAACCAACAAGCTGTCTGAGTTAAATACACTCATGCATTTTTTTTGTGGCCAAAATTCAAACTCCATTTATTTTATCCTTTATGCAAGCACCATTTTTCTATGTTAATTAGTAAAGTGCAGCTTAAATGTCAACATACATGGAATTGCCAAAATAGTTTGGTGACTTATTGTCCACATTACAAACTTAAACATAATCCACAAGTACATCTGTGTTGATTTAATAAATTGGATGTAAGGTTGTGTATAGATGCACACTGAGGAGCAGCTGTGTGAATCATATGTCAGAAATCTGGAGGCCAACATCTGACAGTTTGTCATGTTTTAATATTTATTATTGTTTCTCAGAAGTGAAGCAGCCTCTAAGTGTCACTTCCTGCTTAACAAAACCATGTACTAATGATTGCGATCTGCTTTTGCTCACCGCTCATTGTGCTCCTGATAGACCAGCCTCGACTTCTCCAGGAGGTACTTCTCCACATATGCTCTGAAAAATAACAATAAAATTGTTAACATCAAATCGTGAACTTCTCAGGAAAATAAAAAGCTGTTGTCTGTTTCTTACCCTCTCACAGTGCCGCTCTCCTGGTAGTTCACCTGAATGAATTTGCCAAAGCGACTCGAGTTGTTGTTGTGGGCTGTCTTTGCGTTCCCAAATGCCTAAAGGGGAGAAAGAGGAAGACGTGGTAAGATGAAAACAAATCCACACTGCGAAAAATAATAGTTACGTATCGTACACAGGTTGGTGCCAGGAGTTTGAGGTCAAGTTCTGGGTCGACTTTAGGTGTGGATTATTTGTTTGTGGGTCAAACATTCAGAGACTTTGGCCCTGTGCCAAACATTGTCTTGAAACACTGTCAGCCTGGACGGCGTGGAACGAGTTTTTCCTCTTACATAGTTTCAAACAGCGTCAGTCCGAGACAGATTAATAACATGGTTTTAGGATCTATTTAAGTCAGAGTCAGACAAATTGCCAGAGTGAGGATGAAGGGGCCAGCAGGCCTGATGGAAAAAAGGTCCTCAGTGAGTAATGGGATCCATGTGGCTGTGTGGAACATGTGTAGTGGTTGTGCTTTAATAAGACGGTCCAGTACTTCCCCTCGCAGCTCTGTTTATGTTGTATGGCTGCCTGGAAGGGAAGTCGTTTTTCGCCCTATATAAACCCTGCAGTTATTTGTAGCTCCGCCACAAGTAAACAAATTCCTCTGTGAATCACTTAGAGCTGCCCGAGCCCTGCGTCTATGGAATGGGAATACACCCCTCCCTGACCCCGCCCTTCACCAATGCCACTTACTAACATGTAAGCATGCCAAGGAAAGGCTAATACCAAGCTAATGCCAAGCTAATATGTAAAATTATAAGGTTTTCGGTTAATATTAATGTGCAAATTTACAGGTTCATTCATCGCTGAATTTCACTTGAATGTTTCAGGGTGGCCCCTGATTGGCCAGTTGCTGCAATGCAACGCAGCAGAAAAAATTAAAACACAGTTCGCTTTTCCAGGCGCAAACAACAAATCAAAGCTCTGCAAGGTAAAGTGGTAAGGCAAGTTTTCAACAAGTCAACAACAGCTGAGTCTTGGTTTGTTGTGTGCTCCAGTCACAAATACACAACGGTTAATGTAAAAGTCACATTGTCTTTTGCAATCCTATAGGGCAATAAATTGGAAAAAAATTCAGTAGAAAGCAAGTGCAAATAAACTGAAGCTCTGTGAATCAAACCAGTGATCCGTTTCCCCAAAAGAATCATAAGGTCCTGATCTCTGTCCCACTGTAAGTGTGTGGGCAAAGATCATCATACTGTTAATGTGCTGTTCAGAATCAGGGCCCAGGAGACTTTGGCGTGTCTCCTGCTGGCTGAGCCCGGCTCAAACAACTGGATCACAGCAATGAACTCGCCCTTCATTTATGACTCACCAGGCTGAACAAATCATTAAAATGGGGAGACGCTGTGGAAAAACATATTCAACTCAGTCTGTCTGGACGCACAAAGGGCTAACGAGGTCAAACCGAGGAGCGGTGACGATATCGCTTCACATCCAGGAATGTGGGTTTTACAATGTGATGCCTGATGTAGTCAATATTCCCACAGGAGCTGGTGTTCACCACTCCATCTGTCTCTGGATAACCTGCCTGGCTCAGGAACGACAGGTCAGACAAGGACAGACAACCATCAGTCAGCGTCCCAAAGCAGGAAGAACTTCCTGAATGGACAGCCAATAAAAACCAAACACTGAATCACTCATAACAACAACCTGCTTGCAGACAGGGTGAGGAACTCAGGTCAGATATTGGACCTTTCAGCAATTTTTTTATTAAACGGCTTGACATTCAACATGTTGTGTTTGAGCCAGCAGGAAGCAGGATGTGGAACGACTGAAATACTGAGAGCTGCTTAATGTTCGGCCGCTGCGTGTTCGTCCACCTGGTCTGTGTAAAAAAGACGCATAGTTAAAAAAGACATTTTTATAGCCGACAGTTTGTATTCTTTCTAAACTTGGCCAGCTCCATATCAGCGGCCATAAAACACAAATCTCACCACAGAAGGGACGATGTGTCATAACTGACCTCGGGAGCGGATGGAAGTTCTTACATGAAAGAATCAACATAAAGTAAGATATCAATGCATGAAAAATAAATAAGTCACTACAGAGAATGAGCAGCAATAGATGATGAAAAATAAGATACTGCCTTCTGTAAAACACTCATCACGACATCAGGCGCATTAGCTGAAGAAAGATTTCTTCATCTAAAGTGACCCCAAATAGACCTGAATACAAAGATAAGTTGTGTTTTCACTAACTTGTTCTCAACTGCAAAAAATTATTTTACTGCACTCTTGCTCTTTCCACCCCCACAAACAACCCACAACAATGCAAATTTGTTCTTGCCTCTTCTCCTCTGGGAGTTGTCAAAAGTTATTCTGGGAAATCTAAGTCGCTAACTCGAGCTCAAGTAGACAGGGCAGGTCGAGGTAAAGTGAGAAGACTGAAACAATAAATTCAACGGTGAGAAGAAGTGAGAAGGGAATCTGAGGGTGGATCTTTTCCCCTTCGAGTGGTCACAAAGACTCAAAGGGACACCAGAGCTAAAACTGTTTGTACAGACATGATTCGCACCACTTGAGTCACTCGAGCAGGTCAACAACATTATTCTTGGCTTTCAGGCTACAGACTGAGCCAAAGTCAGACCAATGACAGGCTTGAGATGGTGCCAGTGTGTTCTGGGTGTAATGTGTCTGTCCACAGGCTCGGTCAAAGTCGTTTAGAGGAGCACACTGAGAGAGAGAGAGAGAGGATGCCACAAGGCTGATGTGATGTTTTCATAAGTAAAGTGCTCTGTCCATCCTCGTGTCAACAACTGTACGATGTGTTGAACAATGTGGTCGCTGCGAGAAAACTTTTTAATACGATGTTTTTCACTTGCGGTTTTAAGACTAAATCAACTTTCATTTTGTGGGAAAGGGAAGTTTTTGCAGAGAGATGCACTTATACCATTATTTGTTGAATCCCTTCGCTCATTCTGATTGACAACTTATGATCCAGCACTTTCTTCAGATTTAAAATATATTACTCTCAAGGTAGTGATTCCCATTGGTTTTCTGTCAAATGAGCTCAATTACATCTTCAGCAATACCACCAAAGTGGGAGAAGCTTCTGGTTTTTGTGTTTTCCCACATTCTTTATTCCCATTTAATCCTTTTCTTTAAATTATATCCTCAATGTTACTTAACATAGAAAACACAAGACTCTCCTAGATAATGTAACAATCTCATAGGTTTAGATTTAATATTATTATATATATAATCTTATGGCTACCAGATTATTTCAACTTTGTTTCTGAGAATTCATATTTTGTCCATCGGTTTTCCACAACAGATGACTCAAAATACTGAAATACCCATGAGCCCCAGCATCCACAGCCACTGTGGAACGGAATTTAAAACCCATTGTCAGAGCAGTTGGGAACAAAACATGACATCATCGTCTCTGAATGCATCCAAAATTGACCGCAGAGTTGAAAACAGAATTTATTTAAACTGCACATTGGGTTTTCAGTTTTGTCAACACCGGCATCTTTAGCTTCCACCCGACGTCGATCATGTACGTGATGAAACTTGATGAAGCTTCCTAATTGGATGTTTCTTTCTGAAAAGAGGCTTGTACCTTCAACTTTTTATCAGCACCAGTGATTCATTTGACATTTAATGCAGGAAAAATGAAAGGGAATTTTACTTCCATAACCAGAGGAGAAATAGCTCCTCCTACGCATGGAACTCAATTATTTAAAACTTATAATTATATAAATCTGGTCTGTCAAGATTCTCAGTCATCCAGATCATGGTTATCCAAGGAGGGTTGAATCTGGGTTGAATAGAGAACTGGACCTGGTTGTTGAAACTTGAGAGATACTTAAGTCCAGTTGCCCTATGACCTGTCATAGCTGGAATCGGTTATGCCTCCTTAAATTCATTAAATTGATCCCTTAATATCTAGTGTATCAGATCAGTACATCACTAGCTTTTCCAAAAAATTATGTAGGCATTAGGAATATATGATGCACAGATGACAGATCTCTAAGAGGAAAATTGTAAAATAAAACACACATTTCTTTCCTTGGAAATCAATTAGACTTCCAGCTCTGTCTTACACAGAGGCAATCATTCTAGCTTCTATTAATGCTTCTGTCTGTAGTGAGGTAATGAGGTCTTTGGCTTTGTATGATCTGACTCATGCAGTGTAGAGCACAGACACATGGCCTTTAATCATATGAGGATGACTTCATTAGTAGCATCTTGAGAGAAGAAGAGAGGAGAGGAGAGGAGCGTGGAAACAGGAAAACAGACTGTTGTCCTGGGTCAAGTCTGCAGAGAGTTGGGAGTGTCTGAAGATTCTCAGTCATCCAGGTCATGGTTAACTCAAGGAGGGTTGAATCTAGGGCAACTGGACTTTGTTGGAGATACTTGAAAACATTTCGTCTCTCATCAAAGGGGCTTCTTTAGTTCTAACTGACTGATCATCACCTGGTTCGTTAAGTGCTCCTGGCTGTTGTAACAACAGTCATTAGAGTCGTTGGATTTACCTGAGGCCAAGTGTGAATGTTAAATCTCCTGGGACGGAATGAAATGACAGCACTGTAGGTGGGGGATAAATCTTAGACATCCTCCTCTGTTGAGGGATGGTTTCTCCACTTTGACACAAATAGCCTCCTTCATTCCTCTTTTAAACCATCTGTCCTCCTTATCTAAAACATGTATGATGTCCTCGGGAACTTGTCCCTTCTCGTTCAGATGTGGGTAAACTGCTTATTCTTGATCTGAGGAATCGGCCCTCTTGTGTTGATCCATGTGTATGTTTACAGGTTGTCTGGTTTCCACGATATTGGACTGCATACACTAGACTACTTTCCTGGTGTTTGGGTGTGCGATCTTTTGGGTGGACCAGATTCTGCCTTAGTGTGGAGACTCCCGTCCTTAGCACAGTCCAAAAAGGCCAAGCTGATGTTCCTGCTTGAACTCGGTGTTGCTGTCCACTAAGTCAATCCGTTTTGTGACTACCTGGGTTTTGACTCAAGTGTCTGATTCTGTCTGAAGTGACTGACTCTGTTGCTGTGATGAGGTCAACTATTGAAAAATGCTGTGGTGTGATGGCAAACTTTAACCTTTTGGCTGGGACACCTTGCTCTGGTTGGGTAATTTCCCTGTCTGACAGGTTCTTCACACATCTGTCATATGTTTCATCCAGGCTAGAATTATCTTTCTTTTGCCTCCAGGTGCGTTCTTATGCTTTCCTAGCGTTACTGGCTCGTCACTGTAGATTTTGGAATTTCCTCGCTGTCTTTCCGTGCTTTCGGTGTGTTGAGATAGGTGTGCCTTCTCCATGAACTCAGTGACCTTCTCCAGGACTGCATTAGGCAGATGTGATTTCAACTTCTGGATTAAGTCGTCAGCCTTTTTTTTTCAAAGCATCAGTGATGAAATGGATCTGTCTCACTCTTTGAAGAGAGTTGGGAGTGTTTCAAACAGATGGAGAGGTCACCCGAAGCACTCTGATAGAAATTGTTAGACAAAAGACGTCTTGATTTAACTCACAGAGGGATTATGTTTTAGTGAGTCATTCATTGCTTAGGGGTTACAAATGAATTTCCATGCTGGGTTGTGCTTAGAGGTCATGCGACAGCGTGGTCCCAAACTACACAGAGAAAGGCTTTGTCTGAATTTCAAAGTTACTTAAGTGAAATGGGCCATGAGATAAAAACGTCTGACTCATTGATTGTAAACTGATTTAGGATAGTGTCACCAAATTTTTAGGATTCCTTCTCTGACAGTAGCAGCGGAGCCTCTGAGTAACTCAATGGCTTCTCAAAGAGGCATTAGTCATTTAACCTTTGTAGATTCATATCCTTTCCCAAGCCCATTACCAGACCTACTCATCCACCACAGTATGCGGACAGGATGTCAACAATGGAGTGAAAGAGCGAGTGACTCGGCCCCACATGTATCCCGGTTATGTCACAGCGTGTGTGGGCAGATAACGTTCTCCAGAGGCTAATTCGTAACCATGCCCCTCGTAATCTCACACCTAAGGTCACGCTGGCCGGAGCGGACTGTGGTCACTGTGGTTGTTTTAATCACAGGGGGATTTTTTGGAGTCATGGTTCCCAGTTTAGTGAAAGCACAGTGGGATGTGGGTTCTGGCAGTGGCTGCTTCTGTCAAAACAGAGCCTCGAAAATGTACTTAAAGTAGGAAGTGTACAGGTTTAACTGTCAGCATAAAGTATTTAAGAGGTTTTTCTCCTCCATGCAATAGAAGCAATGAACACATGTGAGTGTGTTTGAGAAAATAAACTGGGTCTTGACAATATGTCCTAACAAGACTACTAAGAGTCTGCAGCCATCCAAGCAGCTCTGTAGGACTGATGTGATTTGAGTTCAATGCTAATCTACAGGAAAAAACTGACAAAGTTACTGTCCAGTTCTAAAACAAAGTGTCAAAATATTAATTTACAGTAACCCAATGGACAGAGTGGCAGTTTGCATTGACAAGTTGTAGTAGACTGTTGATCCTTTGTCTCAATAATAAGGATTTAAATACATTCAAATGTGCAAATTTATGAAACCACAATGAGTAGTGGTGGGTTATGAAAAGTGCATTTGTTTACAGTTATGTCATCCAAATTATATCCATTCATTACTTAAAGGCAATTTTTTTGCAAAGTGTCCATTCAAAACAGTAAACTACACTGGAAAATGTGATCCAGCCATTTCTAAAGGTTCCAAAGTTCAGCTGTAAGCTCGGTTTAAAACATCAAGCTCGTTGTAACGCTGCACTAGATCCTGCTGTCAGAAGAGTTGTCTTCTATAATTCTCAGTAGCTCACCATCGCTCGGCCTCAAACACCCCTGGGAGCAGATCTGATGGTCCACTGAAATGAGCAATATAGATGTCAAACAACTTGAATGAACTGCTACAAACCTCAGCGCTTGTTTGTTTGGGTTTTCTGACAACTGTTGTGTCCATAAGAATTTCAGCTTCAAGCTTTGCTAAGACTGTGGTCACATCTATTTATACTGTGTAATTCTTTGCGTGTATACTAATGTAGGAACCTGCAGTGACTGTAATTCTATCAAAGATGACTTTTCTCACGCTGCAGCCTGAAGAGGAAAAAAGAAACAGGCTAAAACTTCTGCAATTCTACTTTTGTGCACCATCTCACTAAAAGGTGCTGGATGTATTTTATTTTTACATCATGGATAAAGCAGGTTATCAGTATTACTTTTAATGCTATATACGGGAATAACATCCACAGTCATTGTCAGCTCTTCTCACCGATGTAAACTATAAAACTGCATGATGAAAGTTTCTTTAAGAAATCATTATGTCATAATGTCATCTCATTAAAACTCATTTTAATTAATACTCTTCTTTTAATGAGCTAAGTCTGAACAAGAATCATTTCTTGTTTTAATGAGGTGTCTTAATTTTGTATCACAAAAGACAAGTTTTGTGACATAACATAATTATTTGATAAAGTTTAATTATATGGTGTAATAATGAAAAATGATGTCACAAGATTGTGCATAGTACCTAGTTATATTATGAAAAAGGTCTTCCACCTGCTGTCTTATATTTAACAGACAGGAGAGTCTTTCAAGTCCTCATCTAATTCTTCAGCAAAACTAAATAAGTGCATTTCCCAAAATGTCAAATGATTCCTTTAAAACATTTGTGAATCACTGGACGACAGCTGACAAGTATGTGTGTGACAATGAGAAAGAAAACAAGAAAAAGCTCATTAAAAAAAAAAAAAAAAAAAGCAGAGGCCTTTTGATCAGCGCGGCGGCCGACTGAAGCATTTGTCTCCATCAGAGAGTCCTCCTGAGTTCGTCAGAGGGAAGCGAACATTAGTCACAGGGATAGAGATGAAAGCCAGGCGTAATAGAAAAATAATCAGGGATCTCCAGGGCTCCTGGGCTATCAGAGATGTCTCTCATATAACATAAACCTCCTTGAATTACAGAACATGAGTGAAAAACATTCCTGAGTTACGAAGACCTCTCAGACAGAAGCAAATCAAAAACTTTAGCGAAATTAGTAAAATTCATTTCCCATGCTATTCCACAAATTGTCGACCTGTGTATGAATCCTGAAAGAAGACGGATCTCTTATCCTCGGGCTGTGTAAGAAGTTCTCCATCGCTGTGCCGTGTTTGGAAAGTGAGACTATGTTAAGCAGGAAATTGTGGGGTTAGAGCAATGACAACAAACCATATGCTGTAGGATATACATACGTGAATGAATGCGTTTCCCATGTTTACTGATAATGATCTGAAAGGTAAAGAAAGACTTAAGCCAAATAATCTCATCCTAAGTTCGTCTACAGAGAAGCCGCTATAATTACTGTTAGCGGTGGAGTAGTTGAGAAAATTCTGTATATCCAGAGAAGAAAGCACTTTTCCAGGAGCACAGACAAGAAGCCTTATTTGTTGGTAGAGTTAAGCGATGGATTTAGCAAAGAATTCCTAAGCCCAGGGGTAGGAAAATGTTCTCAACCGGCACCGAAACACTGAGACTCTTAAACCTGAAAACACAACATAACACTGAACCCGACCCATCGTACTAAAACACACCAGAATGAGACTCTGTTCCATCATCACACTGTGTTTATCATTGACACAAATTGGCCTAAAATGTACACTAAGGTCAGGAGTGAAGCACTGAAAGCTTGAGAAAATGCTGCTGATTGACCAACAGGCCTCCCTGCACCATCACGGGGGGCAGCATGTTCACTTGTTCTCTTCAGTAGTGAGTCAGCACAGTAAGCTGCACAGTCATCCCTTATCTGCAGTCAAGACGTGTGCATGTGGTCAAACTTCCTCTGACTGCCCCCTCTGGCATCTGATCCCTGCTTTATTGGTGTTGCATCTGATTTCACTCTCACTTTCTCTCCCACATTACGAACAAACAACATTCAATTATCACTGATGATCATCTCTTCTGTTTCACAACAATAAGAAAGTAGAGTCCCTAACGTCTTCGTATTAGTAACAACAGTTTATTCCAGCTGTGGCTGGAGGGTCAAATACTTGAAAGCACACATGAGATTACAATATTTCTGTGGTGGCTTGTTCAACAGGGACAGAGAACAGAACATAAAGCTGCACCAAACAGGAAGCATGGGAGACAGAGACCAGACGAACTTATTCAAAACAATAACAGAATTCATTTCACTCCATTTTCAAACACGTCGATGCAGCCACACATCGATTAATGCAGCAAAGGAGATTTTAATTGCTCTGGTTTTAACGATCATTAATATTGATATGACGCTTTAAATCATATTGAAACTACACATGTTTCTGCTGCTGCTGCTTCACTGTCTGTTATATTAACACTACATGGTGAGGCACATTTATCTATATGGCAGGATTCATACACAAGGTTTCAAAGGGCTTTACAGAGATTCAAACTTTAAAATGAATATGTCAACATAGACACAGATTTTGAGCCAATGCTGACTAAGATTAACATTAAAGTTAACATCTACTAATGTCACTTTCTAGAGAAGATAAAGAAAAGTTTTAAAGAATTTTATTGGCTATTCATAACTGAACTGAACTGTGAAAATTGAGAATCTCTCTTAAATCCAACTTCCTGTTTGGAGAATCTGAATCTCTTCTCCTGCCAACACACAACAGCAGAGATCCATCACACGGACAGACACACTCATGTACAAAATACTGAGAGAGCATCAAAAGTCACGTGAGTGTGCTCTGAAAAACTGAGCTAAAATTAGAGACGTTGATGACTAGACTCAGCTGTACATGTGGTCACAAGCAGGGAGGTGATATTTCAGCACAACTGGAAACTGAAATGGGAAATGAAGACTCCCGCTGGGTCTGTCCCAGCCCCTGGAACTCAGGATCCCTAGGAACTAAACCCAGGACACAAATGTTAATACATGCATGTTCGCATTTCCACCCAATGGAGATAAGCAAATCAGACAGAGAGTGGATTAAAAAGCTTCATTATACAGACTATTACTTTCATATTAATGAGGGGATGAGGTTCAAACCATAAGGGATCAACTACAACCCCGATTCCAAAAAAGTTAAGATGCCGTATAAAATGTGAATAAAAACAGAAAGTAATGATTTGCAAATCAACTGTGTTTACTGACAACAGTTTCACAAAGTGTTCCTGAGCCCATGTAGTAATATCCTTTATACAATCATGTGTAGGACTATCACCTGTTACCAATGAACCTGTTCACCTGTGGAATGATCCAAACAGGTGTTTTTGGATCAGTCCACAACTTTCACAGTCTTTTGTTGCTATAAGCAGATATTTACAATAATCAAGGGAGTTGATGAGGTCAAACATTAAATATATTGTCTTTGTGCTGTTGTCAGTTG
Source organism: Centropyge bicolor (assembly GCA_037975185.1). Classification (NCBI taxonomy): domain Eukaryota; kingdom Metazoa; phylum Chordata; class Actinopteri; family Pomacanthidae; genus Centropyge; species Centropyge bicolor. The sequence goes on from JBBMOC010000001.1 coordinate 3,120,517, forward strand.
TTGTCAGTCAAAAAGGATTATCTAATTGTCACATTCTGTTTTACATGGCGTCCCAACTTTTTTGGAACTGGGGTTGTTAAATTATCACATTATGAAAGCCGGCCTTTCTTTCTGCATTCTTCCTAAAAGAAGTTAAACCACATTCTTCTTCAGCGGAACGAGAAGACTGAACTTACAGTATGTTGCTGCGTGTGGTGACCATTTGCAGCTGAGGCCTCTTTTCTGTGAAGTGCAGCTGCCTCGCAGGATTTATTTCAAACATTGTCAAGATGCCTTTGACGCAATGTCATTTCTCTCACTGGCACACAGTGTCTGCTCTGTTCTTCAGTCACTTGCCTCATTATTCCTGCTCTTTCTGCCATGTGACAATTTCAAAGAAAAAAAACTTTTTCCTCAAATGAACTTCTGACCCAGTGTTATGTAAGAGAGCTCAGTTTGTGTGAGAGAGGGGTTAACGTGGTTCAAAGATGCAAGACCCATAGGAAATGATGTTTTCAAAACCTAGAAAGAGCACAAAGTGTGGCAGGACAAACAGGATCAAGCAGCTTCTTATTCCTGCATCAACTTCACCAGGACGTTCGGGGGGTAAACAATAGTGCAGTGTTTCCTCGTGGTAATGAGATGAAGTAAACGAGAGGCACAGAGAGGGAGGAAAAAAATGAGGAGGGAGACAGAGAGAGAGAGAGAAAAAAAGAGAAGGGGATGTAAATGAATTTCAAAGAAATGCAGTTCTACGAGTTTCCCACATGCAGGGAATCCCACGTTAAAATGGAAAACGTGTTCAGACCGAGCCAAGAAACAACTCTCGAATTCTCAGTTTCTCAAAAGTATATTGAGAAATTTCCGTCATTAATTTTATCTGCAGAAAAAAAATCCTATAATATTGATAACAGTAGAAACAAATTCCCATTGTTAAAACTGTCGCGTGGTTAATTTCCATAAAACAAAAAGAAGCACTGGAACTAATTCAACACGATTCTTATAAAATATTAAATGAATATATTAACATAAACTCCCATTTCATGATGAACTTTCTTTTACAATTTGAAAACTGGAACGAGTCGAACAGATATACACAAGATTTTTAGCTCCTATCAAGTCAAATATATGTGATAAAAAAAACAGAAAAAGTTTGTTGCGTTCTTTGAGCTACATGGAAAAATAAACACCATCCATCTGTAGATTGTGACCGATGGATGTTTGCATTCACCTTAATGCTACAGTGTTGAGCTTATACTTCATACATGCAGATACTTTTATCTGTACCAGCTGCGAAAGGTCTGATAATAATTGAGCTAGTCTTGATTGCAGCATGTTAAATCCTGCAGCAACAGTAGCTGTTTGATACAATTATTTAGCCTCATTAAAACATGACTAAAGATTTCTGTAAATCTCCCAATTTTTTTTTTTATAGTCAATGATAACTGCAGTCTATACTGAAGGATACCAGGATTTGAAGGGTTAACAAGACACGGGCTGGTGGTTCAGCTTTGAACACACACTGCGACTGAATACGTACAAAATGTCTTCACTGTCAGTCCTCATTAGACCGCCTCTCTGCAGTTTTGGGTTTTACCACCGCAGGAGCAGGAGCTGATGTCTGATAGTCGTAAACTGCTGTCATTCCTTCCACTCGGCCCACAGGCTGCGCTCCGAGCCGTGAGTCACTCCCCCAACATATAGACGAACAAGACCTGATTGTTGAGCCAAATATCAGACTGACCACTGCACCCACATCAATAATGAGCCGCATAGAGAGTCTCAGTGGACGTGAGACACAAATATGGACAAGAAAACACACTCGCGACCACAGCTGAAAGTCTTAGCTGAGTTATGACTGAGTTGATGGAACATTAATCTGCAAAGATGTTGGGAACTGAAAAATCATTTGTTTCAGCAAAAACGCCCCAAATTCACTGGTTCTAGCTTCTTAAATGTGATTTTTTTGCAGGTTTCGTTTACAACAGTAAATGGAAGATGTTTGAGGGTTTTTTTTTTTTACAAAACAAGATATTTGATGATGTCACCTTGTCTCCTATCTTGATCCTATTTTGACGATCAAGCAATTTCTTTTCTAAGCAAAAATTCTGAGCATTGGCTGGTTTAAAATCTTTGAGTTTTGGGCTGCTGGTCAGACAAAACAAAACATTTGAATGTGTCACATTAAGCTGTTAGAAGCACAACCCAATGAACATATTACCTGAGAAAAATTATCTTTAGCTGCAGCCCTAATTCTTATAAACAAACTATATAAACTAGCAGCTTATTTTAAGTCACTGATAGATGATATGATAACACAACACATGAATCACAACACACCCACGAGTGAACCTGATACTGAAAACATTTCATATGTGTTCACTGTTGTCACCATGTGCACGAGTCAGCTGTCAATGGTTATCTTCAGTTTTTATACACAGACCTTCTCCGCCTGGCATCAACTCCACCAATACAAACAATAAACCAGCATCACTTGTATTACTGCATGCACAAACGTCAGCATGCAAACCAAAACACACACACACACACACACACACACACACACACACACACACACACACACACACACACACACACACACACATTTGACTGACACTGACACAGCCTAATCCAAACCCTAACCATAACCAGTTCATGCTTGACTATAACCTCAACCAGGACCTCAGAAAGGACATTTAGCCTCGTTAGAATCAGGCTCTGGTCCCCACGAGGACGACTGGTCCCGACAAGGTCGGAGTCTGAGCCCTGAGCTTGAATCTTTGCCAGCACAATGCAGCACTGCAGACATGGGTGTGGCCTCACCAGAAGCCCTGTAAATGTGATGCTGATGGCACAGACACTGAAGCATTAGTGCACATTAAGTGGTAACTACAGGGGGAAAAAAATCACACATGTAGCCATAGTGTCTGCTCCTGAAGGTTCAACTACAACATCAGTCCAGTTACAAACACACATATTAACTCCATCATGTCAGTGGTTAGAGAGGCAGCAGTCTGTCATTCATAATACACACACAGCTCTTATGAGAAGATGTCTGAGAAGCTTGAACTAGTTAATTCTTCTCCTTCTAAAAATAACTGATTATAAAACATTTTAAAAACACACACCAACAGAGCAGGATGTGTAACTATGTAAAATATGATGATGGTGTTATTTCACACTGCAGAGACTGAAAAACAAGGGAGGGGAGATTTTCCCTGTCAGTTTTGAATCATGGTGATGATCCAGTATTAAAACAGATTTTATTGGCTCGCAGCAACATTTACAAGCCTCCGCACTCTGATGATGTAATAACTTCCACAGTAAAATCCCTTTACATGCCACTCTGTCACACACTCCATCCTTTTTAAACTGGTCCCATTGTCACCGTTAGACCCGATCAAGTGCTGTTTGCAAACGATGAATTTGGGAAAACTGCTTTCAGTTTTGTGATGCACACACCTGGAACATTTTACAACACACATTAAAGCATAATTGTACCCATAGATCAGTCTATAGAATGAGGGCATGTGCTCAGTGATTCTTTGGGGTTAAAGAAAGGTTGAATAAATGAATGAATGATACAGTAAGTGGAGCAGAGGACTGTCTATAAGAGCTGATGGTTGAGCTAAAGGACCAGGCTTTTTATATCAGTATAGTTGTAATACTTTTCAATGCAATAACACAACTAACAACAGCCTCCAAAAGTTAAATCAACAGCAGCAACTAAAAAAGAAAGATGTCAATGTGCAGCAATTTTCAAATCAATTAATCATTTAAGTCATTTATCAAGCAAATTTGTGATTTTTTTTGTTGATTCCAGCTGCTCAAGTGTGAGGAACTGCTGCTTTTGTCTTTTTCTATCATTGTAAAAATGAAAATCGTTGGAGTTAGAACTATTTGAAGATGCCAACTCAGGGCATTTTTCACAATTTTCTGACCTTTTATTGACTCAACAATCAGTGAAAAACTCAAACAGATGGTAAAACAACTGCACCTAAACCTTTATTCAAGCAAAGGTATACAAGTAGTAAAAAAAAACCGTATACTTAAATATCAAAAATAAGCACACTCATTCTTTCAAAATGTGATTACTGATCTGTTACAAAGTGTTTTAGTTTTGTAGCTGTCTTACTACTCCACATACTTGAATTTTTATTATGTATATTACTGTCCATATTTAGTGCTTAAAACCTTGTTCCCCAAGTAACTATTAACTACAGTTCAAATTACACTTGACTGAACACACTTTGTTAAAAGCAGAGAAAAATGAACTTGTCAGTATTGGAGCAGATGTGGTGGAATTCCAGTCAGCGCCGAGCTTTGATGATGACGGAGGGCTGAGTGACCGGAGTAAATTTGCCTCCCTGTATAGGATGTGTTTGACAAGCGCTAAGTAAATGTGTTCAGCCATTAGGAAAACAGGCCTATCTCTTAGAGCAAACACTAATCCCACTCACTGCAGAAGCCTGTGTCAATACGCAATTTCTCAGTGCCAGAGAGCTGCTTGGATAACCTGCTGCAGCTTCGAGCTCCCTGCTCTTACCTTCAGACAGCAGTGAGATCTTTAATATCAGAGCAGTGGAGGACGAAGCACTGAGATCCTGTACTTTAGGAAATGTACCATACAGGAATGAAAATTTCTGCATTTCTAGTCAAGTTTCTAGTCCCTTGATTAACTAAAGTAGCTGCTGGAGGTGCAGCTTGTTTTAAATACATTAAACAATCTTGTTCCTTTTGGACATATACTTAATTGAAAACATAGAAAGATTAGATCTAATGATTGGCCTCATCAACTTCATTGATTTTTGTAAATATCTGCTTCTTCTGAATGTGATCGCAGCAACATGTTTCAACAAGTTTCGACAGGAGCAACAAAAGACTGTGAAAGTTGTGAACTGATCCAAAAACTATGGATGAAATAATGGATGATTTGAGCAATTACTGACAAGTTTAGAGGGAAGAGAAGGTCTCTTTGTAGGAAGAACAAAAACTCAGAAACATCTGAAATGAGACATCGGCCCCAACAAGAAGTGACTGTTAACTAAAGATGTTAAATTTAAGGAGTAAACTTTTCCTATATGTATAAAGAAAAAGTATAAACCAGCATATTGCAGTAGCTTCAGTAAAGTATTTGAGTAAATGTACTTAGTTTCTTTCCACCACTGATTACTTGCAGCCAAATATAAAAAAGGGGAAACTAACCCATTTTAACTTCAGTAGGATCAATATGATTCTGTTTTAAGAAGTTCAGCCCTTTTCTTGATTAGCTCTTTACTGTTTTGTGATACAAACTGTCTCTGTAATATTGTTCCACGTGTCAACCAATGAAGTTTATTATGGTGTCTCCAAAACAGGAAGTGACTGCAGGAGATGACAAGTTGAATGAGATAACACAGGAATTGTAGGTCACAGAGTAAAATCATCTCTATATAAAACCTCCTACGCTTTGCACCGCACACTCACACTCACACTCTCTCTCTCTCTCACACACACACACATACACACACACACACACACACACACACACACACCCTTGTGTGTTTTGTCTCCAGTTGAGTGTGGAGGTGTGCAATGAGGGATCACAGTGTGGATCTATGGAGCGGTGACAGATTTCTGAGCTCGTAGAGAAACCTTTGTCCAACTCTTTGCATTCTGACTGCATGTGAATATATATGAGTGCAGGTACATCGGCTTTTACAGCAGTCTGAGTGTAAAGTACTGTCAGTCTGTGAGAGTCAGCGCCTGTGTGGAGACTCAGAAACCAAACTCCAAACACTCGGTATAATGATACATTTCATCATTTCCTATGTGCAAGATTGCTGCCTTAGCTGTAACGCCACACAGCCACAGAGAAAATGAGTAAAAGCTCCTCTCAACTCTGAAAAAAAAAAGATCAGCAGAAAGAGAGGAAATGCAGGAAAGAAGCTTCCCAAATCTGGCCACCATACAGTGAAAAGGAATGTAATGGTGAGGGGGAGTGAGGGGTGGGAGAGCGATGTCCAGGAAAACATGGCGTCACATCCCAATTCAGTGTTTACACACTGGGAAAGTTCAGAGTATGGACTGGAGAAACAGAAATATCCATAGTGTTGTCTAAAATTTCTTTCTTACTCTCGAGTGAATGAGTCCTGATCTACAGAAAAAGAGCCAGCAACATTGAACATTGATTTCTTTTTCTTTCTTTCATTTAAGCTCAAGCCTGTGTTTCTTGTTTCGCTGCGACCTCCAATGAAACACTGATCCAGCTTGTTTGGAAATGGGAAAGTGACTACTCTATCATGCTTCATCACTAGATTTAGTACCATTTTATACAGCATCACTCTCAAATACTGTTTACAGCTTTTGGTCACTTTCATGTACATTGATTTATTAGATACATCAAGTGTGACATCACATCCTTTTTGCTCTATGTGGACCAATTTTGCTGGATGATGTGTGATGTGACTGTATCTTTATTCAACACTAGCCTTAATCAGCATTTTGACTAATCAGTTTAGCTGCTGATTATTTTCTCCACTAATTGATTCACAATGAAGTCTATAGGACGTCATAGAATAATAAAAAGGTTTGAGAACCACTTGACTCCAACATATGTGCATCACAAACTCTTCACAGATGTGTAGTTTAATTTAATTGTTGAAATGAGCCATAAAAGATTAAATATACAGACTTGTTTTTCTTTCTCACACTGCAGTTATAGGCTGTTACAGAAAACCCAATATTCAACACTGAAAACACAAAATGGAGAAAGTTAAACGAAAAGCTGCACGCTGACGATAAAAAGACAGCTCCTCAGCTGAACTCTGTCGGAAAAATGGCTGCAGGCATCACACTGCAGGACAGAGGGGATTACTCAGCCGCAGAAATATAAACCTCACTCTCTCCAAGCATTTATAAGCTCAACAGTCTCCTTACACTAACAGTGCAAAGCTGCTGCTAATTGTTATTACAGATCAGTCACTGGTGGGCCGGACCTCAGCTTTCCCACTTTCTCAAGTTAACACAGTGAGCTGGGCGAACACAGGAAGAGAGCAGCAAAACGAGAGGGATCAGTTACATGTTGGGATAGAAGAACAGATTCTGCAGAAGTCATGCAGAAAGTTAGAAATGTGTCTGTATTCCACAGCTGAAAGGTTACAGCAGGTTATCAAATGAGAAAATCATGAACAGACTTGATTGATGAAAGAATCACATCCTGCTGCATTCCTGTTCTCTAATCTTCCATGCGATCTTACTGCATGATAAAATATACTCATGCTAGTCACAAATGTATTTCTTTAAAGGTTGGCAACAATTTAACTTGATAAGTCTTGATAAGTCTGTAAATATATGCCTCAGCGTCAAGAGCCTGGCTCCATGTGAAGTATCAATAAAGCTGAGCTGTTGGCTGCTTGTGCACTTGGTAATGGAGATGATCAATATATTTATCACCTCACTGAGAGGACAAAACACCTGTGAGACTGAAGGAGAAGGAAAAGGAAACACATCTCTGAAGAAAACTGGAATTTTACAAATGTAGTAAACAGTATCAGATATAGGCTACTTCTCTGTCACCTGTGGAGAAAGACACCAGACTCCTTTCAAAAATCATGCAATTTTGTGAGTTGTTGCATAAGAAGAAAAATAGACATTTTGTGAAGCGCTGCCTATGACAAATCCTTAATTATTTGGGTCATCTCGTGAATTCTGCTTATCTTAAGTAAAAAGTAAGAAACAGCAAAGTTGTGGAACGGACTGTTAAAGAAAGAGCAGAAACTCAATGTAAAGCTCCTTAAAGCTGATGGAGATTCAGGTGATCATTCTCACATCGATTGATCGCTACTAGTGACCCCTTTAACCCCCCAGTCACATTATTTTCACACTGTCATTTGATACATATATTATTTAAAAAAAGGTCATAGCCACGTTAAGTTTCTTGAAAATGTGATTTTGAAATGATCCAGTTGTCTTATGAAATATTTTATTGGCCTTCGATAGACAGACACATAGATATACTTGATTGTTCCAAATTGGCATTTAGTTGATCAGAAATAATAATAAAAAAAACTCGCCAAACTGTGACGTGCTTGGATATCATGACACAGTGATGGTTTGTTATTTGTCTTTGTGTCATTTTGTCCCTACTACCAGGTTTACATACACATTTAGTTCCCTTGCATCCTAATATATTAACCCAATAAACACCTTTGAAGAATTCCACTCACACTGTTGTTCATCTGACTGCTTCCTGTGTAATACTCCATAGCTTTGACAATACCAGTATAGTAAGCTCTCTCCTGTTACAGCAAATACTGCACATGCACCTGAGGTATATAAGCTCAGTTCACCTCTAACGTCAGCTGACAGATGAATGTGTGTGTTACACTGCAGCATGTCCACGGTGACCTCTCTTTAGCCATCACCCATGTCATAAGAGTAAATCTCCGTCCACAAAGCTCGTCGTGCTGGAGCAAAGTCTGAACAGGTGGTCTTATCAGCGGCATGCCCATATGTAGGCCACGTCAAGCATTAGCTGGCCGGCGCCCGGCTCACGCTGCTACGCTGAGGCAGGACGACGCAGGCAGGTGTGGGCAGTGACTTAGCACAATCAATACACTAAAGCTGAGCCACGTGGTCGGGCCAGAAAGGAGGTCAATCCAATTAGTTAGATCTGAGAGACATAAACATAGGGCCTCCGTCCAATCCCGTGCCAATCCTGGAATATACGTCCTCCTCAGGTCCTCTGTCTTACATTACACACAGATGTGTAACAGTGAAGTCTGGCACATACATGCATTTTTATCAGCCTTTAAAGAATCAGAAAACAAACAGATAGATAGGAAACGCCTATGTTATATATTGGCTGGAAATTATCTAATGGGCTGTTTGACCTCAGCTTGCTTCAATGTAGATCTAAATGACCTCACTGCACCATCACAGAGTCGGACTCCAAAAGCATTCTGTGGTGTTTTCTTGTAAACATACACAGTCATGTTTAATCCATCTGTGTATCCTTGAGGATTAATAAACATGCTGAATGCATTTCCTTCCTAATAAAACAGTGGTAAACCTGACTCGTTTACACTGGCTGACAGTCATCACTGCAGCGACTTGCAATCACCGTGAAGCTGAGAAATTTGATGCAACTAAAGCTGCACGATAAACTAACTTTTTTTAAATTAAGATTTTGGCTTCCAACAGTAATAAAAACAAGACAATCGAGACAGAACAGCTATTGTGTCGCACTGGGTTTCGCAATGATGCTCTTGTTTTGTCTTGTGTTATAAATTCAGTGCAGCTCTTTCCTTCACAGCGGTGAGCGTTTGCTTCTCCTTGGAAGCCTGAACTCACTCTCTGCCAGGCTGTGGCATGTTCAGTTCAGTTCCCTGTGGTCAAATGAACCAGCACTTGGATTCTGAAGCACGTCTATCCATGCAGTAGTTGTGCATTTAAGAAGATGTACAAAGATATTCTATAAGAAGAAAAATGCAATTCACCCTGGAGACTGAAAGATTCAGTCTGAAAGTCTGGATCCAGAACAAACTACAGCATAAAAGAAAACAGAAGTAGTGATTGAGGAAAAGCCACCTGTGTGTGTGTGTGTGCTCCCATTCAGTTTTCAGTTTCTGTGTGTTCACTCCCGTCCACTCACAAGAAGCGAGATGTCGAAGCCAAACGATGAGTTGTCACAACCAGTCAGTGACGCGGATGTAATCGCTAACACGGCGAGATGTTCTCAAAGTTTGAAAAAAAAAGGGGAAAGTTGATGAAGAGATTAAGAGACAATTCAAATATGAATGAAGGGTGAAATGTGTTCAAAACCTGTGAGCTCACACTACAGCTGCTCCTTCATGGGAAGCATATGGACTTAAAGACAGTGTGTTGTGCACGACCTCAGACCTAATGTAAATATCATACATGTACATGGACCCAATGTACAAATATACCTGCCTTAATATGAGCTCTGCTGAATCTCTTCACTCATTTCTGGATGTCCTATAAAATGTAAAACCTCTAAGAAAATAATAGGGCTGTAAAGCGAAGTTAATTTCCCCAAAGAGCCTGAAAAAGTCAACATTATGAATTTAAAAAAACGTTGAACATCAAAGGGAAACACTGCTTTCTGTAGAGCATAATCCTGTCAAGGTTCTTTAAAGATTTAAACCCTGCGTCAGCTTTCATTGAGCAGAAGCATTGATGTCTGGAAGACGTGGCTGTTGCTTTATGACAGATCATCTCCACAGTTACTAAACGCACCGCAACGCCTCTTCAGAGCCATTGTTCCGGACAGTTACTGAGTCATTCGCACCACCACATGCACCGATCCCAGAGCACAGCTAGTTATTCTTAGCGTGGCAGTGACACTTATCTTCATACTGGGATGGGCCAGAGGAGATAGACAAACCAGTATCGGAGCTATGGGCCGACAGAGGAAGAGAGAATTAGAGGGACAGAGGATAAGGAAGATGATAATGACTTGTTAATTTCATTTCCTGCACTGATAACGTATCAGGGTACAAAAGTCAAATCTTATCATTGCTAAAATGTTCAAGTGCATGAGCCAAAAGAGAGAGAGAGAGAGAGAGCGTCTGTTCAGAGAAAATGAGTCTAACTTTCCTCAACTAGGCACCAACAAATCCAAGACAAACTACCGGAACATACAGCGCAGCACGCGGCCGGCTGGGACCATCTTTCCGTGAGCGACCTGCTCCGGGGTGACATCCCTCATGTTTCCTACTCCCTTCCAGATGTGCGCTTTTCACACCGGCTTTTATTACACCACATCTGGACAATATGGGAAACACAGGATGACCACAAACCACACACACACACACAGAGCACATGAGGACCTCGCAGCACAGAGGTCACCTGCGAGGATTTATGTAACTCAAATGAGGAGTGGAGGGTTTATGTAACAGACTTTATTGATGCTCGAAATCATGAGGATGGAAAATCTGCTGGGGGAACAGTTCTCAAAGGAGTTGGTTTAAAGTTTTAACTGTTCATGTCTCGTAGTCTGTTTTTATCATAATCTTGAGGGTTTTAGGAGAAATAGATTATATATGAATTTTTAAAACCCTCACTTATACTTCAGACTTTTAATGAATTTGAAAATGTTTGAATTCGAGCCTGAAAACGCTAAAATAGCATCAAAAGACTTTGTAGACTTTGAAGGCTTTTCTGTCGTTGCCACTCCTACAGGAGGAGACGTGAACGAGTGTCCACAAAGGGCTTTTAAAACAAGTCCCGAACATCCGCTCCTTCGCAAAATCAGTGGAGAGTTTCTGAGGAAGGACGACGGGGGAAAGACAACATCTGGCCAGCTGCAGATGGACACGGCAGCAGGAGGAAGGAGGGAGAGTGTTTGTGTCTCAGTGTGTGTTTATGTGAAGAGATGTGTGTGATTATTTTTATTATCGATGAATTGTCAGGCTATTTTGTCAATTATTTGATTAATCATTTGATCCATAAAAAAAATTAAAACACAAACATCTCTCAATACAATTTCCCAAAGCCACAATTGACTTGTACTGTCTTGTCCAATCATCAGTCCAAAACTCAAAAATACAGTTTATTATCGCAGATGACAGACTAAATATTTCACATCTGAGAAATTTGGCAATTAAGCTTAAAAAATGACAAATGATTAATCAATTAATAAAATAGTTTCCTATTATTGTCATTGAAGTAATAGAGTAACAAACTAATTGTTTTAGTAAAAACTATTGAGACTTCATAGGAAAACATAAAATCCCCCCAAAAAACTGGAGCCGTAAATGAAGGCATTAACAACACAGATGCCTTGTAGATGAGTCATAAAGCCTTTTCTGTCCATCTCTTTTCTATATGACACACTGGTGCAGGTGTAGTCGGGGCAGTGGGGCAGCTGGTCGAGCCAGTGCTGACTGTGGCCTGTGTGTGTGTGTGTGTGTGTGTGAGATGCTGACGAGGCACCTGCGAACTCTGGCATTCAGCGGCATAAATAAAGAGCCTGTGAGGGGAAACAAACAGGCACATTGTCGGGCCGCTGCTGCTATCTGTTGCCGACGACTGACTAGTTGGCTCAGAAAACGTAATGAGACGCACGAGACTCAGCAGACCTTCCTGTGAGAGATGTCATTTTAATGGTCATAAAAACCAGCTGATAAATTAAATGTGCACAGATGTTACTGCAGCTAATGATTATGTTCAGTACTGCAGACTATTTTAATTATCGATTCATGTATGAAACAACAATAGCCAACATCTTAGAGGTTCAATACAGAGCTGATACATAGGGGGATATGAAGGCCGTGTATGAGCCAGGGAGGATTCATTATGTGCTTTAACAGCGATTTGCATTTAAAAAACAATCAAACTCTCTATCAAATCATTTTCTTATTTTGTTGATAAAGCGTATATTGCTGTCACATATCGTCACATATAATATTCAGTTTACAGAGATGAAAACAGCAAATGTGAGAAGTGGAACCAGGTGTTTTTTCACTTTTTTTGATTGAAAGCGATGCATCCATTTTTCTCTATGATCCATAAATAAGTAGTAGCAGATGATTTCTCTGTTAATCGACTAATCAAATAATTGATTTCAGCTCTAAACAGATGCTCAGGAAAAGTGTGACAGGGCTCAATAAAATTTCTTACACCAGCTATGAATGTTGTACTCAAGTTCAAATTTAAAGTTTAATTACAAGCAGTGATAATCTTGACTTCATTTCAACCTGCCACACAGCTCAGTTCAGTTAAGCCAAAGGAATCACTCCGGTCCCTTTGAGACTGATGTGGCTCCACCAAATCTCTTTGTGACCTCTGACCTCAAGCTGCTGCAGCCAGACTGAGAAGCTGTATCAACACTATACTCTGTTCAACAGTTGACAAAGCAGGAACAGTGTGTGCTCCTCTTTCCCAGCCAGTGGTACCAGCCTTCATGTATACAGTTTCAGAGGGAAAATAGGAGCTTGGCACCAGGTTGGAGAGATAACAAACAGTGAAAAGTAACAGCTGGAGATGTTGGCGTTCTTCTTCTTTCGGCCCAGAGACAAAGCTACAAAGTCTGCTGTTGCTGCCTGTGGGTTATTATACGTTAAATGTGGCGACATGAAAATAACTGAGGTGAGATTTTATCAGCACTGATCAACAGAGTAACAGCTGCTTTAAAGGAAATGAGTCACTGCTTTCATTCGAAACTAACACTTCAAGGTCGTCCAATGGATTCTGAAATATAAACTACATTTATCAACTTTTGTCAATTCGTGAAAAATTTTATTGTCATTAAAAACATTCAAATCTCACGTGTCCTCCCATATTGTTCTGTGACAGAAAATGCACATGTGAAAACTACAGCTGCTTCAATTAGTTGATTCATCCATTAATCGATCACTCATTTTTCAAGAAAAAACGCCAAAAATTTGATGGTTTGAGGTTTTCAAGTGTGAGAATTTGTTGGTTTTTTTAAATTGAATATTTTTGAAATCAAGACATTACAGAAGACCAGATGATGCTGTAGGAAGTAACAGAGGGCATCTTATTACACTTTTACAATGTTTTAGAGACCAACTAATGAATCATTTAATCCAGTAAATAACTGGCAGATTAATCAGTAATGAAAATAATCAATTAATTGCAGCCTTGATATATGTATACTGTATATAAATATGGTTTTGTTGATTCAGGAAAGTGTCACTGCAAACATTCAAATCTCATTTTGCTCTGCACCGTCCTCCCACTGGGTTCATTATAGAGGATAAACATTTCTGCCGACGTGTGAAAACAGCTTTTTGAAAATGTCTCCAGAGTGTGACCACACTGATGCAACGTGTTTGTCTGTGGACACGTTTGTTGATTTATCATCACATATTGATTTATATGTCATGTGGCTGTTGTACAAGGCCGATGATGCATCTCCGACAGATCTGTGTTTGTTTTATGTGCCGAAAAGATATTTCACCCATTTTGCTACTAAAACTGCTTTTGCTATCAACATTGCTGTTTTGAAGCTGAAAAATATTCCCAAATTCATTTAAATATGTACAATAATGACAACTAACAAAATATTGCACTTTAGCTCATGGTTCTGTAACATTTCATTTGTTAAATAACCCCACTGCACTCACATCAATGAAGGCTAAAAATATCAAACCTTTCAACTTATAAAGGCCACTAAATGTCCACTCACTACATCACACCATGGAAGGTGACTAAAGGACAGAGAGATTAATTCATTTTCTGAGGTACCATTTTATGAGTCTGACTCATGACAGTTATGAGGAAAGACATAATCATCTGGATGAGGTAATGAGCATAACTCATCAAGCAGTTCAGGTAATCTATCTATCTTTATTATTTTATATACACAATTACAGTCAAAGGCAGCAGTCAAAGGAGCTCTATGGAACAAATTAACGGATTAAGGAAGTTTCTGCAATTGTACTTTAACACAAATATTAATCTTATGTGATAATACCTGATTCCAAAAATGTCTACTGTTCGACCTCGTCAACTTCAGTGATTTAGAAATATTTTTTCTTGTTCTGAATTTGGCAGCAACATGTTTCAAACAAGTCGGGACAGGAGCAACAAAAGACTGTGAAAGTTGTGGACTGATCCAAAACCACCTGTTTGGATCATTCCACAGGTAAACAGGTTCATTGGTAACAGGTGATAGGATCATGATTGGGTATGAAAGGTTCATCCTGGAAAGACTTAGTCATTCACAGGATGGAGAGAGGTTCAACACTTTGTGAACACGATTGTAGAAAGGAGATTAATGCATGGAACAGTTCAGCTTCAAGTTTATTGTGTGGTTCACTGCATGAGTGGATTTAACCAACAAGTGGTTTAATCAACATTTGAATTAAAAGCTCTCTGAACACGATTCCACCACTTGCGTCCATGACAGAACATCACTTTCCTTGATCATCTGGGAGCATACAGCTCCAAACATATGGCTTGATATTATGTAATCCTCATACCATGCTGAGGAGTAGCTGCTAGAAAAAGTAATTTAACTCTGTTCTTCAAATAACACCACTAACCGCAAGTTGCAACACAAACAATTCTGTGGTAAATAGCTTTTGTAACTTTCCATTTTGTGTTCTTCTTCCATAACGTTCATGTTTGTACAGCTCAGCACAGATAAATTACACTAAAGGCTTAACCTACACTTTGCATGTTACTCAACCAGGGGATGCAGCCTATAGGCCGAGCCCATTGTGTAAGCATTCACACTCTTTAACCTAATTTCACCCCAATAAAACACACGCAGCACTGTAACTTTACACTCGAGCGAAGCAACGCTGCACATGAGCGGTGCTCCATCATTCCCCATCTCTCTCATCTCGTCTCTCCTTCCACCACAGCCTGAGGAAAACAACACTTTCAGGGCACAGTAAATCTTGCTCGACCCCGCCCAGTTGGGGGAGATCCCGTAATACACACTAATCCTGCTCAGTATTAGTGGGGGCACTGGGGAGATGGTATTAAATGTGCAAGTGTGTGTGCGTTCCTGCGTGCATTGAGGTAGCGCTGAACGAGATGCAGAGAGGTGAAACTGCTGACCTGGGCTGACTCACACCGGGAGTGTTTCTGTTGGCCGGGAACATGGAGGAGCTCAACAGGAGCTGCGGCGCTCACCAGGCCGACGAGCTCTGCAGGTCCTCTACATGCACAAAATATGAACACTTGAAGAGAAAAAAATCAACCCAACTAGTAGGTGAGATTGAGTATTTTCTCCAGATGGAAAGAACTCCAGGACACAACCAGCATGTATGAAAAAGACAATAAAGTCCTCATATTTTTAGAGCTGCTTCACTATGGGCCTGTGATGCTGGAGCTGAGAGTAAACTCTGCCATAATGCTGTAGAAAAAAAACTTTAAAGCTGCATTCATAGCAGGGAAACATCAGAACAAGCAGCCACACACACAACCACCACATAAAGTTATTCTAGCTGATGTTTTAATAAAGCAGTTGCTGGTCACATGATCAATCTAAGTCCAACATTAACTCCTCCATTTTGGTCTCCACCAGCTCATGAGAACATATCTGGGTATTTAATTGTTGGATGTCTTTCTTCAACCCGCTGTGTCTGTCTGCTGTCTGGTGGTGAGCAGTTTGGGTACAGACAGGATCTATCAGGGTTTTTTTTTAAGTAGAAACAGATGCAGGAATAGACACACACATAAAGTTTACAGTAAATCTATGAGACATACAAGCAAAATAAAAAAGTAGTGTTTATTGTCTGATCGCCAGTCAGAACTAAACTTTACTATAGAATAAGAAAAGCAGCAAAACTTTAATATAATAAAGCAATTCAATGATCAAAACATAAAAAGTAGATACACTTTCTATTATTTAACTTAATCTATTCATCAACTACTTTGTTCAGCTTTAGTGATTTTTGTGATTTTGCATGAAGCGGTTGTTTTCAAAAAGTGATTGAGAGTATTTAGGTCTTTGTGCCTGACTATAAATGTATGTGTGCACATCAAAGTGGGCCCTTTGATGATGGTGGCAGCAGCAGCATCAGTGCCCTGCAGCACTGGGTGCATTGAACCCCCCCCCACTAATACACACCCCATTAACTGTCTTCCTGCACTAATGCCCTGTGACATCCATCCCTGGTCTCTGGAAGCAGATCGTGATGATGCCCTGTCAGAGCGAGCAGTCTGAGGTAACCCCATACTCTCCCCCCGCCTCTCGACCCAGGGGACAACAGAAGACAGCTGAGCTCATATTAAGCTGTCACTTTGCTCACATGTAAAAACAAATGACCGTACTTCCTGTGAGCAGCCTTTGTTTTCATCAGTGTCAGAAACCAGAACCAGTCCCTTCTTAAAATAATGATGCAGTATGGCCTTTTATTGGCACCATAAAATGACGTGACCCAAATCCTGGTTTATTGTATTCCATAAAGACGTCCATATTAAATTAGATTGCTGTATTCTTCTCTTAATATATAAGTTTGCCTGTATCTTTAATAACAGACACTGCAAAGGAAACGTACAGGGTCTGACATGCAACACAATGTTAGCAGTTATGTTAACCATTAGGCTGCCAGGACGTCTCACCCTGTTGTATTTTAAGCACATCTTGCATTATCATACCTACTTAGGACATTCAATCTCTGACTGCGCTTTCAATCATTCCTAAATGTCAGGGAGCCACCTGCAAACCCACAGTCTTGACAGGCTGACATCTGGATTCAAAAGCCTGGGTGGTAGTTAAACACAAGATGATGACTAGTTAGTACAAGCAAAGTGCAAATAAGTAAACAAAATAAAGTGCACCAAGGATCCATCTCTACTATCCAAGTGACATATTTCATCTATTAGTCTTTAATCCAACAGTTGTTTGGCCTTTGTACAACACAGTATGTCACAAAGAGCTGAAAAAACAGAGAGTAAAGTATAAACTATTATGTGGGCGAACTCGCAAAGACAAGACCTCTACACAAACCTATCATTACTTGAGCACTGCTGAACAAATGGAAAAGAAGCAGAGAAACATGCAGCAAATGGGCTTTAATACTAACTTCCCCTCAAAGCTGTCACCTTTGCTATACAGCTAATGCAATGTTTTCTCATTAGTATGTATGGTCATGCAGCAGGTTGCTCTAAAGCATGATCACATCAAAAAATAGATTCAGGTTTCTATTATATATGTTGCTTCCTCATTCAAGAGAATGAGTCAAAACCTCCTACATACCATCTTTCCTGTAAACACACAGGACCGTGTTGACTGTAAATTCCACCGTTTCAGTATGTAGTCACAGGAATTTATGGCGTAATGTCAATTTCAGTCATATCTAGCACAAGAAGGTAAACAACGTCAGGAATGACAGACGGCAGATAAGAGCTAAACCAACATCAGGTGAAGCATTTCATGTATGCTTGTATTCATCTTCACTCGGGGTCAATTGAAGTCCAAAGGTGTCGAAGGTAGGATCAGGAAAATCAGCCTGTTCCTTTTCAAACTCCAAAATTGAGGCCTGTCATGTCTCTAATTGCCTTAAATTTAGAATAATAACCACGTTGAAGCCAAATGCCGTAACGTGCTGTGTTTATCTAACCAGAGCACAACATGCCCTCATGCATCATGTTGTCATCTCCTTCAAGCTGAGTTTTATTAATTGAAGCACTCGACTGACAGAGCTTGTCAGGATCTTAACACATAGCAGCTGGCCGCTTTCCAAAAAAAGACCAAAACCTCTTGTAAGTGATATCCTCTATCAAGAGTTAAAAAAAAAATCCCTCTCTCTCTACGAGCTTCAGGCCTCAGGGTGAGTTTGTCTTGTGACTGACTGTCAGCTGAAAATGCATTGTTTAACATGAGGGCGAAGGAACACTGTCCTGGTTCTGATAGATGAACTGGTCCTGTCTAATCCCTGGAAGAGGCACGATGTACCTCTTTTAAACTAAATTAAACCCCAAGTCAATGCTACTGAGCAAGACACTAAACTGAAGTAAAGTGGCTCAGTGACCTCAGTTTTCATACTGGTGAAATTAAGCATAAATGCATGATGGACATTTACTGAGTGTCATGTTTTAGTAAAGTGTTTCATACATTATAACTTTGGCTTTTAGTTACTGGAGTGTGGCCTCTTTTGGCTTTCTTTTTTTACCAGACGTTATTTTATAAAGCTCATTCAAAAGTTTTAAAAAAAGTTTCCACTAAACTTTTTTGATGCTTTTTCCAGTTTAATATGTGACCCTAAATTCTAATTAGGCAAAGACTGCAATTAATTTCCTGACCACTGACATGATGTAAAACTGGATCTCCCACCATGACGACCTAAACCAGAGTACTAGAACCATAAAACGCCATCTACCAGAAATACTGGAAACACAATACACAATTACTCAGCTGTAAGACTGAGGACTGAATGAGAACGGCTGCTGCAGAACGAGGAGCAAAAACTCAAATTAAAGAAAGATGCGGCAAAGAAGTCTGTCAATATCCACAAAAACATGATGAGTTCAGTTGTGAAAAACACATAGAAGACAACACTGACTAACACTGTAGCATCTGTAATTGAGGTGGGATGATCTTTCAGGAGATTCAGCAGGACCTTCTGTCCGTCACACTGCGCTGTCAGACAAGGTGGAGTTCCCCTCTTGAAACCAACGGCCCGTGTTAAGAGGTCAAAGGTTAAATTCAAAGCTCTTTACAATAAGATGAGGGAACATTAACTCCAGCCGAGGTCAATACTTTTAACTGTCGCCATGACATTGAGCGTCCTCAATGACAAAATCCTTCGATGAAATATAACCACATGTAATCAAAGAAGGAGATTAAGATGAATATATTAAGAAATAAGAAGTCATCCCTCCGCTGCTGCTGCCTCCCTGAATGAGGAGCTGGGAGGAAATGAAGTGTTCCTATGAGGTAATGTTGGCTGCTGTTGCTGCCCTCCTCTCCTCTATCTCTCCCTGCAGTAGCACCACAGCTCCAGACTTGGCATCGATCACCAGCGGGCAGATACGCAATCTCACTGTGCAAACAATTAAAGGCTGCTCCTCTGCACTCAAAACTACTCACCCGTGTTGCTGCGTTGAGGATTAACCCAATATGCTTACACATTAACCCCGCAGATAGGCCCATGAATGACATTCCTGAGAACTGTGTTTGCTGAATCGAAGGCAATAAAACGGGGTGTCGAGCTACTTGTCGCAAAGATTGTTGTCTCGCTGGTTACCTTTGAACTTGACTTCTAAGCGGCCATTTTCAACTTGACCCTGATGCTAAGGAGGGGGGGAACTGAAATATAGGAAAACAGACATCATCTCCAGAACTCAAGATGAATTATTTGGCTGGTAGATATTGAACACATTTCTATACCCAGATGAAGAAATGTGTACGTTTCTGTGTGCCCTTTTCTTTGCAACTTAATCAATTGCAAACAGCTGGTGGTCAGGTGACGTGACAGTGACATACAACCCCTTAAAAAAAAAAAAAAATACAACGCTCTTGACAAAGAGCACCCAGTATTTCCCTTCCTGACTGGCAGCATTGTGCACACAGTTAAAGGGCATTATGTAACTTCAGGAATCCAGTTGATGTTGAAGACAAATGAGAAAACAATGTGCGGCTGTGAACTTGTCAAAGACTCTCGACTGGAGTGCATTAAAGTTACAGGTCCCTGAAGAAGAAAAAAGACTATGAGTGGAATGTCTTGAGTGATAGGAAAACAACCAGTTTCCTTCACAACCTTTGGCTGGGCCCCTACGAGCTCTACCTTGAGACAATCTTTCCACTGTGCGGGGAAAAAAAATATGGTCATAATCACAAAAACAAGAATCCACAACTGTAACCGCTGATACGCAACATGCAGATAGAGAGATTCTCTGTGTGCCGCATAATCCCCACAGCTGGACTGAAAGTGCAATACACCTCTGTATGTGGGCAGACACAACTCGGGGCCAACCATAGAGACTGTTGTGGCAAAGCACTGTTGTGTAACTAATGCTGAAAGCTGCACAGAATCTCATTCACAGCCTGTTGAGTATGATAGGAATAAATCCATTTAGGCAGGAAAACTGTAGAATCCAGAATGAAAAATGGCTCAGCCCACACACATCGGAGCAACCTGGATATCTACCAGTGTGAATATGTCTCTTCTTTTTCAGCCAATTCAACGAACAAACATGGTGAACCAGGCAGCATTATTAGGAAGAGATGACAGTTTTTTGGTTCAGATCCAAGTGAAGTCAAGACTGAGGGAATCCGTGAGCATCAGCCAACTCAAAACTCAAAGCCTCAAGAGACAACTGAGATGAGATCTGGAGGGATGAGGTTTTTTTTATAAGAGCGTTTTGAAGAGTTTTTTGAGTAAAGTTCAACACAAAGCTTGTCTTCTGATGAAATCAATTAAAACCATGTGTCACGACTTTATTACTTCAGATCACTTCCAAGTCTTTAAGCACAAAATCAAAGAAAGTCACGACTCTTTCACGCAAGTGTGTGTTGAAAGACCTGTCTGTCACATTATTATTTCTTTTTCATTATTCCAGGATTTTACAGGGTTAGAATTTGCAACAATTGTCTTCGCTTTTAAGTCTCAAGTCACGTCTCATCTAATGTGAATCACCAGTCAACTCACTCCCACAGCAGTCACGTCTCAAGTCGTCCTTTTTATAACTCAGGTCTGACTCAAGGCCAAGTCTCCAATCTCTAGTGCACTGCTTCGTTAGCAGCAGACGCAAACAACAAATTCATTTTGATTGAAGCCCAGAATCCCAGTGTTCTTACTTACCTCCAGTACTGGTCCTGCCCCCAAGATTATCTGCTCCACTCCACTGGCGAAACCCTTCTGGCTGAGAGCCGTCAGATGATGGATGAGAAAGTTTGTGCTTTGCGTCTTCCCGGAGCCGCTCTCCCCAGATATAACAATGCACTGATTCCTCTCTCTCTGGAGCATGGCGTGGTAAGCCACATCCGCCACCGCGTAAATGTGCGGCTCCAAATCTCCCAGTGTATGATTATCATACATCTTCACATACTTGGGGTTGTAGATGGGCAGAAACTTGAAGGGGTTAATGACGATGAGGATGCTCCCGACGTAAGTGTAGATCTTTTCCTGGCGGAAGCGCGAGCGCAGGTTGTCCAGCAGCGAGCGCTCGTTGAGCTCCGGCAGGTGGCACAGATCTGCGTGGTCACCCTGAGAATCAGGTTGTGGCAGCAGTCCACGTTCCACCATGCGCCTGCGCTCCTCCGTGACCTGCAGCCACATCTGGAGGCTGCCGCCGTAGTGGATCGAGCCATCTAGGTTCTTCTGCCTGAGGAGGAAGCGGTAATCATCGCCGCCAGACAGTTGGCGGTGCTCGAGTGCCACACGGGGCCAGAGCATCATCCTCTGCACAGGGCAGTCGCACGGGTTCAGAATCCATTCTTCCCCACCAAACTCCTTCACCTCAGCCAGAACATAACACCTGGTGCGATCCAGCTGCAGGCGCTCAATGACACGTTCGATGGCCTCAGCGGCGGTGGTGGTCTTGCGGGCACTGATGGGGCAGTAGATGGTGCCCTCGGCCAGGGCGCCCGGGTAGATGCGCACGGTGAACTCAGAGTTCTCGAAGCGCTGCCGCCGGCCCAGGGTGCCCATGCCACCGACGCCACCAACGCCATCACGAGCACTCATGGCGGAGCAGGAGTTCCCATTAGCAGCTGCCCGGCACTGGCTCGTCCTTCACTGGGCTGGAGAGGCTGCCGATTCAAGACATTACCACTGTGAAGTAGAACAGACACAAAGACTGATCAACACCTGGAGGACATTTCTTTCAAGCTCCAATGACCAATGACATGAATAAAAGTCAACAATATAAATAGTGCAAAGAAATAAATATTGAATGTAAATGCATACATAGAGTGGAGGATTACATAAAGTATACATTTGACACACTGCATGATGATGTGCACTTTACATTTTAAACTGTAAAAAATTAAATCTGTAAAAACCTGACCTGTAATGGAACTGAACCATGAAAGATTACAGATGATACTTTATATCTGCGATCTGAAGCTGCAATAAAAGCAGACTCCTACGGCCTATTCAATTAATCTAAAACCCGGCTGCAGCACTCTGCAATCTGCCAGATTACAAAATTCGTCAGATTATGACACAAAGACTTCATGTGCTATTATGCAATCTATTAAAAGGGCCAAATTATTTCGCCGGAGCCCGACATGCATACTCATAAAGGATAAAGGATAAGTCATCAGGATCCACAGGATTACCATTAACACACATACACACTCCCGAGCACACGCACATAAGCTCTCGCCAACGCCAAGACCAGCAGCTGCCGTCCTCTTTACTGAATACACAATCACGCCATTCACAAGTTTCCTCTTTAATACACAGCAGAGGGACATCATGGGGTGAGAAGAGGCCAAAGACAGATAGAGAGAGAGAGAGAGAGAGAGGGGAAGAAAGGCCTCTGTGATTTCTTCACTATCATTCGGAGCGGACAGTTCTGCAGCACAAACACTTGATAAACTCCATCTGAATGAACCTCGGGTCATTTCTGTGTGGTCAGTTTAAAAGGGAAACAATGCACGCAAGCATTGAGTGAAATCTTTCTATTGGCCATTATCAGTGACAACCAACATATTCAGCACAGTGTACGCGCTCTTTGTGCAGCAAAGTCTGCAAAACGACAAATTAAAAAGCCTTTAAACCAAACAAATGTGATGTGTCTTAAAAGCCACAGCACTGCAGGTTCGGCTGTATTCTGTCACAACACTGGCTTAGTGAATGAAGCCCCATTATGCTTTCAGAGGATAATGATTTTTGGCACATTTGACCCTTTGAATGCTGATGAGGTGAAATATAAAAATCACTTTTGAGGTTAATATAAGTGAGAATGAGTGGATCTACTGATGAAGCCTGCGTGGTAAGAGCCGATGTATTTGTCCTTTGGTCTAACCCGGATAACATTACAGTGTTGTGTATCATCCGACTGAAAAGTTCAATGCATTCCTGAAGTCATTATGAGACGTGCTGTAATTTGTCTTTATGTTGTAACCACTTTTCCTTCGACTTGTCTCATCGACTTCTACTTCACATACTGATTTTCAAAGCGGAGGAATGGGCTTCAACTTGTTGCTATCGGCTGTGGCTTTTTCATGCGGGCAGAGAAAGGAATGGAGTACTGTTTCACTTATGGTGCCCCTATTAAATGAAAGAGTAACATCTGACTGATGAGCATCTGTACGAAACTGTGAGTATCTACAGAAACACGAGATGCTCAGTTTTCGGTTTTATTAGTCACGTGTAGGTTAACACAGGGTCAAATGTGTTGGATGAGAAAAACAACTTGGCTCATCGGGAAGAGCTCCAGCCACAATAACAGCACTAGTCATATACAGTTAAATACAGATTAAAGGAAAGACAAATATGAAAAAGAATAGAATGAGATACACAAAATGTGATATAAATACATCAAAATTAGGATTTGTGGAAACAGAAGTATTGCACATTGAATCAGTCCTGGAATGATAGCAGGTCACTGATCCTGAGATTGTACATATCAATAACTGAAAAACATCCTGCAATCATTATTAAAGCTGCAACTAATGATTATTGCCATTATTGATAAATCATTTTTCTTAAATCACTTTTGTCTATAAAATGTCAGAACAGAACAGCGAAAATTGCCAGTTATATTTTCCAGTATCTTCATATGTATTGTTTTGTCTGACCAACAATCTGAAGGCCAGAGCCCACAACTCAGTTTACTACCATGTATAACAAGGAATGGGATCAAATGTTCATATTTGAGCGGATGGAACCAGCAATTTAACCTAAAAAAAATTACTACAACGATTATAAAAGTGGCTGCTTGGCAAGTGCTCCTGAAATGTTTGTGGGGAACAAGGCTCCAACACACAAAAAAATGCAACATCACAAATAGTCAGCGACAGAGTTTTGGGTAGAGTTCATGTGTCTCAGGCCTTTAACATTCACATTTCATCTGTCTTCTCTTCTTTAATATCAGTATGTATGAGGAAGAAAACGGCTCAAATTCCTCACCTACTTTCAAACTGCACGAGCAGCGTGACCACAGCAGAAAAAAGTGAAAACAGGAAATGGAACAGGGACACATGAAGTCGGTGCACAGAGCAGATCACAAAGAACTCCAGCTGGGAAATGATACGACGCTACCCTCCCGGTCACTTCCTGTCGCCCCATATCCAAGCTCTCATGCCATGTGTCGCCTCAGCACCTTTGATAGAACCACGAGCCACATACACACACACACACACACACACACACACACACACACACACATACAGACACGCACACACACACACACGACCTCTGCCCTTGAAATACAGACACACACCCATACAAGAAAAACACACACATCACCTTGTTGACCTCACATGAAGTAATCTGACTACATTCGGCTGAATCCATACACACATAACCAGCAGCAGGTATGAACTGACTGTGTGTTTCCATGCTTGACTGATCTATGTGTGTATGTGTGTGTGGAGCCTGAGTCAGGGCCCGGCGCCTGGAACAGATGGTCAGCTCGCTGCTTAAAGGATAGGGAGGGGGGGATTTAAGGTTGAGGCAGCACAGGGCCGTGCTGGCGGCCTCTCTGTTTACCATCACAGGAGGACAATCAACTAATGGACGAGTCCTCCAAAAAATCACAGATGAATCTTACCAATCACAGAACATCTATCTCCACTGCTATCTCACTTTTGATGACATTAACTTCAGACTAGAATGGACCAAGGTGACAAGAGGGGAATTTTAATCCTTTTGCTTAATCAACTGTCAGGCATTAGTGAAGAATAATGAATTAGCCTGTTAGCAATTTGCCACCAAAATGAAAAGATTAAACACAATAATTACATACAAATTACAAGCCTTTTTGAAACACATGAATTAGATGGAACTAAGCATTCAGGAGGCTAAAAGCTGATGAATGAAGTCACAAACACAGATCGTCTGGTAGAGAAATAAAATGGGCGGCTCTGGTCTTCTGACAACAAACAGACCAGTCGTACTGGTTTTTATTTTATACTAGTTAATAAATCAGATCAGCTCTGCAAAGGATAATATTACTATGAAGCAGCAAGAGTGAGCTGGTTAGATAAGTTCAACAGGTGTTAATGCTTTAAATGTATGTTTATTTGACTACTTACTAAAAATGTCATTGTCACACACGACATTGGAAAAAATAAGTATTTTCTGTGTATGTCAATGTTGACAACCTATTTCCTTTGACTGACACGTTGTGGGAATGTAACAAGCAAGAAGAATAGGGACAAAATGAGGGAAACGGGAGAGCAGGGTTTTTTATTACCTGCTGCTGTTTATATCCTGATATATGATGGAAAAACAACAAGTATATTTGTTTGGAAAAAAAAAGGTTCTTCAAAAAGAGAGGCGTAACAGCTAACTTAGTTTAAATATACTTCAGTTAGGACGATCAGTGATTGACAGGGAAGTAAATGAGGAGGATGATCATGAAAATATGACTTGGGTTAAAACTACATTACAAGTTTCATTATAGTTAAATCTCCAGCATGTCTTCAACATAAGCAACATTTTTCACTCTGTTGTTCCTGTTGAACTGAAAACCACTCGTGTCCATATCAGGGCCATGAACTGTGTTTTTGTCCGAGAGATGCACAAAAAATATTTTAGTCAATGCTACTCAGTGTCGAAGAATAAAATAGCCTTTTAGATAACTTCTATCTAATCTTATTAGAGACTTTTTCTTCTTCATGCCTCTGTGTTCTACCATCCTGCTCTGAGTTGCAAACTGCCAGTGAAAGGTCACGTGTGCTACTAAAAGCTTTCAAAAGGTCAAGACAACCACAACTTTTAATAATCTGTTCCTGCACACACACACACGTTCACACCCTGCATTGACGACATGACTCATACGACGCAAAGAGGACTTAGTCAAAGTAGCAAACATACAGAAACTCTGCAGCTGACAGTGACAACTCGTGAAAACACAAAGACAGAAAGCCACAGAGAGAGAAGATAAGAAGAGAAAATGTTTGAGGCATGATGTCATTCCACCTGAGAGCTGAACACAGCACAGGAACTTAAAAGGTTTGCTGTGGAGAAGCTCGAGGTTTGAGCTGGAGGACTCGACAAAGCAGGCCGAGCACAGCTGGAGGACAAAGCTGCCGCCGCCTCCTCTCGCCTCCTCGAACAGCTGAACCAGAAACAGATCCGGTTACATCACCTGAATGGTCCGAGATTAGGAATCGCAGTCATGTAATCTGACCTGGAATCTGTTAGAGGGGACTTTTCCCAAGACGCAGCAAATCAGGACAGACCCAGTTAAAGATATCAGCGAGCAGTAAAGCTGGAATTCACAGAAACCGAGTCCTGAATATCTAAAACTAACAAAATATACGTTGAGACATTGAGCGAGTTAAACTTCGGTCAGATGCTATCTGAGTTCACCAAAGTTAAGATTAATGGTTGGACTTATCTGTACTAGGATCAGTGTCTTAAAACAACCTTTAGCATGAGTGAGGCACTGAAACCATTGTTTGCTGTGGCCCCTTCTCTATTCAAATACATTTATCTATTAAAGAAAAATGTATGAAAGAGGTGGAGAGATCTTCAAATTACATCAAAACATCTGGGTGGAGCTCGGTTTTCTAACAAACAGCTGCATATTTATTGATTCTCTAGGTGTGAAGATGTTTTACAGAAACATGTGTGCGATATGCTTTCAAATTTATTCGAAGATATTGAATAGGTTGAAAAAAAAACACACTCTTTGCTGTGTCTAATCCGGACCTTGTGTGACAGATGCCTGTTTGAAGGTTCCCTCTGACAGGAAACGAAGGAGAGTTTCAACCATGTGAGTCAGACTCAATGGCTGCTATTGTTGCAGAGGAGTGAAGGATCAAGTTTGGTCAGCTTTCTACGATGTCAAGTCATCTTTCTGAAATGCTGTGTGTGTGTGTGTGTGTGTGTGTGTGTGT
Source organism: Centropyge bicolor (assembly GCA_037975185.1). NCBI lineage: Eukaryota > Metazoa > Chordata > Actinopteri > Pomacanthidae > Centropyge > Centropyge bicolor. Next base: position 3,147,944 of record JBBMOC010000001.1, read on the forward strand.
GTGTGTGATAATCCTGTGTACTCAAGCAAAACGTTGTGGTGGCTTGTTAATTTGGTTTTAGCCACTGGGGATCTGTGTGTTACATTATAGCATGTGAGCTGGCGCTGGATTGCGAACTCTCACATCTACTCTGCACGTTTCTGTGGGCTCATTCGTGAATCTGACGGCTCCATGGTGCCACATTTAGCCTCAGTTTATTATCTGCATGTGACAGGATCACAATCGAGTGCTGCTGAAAGCTACAGCTCAGATCTTTGACCTCACTGGGACCAGGATAATGTCTGATAACAATCACTCCTAAAGCAGCATTTACATCCTTTTTCACTAACCAGTTGTAGGTAATCAGTAATCTTTACATTCCTCTGAAATTCACAATTGACAGCACCTTCTGTAAACTTGATAATTTAGCTCAAAGTCCGAGCAAACAAGAACATGTTTTATCCTGTTTTTCATCACTCAAAAACAAATCTACTCAACTAATTAAGTAGCAACAAAACTGTCTTGTAAGAGCAGACACTGATGGTAATTTCATATGTTAAAAAATATTGATTAACCCTTAAATTTGGCTTAAAAACAGTGAATCCTTCATCAGCTGATCAGCAGTATTGAGTGTGTTCATAATGGGAAGTGTGTGCTCAGCCTTCAGGTGAACCTGACAACAGGTGTGTCATCTGGTATTTACTACTTTTATTGCCATGTTAAGACATGTTGGCCATATTAATTGCACTAGTTTATCTATTATTGTGCAATTGGCTTAAGATGTTATGATTTTACACCTTTGTCTTTTGGCACAGCTCAAAAGCTGGAAAAAGATTTTTATTGAATACTACAAACTATTTGAGCTTGTGCCAAACACTAATCTGTCAGATTCCAATTTTAGACAGTGGAGCGATAATACTAAACATAAAAACTATGATGGAGAACGACAATTGAGAATCCTGCAGTCATGAAGTCGACTTGATCTCTATTTCATTACATGATGCTTTAGATATGACAGGTCTGCAGTTTTTATTGCCGGCTGAGTCAGTTGTTCTCCGAATACCTTTTTTATTAGGAAAGTACTTTATAATGCTCTGCAACAAAGGGCTGTGATTACATGAGAACGAGCTTAGTTTATTGGTGTCTACCTGTGTCGCATGTGTGAAAGAAGGTGCTAATTATGACGGTACATTACAGATTGAGACATAGATAAATCGCACAGAGCCAGACAATGCTATGCAGTATACATACCACACAGAGACTCATTTCCCTGCTTTTAATGGGGCTTCACTACCTTCAATAACAGGCCCAACCCCCCCTCGCCGTTACAGGCAGAGGAAATTGCACTTCAGACATAAAACACAAACAGCACACGCAGTCGTAAAACCAACTGTAAAGAACGGGGATGGGCACGAGCTGCACGTGAACGTGAACACCGAGCCGTCTGAAGAACGTGCTTTGATTTGTCATATGCTTAAGTGTTACAAAGAAAATAATTCAACGCCTGCAGCTTTTCCACTCCACACGTTGGAGTCTCAGCGTACGGAGCTTGAGGAAACCTGTTGCGAGCCGACGTTCAAAGTGTCTGACTCTGCGGGGGGTCGCAGCGGCTGATTAATGGCCAAACAATCAACGATGTGTATTTCTGCAGTTGGAGGTCTGATTTCCATCCCGGCTGCTGTCAAAGGTCACAATAAATGTGGCAGAGGATTAGAAAGTCGCTCGACGACAACGACGCCGAGCCTTCAAAGGATTTACAGCAACTCAGTCAGGTTCTGTGAAGCAATAAAGACTCTTTGTTATCGATCCATGTGGATGTCAAAGCAGCTAAAATCACATTACAGGTGTGGACATTGCTCTGTATTTATGTCCGTGTAGTCACTCAAATTCACTTCCATAAAATGGGGATTTTAGGTCAATGTAGAAACACAGGAATGACCCAGTTGAGATGTTGCATTTCTGTACCACAATCAAAATTACAATTTCATACTATCAGAGTAAAAATAAATTAAACTGTGTTCTCTCATATTGAAGCATGATATAAATGATCATAAGGAGCAGCAGTGGACTAAAAGGTCTGCCTTTCCCACTGCAGGACGTTGGTTGAAATGAACAACTTTTCTGATTTAGCAATTTCCACTGTTTTAGCATTTCAGCGTGGCCACAACGCAAAACAGTAGAGAAACTGTCTGAAAATCAAGCGTGGCTGCAGGTTGTTTCCACATGTGAACAGTATTTTCAGATGTTTCCACTGGACGTCAGCCGCAGCTGCAGCATGAGAGGAGCGGAGGGGTCGAACGTGCCGAACGAGCGCCGACACGCTCGACGAACACACGCATGCACACATGATTACAGGTCGCCGTTCTTTGCCCCCCGAACGCATCAACGTGTAACACAACTCTGCCTCTGCAGCGTCCGACAGAAATAGTTCACCTTCAGCCCGGAGGCAACGCTGCAGCTCGCAGAGAGCAGCCTTGACCTCAGCAAGCAAAGAGCTGCAGTTCTCAGGCTTGTTTGGATTCCTGCAGTAACGTGATGGGCACTAATGAGTTCACTGGTCAACTGACAAAAGAAAATCATGAATTCATTTGAAGCATAATTGCGCAACAAAATCACTAGTGGAATCAAAGGAATTAGTGGATTTGCAAACTTGCTATCTGTCAGTTAACAAGTTCCTTAACTCAGACAGCTTTATTCACCTCTTCAATAAAACGTTTTATTGAAAGAAATTATGCACAATCCTGAAAACAAACAGAGGAAACAATCCTGGAAAAACTGAGCAAAGCTTGGGAGACTTTATATCATATATTTAGATCTGGACGGTTGGTTGGATGAAACAAGCATTTTCCAAGATGACAGACTGTCATCTTGGACTGAAAATGAAAATGGGAAAATGTGATGGGCATTTTCAACATCTTCTGACATTTTATAGACAAAAGAAAAAGTGTAAAACTAATCAACAAGTTAATCAATAATGAAACCAATCGTTGGTTGCAGCTCCAGACTCAACATAACTTGGACAAATAGTAGAAAGCTGATTGTGGAGCTTCAATCTGTGGCTCTCTCTAATTTACAGTCTAATAATTTTACATCATTTCCTTTGGAGAAGTGTACAAACCATTTTTGGGTCACAGCAACGAGGCCGTCCACGAGTGAACTGTTGACAGAGGTTAACTTTCTTCCTCGGCTGTGTGGTAAATTGACTGTAACATGAGGATATGGAACGGCAGCCTGCTGTGAACTCTCCCTGTATTTAACTCACTGCTGAATGACCATGTTTGACGCTAATTTGGGTCAATGGAAAACACAGGGCGCAGGATGCCAACGCTGCAGTCAGCGTCTTTAACATTTTGGTTTTGGGGTTTTGTGAAAATTGCAGTTAATATATGCAAATGCTTCCTCAAAGCCCAAATGTGTAGACTGTGCTCACTGCTCCAGAACCTGGACTAAATGTTTTGGACAGCACCAGTAGTTTTCCTAACACAGGAAATATTTTTCTCCGAGCAGCTTATTAGTGCTTCGAGTGTCTGAAAGCGGCTTTGCTTCTTCGAGATGATTATTTAAAGTGACGATGGCAAATTTTTCTGTGTTGAATGAAAACAATAATTATTTGTTAACTTTCCCTGATATTTGACTCCATAACTAGACGTGTCCTGAGCCAACCCTGAGAATCGCATAAGAGCAAATCTGGGCATATATTCATGGTATCGGCTGAAATAAACTGACAAAACTCTGATCCTTTCTTTTCTTCTCTACAGCCTGGCTCTCCTTCACCACAGGAGGTCTGTGAACATTTCACTGTGCGTATGTAATTAATAACAAAAGGGTCAATATGAAGATTGTTTATGTTTTTTAAAAATGAATATCAGCTTAGATATCATTATTGGATTATTGGAACTATATCACTGATGGATCAAAAATCCAGCATCTGTCAGACTATGATAACATATTAATAATGCTGCATTTTGTATCAATGCAGATCGAATTATTAAAAGATGAAACACAAATTAATACTAAAAGCAGTATAGTATATTAGTAGTATAGTATAGTAGTAGTAGACTCTGCTCAGCTGATACTCTGCTGAAGGACTTGGATCCGTATGGGATCAATTGATGGAGACATCCCTCAACAAAACTAAAATCTAGTCAATGGTTACCAGTCTTTGTCCCAAGAGAAATGTGAGCGGTCACAATTGTGCCTTCTTCTTGCAAAACATTGAATATATTCACATCTAAAAAATCTTGAAAAGCACAAATCGACCCTAAAGTTAGAACCTATGACGAGGAGGTCACATGATGCCTGTGGGTGATTCAGTTTGACCCCACTGAGGCACCTGGGAAAAACAAGCAAATACACACACCTTCATACATATAAACAAGTCCGCCCTAATGCAATTAAAGCAGCATTACGTGAAATAAACACATTAATATCTAGTTCAGCTAGATTTTCCACTCTGATAAACCATTAGAGAGGAATGAGACGAGGTGGTTTTGAGGGAGTGGATGTGAACAGTAGCGTTAACTGAAGGCCCAGAAGGAAGATTTTTCTTTCTCATGCACTGACACTAACATGGTTTCAGGGCCTTACATACATTTAACTACCTCTAAAGCACGAGTGGAGTCTCTCCTCTGTCTCTGTAACTACTAATGACGAGGAAGTGGAACATGAGCTCTGACTGAAATATAGAGAGAGCCAGCGAGAGTGAAGTGAGAAACTGAAGGTGATACAGAGACAGAAACAGAGAGAGAAGAGGATGTCGGTTTCCTGAAATCTGAGCTGTGGGAAAGTGAGAGGGGAAGAAAGGAAGGAGAGAAGTGAAAGAGAGGAAAACCAAGAGCCAACCTGCCTGTTTCTGTGCTGCAGCTCTTTATTAATGCAGCTCAAAAAATGTGTCCAGCAGCAGCTTCACTCCACCATTTCAGCAACAACAAAAAGGAAGTAAATGAGCAGGAAAGTCCAGGAAACACACAGCAGACGCTACCTGACATCTCCATTTCCATCACAACACACAGTGGGGTTGAAATGTGTGAGACCACATTGTCAACCTGGGAATAAGTTTCACAATTAACACAAGAAGTTATGACTCAGTTCTGCTACCATTATTTCAAAGCTAGTTAATAATCAATGATCTGCTGGAAACTTTAGACACAGCCATATTTACAACAGCTGAGTTACCTGAATGAGCCTCTTATGAGAAGATCAAATCCACTAGAGTGTCACCTGAACACATGCTTCACTGGAAGGGATACAGCTCAAGGAAATCTGACCTTTGGTACAACAAACTCAAACTTGTTTCGAGACTCTGTCGACTGATATTCAAACCATACGGAAATGAATGCAAATCAACGGCTTGCTCTAAAAAATGTATTAGAATTAGAAGGCATAAAGGATTTATAGCAAAGAAGCTAAGATTTTCAAAAACACATGTATAGTCCTTTAATATATGTCATTATTTTTAGTGTCACTAATATCATTAAGGTGAAAGAGAAATGAAACCAAGACATGTTTCAACAATTTGAGTCATGAAAACCACTCAATCAATAAACTACAACCTGCTTACACTGCTGGTATTTTAAGTTATGAGAAGCTCGCGAGCGAGACACCTGAGTCAGAGAGGCCGAGCCGGGCTGGAACACGTCCACGCTGGAGTCACTGTCCACACCGTAATTAAAAATGACTGAAGGCCTCTGAAGCCCGTCTGTGCTCACAGCGGAGGATAACTGTGGCTGCTCGCTCTGAATGAAGCGCTCGGCCTACACCAACTCCCTCCACATTCCAGAGTCCGAACACCAACAGGTGACACAGCTGACGAGAAAATATGACACTGGAGGAGGAGTGTGTGTGTGTGTGTGTGTGTGTGTGTGTGTGTGTGTGTGTGTGTGTGTGTGTGTGTGTGTGTGTGTGCTGAATTAACTAACTGTGCCGTGCAGGCCTCTTATTGTTATTGCCTGAAGTGGAGAGAGTGGAGGGAGAAAGCAGAGGAAGGAAATTAATACAGAGTACAGCTGGAGGTCCAAGGACAACATTGTGAAAAATAAAAATACACTGCGTGCTACTGTGAGCTCTGATATCTACCTTCTCTGCAACGTCTGCACCAATAACTTGTGTCTTTTCCAGCTATTTTTGACTGACTCAGTACATTGTAAAGCCTTCACAGAAAAAGAACATTGCAGCAAATGTTAATCCAACCAGTTTCAGTCGAAGCTTCTATGGAACAAAAACAAACAGTTGCAAAGCACAAGGTTAAATCAAAAAGCTTGTAAATGACTGGAGGATTAATTCTAATGGAGCCTCATAAAAAGGGAAAGAGGCTGGAAAAAATGGGAACACGGTTTCTCCCACAAACACACGTTCAGGTTAGAATGAACCTTCACATTTGTAGTAACCTTTAAGTGAGTGATGACAAGCATGTTGAGTTTCATATTTAATTCGCCAGCAGGACAATTAAGCTGAACTCTGCGACAGGCTGTTGTGAAGAACGGCTGTTAAAAAATGTGGGGCTTCTATGAACGAGGGCTGGAAACAGTGGGAGTAAACAGCACCACTCCTCTGTTGTCGCCATGGACTATTCCACTTCCTGTGTCCACTCCCAGGACAATGACAGCAGATTTGGGTGAGACAGGAAGTGCAGCTCAGGGGTGGGGGGGTTTCAACATAACAGCACCATAACAAAAACCTACAGGACATCATGAGAGTTTCTATTTATATCCAAAAACATGCCAATGCCATAATTTAAGTTTCTCTTGAAATTTATAAACTCTCAGTCAGATACACAAACCAGGACAAAGGAGTTCTGCAGAAAACATTCAAGACTTCATATTCAGCCAAATCTGGAGACAGTGAAGTCAAACATGGCGCCACATGCCAAAGTATTGGATTGCAGCATTGTTTACATTCATGGGGGGTAAATGAATATTAAAGATCCAAACAACAAAGGGCTGTGGTGAAATAGTGACAGATTTATGCCTTACGTAGTGCAGGAAAAAAAGTGTTAAAGGAAACGATTTTCAGCAATGCAACACAACCAGTCATGTGACATTTTCGACAGTCACAGACGGTCACACAGCGGGGACTGGCGAGACGAGGGTACAGACTCAACATGCAGGACACCTTGTTTTTAAGAACCTGTCTAATTCCTGCCCTAAAGAAAATCCACCTACTTCCAGTAAAAACAATAACCTTACACGGCTGCCAAAAGATTCATGACATGATCAGTTCGAGCTTTTCCTGCCCACAGTGTCCAGACGCAGCAGGTGAGACGGTCGTGTCGGCTGATCCTGGAACACCTGCTTCCAAACCTGTCGCCTGTCTCCAGAGCCCGACTGCTGGTCTCTTTCCAACACTTCTGTCTTTGGAAACTGACGTAAACTGACTTCTCTTTGCCTCATGTTGAGCTCAATCTCTTGAGAATTCGGAGCATTTTATTTATGCATCCACATGAGTTTATTTGTCTTAACAGAGGGAAGCACATACGTGAGCTGCCGGTGACGTCAGACTGAAGCAGAGAGCAGTTCAGTGTTACTCAAAGCCATAAAGTGAACAAGCGTGAGCTCATGCTTTAATGGTTAACTGCCATCAGAGAGTAAAGGTGTGGAGGGCTCTTCAAGGAAACACCTTGTGATTGTAATAAAAGACCTAAGTACATATTGAAACTAAAACACGATTCCTAGAATTATTACAGAGATCAAAATGTTTCCAGTTAAATCTGAGAAGCATTTTCCGACACACTTTTCCTGAGTGCATCTCATGGAGAAATGTGTGTGCAGTTTTCTCAACATGCCGACCCTCCTGTGTTTCCCCTTCACTCAATATAATTGCCTGATTTGTGGTCTCATTAAGCTTCTGTATGTGGAGGAATCGTTCCACCATGTGTTGTACGACTGTTGAGCATTGGTGTAAAATGTTGAGTCTGAAACAAGGCTCTCGCTCCCGGACCGACCTCACATTTACATTTTATTGTTTCAGAGAGTGGAAAAATGTTTTTCCCTTCAGACTCCAGTCTCTCGCTGTGGAAATGTCAATATGACGCTGCACGGGCTGCGTTTGGCCGGTGGAATAGGAAAAGTACACCACCCCGCAATAAAAGAGGCCAGAGAATGGAAGGCACCACATCAACAGCTGTTGTTTAAAAGGCATAATAAAGTGTTTAAGTTTATTGGTTCTCTGTGAAATCATATCCAGAAATGTAAATGTTGTCTAGTGCAGCAACAATTAGTGAATCAATCGATCAAAAGAAAATGAATCACATTAATCGTTTCAGTCATTTTTCAAGCAAAAATATCAAACATTTGGTCGTTACAGATTCTTCAAGGTTTTGTTTGTCATTTATAAAGGTTTTGGACTGTTGGTTAGACAAAAGAAGCAATTTGAGGACGTCACTTTAAGCTCTGGGAAACGATGCCGAGCATGTTTCACAATTTTTGGATTGACAGGAATTCATATACTAAATGATTGTGAAAGCAATTGGCAGATAAATTGAGAATGAAAACAATCATGACTTGTCACCCTAATGTTCATTTCTACTTTCTAAAACATAACCAAACCATTCTCTATAGCCTGTTTTCAGTGTGAGGAGCAGAAACCTTCAAACAGTGGAGAACCTTTTGAACCTGAATCTGAACTGTGCCAACTTTACCAACACCCAGCTGCAGCTAAAAAAGGGATCACACTTAAATGTCAATTGAAACAACTGCATGGCACATGTGCGTCAAAAGGCAGGTTATATGTTCTGACACTAACATGAATATGAATGAGAAATGACTCATATCTTGCTAATATTGGCTCAATGCGTGACATATTTTGTTGCCTACATATATGCCAGCTGATAAATGACAAGAAGTGAAGAAATGCCAGAGATGTGTTTTAAAGAGTCATCATTCAATAGTTTGTCCACCAGTTTGTTAAAAAAAAAAATTAGCAAATGAAAATTAGCCAATGTATCATCCAGCTTTTAACTCTAAAATATCAATATCTGGCCCAAACCTCCTGTAATCAAGCAGCGGAAAGGGGAGATGGAGGAGGAGGAGGGAGGAGAAGAAGAGGAAGACGGTGAGGGACTAGAAGGTATCATTGGCCCAGATTATGCACACTCCATTTCTCCTTCAGAAAGAGAGCCTGTTGGGCCAAACCGAGCCATTCAGCCGCCTCTGGCCTGAGGGAAGACAGCGCTGAGGAGCAGCCAGGACACTGACACGTTTCCTCCAGAAACATTCAACATGTAAAAGACAACATACCAGCCAACAGGGAAACGTCAGACCTCAACACAGAGAGGCCCAGTATGAATACACATAATGGGACGGGTAGCGGATTGGGAGTTTGTCTGCAAACACAAACTCAGAGTAAGAGAGGCTGCAAGTGCCAAAAGGACTCATCTCGTCTTTCATAGCTGAGTGGAGATGAGCAGTAATGACTGTAGCTGCTCACACAGCTCAGTGCCAAGATGCCTCCAACCTCACTGCCATGAACACACATGTCCTTCAATGTGCACCCAGAGATCAACACTGTTTCCTATTGTGGATATCTGTGACGAGGTCAGGCATGCAGACAGAAGACGTTAAAACAAAAAAAAGCAGAGCCTCAGGGTTCGTACGTGGACTTGTCATCTTCATGGTCAATTAGCTGCAGTGAATTTGATCAAATTAGCTGCCAAAGGTTTCTGTTGTGAAGCGTTGCATAACGAGACGGAGAAGATTTCTTCCTCGGGGCCATTTGACACCTACATGGAGCGCTGTTTCAAAGACATCGCTGTGAATCATGGAATACATGAGTGGGCACCAGTGATCAAAGGAAGAGAAGGCAGAATTCAACAAATCAGTTTAACAGTGCAAAATGGACACGCTTGCAAATCAGTGTGTGTTATATGTTGTCATGCTCGACTCAAAGTTAAACGAGCATGCCACTCAACATCTATCAGACATCTTTGAGTGATACAGCACAGTCAGCACTTTAATCTTGTCTATGATGGCAGCAAATTTCAAAGGTCTCTTTTTAAATGTCAATAAAAATAAACAGAAATTTAAGGTGCTGAAAGAAGATGTCTTCACAATTAAGGAGCCCAAACAAATAAAGATTATTTTTCGAATTTCTGTGAGTTCTGTGTTTCCAGGTAAGTTGTTTTAAGTCCATTAAAACCACTGGCGTTGCAACTCTTTCATCGCTTTGAGAATCTGAGAATCCAGGCAACAGAAACAGTGAACGTCTTCCCCAGCTGATAGTAATGACAGGTCATCATGTCTAACTCCGGGTCTGAATGTTCAGCATAATTTTAAGCACATCTGTTTAGCGTATTAGGAAAAAACATGACCTGTAATTACAGGGCAGTGTTACAGTGGCTCTCTCGCTGTCTTTGCTGAGGATGGGGAAGGGGGGGGGGGCAGACGACGGCTGTCTGCCTTCAACAGACCGCAGGCTTTTTGAAATCTGAGCCCGGTGGTGCAGTCAGAGCCGACAGAGACAGAGCTGCAGTACGATGATAATGCAAGTTTGGTTGCAGGCTTCGAGGAGATGATGGGAGATGTTGGCGAGAATCTCTGGACCGGCTGCACATAACGTTATGACCTCATAGTTTATTATACATGCAAAGCTTGTGGAGAGATGATTTGGTAAACTGTGGTCAAATCAGTAATAAACAAGACTGTTGAGGTGACAGATATCTTTTCACTTTAATATCATTAATATGTGATCTTCATTTGTTGTTGGAGTCATTCTGTGAGATAGCATTGGCATTTGGGAAAGACAACTCATTTCTTAACAAACTTTACATAACTTTTCTATACATCTGCAAGATGCAAGTGAGATGACACTAACCTTTTAGCTTTTAACTGGCAAACCTGCTTGTTTCGTTGCCCTTCATGGCAGAACATTGAACTGATCTCTGGAACTCTGTATCTACGACATCCAGCCTAAATGACGTAATATCAGATGGTCCTTTGTTGTAGATTAGTCACAGAAAATGAAAACCTTGCAAGTTTTCATTTTGTATCAAGCAGCTAAAAAGCTGCAGCATGTGTTTGAGCTCATTTGTCCTATGCAACATCATGCATTCTGTAATGGGATCATTGCACGTGTACATCAGGTTGGCGACAATATGTCATGCAATCCTAATCCACGTCCCTTCAATGTCTCACATATTTCGCCCCTCAATTTCAGACTTCCTTCATTTCCCAGCATTCTTTCTGTCAACTCCAGACAACATGCACGGTCTTGTTTTATTGAGCCGGGTTTCATGTGTTTGAACACACAGAAATGACAATAGCAATAGAAAATGAGGACCAAGAGTTTGTGGACAAGAAAGGACAAGCATCGCATCCATTCCTCAAAACACTATGTTTTGTGTTTACATTGCATTCTGGTCTAGTGAGGAAACAAACACCGATATCGCTTCATGTTCAACAGTGGTAGAAAAAAGTCGTTCCACTTTGATTATTTGATTATGAGTATTTCAGGTTGCTGCTCTCAACTGGAAGTGTCTGAACAGGACTTCATTGCATTTGATTGATTACATGAAAGAATGAGAAAAACCTTGATTCAAACAAAAAGGTGGACCCAAGAATTCAAGAGTAAATTCAGGGGTAGCATTTTCAAATTTCTTGTTCTGGCCACGTAAACAATCAAAAACCCAAAGATATTTAACATGCCATGCCACAAAACAAAAAATCATCTGATTCTCATCTCACAAATATTGTCGACTAACTTTCTGTCAACTGACTAATCAATGAACTGTTTGATGAGTGGGTTCATAGATTTCTCCCATAGAATCACATGCTTTAAATGAACACGCTTATCTCACCAAGAGAGTGAATGCATCCAGAGAATTAGCATCAGGAACAAAACTTCTTAGTCCACTCCCTCAGAACAATACTTCATTCTCTGAGCTGAGAAGGTCAGAACAGTCCAAACCTCCATCTGAAGCCGTATTAAGCTCACAGCGGCTTGGACTCTCCATCCCCAAAACTAGGACTTGAGAAAAACTCATTACAGTTGGCATTTGGAGTCTCCTCTCATAGCTCACCTGCTCTGTCGTGCAGCTCGGCCGGCGTGACATGGAAAGCAAAAAATATTTGCTAAGCCGAGACAGCTTCAGCGTTAAGTGGGCTCTTTCAGGCCGAGTGGAGGACTCGGGACTTCGTGGAGACAATGGGGACCCTCTAATCGTCTCCAGGGTGTCTGACCATAATCGTTCAACCAGACTACTAAGTCACTGCAGTGAATGCCCGCTCTGAGACGCATCAGTGGGTAATCAGGATGAATGCAGGTGGGCGCCAAAGGGAGAGGACGGGGACGTTAAACTGAACACTGCGGCACAACAAGACTCAGAGTCACCTAAGAGGGTGCAGATCATTCTTTCATCATGTTTCACTGCTCAAACAATGATTCATTTAAGACTATTAAAGGCTCTGTTTGTTGAGACCGAGAGATCATTATATTTTTGCACCTCCAAAGCATTTCTACTATTAGGACACAAATACTTTAATCATCACATCATGATTCATGCTTTTTTTTATTGGTGGTTTCCGTGTCTGCGAGACGTTCAAATTACACTCAAAACATACAAGAAAAACATGCCCATATCCTTCCTAATAGACCGTGTCTCTCTTGTTAACTGTCTCTTATTACAAAAGAAAACACTCAGAGCGCATAACTCCGCCAAGGCTGTATAATCCTCTAAACAGTTATTTAGTTTAATACAGAAAAATGTGGATACAGAAAGTCTTAAAATGTCTTAAAAGTCTTAAAATCCAAATCAAATGTGCAGCTGTTCATGAGAAAACTGCAAAAAAAATGTTTTGGTCTCTCAATGAGAACTTATATTTTCCATGATTTTCTTTAATAAGATGAAAACATTTTATTCCAGCAAACTTCAGAGGCAGCACTTCTGACCCTGATTCCACAGTTAAGACTCAAGTAAAATCTCAATATCCCGCCGATTTCATCTACTCATTTACTACACTGATAACTCCAGTATAGATTAGACAGGGGAAGCATTCCAGCTATTAGCGAGCATGTCTCAGGCTGTATGTGAAATCCACCTTATCACAGCCTGTTTGTTGTCAGTTGGCCACGACTATCTCGGCTCTTCCTCCCCTCTCGCCTCCTCCTGACAGTGCACAGGCTACTGTAAACCGACAGAATTCCTCGCAGATAAGAGCGGACTGTAAACTTTCTTCCGAGATGGGGAAGAAAATTTGGACCGTGGTGCAACTTTCAGATGGCACGGGCAATGTTTTGTCTTTTGAGGCTTTCTATCATTTTTAAATTGATAAATAAAAAAACTATTTGAAACTTTTTTAAAAACTGCACACTCGATGTTGAAGAGGAATCTTTCTGCAGGCACGTTCATTCCGTTAGTTGCAACCCCCACCCTGAACTTTCAATCAAAAGGCTTATTCATGGGTGATTCACGGTCTTTCAAATAAAAATAATATTCACCTGAAATTCACTAAATCCACCAAAAGCTGTGCACAAACTATATTCAACACTCAGATGTCCAATAAAACCAATCAACGCTATTTATCAAAACATTTTTAACACACACTTCCATGATCAGATCAAAACTAAAATATTTGGTTTTGCAACATTTTTATCTCATGATTATCTTTTTTTGGCTCTTAATGATAAAGATGAACTTTTCTGTTCTGATTTTCTGTTAGGAAAATGTTTCATTCATAAAACAAGATTCTTGACAACTCTATTCCCGATGCTATGACGTACACTCAGGTCAATGCATTTAACAAAAGACTGACACCTTTCGCTGATGGTTCAAGGGTTTCATGGCAGCACTGCTCTGCAAATGGACAGTATTGTGTAGCATTACACACAGCACATACCTGGGGATTAGCCACAGGCCCTGTCCTCTCTGTACCATAAGGCTGCAGGGGGCCAGGAGCTATTGTCACAGCTGTGTCACCACACACACAAAAATTCACTACTTTAGTTTCCAGTGCTCCAAAAACCTTGCAGCAATGTGGCCACTGGAGACTTCTGTCATTTAACCTGTGTGTGTCATCATGCACTGGTTTTGAAATTGGGACTTACCAACCAGTCAAGTTGCGGTTTACATCCATGCCTGTCCAGATTATATCATGTATGTAGTGAAGACTTTGAAGGACTTCAGCAAAAGGTATTAAGTGGGAACTGGGAAGCTATTTCAAGACTGACATGTCTGATTCCAGTGAATAATTTCCAGTGATAAACGTGCCTCCACTCAGAGCCTATTTACCAGAGGACTGACAGAGCTTCGTCACATGTTGCAACAACAATCACCTGAAGCTCAATATATAATGTATATGCCGTATGTCTATGTTAAAAGAGAAATTCCTTGTGCATGTTCACGAGAATGGAACAGACAACCTACACACATCATGACCCCGGCCTCGGCTGTCGCCCATGTGGAGGCATAAAAATCTGAAACATTCCTCCTCCACTCATTAGCAGTTTTTACATGACCATGGAAGCCACTAAGCATCCACTTCCTGACACCAAAAGACAAATTAGGAAGCAAGTGAGCATCCACATATAATTTCATTTAATGAACGCAGTCCTTTCAAACCATGGAATCACATTTATTCAGAGCCGATTTATAAAAACTAGACAGGAAAAGTTCAATGGTCTTAAGGTTCAGCAAACTACTTTCTTTGCATGACATTCAACTTTACTGCAACTTTTCAAGCTTTGACTAAATAACCACAGAGTTTTCTCAATAAAAAAGATGTTGAACACTTGCCTTTCTGTCCAAGATTTAATTTAAGGGGACCCAAACTGAGCCTCCAGTGAGATCAGCACTGTTTGTTGACTCCATTTTACCATTTTGAGGGATTAATTAAAAAGAACAAGCTAAGCTCATTTCACATAAACAAAATTGCACAGAACAACACAATGCACTTTCTTCTCTCCGTCTCACTCCGGCTACTGTTAGCACCAGTGAGTTAATGAGGGGAAATGCAAAACGCGGGGAAGCTGAGCCTTTGAGGCCAAAGCCTCGCTCATATAATGGCCTACTAAAGAAAGGGGAGCTTTGTTCGGTGCAACACAAGCAGGTTCCTCTTTAATGACTTCATGTGCATGCCAATCACTTACGCCATACAATCCCATCATGCGGCCGCAACACTTTTCAGGACGTCCCGATCATGTGAGCCGGCGGCACGTGACTCGCTGTTCTCCTCCAAACACGAGCTGCGATCCGGTTCAGCAGGTAACACCTTGGGGGCCTGTGACGGGGTCGTTCCCTTTTTTAGATTACGTTAGAGACTGGAGGAGCAATGCTCACAGGAGCTGCTGTGGATGAATGCGTCACAGCACTGAGGGTTGTTACCTCAAAGAAAACAGCATGTTTGAGGAGCCACTGCACTTTTTAAACACTGTGTTTACATTTTCAAAGAACCATAAAATGATTTCCGGTATACAGCTGTTGTAGACAGCAATTCAACAGAAACTGCAACTATGAAAAAGTGGTAATACAGTATGTTGTACGTAGGCTGAACCAAGTTATTAGAGTCATAGTGTGGTGAACTTTACACAATGTTCAACTTAAATAATCAGACCATGACGATAAAATCCAAAAAGCTGTAAAGCATCAGTGAAAGCTGATATTCTGATTATCTAAAATCTCCCCGACAGCTACATCATTACGTTTTTCACTATCAAAAGAGCATTAGATGATACATAAAAAAGACATTTATTTTACTGCTGATGTATTTTTCAACAGGAGGGTTTTTAAACTGCAGAGCGGCGGCTGCTCTTTCAGCCATCATTGATGCTTCGGCTGGTCCACATCTAAAATGAGCTGCAGTATGTAATGTATGAAACAGTCAAACTCAGTGAACTTCTTAGGAATCAAATGGTTTTTTGTGCACCTAAAACTGAGACAATCTATGACACCAAATAAAAGGTAAACTCACAAAATCACAGTTATATTCACATTATGAACAGGAAGTTCAATTGTCAATGTGACAGATGTATGAATTCGTATGAACTGAGGTTGGACACAAAGAACAAGCCCGGCCAAACATGAAGCCAAACCTCTGGTCTAACTGGCTGACAAGGTGACAAATCCTCAAGTCATTCATTGTTTCCCTGAGACAACACTAACTGAATCACTGATTATGTAGCTGTGAAAATGAACTGCTGAAACTTTGTATGCACACACTGGTGATTTCATGACATTAAACTAGTAAAAGGTCAAAGTTCTACTGAGCAGTCAAAGTAGAATTAGAAAGGCAGATTCCAACACTGTGAAACAACCACAAATCTCCTGCAGCCACACAGATTAGCTCCTGCAAAGATCCCAAACTGAGCCTTCAACCTTTCAAACCGCAGCTTTCAGGTGGTGTCGGTGATATCGCTGAACACAGGCGCAGCTCAGACATGATAGAAAACCGAGGCCCGTCTTTTAGAAATAGCAGACAGTGGGGGCCTGTGGGGTGTCAGATGTCGACAGGGACCAGTTGCCGGAGTCTCAGCCCGGGCCGCCTCTCACGCCACAGCAGCTGTGTCTTCTCAGACCTCACATTCCTGCAGGACAGGCCCACTTTACTCTCATCACCTGTGCTGATCTGAGGGCAGGAGGACCAGCTCTCAGGGGAAGCTCACAGCTACTTGAATTCAAGTCATTTTAACTTCTTGGATCCAGGGACACTGGTCTAAAAGAACAGCTGAAAATGTTTGTAGTAAATGAAAACTCCTAATAATCATCACAGAAATCCTGTTTATCTAATAGGGGTATTATATAATTGTCCCACAGATAGAGTGATGGGACGATGAACTGCATCTCTTTCTCCCTTCATTTTTCCTGTCATCACTCTACAGACAACTCCAATAATAAAAGCATTAAAAAGCTCAAAAAGAATAGACAGATAATGAACAAGCACAACAAGGTGCTCTAACTGTAACCTCAACACTGATCAGCACAGACACAACACAGGTCAGACATCTGAAGGTACATTAAAGGCATCTTCTGCACAATGGCATCCTGCGAGTTTGCAGCCGTTCAAGAGCCTGAAGCCGACTCTCTGCCCACTGACAGACTGAGCCGGACTCCCATGATTCAGCAGCTTCTTCACCCAGTCAGACCTCCCCATACGATTACAGCTGCTATGCACTCTTTATTGCCTCCACTGCATTGTAAGCTGTGCTGTCCCACCATCCACTAAATAATACATGCAAACATTCACCCCACCCTCCTGCAGCCAAACGCTCAAACCAGCAGGCAACTTCTTCCTAGTCCTCAACACACATGAATATCAGATTCGTGTGTTGCCAAATCTGATCATCATATGTGCTTGTATGTTTCCTGCTGTATCATCTCATACATGCATTAATGTTCTTTAGTCTCATTTGTTTATTTCTTTTAATCAATCTGCCCAGAGACTACAGATGGAAATTAAGTAAAGGATATTAAGAAGCAGGATAGCACAGAAGGAAAATATTCTGATTATCTTGAAACATGCATGATGCCTCAAAAACAGCCAATAAGAGTCTTTTACTTGGCTTCTTTTCATGTATGTTGTATCATCTTATATGTGCATTAAAAGTTTGTTTTAATCTGCATCATCATCCTAATGAGCAAAATTAAGCAAACACATCAGGATTTGTCATTTTTACAGAGCTGCAGTTCTTCAGTGTCACATTTCATGAGGACAATATTGTTGGCTTCAATGTGAAATGACATGTCAAACTTTTTACAAGCTTACACACACTCTCTCTCTCTCACACACACACACACACACTATTGATTGTGACTATTCATTCAACAACTGTGCCAATGTACACCTTAAAGCATTGCAACTGAAAAAAACACATCTTGCACATGAGTGAAGTTTCTTGAATCCCTGGCTGCTTGTTTCAGACCTCTTCCTCTGAGGGGCAGCTCAAACCAGCACAGGCACTAAAAAGCGAACATCTTACCTCCAGACATGAAGTCAACAGTAACTTCTTCTTCTCTTCTCAGATGAGCTGCACGCGCACGCACACATACACACTTGTAGCCACACAAAATGCTTAAGTCTCTATTTAATTCCCTGCATTCCCCCTGGTTTAATTTGTCCTTCTGTCTCTGAGCAAATCCTCCAGGTTCAAGTCCTCGCTGAGTGTTTGCGCATTTTCTCTCATCCGTGCGTCTCCGCTGTTTGTCATTAAAAAACCTGCAGATATTCGCAGATCGACGGTCGCTGGAGAAAAAAAAACTCCGCCGTGTTAATCAGTGCGGCCGCTCGGGGACGCGCTCCGGTGCGCGCTCACACCGATCCTGGGCGGAGAGAAAACCCGCAGGGGGAGGGGTGAGGGAGGGGGGGCTGAGCCAGACCCCCAGACCCGGATCTGGACTGTATTATTTTGACGTATTGCATCTTCTCTAATGTACATTCAGTGGAAAAAGAGCGTCTTTAAACAGATGAATGCGTTTGTCCGAGTTTTTATTTAGCTGGAGTAAAACTCTAGTGCGCATGCTCCGAGGGCCCCAAAACCCGGAAGTGTGAGGGAGTGTATGGAGGCACCAGAGAGGTTGAAGTGTAAAGCATCATGAAATCAGCCTTTGCAGGTGGAAATGAATGAAAGTTAGTTTCTACTAAAAGGTTTTGCAAACCTAAAGAAACTTAAAGAGAATAATTCTTCTAAAAAGGTGTTATAACTTTGAAAAGAGAAAGAAAAAAACACAAATATAGAGCTTTGGTTGGACAATAGGAAACACAGTTAATGGAATGGGGACATGGGGATGTAATCATATTGTCCCAGGAGGTGGTGATTGACCTGCACGTGTTAAAACAAAGAGAAAATGATAGGTAAGTTAGCAGATACATAAAAGGCCATTATTCTGATTATATTAAAATGTACACTGATGCATCAAAAACAGACAATAATAGAGCATTATCCCTAAGTTAAATGCTATGTCAAACAAAAGACTTATCAATAACCTGCTTGTATTTACATGGGGAACTGTTGACTAATGTTTGCTCTCTTTATTGCCTCCACTGCATTATAAGCTGTGCTTCCTGACCTCCACTAAATAATACATGCAAACATTTACCCCATCCTCCTGCAGCCAAACGCTCAAACCAGCACCTATTCCTCAACAAACAAGAACATAAAATACCTTTTTTTTAACTTGATTTATACTCTATCATCTTACATGTGCACTAATGTTGTTTTGTTTCTTTTAATGTGCATCGACATCAACCTTCAGTGTCAGCAGGAAATACAATTTCTCACAAACAGACCGTCAAATCTAACTTTAAATAAAGACTCAAGAAACTCAAGAAATTTGGTTTATATTTAAGTATTTTTGGAAATTTAACAGAAAAATATAGTTTTAGACCCATTCTGAGCCACACTCCAGTTCAACAGGCGGTGGTAATGCACGTAAAAGCTTTTTGCCAACGACCAAAAACATCAGAAGAAGAAAATCAACCGCTTGGTTGAAGAAGGACTCTAGTGCGCATGCTCTAAGGGTCCCAAAACACGGAAGTGTGAGGAAGAGCACGGAAGCTTTTTTGCCGTAATGAGTAGTTCATAGGAACGAATGGGTGTTTCATCTTTGTCGTAATATCCAGTTGTGTTTAAAATCAAGTTTGTCCTTAAGTTACATCTATGAACGACGCGACATAACAGGAAGTAAGCCGGAAGCAACACGGCGGAGATGTACACACCTCAGACCACATGTTTTTAGAGGACGTTTAAAGCAAATCTGAGCGTCTATTTTAACTTTGTATGAGATTGTCATGATGGGAGTTGTGTTGGTTTTATACATGTGCTTGTATGTCCTCTAATTGCTAATTGCTGTAAAATGTACAGTACGGAAAACTTTTCAGCCCCCATGTAGGTAAATAATGAGCCTGTGAGTAAATGTACTGCGCAGGTATCTGTCGCAAAACGTCTCAGGTTCCTGCAGCACTTTACGTTAGTCACTGCAATGAGGGGCAAGACTGCAGTTTTCCGTGGTACTTTTTATTTGAATGTGTCTTTTACAGGTATGATTGTTGAATCAACTACACGTCTTTTCATTTCGCAACTCATAGTTTATGTAGTACGGGCTGAAATGACTGTTTAGCTAAGTTGTTTAGCTTCGTGTGATGGTGTCATATTAGCTAGCTCATGCTAATGCTAACGACCGTTGCTGGGAAAAAAACATCAAATAAACGCATTGCAGCAAAGTGACATTACCGGACACAGACACCCTCCGTTTTATCAGTAATAGCCGATGCTTTAGGACCAAAATCCAGTTTCAAGTAACGTATTATAGTGAGTAATGATCCACCTGAAAAATCCAAGATGAAATGGAATCAATCCTTCTGTGTTGGTTGTAGTAAAGTTTGTTTTTAATGTTGATTTTAACACAGCTTCGTCTCTTGTTTAGAGAACTGACATAACATAGTGAGGAAAAAACGAGCACAATGTCCAAGAAACCCAAATGACATCTTCATGCTAATTTTGTCTGACCTAGTGTCCAGTTGAATTTTTTTCTGATCTAATGGGATACTACACAAATAACAACTATTTTCATGATTTATTAACGATTAAGGATTAATCTTGTCCTTACTTTCTTGATAAATGGATTCAATGTTTTAATCTTCTACAAAATTTTCGGAACCTGTCAAAAATTCACATCATATTCACATTTTCTTAAGTTCAAGCTGATGTTTACGAATTGCTTGTATTGTGTCACTGACAGTCCAAAACCCCAAGAGATTTAATTTATAATCACATGAGACAAAGAAAATTGCCAACTTAAGCCCACTAAAGAAGGTGGAATGAAGAAATGTTCGGTATTTTTGCTTCATAAATGAGTAAAAAGACAAATTGGCTATTGAAATAGTTCATTTTCTGATGATTGACTAAAGGCTCAGCTCTAAAATCATGCTTTATATTTTCCAGCCTGATCCTCTCTGACTGTGTTGGAGGATGGACCCTGTCGTGCTGAGCTACCAGGACAGCCTGTTACGGCGATCAGATGTGTCCTTGCTGGAAGGACCTTACTGGCTCAATGACCAAGTCATTGGTTTTGCCTTCGAGTACTTTGCTGCTGAGCGCTTCCGAGTCCTGGGAGAGACCATCATCTTCATCAGCCCGGAGGTCACCCAGTTCATCAAGTGTGCCTCTTGCCCCGATGAGTTAGCCCTATTTCTGGAGCCACTGGATCTTGCCTCTCGCCACTGGGTCTTCCTAGCTGTTAATGACAACTCCAACCAAACCGCTGGAGGATCCCATTGGAGCCTTTTGGTCTACCATCACAACTCCAACCACTTTGCCCACTATGACTCACAAAACGGCAGCAATTCGCTGCACGCACGGCGCATCGCCAGCAAGCTAGAGCCTTTCTTGGGTGCAGGGAGAAAGGCGCTGTTTGTGGAGGAGCCCTGCCCATCACAGCAGAATAGCTATGACTGCGGCATGTATGTCATCTGCATCGCAGAGGCCTTATGTGAGAAGGCCAGAGTGGAGGGCTCACCTCGGCTCCCTGTGCAAATCATCACTCCAGCCTACATCACCCAGAAGAGGGCTGAGTGGTGCAGACTGATCCAGAGTCTAGCTCAGAGTGACCTCTGCTGTGCTCTTTCTTTTCCTTAGCACGTTTATCGCCCCTCATTAGTGCCACAGCGAGTAGTCAATTTGATTTGTCGATCAAAAGAAAATTTATCGCCAACAATTTTGATAATTGATTAATCGTTTCAGTCTTTTTTTTTTTTTTTTACAAAAACAAAAATGTCAAACATTTGCTCGTTCCAGTTGTAAGGATTTCCTGCTTTTCTTTGTCAGAAGGTAAATGAAGGTTTTGGACTGTTGGTTGGATGAAAGAAACAATTTGAAGACGTCAGTTTGGGCTCTGGGAAATTGTGATGACAATGTTTTATGACAATGTTTTGACATTTTATAGACTAAACGATGAATCGATTATTTGTTAAAATAATTGGCAGATTAATGGATAATGAAAATTATCCTTGTTGCAGCCCTACCCCTCACTATATGCAGAACAGCTGTCAGCCTCGACATACGTATCTACTGCTGGAGCATCTGAAGGCACTCCTCGAACACAGTATTTAACCATATATGAAGTATATTTCTATTACAGTCTTTATCATACTCCATAATAGAAACAAGTTTAAAAAGATAAAGCAATGTTCTAAACCTTGAATGATTCATTGAACTCTTGGTGTCATGTTTATTCCTTGTATATGCACAGCAAAATACAATATGTAAACAAGAACACCAGCATGCCTGTAAGAGGAATTTACTCCCTTGTACATATTTGGTAAGGATGGACAACATGTCATGTGAAAGAGGAGGCACAGACTTTTCTTTTCTCCATTGTATTCATTTGGAGCGAATGTAGAAATGTTTACACAGATTATTGCTCAGGGTCATTTTAAATGAACTAGAATTGACAATAAGAATGTGCATCTTAATTTTGGCTCCTACTTTATGTTACATTTGTTCTGGACACATAATTATTCTGTTTCTCAGTTTAAAACAGATGTTATGTCTCCAAATAGAAACTTTGAGTTCTGAAACATTTCAATGCACTGTGTGCTGTGAGTGTTTATGGGACAAAGGGCAACGCTGAGTGGTGGAATGTACGTTATGTTCTCACAAAAAGAAAGTATTAAACTCATTGTCTGTTAATCCAATAAATTTGACTTTTGTCACATTTTTGTCGACAAAATGGTAAATTTGCTTTGTGTCTTTATTTGAGGTCCAAGTTCTTATTCATGTAAATATATTGAAATTTGTACTTCATTTATATCATCAAAGTTAATTGTATCTTATTTTGAAAACCACACTAAATAAGTTTGTGTACATGTATGCAGAAGCATAAATTTTGGACAACAGATAGGGATGATTTACAGGTTGTGAACACAAGACAGAAAATCTGGATCTGTCCAGTAATAAATGATTAGACAATCAACCATTGGCAATGTGACACCTTCCAGTTTTATGGGTACGTTTACATCTCAAAACATTGCGTTGTTCGAATATGTTTGAATACAAGCTTTCGATATTTTTGAAGTATTTTAAAATTCATCAGTAATAAATGAAATAAAAACTGCCTGGGACAAAAGATATGAAATTATTAATAGAATAAAATAGATTGGGGAAAAAATAGACAAGACTACACATTTGACAGAACATTCAAAACAACCTTTTTGTACTTTATAGCTTTCAAATCGATGCTTTAAACAATTTAAAAGTCAGAAATCAAGTTATCAGAGTTTGGCCTGCTTTGCAATAGCTGATAAATGAAACACAAGTTTCAAAGAAAGGAACATAATACTCACATGAATGAACTGGCATGATGGATCATAGCAAACTAAAGCTGAAACACGAACACAGTGCAAACTTCATTGTCTTCTAATTGCAAGAAACCAGTATTCAGACTTAGTTTTAAAAATGAGTATGTTCATCTATAAAAGGCAACAAGCAACAGCTTTCATTTTTAGAAAAGCATTGAAAATATCCAGTGATGTCATTTCCAAAAGAGTCACACAGCAGAATGTGGATAATAATACAAACTGTCATCCAGCATTGTGCTTTAAATTTGGAAAACTAGTCTTTATTTATAACTGAACTATTCAGAGTCAAACTGTGGCCTTTGACATGTTTACGAGTGAGCACTGCTGTATCACTCGGAACAGGATATAAAGTTTCGACATGGAGAGACGTGCATCAACGTAATGCCACCACATTTAGATCCAGAATGAGAGGAATAAAGATGTTTCAGAGGAAGTTTCTGTGATTTCAAGAAGAGGGAGTGTGAATGAACAAAACACTGAAATAAAATCATTGTGTTGTTTTGTAACTGCCTATAAAGCAAAAGCTAAAAGTCAATATTAATCACAACTTATTTTATATTCATTTTAGTGTTTTCTTTTGCTGGCTTTCTGAAGGCGACCTGAACTGAACTCACCTAGTTCACAAACACATAGGTTGTAATCAGGTAAACTCATCATCAACCTCCTGATCTGGCTCACTGCCCTGCTCTGCTCTTCAATTCACACTGCTCGGGCTGTTTCCACCCTCTGCTCTCCTTTCTCTGGCATCCTGCACGCATCTACATCCCACAGGCATATTTCAGCCGGAGCAACCAGTCCGACGAGCCAACAGGGTTTACTATTGTCCTAATAAAATGCCACAAAGCCGGGGCATTCACCACCCAGGCAGCACACTGCATTAGTGAGACAAAGAGCTCAGGGAAAGGCCCATTAATTCAGACAGATTTCCTCCAATAATGGCCAATTTACCGAGTCCACTCCACGAGTGTTTACAAGCAAACTGAACTTGACTTTCTGTCTATTGTCATCTGGTACTCGAAACCTACAGTAGTGCACTGAGGTTTTGTAATATGAAGGAGTATTATGCAGGAGCACTTTGTTATGTGCTGCATAACCTAAACTGAGATGGATAAACCTAAATCCTCCAAAATCTTGTGCTCTGCTCTTTGCTCTTTTGGCAAGAAATACTCAGCTTTCTGCGGAATAGAACAAAGCTTCTTATTCTTGGTGATTCTGTTCCGCTGTAAATCAACAGTAGGCTTATTGATAATCTCTGCTGTAATTAGAAGGAAGGTTGTTTTTCATCTTCAGGAGCCAGGTTTCAGTCTCCATGTCCCTCCCACCCCTCACTATGTGTGTTGATGCACAGCCATAGCTAAACACATACATTCAATAAAGGTTGAAGACAACACTTGTTTTAAAGTCCTCATTGGATGTAACACTGAAAACAGTATCTGATGATCTTGGTTACAATTCAGAAAACAATGAGATTGAAAAACAATATAAAGACCAAAGATACTGATAAAAAAAATACTCACTAACTGTCAAATTTGTAAAAGTTAAATCATTTGGTAAAAATGCTTTTTAAATAAGCAGGATTCCTAAATATTCAATATTTTTCATAATCATGGCCCGCAGTGACTCTTTTCTTCTGGAAACCCAGAATCCTGGTACTATTTTACATCTTAACAATACAATATAAGAGGTGTTTGCTTTTGAACTGTGATGCATTATTCAGTTTCAGTTTTGACCCTCCAAGAGAAAAGGTTAGGCCACCCCTGATTTTAGGCCTATACCTGGCCCCCCTCCAAGACCGGCCTAAACAGACGCCTTTCTCCTCCATGTTCATTCATCCACAACATCCACTACTTCCTCATGTCATTAAACCATCAAATTCACATTGTTGTGACACTGTCCATGCTAGTGAACACAACTTTGAAAGGAACATGTTTAAACACTCTGACACCATCAAGGACTTGTATCTTAACAGTTGGCCTGTGACTTGGATAGATGCACCAAAACACTGACAACATGTTTGCCACAGCAGTCCTGCCTGCATTCAAAACACATTAGCTGACGGCTTTAATTTGGGACCAGACATATACCTTCATTTACAGACATAAACAAACTCACACACGGAGCTCCATTAGTGAACTCACCCGCCACT
Source organism: Centropyge bicolor (assembly GCA_037975185.1). NCBI lineage: Eukaryota > Metazoa > Chordata > Actinopteri > Pomacanthidae > Centropyge > Centropyge bicolor. The sequence goes on from JBBMOC010000001.1 coordinate 3,173,345, forward strand.
GCTCTTCATCTGTGTTGTGAGTAATTGATTTCAGGAGCAGCAGCCAAGGTTTCCCCTCCAGGATCAGCAGGTGGTTCATATTTACTCGTCAGATTGAAGCCCTCAGGCCTGGAGTTGGTGCATATATATATATGCGTATATAAATGCACACATACACTTAAACACAAACCATACAGCTCCTTAACGTGAGCTCAGAACTGTCTCTGACCTCTCAAAGTCAAATCTGTTTTGTGATTGTTGCTTCCTGTGCATTACATCACATCCTGTTGCAACACATCTGCAAACAACTACAACAACCTGGAGCCATCCCAGCTTCGTTTACAGCAGCATGCGTGAGAATCAGTCTGATTAAAACGAGCAACATCCTCTCGAGAGGCCCGACAGTTACATCCTGGACGCCACTGTTTCCAGGTGTGAGCCTCACCGTGACACGTCTGTCTTGTTCAGGAGGTGTAAGTAGGTCAGGTTCATATCACAACATCAGAAGAACACCAAAGAAATGAAATGAGAAGGCAAGAACTGGATGCTCCACCGCATGTGCAGCACGATTCTCCTGAGATAAGGCTCCTCATTGTGCTTCGTGTTAACAAACTGCACCACTGAAAGACAGAGGTGCCAGCCAGGCTTGTCCATCTCACTCCCTTGGATCAGGTGGTAAAGTGGAGTTGGTATGTAGGTCAATCATTGTATGAGCGCTCATTTATTGTTCTGTTCCTGCAGAAAACAGTCGGGAAATTACAAATCTTAAATCCAACAAAGCAGAGAATAAGACACTGGAGGCTCCAGCTTTAAAATCTTACACATTTAACTGATCCTGAAATCTGATTTCTGACTTTTAACAATAAGGGAGTTGGAGCAATATCTCCTGTAAAGCACTGAAAAATTTTGTGTAGAACATTACACAGAATGTGATAATCTGCTGATCCTGAAAGACAATATATTTAATGTTTAACCTCATCAGCTTCATTGATTGTTGTAAATATCTGCTTATTCTGAATTTGATGGCAGCAACATATTTCAAACAACAGGAGCAACAAAAGACTGTGAAAGTTGTGGACTGATCCAAAAACACCTGTTTGGATCATTCCACAGGTAAACAGGTTCATTGGTAACAGGTGATAGGATCATGATTGGGTATGAAAGGTTCATCCTGGAAAGACTCAGTCGTTCACAAGCAAGGAAGGAGAGAGGTTCAACACAGAAGAAGAAGATTAAAGAAGATTAATACATGAGCTCAGGAACACTTGGTAAAACTGTTGTCAGTAAAAACAGGTTGGTTGCAAATGATTGCATTCATTGCATTAGTGGTTTTTGGAATCCGGGTTGTAAGTCTCATTTTGAAATCAACATCAGGGAATAAAACAGGTGAGTCATCAGTGAATATTAAAACCTGACTGATATTTTAAAGCTTTCAGGAAATGTGCTGAGAATGAGATCAGAAGATTGAGCCCACCTTCATGTTTGAAAGGCTACAGCTTTGCCTGGCTCAGCATAAATACTGGAGAGAGGTGGAAACAGTCGGCCTGGCTCGGCCCAAAGTCCGAGCCATTTTAACACTGTAGTTCTTGAACTGACTGCACAAACAAGATGTAAGAACAAGTGGATTTCCCACAAAATGTCAAACTGTTACTTAACATCTTTGAGCGATCCAACACATTAGAACAGCTAGTCTTTCTGTCTTGAACAGCTCAAACTGAAACATGTCAATATGAAACTTTCTTTGTTTCACCACACACATCCTCTATAAATACACTGTGTCACTTAGTGGACACTTGTAACCAAAGCCACTGGTTCTGTGGAAAGTGAACGCTGAGTTACGAGGGACCGCAGATCTTTCAGCCGTGGACTCGCTGGGTCCAATTAGTTATTGCTGGAAGGAAAAGTGAAGAACTGCAATGAGCTGATGAAGTGCAGATGCAAACAGACATACAGAGACAGAGAGAGAGAGAGAGAGAGAGAGAGAGAGAGAGAGAGAGAGAGAGAGAGAGAGGCAGACACAAAGACGGAGGGAAAATGAGATTGAATAGGAAAATGAAAAGTTACAGTAAATTGAATTCCATGGTAATGTTCATACAGTTAATCCAACCGTGAAGAGTCGGACCTACGTGGTTCTTTTTCCTTCACATCAGAGGCCAAAGTTCATATGAGACAATGAGTAGTATGAAACTTAGAGGAAAGCAGACTTAAACCAAAAATTGGAGAGCATCCATTCCTTCAAGGATAAATTCTTCCTTATATTCCTCCAACATATCTATGTAACATGCATTAAGCCTCAGCTCATTCCAGGAGTCATTATGTGCTGAAATGTTGTAATATATCGCCCTGGTGTCTGCCCGCTTTCCCATTGCTCCCAGAATGACTTCCAACAGCTCTCCTGGGAAAGGGTGTGAACGCGTTGCTCTCAGTCAATGGTGGGCATATGGGTGTATAAATATAGTTGAAGCTATCCGACTTGTTTGTGAACGCTGGGGTGTGTCCGTGGTCACAGCCAACCTCCGTTAATCAAAACACTGTTTAACATGTGGCTGCATCGCATTCCAGTCCTTCGAGATCTGGTGGCGGAAGATAAATGAGATGTTTTACATGTTGAAACTTTTAGGGAGCCGAATGTATTTTTTGATTTTTTTGAGTGATGTCATGTCTTCTCGTTGGCTGGGAAAACAACTCATTAACTGTTGTGTTCACTGATTGGTTTGTGGCTACATCTGGAACAGCTACTGGAGGTCGGTTAAATCAAATACTTCCTCATCCTACACATTTTGACATAATGCTCAATTCACGTTATGGAATATTCAATAAAAACTTCTCTTTAATGCAATTTCTTGACACATGGAACTACATTATAATGCATGTACATCCATCTTCCTTTTTTCATGTCAGCTTTTTAGTATGATTTCACTTACTTACATAACTTTTATGGAAACATGTAAAAGTAAAAGCTATTATTTTATTGCCTCAGTTTTGAATATTTCCATAAGATGTAGGGATTTTCTAATTACATTCTCTCTGGATATTTGTCCCAAAATCCCCTTGGATAAGTTGAAATATTTGCACAATGTACTACAGTGAAACACGACGCCTCTCACTTCATAAATTGATTAGCTGTAATGCACTTGGATCGCGCTCTTGTGCAGACGTGGACACGTTTAATGCACCGCTGAGGTAAATGCGTTGTTGGAAAACCTCCAGTAACGCGGCCTGCGTGTGACGATGTTGCTGTGTGTAATACGGACCATTACCATGAAGTCACAGTCAGCGTTCCCCTTCACACCGCAGAGGTCAAAGGTCGCCTGGAGAGCATTCCAGCGCAGACAATACGGCTCCCTGGAGGTATGGATGAGGCTGCAGCTTGTCTGGCCATCTGCTTCGACCTGCCCCCGTTCTCTGCAGCTCGCACAGTGTTACAGTAGTTGGCCCCCTGATCTTTGTGCTTCTTAAGGTCTGCAGAAGTTTTGCTGTTCAGCTGAGACTAATAAAGTCACTGCTGCACGAGCGTATGATTATAATAAACTTAGATCTGCTGCAGTTTTCTTATATGCTAAGTTACAATGTGCTTCAGTTTGAAAACAATCTTTGGTGGACAGTGATGAGAATAACGGCGTTAAAATAAACAGCGTTACAAAAGGCGTTACTTTTTTCAGTAAAGGGTATTCTAACTAATTACTATTTCCATCGTTACGTTTCTTTGGTGAGGGAGGGACAAGACAACCGCTTATGTGATGATGATTGGCTAAGGTCGAGTAAGCTTTCATGGTAAGCCAATAAAACATTCAGTTTACACACAGCAGCCCCACACACCCAAACTAGCAGAGGTCAGCTGAAGCAGCGGCGAGTCCGGAGGGAAAGTTGGCTGGTTCAAAGTGGAAGTACAGACACTACTTTATCTCCTTGAGGTAAAAGGCAAGAATGTACATGTGATGTGTGCATTATGTCCCGGAGTTTGTCCACGTCCGTTATTAGCAACTCTACTCGGCCTTTGAACCATTTAGTGTGAACAGTTCAAAAGTTATTAGCCATCAAACTATGGATGTTTGATTGTATCACTGGTTTCTATGCTAAATATGTGGCCACGCCCCCTTTTTTAAGGCTTAATGTCTCTGAAACTAGCAGAGATATTGGCCAGAAATTTGGCACAGCAGTTATTAGTAACAAGGACATTAAAATAATAATAAAAAAAGAACAAAATCTGAGTCCTTCATTTCCCACTGCAACTCATTAACCGCCCAAAAACGGTGAAAATACCCCAAAAAACAACAATTTCTTGCTGAGAATTAAATGTTCACTGGTTCTGAGTAGTTTTAAAGTCAACTTGTGACATGCAAAAAATTCACCTATAAAAATCACATCAGTTTTTTAGTGGTAAACATGCATGTCGCTAACATCATGCTAATGTTTGAGTCTGAAAGTCTGAAAATCCAAATTCTTAGACATATTTAAACTTAAAAAAAGAAAGAGTAACACAATAGTTACTTTCCCTGGTGACTAGTTAATTTTATAGTGTAGTAATAGTTAGTAGTTACTAACTCAGTTACTTTTTGGGAGAAGTACCTAGTAATTATAAATAATTACTTTTTAAAAGTAATGTGCCCAACACTGGTGGTGGAAGGGATATTCAGATCTTCTAGTAAAAGTAGCAGTCCTACAGTATAAAGTAAGTATTATCAGAAAAATGTACTCATAGGATCAAAAGTAAGAGTACTCATTCTGTAGCGGAATGAATCTTGTCATTGTTATATAACTAGATATTATAATATTGGACTGTTAGTCATGATGCATTAATATGTAAGTCACATTTCCATGTTGTACTTAATCCAGATGGTTCGACTTTTAAAGTACTTTACATAAGTGGGCAGCTTAATCTATAAAAATGCATCACATTATATAAAGCAAATATATGTGAAATGTAAACCTGCAAAGTATCTGGTAACTTTAGCTGTTAAAAGTTACAATATTTCCGTCTTTAATGTAGTGCAGTAGAAGTATAAAGAAGCATAAAATTGAGATACTCATGTAAAGTACGACTCCCTGAGAATCGCATTTCAGAGAATTATGTTTTTCTACATTCTACCACTGAGTAACAGTAATAAGAAACAAATAAATGACTTTATATGATTGATTAAGCAAGTAAATGCAAAATGAAGTAATATGAAAATATTGAAGTAATTAGAAGTATCTCACCATTGTCTTAAACAGGGTTTCCATTATGTATTACTTGTAACTAGTATAAGACTATAACTATAGTTATAGTCTTAAGTTCATACATTATAATGTATAATGTTAAGCAAAATAAGAATGGACCAAAGTCAAGACGCTATTAAACAGGTTTTCAACTGTCTCTTCTATTAATACCCTTGTTCTGGTAAATTGTCTTTTCTAAATGGCTTTAAATCGGTCTTCCTCCAAACAAACTTGAAATGTGATTCTTTAAAACATCCTTCAGAGATAAAATCTCCATTAGAATAATGGACTCTAGTGTTGGAAATATGGTGCACTCACAGGGAACTGTGGAACTGACAGGGAAATGTGGTTCCTTTGGTGTTAAAGTGAGCAGATCAGTCTTTCATCACGGTGTCTGGTGGAGCTTTGGATTATGGCTGAATACTGAAATGTAATGAACTAAATCCACTTCATCCCACTTTTCATTCCTAAAGTCAAGTTGCTTCTTCTATCATTTTGATCTTGAAGTGCTGTTTCACTTGGTTACTCTCATGTACTGTGTATTTTGACAGAAAAAAACAAGGCTGGTTATGGCAGCAGGTTCACATTCAAACATGCCTCTTGATGTAGAAATGATCGTCTCACAGAAGATGAACTAAGTCTTATGTTCTGTCAATATGACTGAAGAATGACCCCAGTGTCATTTTTAGGTCCTTGCAGCAGGTCTCCCCCCTGATTTTAAAAGTAAGAAAAATGATTTAAACAACAGGTTAAACAGATAGAGAGACTTGGTTTCAGATCAAATTTTAGGTCAGATATCAACATTAGGTTTAGTTACACATTAAGAATCAGTTCAGGGTTCGTTCAGGATCGGCTGTGCTGGATTCCTGACATATTCCTCGGACAGAGTCAGAACACGACGGCATGACCCTCTGAACCAGGTGTCTGTCTCTCTGACCCCGCCCTCTTTTCACTATGTCAAATGTCAGTCAATGAGGTTGTCATAGTATCCAGGTGGTCGGGCCTTTGAGGTTCAAACAGGGATTTTTCAGGCACTAAAAACGTAGGCAACGCTATGATGAATATTAACTGCACAATATACAAGATCATATAAGGCATATTTTCATTGATATTTCACTGTGGGATTCAGCACCATGATCAACTCACAATTTCAGGGCAGATTTATAGTTATTCAAAACATTGAAAGATGGATGTCGGAGATTTCAGATATAGTTATAAAAACGTGGTGGAGTGTGTTGGTGTGGTGCTCTGTGCTAAATGTTCACTAGATGTCAGTGTAGTTTCTTGGAATGAGGCTCATGAGGCTTATCTTATCTTATCAAATCTGATGATACACATTTGATTTGTTTGGTGATTTAATTAGTTTTTTTAAAAATTCAAATTGATAGAAACATCTTGTCACTTTTCAAGTATTTAGTGTATTTGAAATGATAAAATTAGTAATGAGTTTTTAGTAACATTGTTGAAAGAGAAGTTTATATTTTTTGAAATCTGTATAACATGATCTTGTATAACATGATGTACGCCACAAAAATCAGATACTTGCATATTCACTCAGTGTAATTATCACATAGCTGTAATGAAGAGCTGGAACGAGTCTGTCAGTGTGAAACAAGGTCAAATCTATCTAAGCTTAAAGCTAGTTAATAGTAAATAAAAAGGGAAACTGTTTATTCAGGATTTAAGAATTGTACCAGCTCGTACTTAGTATTTGCTTGTTGTACTTTAAAATATACTGTATTCAAAAAACAGTAGTATGATTAGTGTGAACTAACCCAGGTAAAGGGACTGATCCTGAAAACTAGATCCATAATCTTTATTTCACAAACTGTCAGAAAGTCTGTTTGTCTGATTTACTCAGATATACTATAGATGTATTTTGTTAGTAAAAGCACCGCCTGCCATCAACTTACAGTATTGCATAAAACTATCAGTGTTGTAACTTTGTTCATATCAGTTTTGGGATCACATGGTTTCTCTGTAGGTTAAGAAAAACTCTTTCACTCCTTGAGTTTGTGGAGCTTATTCAAACCCTGTCAGATAAAGTCAAACATGCATTTATATTCATGTATTCCTTCACTGGAGTCAAGGTTGGTTTTTGTAGCTTCTGAACATTTGACATTTGAGAAAAACACATTTTTAACCCATGAAGAGAGTCACAAGTTATTACATTTAAACTGAAACAGGTGGACAAAAACCAACAGCACTGCTGCACAGCCAAAGCTCCATATGTAACATATTAGGCATTAAGTGCTTCTGCCAACATCGTGCTCCAGTTTTATAATTTCGCCTGAGTTGTAGAGGTTCCTAAAAGTTGCTGTGCTGTTGGATTTGAGGCTTTTCATGGTGGTCCTGTATATAACACCAAAATGACAGGAAGGAACATTGGGTTGTAAAGTGTTGGCACCCAAAATGACCTGAGGAATAAATCAAAATCCGCAAAGCTTTTTTCGTTCTACATTTCAATGCCAATTTAATTCAAAGGGATTTCACAAACTAGTCCAGGACTACATTCCACGCAAATCCGCCAAGTCAGGAAAATATCTTCAGACAAAGATACTATGACAGGAACGCTCAACATCGGCGTGTCACTTTGAAGTCTTTGGTGACGTCATTTGAAATGTACAAAAGAAAACACGGTGGGTTTTCCTTTCACACAGCAGATCAGTAAGACTAAAAACAGAAATGATGCATCTAACCATCTCATTCACATTATGGCCAACACCCACAAATGGTGTTATTGCTCCAGTATATTACAGTTAAATGACAGGTATCTTCATTCACTCAAGTGTCTGTGGTCACAACACGACTTCCTGCCATAAACGCCTTCATACATGTCAGCTGAGTACCTATCATCATGCAGAAAATAGATCTAAACTCTTCGACTTTAAAATCTTAAAAAGTGCATTGCTGTGGCTAGTTTTAACCTTCCTACTGAGGACTACGCCAAACATTTGATTTAGTCCACTTGTCGTCAGTCAGATATCAATAAATGAGTCACGATAACTCACCTGAAATACCTTTTCAAGTAATCAATGTACTGAATCATCTCTTACCTCTTACCAACCTCACCTCTCCATCAACACTCCTAAACTTCATCAGTGCTCACAAAAAGGGTGAAAAGCTTTTCGCTGCAGAGTCGTGTGGTTAAAGATGAAATGTCTATGAGAAGAATAGGCCACCGTAGATAATCGTGATCTACAGTCGAACCTACTTTAAATTCAGAAATAAATAGAAAGTCTGTTTGCATAGTCTGTTAGTGATCACTAAATAGGAACTCATTCCGAGGAGGGAAGGTCCGTGAGATGAACTCGGGCTGCGGCTTCGTGTTTAGCGGCTGGTGCGGGGCTTGATCTAAAGCTGGTCCTGGATCTGTGCAGGAGGGCGTCATCAACTCAAAGCGTGAGAGGAGTAAACAGCAGTCGATCCGAGGGGTCACCGCCGAGAGCAGAGGCTACCTGGACGAGAAGAAACGGACATGTCAGTGGATAAATGGAGAAATAAATCATGTCAATCAAAATGTGTAAAACAAGAGAACATCTAACTATTTCAACCCCAAACCTCATTTGTTCCTTTCACTTTTTTAAGTCTAACCTGGGACATCAGCTGCAAATTAACTACAACTAGAAAGAATTGAAATAAGATAAGATAAGATAAGATAAGATAAGATAAGATAAACCAAACCTTTATTCATCACTCTTTGGGGACATTTGGGACAAATATGTGCAAAAATGTGTAGATATTACATCTTGCACTTTTATCTAATTTGATGCAACAATATTTCCTAGTATTGTCCCTAATAAATAACAATGTCATAAAATACAATATACTATATAATAATGCAATATGATAAATACAAATTCATGGATGATAATTGTCTCATACTTTATACTTTACTTTATTTTGTCTCTTGTGTCCAAATCTCAACTTTCATTCAGTGTCATATATCTTTTGTATATTACTGTGTTTTTCTTTCCATGAGTAAAAGCAGCTGTTTCACATATTATAAAGTCCGGTTCATGTCGCTGATGCAGTGTTACCTCTCTCTCAGGGGCAGATTTGGGTTACTGAGGAAGGACAGCTGCTGCTCCAGGCTGCACACACGAAAGGCCAAGTAGCAAGACGACAGGATGAGGAGAATAATACTGATGACAGAGGAGGAGACACACGGATTAGTTTAATTATAACGATGTAGGATTGTTGTGACATTGGATACTGGGATCCTCTGTTGATGTGGATGGGAGCATTGTAATGTATCCTGATGAACACTGGGAGGCACTGTTTGACTTTCTGTCAACATATCGAGGCACGACATTGTCCTTGATCAACCCAGTGTGTCTTAAAGGACCAAGCAGTGTTTCTGCCAGTTTTTGCATGTTTCACTTTATATCACTGCTGAACAATTTTCAAGTAATGATGCAGCATTTTAGAGTTTTAGATGTGGTTTTTGTACTTTGCAAACAGCCGACAGTTTCTAACAATTTCTATACAGGAATAAAAAAAAATAATGCGCTGAAACATGTTAAATCAGAGAAAGTCAATTTGAATTCTTTGTATTTTTATTTGCTCATACGATTTAAATGCAGACAATTTAAAATAAGCCTGCACTGTATTACCACACAATTACAATGTGGCTTTAAAAGAGAAAATTTATTTATTTATCATTATGGCAAGAGTTACTGATTATGCATGCTTGACCTATTTTTAAGCATAAATGTATATAGAGTTTTCTCTATAATCGATAATTGTCATAGTCTGTGATGCACCAGGAGAAGTTTGTCTTCTCTCCGTCCTCGACTCGGGGGAGGGGTGTTCACAGTGCACCGTCAGCACTTTGACAAATCTTCAGGAGGGAACAGATAAGGATTCATTGCTCTCTCAAGGACACTTCAGCAGAGCGGCGTCGTGCCCTCGGGGTGAAGGACAGACTCCATGGTCACTGTGTCGCTCTGCTGCTCGAGGGCAGGTGGAGTAAAAGGAGCGTGATGCTCACCAAGACAAATTATATCATGCATTGCAACGAGTCTTAATAATTAAGTCTCACAGGAGGAAACTTCTCCGCGGAACAATACAAAGTCAAAAGTGATTTAACAGCTCTGATCCCCTGAGCTCAGTTTTACAGTTTGAATCGACCAGTATTTATATCTGCATGCTGTAGCTGTGAGTCAGCTGGTGGAGGAGGTGAAGGTGCTGTTGTTGGTGTCTGTGTGTCCCTCTGTATACTCACAGCAGGGTGAAGAACTTGAGCAGCTGGTACTCCATCTGGCCCAGCTCTGCCACTGGCTCTGATAAAAGACCTCTGTCTGTTTGCAGAGCTCGCTCTGTAACACACACACACACACACACACACACACAGTATAACATAAAACCATTAGCGGCACTTGGCTCGACTGTACTGCATGTTTCACTTTTAATAGCACTGGCCCACCTGTTTATGTATCTGAATGCATTTGGACTAAACAGCATTCAGCGCTGTCACACAGTTAATGGTGCGACAATATGCACTTAACTGTTAACTAAATCTTCATTATGCATCCAAAGGGTACTGGTTTTTATTTATACTATATATGTACATTATGAAATGCCAGAGGGTGCAATTACATTATATAAAATAACACTGTGAACAGTCAGAGGTGATGAAGACATTTACATTATTTTATAAGCAGCTAAGGCACCTGTAACTGTTTTTTTATTTAAAGTATTTGCATCTTGCACTAAAACCATGCTGAACAATAAGAAAAGGCAAAACCTGAAAACACAGTTTCTGCACTTTTTCTTTTCAAAGACATTAATAAAGAAGTTTATGTGCACATATTTTGTTTGTATGTATGTGTGTGTGCATAGTTACGTCTATGTATATGTTTGCATAGTTGCTTGTCAACATAATAGATTTTCTGTGTGGAGGAGCTACAACTGCATTTTATTGTACAATCCCGTGTTGTATAATAACACTAAAACTGAACCTTGGACCTTAATGTTTTTACTGCTTTTCATTAAATGCTCATTAAAAATACCGCAAACATTGAATCATACAAAACCTTTAGCCCACTTTATATTCAGACCGCTCTGTTATTACGTGCTAGCTGACATGTGTGCATTGCTTCTTTTGGCACATGTCATATATCTGTGTGTGTGTATGCGCTATGTAAAACGGCTATAATATGGGTATTGACTCAGGTAATGCTGCTGACTAGGGACACATGTTTTAATCATATTACTTCTTTCAACTCCACATGCGAGCTGTGATGATGATAATGTACACAAAAGCTCACACTGATCAAACATCCGACATGTACTGAAGAACAACATTAATGCAGGTTAGTGTGTAGATATAGCATATAGCTGCTAAAGTGTCCTCACACAACTTTTGACAGCAGACATTGTTTGTGATAATCTCTACTTAATCTGCATCCGCCCTGAGCTTTTTAATACAAGCCCCCACATGATTTAATCTCCATTTGGAGCTTAATGTGTCGTTGCGTAAGAGAGATGCTTCCATCCAAAAGCAATTACTCTCTGTCTTTCATTCTCTTTCTCACACACACAAACACGCAAATTTCAACTTAAACACGCACACACAAAACAATGCATCCAGAAAACTAAACTCTATTATTATTATTATTATCCTATAATGCAAGTGACCTTCTGAGGATGTAACACTGATCCAGTCTCCAGTTCACAGACTCCACTTTCATCTAGGTCAGATTGCAAACTGTTACTTATTACCTATAAAACTCCTGCACGTCATCCTCGGCCAAATTTTATTCCCCCTCATTCACTCAGACTACACGATGCAGACTCTTCTCTAGATTAACAGGCAATCGACTGTTGGCAGAGCATTTTCCCACCATGCTTCAACGCCGTGGGACACTTCACCTCCAACAATCAGAGGCAAACAAAACTGAGACTGAAACTTGAAACCTACTTGTGTCATTCGTCTGGTTTTGTTGCTTTTTTTTAAGAATGCATTTACATTGTTATTATCTTTGTTAATTTAAAACTATATTGAGGCACTATAATAAGTCAAAACATGCAAAATGAAAATGCCCACAGAGACGTTCTGATCACACGTATGTAGAGTTTTATCACCTTCCAGCAGCTGCTCTGATTTGAAGGGTGCGTCTGTGGGGCTCAGGCTGCTGGTGGAGTTCCCCAGGAGGTCGGGAAGGGAGGAGGACACGGACACCACCGAGGGTTTCCTTCTCCACTTTAACACTGATGGGAATTCGTCGACTACGGGGAACTCGTCCGGAGCTGGGAACTCGTCCTGTGACACAGAGGAAAGAGGGGAACACGTTGGAAAGAGGGCAGATAACAGAACAGCCTGTCTCTCATATGGGCTTTTATATGGACATCTATGTCTCAGTCATAAAACGCTGGTGATTATAAACATTAACCTATATCAGTGGCTCCAGAACTTTCTCTGTCAGGTCTACATGTGACCTTGAACACTGTAAGACGTTCAACCAAAAAGTGTTTTTCCCTCTAAGATCATTTTATTTGAACGGTTTAGAGGCCATAAAAAAATGAGCGGGAAGAAAAATAACTTTTTTTCCTCATCACTTGAATCATCTTGTGAACTTTCCCGGAGACTGGGAACCACTGGAATCAATCAATACCACGTATCACACGATCAGTGGTCATTCCTGAAGTGTTGGCCTTGACGGTCCGCAGAGCTGAGGCGTATTGATTAACCTGGCTGATAAATAGGTCCTTTCAAAGCTGTATATTGGCTCTGCATTCTAATAACCTTTAATAAAGGGGCTTGAAGTTGAACCAATGCCTTAGAAATGGTAACTATTAATAATCTAGGAATGCTTTATAGATCAGTTATGACCAATGATGAGAACAACTTCAGAGTTTGTTCATACTTTCTTTTTATAAATGTTGGTTACACGTGAACAAACGCAGCTATAAATGGTTAAGCTTTATTAGAAAATGCGACCCATCTATTCATTTTGAAACTCTGAAGGCCAATCTACTAATGGAAGCTACAATATAAAAAGATATTCAACAACATATTCTGGATAGTAGGAATATTTTTATATCTTGACATGACAATAAACTGTAAATATAAATCAGGCATCTTAACATTTCCTGGGTTTGAGATTTCAAAGCTCTATGAAACCTTCAGTGGAATTTGCTCACAACATGAACAAACACCCTCGAATACTTTCAGGAGAGATTAGAAGACGATGAAGGACGCTGGTGTTAATAGAACTTAATTATCCCTTAATACAAAAGCTGTTTCTGTCGGAGTGGCCGACGCACACAAGGTGACTTCACAGAGCTCTTTGATAGCATCTCTCCGACTCGGAGGATAATTCACTGCAAGGCTGCGCTGCGACGCAGTGATCTATTGATCGTGTCTGTGTGAGAAGGTAAGTCAGCCTTCGGGTCAGTGGGAGCTGTAACTGAGAGTTGTCAGAGGCCTTTAGGCCGATGTGAAACAGCAAAGGGATTTTAGTGCCTGTGTATCAAAAAATGTTGAAGTCCCACCCAACGTGTTTATGATTTTATGATTTTACGATGATGTTGTGTTTGAGAAGAGGCTCCTCTGTGAAAGGTGACACTGACCAACGACAAGGTCGGCTCCTCCATGAACTGCTTCAAGCTCAGACTCTTCCCATTGACCTGGAGATGAAACAGAAACCACCCCTTGAACCGACATGTACGCCACAACAGATACAGGCTGAATGTATAGGACTGCATGCATGTGTGTGTCCTCTGACCTGTAGGTGTGTGCAGATCCTGCGGAGGACGTCGTATACACTGTCTCTTGATAGCAGAGATACAAAAACATACTGAGGAAAAAAGAAAGAGAAACAGTGACGTAAAAACTCTGTTGTATTATTTTCAATGTGAACAAAGTCCCTTCAAACTCTTCTGAATTTAACACATAAAAATATTGACAGTTAACAATTTGAGCTTATTTAAACAGAGCGATTCTCTCACATTTATATTCATACAGTTACAACATGGAGAAGCTGCATGCTCAGATTTTCATTCATCACCACGATTAGATCAGACGAGATCTCAAACTTTGACGAGCCCTGTGGTAAACCGAATAAAGAAATAGATCAAGAAGATTTTCTATTTTAAATCTGAACCTGGCTTTGCAAATATCAAAGACACGTGTCTGAACTTTGGTCACGTTATCTGAAACATCAACACCTGAGATCATCAGCGCCTGCTCAGAATCAAACCTGCATGATTATGACTCTCTGCTCATGTTGATAGTAGAGAGGTGTGTGAATAATTGTCATACATACTGTATCATAACACATTAACATTACTGGGAAAGAGTCCAAATTTTCTAGGAATAATTTGGTCCAATGACACTTCGTGGATTAAAAAGCTTTAATCTGGGGCACAAAGAGGATTTTTTTCTAATCACACTTTATTCTTTGATGAAAAACTATGAATGACAGGTCAGTGACGGCTTATCCAAAATATCTCTCTGTCCTGGATAAATATCACTGATTTGAAGTACTCTTGGGTGAGTATGTGAAGCGGTGTGTACTTTCCTCAGTCAGGTCATGAACAGTCCTGTTGTATCTCTGCTGACACTCGTGTTTGTGAATGAGGCTGAAGAATCACAGGCACAAACTTTTTTACCTCACAAGCAGAAGAACCAACATCAGTCTTTTTTAGCAGTATGGTCTCACTGCACAGAGTCGTGTATACGTGCACAGTTATGTAATGCATATTACACAATCATGCAGACATACTGTATAAGGTAAAGGAGATTTGCCCTTGTGCAGTATGAGACATAACATCAGTGTGTATATGTCTCACATGCTCTGAGAAAGGTGGGAATATTGTTGTATAAATCAGCAAAATAGAAAAGATGATCAATTTAACGACAAACTATTTTACACTGTCGGCTGTTGCTGTGAGCAGCTGAGTAAACATGCTGCCTTAAATAGAGACACAGAGGAAGCATGTGACCATTGGAAGGTGAAGACAGACACCGTGAACTGCATGAAAACATCGGCTTTGCATTTATCTCAAAAACGAGGTGTTATCTCGTGCGCACCTCGTCGACCTCGGTGCTGACAGCGCGCAGAAACTCAACCTTTTCTTTCACATTTATCTGGTAAAACATGAGTCCATTCACTCCTTCAGTTAATGATTGATGATTTGTGTTGTGAATAAATGTTTGCATGACCAGGTACAACACATGAACTGTGGTGCGTGTGTGTATGAATGTACAGTGGAGAGTATGAACGTCTGAGAGTCACTTAAAAAATAGACCTGGACCTTGTGACAGCAGCCAGAGCTCTGAGCCGTCGGCTCCTCTGTGTCTGCAAGAAGCTGATAGATGTGTGCTGCTATTAGAAACACGCAGAGCATTCTGTAATCGGCTTCTGTGTATTAAGCAAAAACATCAAGGGGAAAATGTAAAAATGACCTGACAACATTTCCTGACACTTGCATGAAAATATAGCAACTACAAAACCCTGTCAGACTTTCAGACGAGTCGGGGAATTTGTCCTTTCATAGAGCTCAGTGTAGCAGCTAATTTGTTAAAAGAAGACAAAGACAAATTAAAAACAGCCTTATGTTTGTATGACTTCAAAAGTTCTCAGAGCTCGGTGGCTGTTGGACTCGGTAGGTCGTCCATCCTGCTGCAGGGATGGTCGGGTTGTTCTGCTGATCGGCCTCTATGGTCCAACTGGCTGGATTGCCATGACAACAGACACTCTTGTTTAGGGATGAGCGAGTACACCACTATCTGTATCTGTATCCGTATCTGTTTAACCATCTACATTATCTGTATCTGTATCTGTATTCCGAGTGTATTATTTTCATGAATAGCAGAGAGAAAGTGTCAGATACTGCATGCAGCCACATACAATAAAAATATTAATATAGGCTACTTTGTGTGTTCAGCTACAGCTATATGTGTGTATGTGTGTAAATGGTCTGTGAGACTGTTTATTTTTTAATGATCTGTGTGAACTTCATGATTCATGCAAACATCCAGTGATGGCAAACAGGGAAATAATATGTCAGCCATGTTCACTTCTTCTCAAAAGCACCGCGTTCAGTACGAGCAAAGTTTTTCAATTGACTTCATATCACCAGCCAAACTAAGAGCAAGTAGACGGTTAAAAAAAATAAAATAAAAATAGGACCGGAGCGGAGGCATTTACCGACGCGACGCGAGCCGTTTTCAGCTCTGTCTTGTCAAATGCACCGCACGTATGTTGGGAGAGACGTGCAGAGACCATACAGGCTATGGCAGAGACGTGTCTGTGTAGGGAGGGGCGGGCGCTGTGTGTGACTGGCCAATCACAGAGCGCGAATACAGTCAGTTCCACAATGAGGATTTTCCTTCAGCACGAGCACAGATATTGACAGATTTTACTTGTATCATAATCGTATTCCTCAAACATGCTTTATCCGTAACGGATACTCGTCTGAAACGAGTATCCGGCTCATCCCTACTCTTGTTCCCAAGAGGATGAATCCTTCGGTGACCCCTTGACCTTCCTTCGAGCGTCACCATGAGGTTGACATTTTTGGTTTGTGCAATTACTCTCATTGCCAAAGGGGGGAGACAAAAGGTTTCATTTACTCTCTCTTCCTTTCATTGCAAAATAACTAAAAAAAAACAAAACTTGCATATGTAACCCTGCAGGGTTTTTTTTTCAATACTGACTAATACTTGAAGACACAAAACCTAGACGTCACCACGTGTTTGCTTGGTTGGCTTTTGTTCTTAATGGGTTGTTGGGGCCAGAGCAGACGCTGAAAAGGACACCGCTCGATAACAGGCAGAGTCTGATGCAACAGAAAACTAAGAAGTCGGTCTGAACGTTGCCTTAATGGTGGAAAAACCCTTCACTCTGTGGTGCCACCAGGCTGAGACGCCACTCTGCTTCTATCTATAGCGTGGTGTTGTTTTTTCCATCACACCTCCCCTGGAACACAGAGCCACGCTGGGCTAATCAGTCTAAGTATTTTAATTCACGGCGATGGAAGTGTTTACCTTCTGGCCCGTGTCTGTGGTGATAGCCAAGCCATTGGGCACAAGTCCAGCTGTTTTGTGCTTCTTCACCAGCCTCACAGAAACAACAGGGATTGCCACCTACAGACGAGGAAAAAGCCACAACACATTTACATGGAGACACTCTGAGATCTGAGGCAAATGTAAAAGCTGATGATGAGAAAATTGTAGTCAAGATAAAAACGCTAGTGTGATTTACTGAAATTCACTGAGGAGAGGTCTTTGGAGAAAATCAGTAGTGGACATGAAACGTGTCTGGTTTCAGTCAGAATGTGAGGAATGCAGTCTGAATAAGTAGCTTATTGTCACTCAGATGTCAGGAGAGGTTTGGTTTCAAGGAAATGAAGGAAAAGGAACAATGCACAGCATCAAAGAGAAAATCACATAACAGGTTAAGGTGAAAGGTTCAGTAAGTCTACCTGTTCTTCGTGCGTAATTTCACAGTGCAGATGCAGAGAGTGGGAGAATTAATACAGCGCCTCTGAAAGTCAGCTATTATCCCGAGCGACTCGCAGTCAAACAATTTGTCAAGTCGTCCAATCAGCTTGTCAGATTATGACTGGGAGTCACTCGGTTCACGTCTGTCAGTGGGTTTGACTTCATTAAGTCGTCTGTCAGTCATTCGTACCTTGATGTCCTTGCCGAAGAGGTTGGCATAGAAACACAGCCAGTTTCTGGAAATATAGAGTCGGCCTTGGAGAAGGATGTCTCTGAGAAGAGCACAGGAGTACACTGAGAACAGAAGAGACGAGACACAATGTTCCAACATTTGGTAAATGGGTAAAGAACAACACGTAAGATTATTAAAACATTAACCCTCCTCGCTGGTATTTTTCGTGAAAGTCATACTAATTTTTGCAGCCAATCTTTAAAGTTTCTCATTGCTGGTTTTATTTGGATCAAACTCAGCATCCATGTTGATGTTAAACCAGGTAGAACTGTGCAAACAGACAAGTTGATTCTGTTCTTCATCCTTAAATCTGACATTTACACATTTGTGGGTTCAGATGGCAGAACTGAAGCAAGAAGAATCAAAGCTGGACTCAGTGCCAAGACGGCCATTTTGCAAATGAATACAAAGCAGAAAAAAAATGGCAACTGGACAATTTTTACTAGCATTTGTTGGACAGGGCTTTTGGTATGAAAGTAAAGACACCAGCACATTAAAGCAGCTCAGGACTTCTAGTGCATGGTGCAAATGCTTCAGCTAAAACCTTATTATTGATTATATCTGTGACAAATGAGTTCATCTTTTAGCCTTTACAGCATCAGGAAACTGTTAAAATGGCTATATTTATCCAGAGCCAAATGAAGTGTCTTAAAATTGCCCATTTTGCCTGAAGAACAGTCCAAAAACCAAAGCACAGTTTTTGGAATTTATAGTGATATTAAACAATAAAGATGGAAAATGAAAACATTGAAATTTTTGAATGAGTTTGCCTGATAAAAAACATGAAGATTAATCAGTCATTTCAGCTCTAGATCACATTAATAGTCAATATCTGATATTCAATAAAAAGCTTGTCAATCTCATATTAGATTAGGAAGATAAGAATGAATTAGAGTCAAATTAAAATGGACTGAGATGATCAGGAAAATGGAAACAAGTACAAATACATGACAGGAAAATCACAGTGAAGCTGCAACACGACATGTCAGAGATGAACAAGCTGATTGAATGATGCTGCAGCAGAGTCTTAAAGTTTTGCTCTTGGTCAAAAGGACAGTACCTTTCATGAGGATCTCATCCTTGGGCACGCACTGGAACAGTTTGTGGTACTGCGAGTTGTACTTGCTGACAGTCTGTGCAGAGGGACAGGGCAGAGTCATGAGCAGCTCCTTGGCGGACCGGCCTGCCTGCACCGTACCAGCACCAGCACCACCTCCTCCACCACCACCACTGCCACCGCCGCCGCCGGCCACTCCGCCACCACCGGCCACTCCGGCTCCGCTCGCCGCAGACACCACCCTCTCCCTCAACGGACGCGAGCTCTGCACCAGGCTCAGCACGTTGGCACCGTACACACACACACACTCGCGCACATCCAAGGCCTGGAGCAAGCTGCTGCAAGACACACACTGTTCCCCTGTCGCCGGTCAGTATGCTGGGCCGAGATGGGAGGAATGCCTCTAGTCTACCAAGACACACATCTGACTCTAACACACACACACACTACTACTACAGAGTTACAGCAGCTCTGCCTCAGTTTACAGCCACTGAGCTCTTTCTAAGAAACTACAAGGCTCTCTTTCTCTGTCTCAGTGACTCTCCACTTTGCAGCACCCAGCTGACACCCTCCCTCTCCTTCTCCCTCCTTTACACACACACTCTGCACTTCATCACTCTGAGCTGAAAACAACACCCACACACACACACACAGGTACTCCTCACTACTCTCACTTCAAGTCTCTTCTTTCCCTGCCTTTATCTGTCACTTTCTCCTCCTGTCTGCACTGTCAGTCCAAAGTCCTCACTTTTCACAGCGAATCACACATTTTCCTCCCTGAAAGCACAAGAGGTCTCATTCATCCTCTCTCTCTCCCTCTCTCCTCCCTCACGGCTCGAACGCACCTCCACTTCTAAATATCTCTGCCACCGCACGATCTCTCCCTGTTTCTCTGTCCCGTCCCGCGTCTCTTCTAGCTTTCCCTTCCACGCTCGTCTCTGCTCGGTTTGCTGTTGTCTGCCTGCTCCTGTTTTTGTCTTTCTATTAATAGCTCAGGCTGGAGCAGCTTCTGTCCTCATGAATATGGCGCTTACAGTAGGTTTGAGAACTGTAGAGGTCTCAATCACCACTGAGGGAAAGCCCAGGGTTACTGCTATTCACAGGTAAACAAATAATTTTCTGACTGATTTCATGGGTGGAATTGAACAAGATGATGCGTTTGTAGTTATGTGATTTTGTCTGGAGGAAACTGGAGATTGCAGCAAGTGTCTTGTTCCCAAAGAGCAAAATGATAGAATTGGTAAAAAATTTAAAAGGTGGGACAATTTTCCAACTCAACCACCTGATGTAAAATTATATTAAAATCTGAGAAGTTTGGAGAATTTTGTTTCGTGATTTAGTAGAAAGTCACAAGTGATGATAGATGGAAGAATTATTGCTGCAAAAAGGAGGAAAAAATAAATCTTTTCTCCTGCCAAAGACAAGAACAAATCTGTGGTGTGTGTAACCAAAGTCAGAGGCAAAATTTAAGTTTGCATCTCCAACTCGAATGGTTCCTTTTATTCAGTTTTTCAAAATTTAGCACAGGGAATAAAGTTGAGGTTGTGTCTTCTTCAGTGAGCAGAGAGGGGGTCGACCCATAGAGCAAACCACACAGGATCTCTTCTATATGTATTTTAAGATAATAAAACATGATGTATCACCGCTGAGCTTGACATATCATTAGTTCTCACTTTGGTTTGCTGTCTATCACAAGTCTAAAATCTTATCTATAATGGCAGCATGTTAGTTTTCTGGCTTGTCAGCATGTTGTCATGTATGATTCCCCCCAAAAATAAAAATAAATAAAATATACATCAGATTACAATTAGATTTTGTTGTTGGTGCTTTTGCCTCCAGTTGTCACGACACAGAACTGTTTGAAATACATGTAAAAACCTGCAGTATGAAGGTGAGAGGCTTCGAGTCGAGGTATCACAACATAAACAATCTCCTGAGAGGGAAAGCGGCGCTATCACAGCTCTTATTATAGAACAAACATGTAGCTTAAAGTGTCTACAAATGGTTGGACTCAAAGGAGACTCACCGAGCCCCGATAGCATTTCTTCACATCTTCATAGGACAGGTCTTCAATCAGCTGAAACCTGTGATGAGAGGAAACAGACACATGACACTTCTTCATATGCACATTTAAAATGACTGTGTGCAAAATATACATGTGCAACTATGGAAAAAGATCTTTAAAAGACAAAGCATACTTCAACATATTCTAATATAAGAACATATGACGGCAGATCGGTGCCTTCATCTGGCCTGTGCGTGTGTGTGTTTATCTGTACATGGCATGATAATCCGAGCTGGGTCAAAGCTTCCACATGACCAGTGAATCATCGCTGTGTGCAGAGCTGCAGGGAGACGAAGGCTGTCGCAAAACAACATAATCAAAGATAAATATTGAGTCGTTTTAACACAAATAGCGACCATGCCAGATTATCCATGTTGTTCTTTATATAGTCAGCACACACACACACACACACAGATTCATACATCAGTGGCGTGGAGCTCGCCTCAGGAGGAACAGTCAGAGCAGTGCAGCAGATGTCACAGCATGATACTCATATCTACTGTGAATACACACTGAACCACCCAGCACATGAAATACAGTATAATCAGCCCTTTAAGGAAAATGTCATTGAAATGAACTGCTGCCCCAGTTAAGACGCTTTAAAGAAGAAGACATGTTCGTAACAATAAAGCGTGAAAGATGTTTT
Organism: Centropyge bicolor; assembly: GCA_037975185.1. Lineage (NCBI taxonomy): Eukaryota > Metazoa > Chordata > Actinopteri > Pomacanthidae > Centropyge > Centropyge bicolor. Next base: position 3,194,977 of record JBBMOC010000001.1, read on the forward strand.
TGAGGGATTATTTTCTGACAGGCTCCTCTTTTCTTCCTGTTTCTGCTGCAGGTGATTGACAGCGAGCTGAGGACGACGCAACGCTGATACGAAGACACTCCTGCTCAAGGAGATACCGATAAAACAAGAAGCTCCGGCAGAACTAAATTGCCGCTTCATGTTTACTGTGATGGATTATCTCGCTCTGTGGAAGCCATTTTTCATACTTCACAGCAGAGAGGAGAATCAAGAGGGAGGAGAGCGAGCAGGGATATCTTCAACCCGACAGAGTCCAGCAGGACGAATGTGAAGGAGACAGATTCTCCTAATACGTCAGTTAAAAAGTCTTTTCTCTTGTAACATTAAAAATCTGAATATAAGACGTATATAAACAGGTTATATAAAAAGAAATGATGCATCTTTCCTTATCATACTTATAATCACAGGTGGATTGTAACTAAGTACTTTTACTTAAATACTGTACTTGAGCACAGTTTTGAGGCAGTTTACTTTTGTATTTCTATTTAATAATACTTCCACTCCACTATATTTCCCATCAAAATATTTACTTCACTACATCCATCTGACAGTTACTGGCTACTTTCAAGATGGAGATTTACACTTAAAATATATGATCAAAACAAAACATGCACTGATATAGATGAGACGACCCAACAGGATATAGAGTTGTTAGAATTAGCTCTACTTTGACAACATTATAATAGGACCATTATATATATGTATACAGTAAATAGGATAAAGATAACACTCAGAATGGGCTGCTTTTGATACTGAGAATATTTTTCTGCCAGTACTTTTGTACCTTCCTTTAAATAAGGTTTTAATTGCAGGATTGTGTCATTGTGGTAAAGCAAAATGTCTCAGTACTTATTCTGACAAGCTGTTCAGACAGGTCTATTAAATTGAAACTAATGCAAATACAATGTGATGAAAACAAGAAAAATCCAATATTTCATCCTCACTGGTTTTCTCAGAGTAATTTTTCATGAGTATTTCTCAACATGGCCGCGCTGTGATTCAGCAGGGATGTCACAATGTGAGAGCAGCACATTTGTATTCCCCTTGAACGCCATCCTTTGCTCTCGTACAGGAAGGTGGCGTTGTGTTAAAACCCTCCACAGCAGCAGGACTGTCAGCGTCACCGCTCTGCTGAGAGACTCTCCTCTGGGTAAGAAGATAGTGTGACCTCTGTCCTCAAAGCAGCCGCCCTGACTCTGCCACGTCTTTCCATGTCGCTCTACCTCTCACAGTGGAAAAGATGGAACTCTGACCGCCGTCACCATGACACCAAGATAATTCACTGAAAGATTTCTGTGTCTGACAACAACTTAATGACTTAAAATCACTTTCATCACCATTAGAAATGATATTATTTTGGAGCGGAAACCCTCTGTGAACTTATCATGCTGCAGCATTACTATATACTGTAACAAAAAATAAATAAGAAAATTATATTTAATGTCAATATTAATCAGTTCCTCCTAAGCAGGATAAGTTTCTCACATCTGTTTCAGGTGTCAAACAAATGCAGGGGGAGGAAAAGTACATTATCGCCCTCTGACATATGGTTGGGTAGAAGTACAAGTACCTCAAAAATGTACTTCAGTACAGTATTTGAGGAAATGCACTTAGTTACTTTTGATCACTGGTCTTCAAGTATTAGGACATTGATTTTTATGTCTCTATTGTTGCTCCACCATCATCTTCTCTTTCACTTCACCAGAGAGCGAGTGAGAGACAAACATCCACAACTCAGGCTGGAAAAAGAGCCAAGCAGGGTTAAAGTGTCAGAGAGCAGAGGGGGGTGGACAGATGCTGTGAGTGTGTGTGTGTGTGTGTGTGTGTGTGTATGTGTGTGTGTAAGAGCAGGATGAATCTGTTGTTTACAGCAGGGCAGTGATCCCAGCTCTCCTGCTGGATCTGCTGGACACCTTACACACTGTTAACGTGAGACATCCTTCACTTCACATCACATAATACCTTCAAAACAGCAGTGAGGAAAATCCCCCTGCACCAGCCCCAACCCTCAACAATGGCAAAACAGTCTCTTCCCAGCTGTAAATGTTCAAAGTGAAAATAGTCTTCGTGATGCTTCTTTTGTTTTTCCTCTTTGTTTGTTTTATATTTAATCACAAAATGCCCATATCCTGTATAATAAATAAGTCAAAATGAGAAGCATACGTCAAGGTCAGGATTCCTAAACAATTTCAATGCAATTATCATGGACTGGGAAAACAGGATATCTGATCATTCATCCATAATCAAACTAAATTACAGCAGAAATCAGGTCAGTAGAAGAACAAAAAACAACCCTCTGTTTAACATTTAATTATTTCATGTGTCTCATCCTACACGTGCAAATTCATCGTTTCCCTCATTAAACTCCCAGAAAAGACAAACCACCATCTCGTGACCATGTTGTGAACAATAGTGCATGTGTTCTGCTCTGCCTGCTGGTTTTGCTGCCTATAAATAGGATCCACAGTGGCTCTGCGCTCCCAGGTGGAGAGAAGAGAGTGATTATTAAAAACACAGGCAGCTCTGTGGGGACCAACCGGCTCTCTGGTCCTCGCTCTCTCGCTCTCCATCTGTCTCTCTCTTTTACACCAGATCCAGGTCTTAATCAATACTGCTGCTGCATCTAGCGCGAGAAGCAAACCGCTACGGGCAATTCCCATCACGATGCTGGGAGAGCTGTGAGCGTATGCGTCAAGGTAAAGTTTTTTTTTTTTTGCAAAGGATATAAACAAGGTCACGCTGGGATGACACGTGAGGGAAATGATGGACAGTTGGCGAAGAGTGAAATCTTTGTTCAGAAGCTTTCAAATGAATTCGAGAGCCCAGGAGGAACAGGCGAATTTTAAAGCTCGAGTAAAAATATGAAAGCAGCAAAAGAAGTTGGGTTCTCCAGGTGCCAGGAGGCTCAGTGGGCTGTGAACCTGCACATGAGCTATAATGAGGCGTAATAACCCAAAAATCCACACAGAGCCGAAACAACTGTATTTGATCTGCACTGTCATTTCAGAAGCTGTGAAATGAAACTAAATCTGTGCATCAGCTTATGCCCCTGTGAGCAGAGCAAAATGTTGCCTGCTGCAAGTGTGTGTGTGTGTGTGTGTGTGTGTGTGTGTGTACACGCATGCGCCTTGGCGACCGTATCTCGGTGCCCTTGGCTGTGAAGCTGAATAGTGAAACTAATTACAAGCTCAAAGAATCCTAAATTGAATCCTAAATTAGAAAGCGAACACCTCCCATCGGTGGCCGACGCACCAGCGGACTCACAGTCAATAATTTAGCTGGAGGAGAAGAAATTGGGACTAAGAGCGCTGACGAGAGAGGACAGACTGACGATGAGGCTTCAAAGCCTCCACGAGAAAAGATGAGAGAGGTGGAGTTTTCAAACTACTTCCTCAGTTTTAAATGCAGATCAGAGTTTGAAACAAGACTCTATTCGATAAATGGTTCTTACAAATGTGAAAATGAAGTCAGTCTTTTATCAACAACATCATCATCAGGTGATGTTTTGTTTGGAGCGAGCACCTGTAGCTTCACCACAGCTTTGTCTCAGCTTTGTTTTTACAGATATGAGAAAACACTTCTCAAGCATGATTCAGGCGTTTTATGATCAAATATTGCGACACTGGGCTCCTTAAAGTTCAGAAGCAACCTCTATGTGTGAGATAAGATAAGATAAAGCTTTATGATTTCCTTCTTCACGTTACTTTAACAATAAGTTTACAATATATATCAGTGAGGAAACTGTGCAAAATTGTAGTGTTTTGGACCAATGCAATCGCCACTACAGGCTGCATAATGCAAGTGTGGCAGCAGATCACTTTGGTTACGTTTGGAGGAACTTGACTGATACTTTAAAGCTTTTCTTTGGGCTGTAAAAATATGGTCATGTTAAGGGTAACTGTTAAAGAGATGAGACGAGAAATATTTTCTGAGGAAACTTTGTGCGCTTTCATAACGATTCAGATAAATTCACTGGAAAAATGTTCAATAATTTTGATTCTTTTGAAAGTTATATTACACAGAAAACTGTTTCAAATTCAACAATATTATTTATTGATATTACTATATCTAACTTTTATTAAGATCTTAGCATTTGTGAGTTCATACATTTGATTTTATTGCACATTGAATTTATGCTTGAGCCCCCTGTCATGAACATCCATCCTCTGATAAACCTTCTGTACACGAGCACCAAATGTTGGACAGATAAAGAGCTGGATGCTAAGTTGCTGAAAGCAGAGTAAATATAAGACTAAGACTCATCATTTGGCCACAGACATGGTTTAAAATGATGTAAATAGTCAACTGTTTTCCATCTCATCAGCCAAAACCAGGCAATGATCTGTGATGGTTCTGTTTCCATCAGCTTGTTTTGGTGTTTTTCTGCCCCCGGTGGCAATAAATCAATAAACGCTGCTTTAAATACTTATGTAAATAACTATTTACAACCTGAACTGTGACAACCGGCGACAGAGGAGTATTGAGGTGAGCGAGGCGCCGGGAGGACATGAAGCACACACACACTGCTTAAAGACTGACGTGCACGAGGCGTTCAAGTCCCTCCCATTCACCGAGTCTGCTAACACACACCGTGCTTCAAGGCTAAATCCCATCACCAGAACAGATTCCTCGGGATTACACTGCTCCTGCCTCCAATCCTTCTTATATAACACACACACACACACACACACACACACACATGCATTCTGTCTGCAGACGCACAGACGTTATGCATGAAATCTTTGCACAAAAAAAAAATATGTTGAAATGGATTAAAACACTATATTTATTTAGCAATCCAACTTTTCCAATCACAGATCTTCTCTTCAGGCCTTTAGGGGGGGAAGAGAGAAATCTTTTGTACATCTCTGTTTGTGGTCTGTGTGTGTGCATGTGTGACCATTGTTTGACATCAAATACAGCTGAAATAAAAGCACACAGACAAAAAAAAAGACAAAGAAAATAAATCTCCCAGGGCTGCAACCCATGGCCGTGCACAGGATACAGATGGTGTGTGGAGGAAAAAGACAGCCAGAGCTGCGGCGTCTCCAACACACACACACACATGGAGCACAGCGAGGCACCTTCTGTATTATTTGCAAAGTAAAGCGTGTTTGTGTGTGTGGGATTTGCCTGAAGTGTCCGTGCGTGTCTTCGTCCTTGGAGGGGTCCAGGTCCTGTGTGGAGAGCAGGCCTGTTTCTTCGCTCTGCTCCTGCTGCTCGGTCATGCTCCTGGCCCTGAACACACAAACACACAGCTCTGTGTTAACAGCGGGCTCCGCTCGGCTGGACGCTCGCGGACGCTTGTTTGTTTTCGTGTCCAGGTTTGGCTTGGGGAAGAGGGGAGAGTTTACGGGGCAAACAAGTGGACTCTGTCTTCAGAATCAACACGGGCGGTGACGCAACATTCAAAGTCTGATTCCGCCGGTTTGCTTTACATTAAAAATCTGTGCTCAGCAAAACAAAGGCGAGCTCTTGTGTAAACGGGGTCAGCGTCTGCTCTCTCACACAGACGTCTAGGAAGAAACGCATGCAGCGCCGCGGAGGTCAGGCAGATGGCTGACCTGATGCTGCTGAGAGCTGACTCCAGCCATTTTTAAAAATACACTCTGGAACTTTTCCGCACCGAATATCTCTGAAATTACAGGTAGCAAAAGAAGAAGAAAGCAGCCATACATTGTTTAAGGTGAGAGTAAAACACGACAGAGGTATAAATATGAAAACACTCAACTCAAAGGAACAAATCAACTGAAACGCTGACGTAAGCAAAACACAGCATTTCAATGTTTACTGTGATGGATTATGTGGCTCAGGTGGTTTTAAGGCCGAGTTGAAGTAGGTTTGCATATGATTTGAAACGAGCGTCTTCCTGTGGGAGGGAGAGCGAGCCTGACAACCTGCATCGTCGATGAAGCACGAGAGAAATACATGAGTGATCTGAGCAGACGACACGACCTTCTTTAATCTGCCGAACCCCCACAGTCCCACTGAATGAGCTCAAGTGTCTTTAACTATCATTGCCTTCACGTTTCAACTCTGTTCTACTGAATGAAGTTTAATCTGAGTGTTTGAATATTATTGATTATATACGTGGATATATAAGTGGATATTACTATAGCTTTTAAAAAAAAAATAAACTGCCAACATTTAAATCACTGTTACATACTAGTTACATTAGGTCACATTATTTCTATTTCAACTTTAATCCTTTTTTATTTTCATCCTCTTTCCAGTAATGTGAGCTAACCTTATGTAGCTTCGAACTATTTCAACATCACGTTTACATAACTACATCTGTTTATCTATCATTTATCCATTACTCTTAATTAAGCATTTTAACTTCTCTGCTGGCTCGATAACTGTTCTTTAATGCAGTCTTAATCACCACACGAGGTTAATGTGTCACCACCGTCTCAGGCTGGTTTATGTACTGCACAGTCAGCTTATCAAAGCTGCTATCTCACTCCGTACTGTAAATATACCAAGATCATGACATCATTTCATTTAATCTTTAACACAAATATGTGAATCAATTTTTTACTCAAATCCTGAATTACTTTTCCACAATCTTCCAGACACCCTGCTGCCATGATCAAGGATCTAAATAAAGACTGGTATCATCCTCCAAATGCTTCATAAGGATCAGGATTATCATAAAACACAACAACACCTGTGTCCAAAAAGACTCAGCCGAAAAGCTTTAAACTATCTTTACATTACATTTCTTCCTCTTATCTGCACATTATATTTCTCTCCTTCTTCCTCACACAAACACACACAAACATCCACCTGCCATATTTTCCTCTGGGAGAGAGGAAGTCGTTACCACCTGCCCTGCTGTAATTACAGGTGCTGATAGAAAAGGGCTCCTGCATGCTGTTTCCAGTGTATTATCTCTAATTGGCCAGAAGCTTCACGTCAGCCGCTGACCTGTTCAAACAACAGGGCCTTCCTCATCCTGGAGCTGTTACATCTGACTGGTTATCACAGATCACACAGGGTTGAATGGGAGGCGAAGGGCCTATTGTGGGAGATAAGGAAACTGTTTATGGGCTCTTTTCACCCTATGCCTGGAGGTTAAGGGATTCAGGAGGGGTATCTGATCCCAGATGTGTGGGCCTGAGGCCGAACTGGAGCCTTGAGGAAACAAATTCAAAGGTAGCTTTTAGCTGTATTCAGTTAAATTTTTGTGAGGAAATGGTTAAAGATTAAACAGAAAGAAGAAACCAATTTGCAATTAAAATGCATATTACAAAATTTAAGAAAATAATGTTGTAGTAAATAAGTTGTAAAATAAGTTGATCAGCTATTACAAATTAAAACTAACAACCAGAAATCTTGGTCAGTTTTAAGTAAAGCTGGATGTACTTTTCCAAACCATAACCTCTTTTCAACTAATTTCCAATTCTAACTATTCGTTCACCTCCATGTGGAAACCAGCTCGCAGAACAACTTGCACGAGACAGTGGACAGTTTGTCGCCTTATTTTTAGTTTAGCTTGTGAAAAAAGACTCCTTATGACCCTTTACCTGACAGCTGGGAATTCTCTGACACTGTGTCCTTGTGTGACGGCTCAGTCCAGGAGAACAGACGCTCTGATCAGCCCGTTCATAAAATGGAGTCTACAAACCTTATGAAACACATCCTGACCCTGATCACAGTCGTTGGCACCAACAGCCCTGAAATAAACAGTTTAACGATACGACGATGAGATGCTGCCATGAAGATGTTTAATTTTTAATCTGGGTGGGTTTGCAGGAATTGGACTTAAACAAATGATCAAACATAAGCATTAAATGTTGCCTCTGTTTCATCTGTCACCTCATTATTGTCTGCTTCGACAGTGAAGAATCAGCCTCAGCAAAAGTCTTATTGGCCAAATAACCTCATGTTCAGGTCGAGCCTTTCTGATGCGGAAGCATTTAGTTTCAAACAGTTCACCACCAACATGACTTCCTACCATGGTTATCTAAATGTAGAGATCCCATCGCCAGACAACAACATCAGTATGAGATGCTCTTGCAAAACCACTGATTACTTTCACTACTATGTTATTTTTTTTAAATGTTTTTAAAAGGGGCTCATCCTGTGGCTGAAGATGAACAGTTTTGACATGGAGGGACAGGCAGAAATGAACATTAGTTCATTGTTTACCTTTTTCTTGAAATAGTATGTGGCAACAGGTTTGCTGTTTGGTCATTTCAATAATCTCAAATTGATTTAAAAATTACAGTCAGCAATGAAGCAGGACCCATTATCATCACAGCTGAAATTGTACTTTAGTGTTGCATATTCCCACATTTGAAGGCTTTTAAAGTTCAGGGACCCGGGGCCAGTTACCCACTCTGCCTGCTGGGAATACAGCCTCTGCACAATGGCCAGTGTTTGTAGGGTTTAAGGTATATACAAGCAGCTCCGCTCACCAGAGCCTTGAACTGGACAACAGCGAGCCAGTGTAGCAACAGTGAAGTGGAAACATTTGTGGAGAGAAGCTGCAGCCGTCAGAGCTTTACTCTCCGTCCATAAACAGGAATGATGATTAATCTGTTTTTCAGCAGCAGCTCGTCTAAACACTCTGTCCACTCAGGTCAGATTTTATATTTGCCTTTGCGCAACATCGCATTTTCCCAGAGACAATACATGTGCAGTTCGACCCAGCATGGCTGCACTGTGATGCTTTTCCAAAACTAACAAGTAAACAATGACTTTACATTAGAACACAGGGGTCAGTAAACTATAAGTGAACTGACCCTTCAAACCTCCCTCCTCCTTCTCGGCTGGATCTGTCCTGCTCTGGTCAAACTTTACATGCCACTCCTCCTCCGCGTCGTCCTTCCCCCCAGGAGACAGACATGTTGTGCCGTCACAAGACCTTCTCCGATCCAATAAAGCGTAATCTCATTAAGGCCGCTCGTCACTGGGATTGTTGCTGAGCCCTCTCTCTCTGCCTTCTCTCGTTCGACTCCCTGCAGCCCTGCGCGGCTAAGTTGTTGTTTGATGCATGTAATTATGATGATTTCATTATAATTCCTCTGTCACAATCTGAAGTCCATTTTTTGAGGCTGAGCCACCTCCAGCTTCCTGTTCACACACACACACACACACAGTCCAATCACTCACATCTCTGCCTCTCTGACTACAGCTGCTCTTTTGTCAGTTTGACAGGGAGGATCCACTCTCATCAGCACACCTGAGGCTTCATTAGCTCAGGCAAGGTCGCTCACAGCCAATGGTTGAACAAGTGCTGTGGCAAATGAGCTGAAGCTGAACATTCATGTACTCTTTTTTGTATGTGTATATACGACTGTGAGGCACCTCAGAGAGACTCCCAACACACACACAGTTTTGTTTACAGTGGGTGTGTGGAAGCAAAGGTTTCATTTGTGTGAAAAAGCTTAAGGGGGGTTTGTCTTGTCATCATGGAAAATTAAAGTATTTAAATTGAAGTCTGAGGAGGAGCCGTGTGTGTTAAAAACAAGAGTGAGCTCATAAGAAATACACCTTTGCAGCTCAAGTAAATAATTTTCAGAGCTTTTATGATTTTCTTTATTTCTATTGTTCAAATTGTCCTTGGATTTTTTTATTTTATTTTCCTCATTGGTGCACATTATCTTTATTTGGCATTTCACAGGCACAGACAGGCTGTGAAAGTGCGACAGAAGCGAAGCCTTTGGACTTTGCTCTCTGCTCTGCTTGAGACCTCCTGAAATAACCTCTCCATTGTGCAAGTGCCTCAAAACAGCCTTTGATGACACAAGTGCGTCTTTAAGCTCGGCACAAGGCTCCAAATGTTCCTCTTACTACAGGAGCCCAGTAATTACTGTTCAGTGTGAAATCCGAAGGGAATCTGATGGAGTTCAGAGGGAGAGGAAAATAAAAATCTTTGTAAAGTCATTTGTCTATTTTTATGATATATTAACTCTTGTATTGGAAAGTAGTTACAGACTGATTTAAACTGTAGTTAGTTCTGTCAAAAAGCAAGCCGGAGCAAAATTCATCACATTTACACCTAAATTATTACTTTAAATATGAAAACATGTACATTTCATTCCTGACATTCATGAGCATCTACAGTTCTTTTTGAATAAAAGCGGTTCTTTTACTCCAAAAGGAGAAACAGTGTCAAGTTTGTCAAGAGAAATCAGATTCACATGAAGAACAGAGGTGTTTCTTCAAAATAAAAGCAGTGCAACAGGACATGAGAGGCAGCAAATAATTATTTATGTTGAATCATATTTTAGATATTATAATGAAGTGGCTATGGGAGAAAGTTATAATACTTTAATTTTATTTATATAGTGTCAAATAAAAGTTATTTAAGGGCACTTTTCAGTTCATAAATAGGCCTATTCTCTGTGTTGATGAATTTCAGTCTGAGCCCAAATTCATAAACACAGATTGTTGTAGAATAACAAATGAAAAGCAACTGAAAATCACTACTCATTCATAAACGCAGTATCTTTTATATCTAACCTGCTTTTGTGTCCATAAACGCCCAGAATTCTTCGCCTCTAGTGCTTTTAGTTTGAAATCATGACCGGAAGTCTCGCTCTTCCTCTCTCTAACTGGACGTTGTTTCCTACCTGAAGCTCTTTTTCTGCCGTATTTTCTCCTCGTAGCCGCACAAATCTGTTCCTCAGCTCTGAGCTGCATTTCTCGGTGGAGTCATTCTGAAGTTATTGATCCAGTACAGGAAGAAATAAAAGGCTTCGGTCCTGCTCAGGTGGCTGAAGTTGGAGCAGAGATGAGGCGGAGCTGCGACCTGCTCAGACTCACACAGGCAGTCTTTGTGTGTGTGTGTGTGTGTGTGTGTGTGTGTGTGTGTGTGTGTGTGTGTGTGTGTGTGGAGGGCTGAGCTTCCACCTGCAGCCTCTGAACTCAGAGGATTAAACACAGGCTGCTTCTGCCAACAGGACACACACACAGAAGTGCTGCTTATGTGTCTGCAAGGAAAACTGAAAAATCAATCCTGGAGGTTTGAAAGTGAAATCAGGAGTGAACTCACTTTGTTTCACTGTGTTGTGAATCCATATTTTTATGTTTAATATTTATCAGTTAGTGAATAAAAATGATCTTATTGTTACTTATTATGACTAAAATTATCCAACAAAGTCTATATTTGTTATGATGTACGTTTTGACGGTAGTGGAATGTAACTAGGCACATTTACTTAAGTACAATTTTGAGGTACTTGTACTTGAGGATTTCCATTTTATGCTACTTACAATTCTGCATTACTGTATTTTATTACACTACAACTTTTACTCCACATGATTTACCTGACAGCTATTGTTACTTTTCTAATTAGGATTTTAAAATACTTTTCTTGAGTATTTTCTCATGATGACTTTATGCTTCTTCTGAGCTACATTTTTGAAGGTGATATTGTACTTTTTACTAGGTACTGTATGAAAATTGTTGACAGACAAAAGGTAATAACACCTATAAATAGTATTGACAGGATTAAACTAATAATCAATATATAGACAGAACATTTTTCCATTATTATCCAAGTAAAAACACAACACCAGCTTTTCCCTTTGAGGTTTTCTGGGGTAATCCTGAGAAGTACTGACTTATTCCACACTATGAAAATACTCTATTGCAAGTAAAAGTCCTGCATTTAAAAGCTTTCACAAGTAAGAATGAATCACATTGAACTAGTCATATGTTCTACATGTGAAATCCATAATATTTCCCTTTAGACCATAGTGAAGTAGAAGCATAAAGCAGCAGAAAATGGAAATACTCAAGTTAAGTACAAGTACCTCACTATTGTACTACTAGTCCCTCCTTTCTGAGTCCTCTCAGATTCAGTTATCAGCTGCCTCCCATGTTAAAGAGAGTTCAGGCTCTCAGGTGTACTGACCGGAGGCTGTTATACTCCGTATGTACACAATACTGGAAAAATACTGTAAAATGAATAAAAATCTTTAGTGAAAAAATCACAGTCCAAATGCTGCTACAAAGATGGATTACAGGTCACAATTATAATTAGCAGCATTTGAATCACGCTGTGGTTTTAAAACAAAGTTCCAATCACGGCTGAATCACGTGCGTCCAAACTGCAGGTGGAACAAAGTGCGAAAATATTCAACATGTAAAAGAGAAGAAGTCTCTCCTGGGAAATCATGATAAAATATTGCAAACAGATGCCAAACGCTGCAGTGAGCAATTTAATCACTTTGCTGTTCATTTTTCAAACTTTTAATTTTGTCTCCTTCCTGTGCATTTAGAAAATTAAATCAAAGCTTAAATTGGAAACTTCAACTGAACATCCTAAAAAAAAAATAAATAAAACAAATGAATCAAAATGAAAAAGTCTCTTGTACATTTCTGAGTTTTTAAATGTATGTTTTGTCATATTTCAATGTTTACACCGAATGTAAAAACACAAGTGACGTCTTCCTGATGTTAAATTCCATCCTCGTCCCATTTGTCCCAGTTTAAACATCCCTCTCTGACACATCTAACATCTCCTGCGCTGTGATTGGCTGACATGCAATAAGGACTCAGCATCAACTACTTTCACCTGGATTCACCTGGTCAGTGTAACTCATGACCAGCCTCAGTACCTTCACTGAACTTCCTGTGTGCTGCTCACTGACCTGGCTCTGCTGGCTGCTATCCTCTGACTGCAGTTACCATGAGGGTGGCGGTAGTGGGGGAGCTGGTAGTATCTGTCCTGGCCTGGGGCCTCGTCGGCAGGCAGGGCCTTAGGGCTGGCTGCGTAGATAGTGCATCCCATGAACACCTCCTGGAAGTCACCCTCAGCGTCCTACAGCGAGCGGAGAGAAGAGTCGTCCTCGAGGTATCCTTCCTGTGAGCGGCCTGTCCTGATGCCAGCCAGCTGCTCTGTGGAAAAGCCATTGGCTCAGCACATTGCTATCTTAACCCCTCCTTCCCATCTGAATCTCTCCTCCAGCCAGCCTCTCTCTCTCCCTCCCTCTCTCTCTCTCTCTCTGGCCCTCCTCCCTCTGCAGAGCTGAGAGCACAGAGGATAATCAGATTTCACATTTACACTCAACAAAATCATCCCCGGCGTAATCGCTCGCTGTCACTGATGTTGCATTATGCTAATGCACAGAGCGAACTCTCGGTTCAGGAGCATTAGGGGCAGTTAAAAATATCCTAACTGACTGATAGGAGTGAACGCCGGAGCAGACGCAGAGAAAGTTTGAACACTGTGAACATTGGCTGAGTGAACTGTGGACGTGCTGCAGGGGCCGAACTAATCATCCTTTTTCTTTTCAATCCATTATGATAAAATTAGTGAAGAGGTCAACACAAGTTTCAACAGTGATCTTGATGGATGCTTTGTCCGATCAACAGTCCAAAACTTAAGTGTTAAAATTACATCTAACTCCTCTCCCTGATGTAAAAATCCTGACTCTATCAGCGCCACAAAATCCTACTGGTACAAGTCAGATTTAAAGAAGCTGGAGTTTTTTGACCTCTATAGAACGGTTTGTCTGTGATAAAGGTGTCACTCTACTCCACTGATCAACAGGCAGCGCTAATACACCAAGATATACTGCAATGCACCAGGAAAGTGAGGGAAGAAGAGGAAGACTGCAGGCAGGTGAACATGGACGGAAACAATGCTGGATTTAAAAACCTTCAGAAGAAAATGCACTCAGCACATTTCTTACAGCTCGAAGATGCATTGAATGTAAATATAACCTTTGTCTGGAAAAGCAGAGGAGTCCACAGGGACCTTTTCAGGTGAGCGCAGAGAAACTTTCCTCTTCAGCAGATGAATGTGAAAACAGACTCTGCACAGAGAAGCAACAATAAGCAAGACACATTTTTGTGAAAACGGAGATTATCAAACCTGATTATTAAAATTATTCTGCTTTCTTCCAATCGACTTATTTCAGGACTGAAAGTGTTTCAGCAGCAACAGCCCATATATTGTATTCAATGGTGGGAATGTTGTGATAAATCAAACCTCCTCAGGTGCAGTGAGTCAACAGTAAAACTCCCTAAAACAGACAAAAATCTGACAGAGACTGACCGTGGCCTCATCAGGGACACTGCTCTCCTGTGGCCAAATGCCTCAATGCAGCTTCTATATTCTTCAACCCTGATTCCAAAAACACTGAGATGCTGTGTAAAAAGAAAACAGAGCCATTTATGTGTTTGCCACAAAGTGTTCCTGAGCTCATGTATTAATCTCCTTTATACAATCATGTGTTCACAAAGTGTTGAACCTCTCTCCATCCTCGCTTGTGAACGACTGAGTCTTTCCAGGATGAACCTTTCATACCCAATCATGATACTATCACCTGTTACCAATGAACCTGTTTACCTGTGGAATGATCCAAACAGGTGTTTTTGGATCAGTCCACAACTTTCACAGTCTTTTGTTGCTCCTGTTCCAACTTGTTTGAAACATGTCGCTGCCATCAAATTCAGAACAAGCAGATATTTACAATAATCAATGAAGGTGATGGAATCAAACATTAAATGTATTGTCTCAATTGAGTGTGTGTCCAAAAGGATCAGATCACGTTCTGTTTTATGTTTTTCACAGCATCCCATCGTTTTTTAAATCAAGGTTGTATTAATCATTTTTAGCATCAACCAATCAACTTCTACAGGACAAGAATATTAATTAAAACCAATGTCGGACACTTCCTGCATTCTGGTGACTTAAGACTAAAAACTATAAATCAGTTTATTGTCCATGACTCAAACTTAGAAATGAGTTTGCCTTTTGCAATTCAAAATGAAAAACAATTGTACTTCAGAGAAAACACCATCACAAACATTCTGGAACACTTAACAGCTGAAATGAGCAGCAGAATCATCTTAACTCCACAGTGTCGACAGAGCAGAAGCCATTGAGCAGTTCCCAGGACAGATTGTCTCATAAAAAGATTTATTTTTTTCCAGCCCAAATTTACAAAGGCAAGTTACAGAGTATTGTATAAAAAAGAACCATGGTAATGTACACTTTACACAAACTCCTGAAGGGTGGGAGAGAGGAGAGGGTGAAGAGTTCTGAATCTTCTCACACAGAAAGAAAATGAAGACATTGTAAACATCCTTGCAAGCACCAGAACTGGTACTTTTTTTTGGGAGGGGGAGGGGAGGGTTTTTTTGTGACAGTAGGTGGGTCAGGAAAAGACAAACAAGCAAGTGTCTCTGCGTTTTCACAGAAGAATGTTCAACTAGGCACCAATTGAGACAACTGCTGGCCAATAAATATACTCTTCACCATGAAACAAATACAGTCCTGCAAAATACAAGAGCCAAGCACTTTCCAATATGTTGATAGCAAACATTACTTTTCTGGCTTTTCATACACTTTAGTATATAGGATTTTCACTGGGCTTTGCTTACTACTGAGATAACATTACTACTCTCAGAGAGAGAACAAATGCACTTGTCACAACCATTGTCTGATAAAACTATATGTACTGTATGCAGTCTGCTGGTACTAAAACCCACTGACTTTAATGACAACATCACAGCTGCCTAGATTACCCTTACAGATTAAGTACAAGTCAAACACCACCACATTCAGCTTATTCATGTCAGCCATTCTTCTTTAAAATGCGCAAAAAAGTCAAAAGAGATAACCATCTTGCAAACTTTCGTGGGACGAGAAACTGGCAACTTATTTACTGGGAATGTCCGAGAACCTCAAAATGAAGAGCTGCAGTTTCATAATCTCAACAAACGTCCGACTCGAGAGTGTGTTAGACGTGAGATTAACTTGTGGCTTATGGACGTGAACACATACAGTATTAGATGAGAAAAGAAAACCACGACAATGGGAACATTAAAAGTGACCGTAAAAAACCCCAAAATGAATAAAATTAAATTTAATGACAACAAAGTCAATATTCGACTCATAATGCTTCAGAGGAAGGTGAAGACTGCACACTATGGCATAAAACCTTTAATAACTCCCCATCCTGAGCCAATTTGTCATTTCTGAATGAACCACTACAGCACCTTCAGCTCAGAGCAGAAAATGTGCTTTTTCCATAACAGAAGTCCTCTCAAATCAATGCAAACAGCATATGGATAGAATTTCACTTACAAGCCCTGAGGTATGAGAGAACTGTAATTTAAAGCCACGAGGGTCCCTCTGGTAGAACCGGCCATGTTGACAGTCGCTTTTTGTGTAGATTTACAGTTAACCAGACTTGAATTGACAGAGTGGCACCACCAGTTCGAGTTCTGAAGACAAGCCTCGAGCGACGAGCTTCTTTTCAGCTGATTGGCCGACTTCTGCACTTCAGTCACGTGCGTGCGATCGAGGTCCCGTTTCACTCGTTTTTACCGTGTTAGCTTTTGCCCCGAGCGTTTCCAAGCTTCCTTTTTACATAAGCTCAATGTCTGCATCCGATTGGTTCGTGTTTGTTCTGTAATAGTGACAGCTGAAAGATGTTCTAGGGTCATTTCATGCACTCATGTTTAATGTGCCAGTAGTTGAGCTTACAGCACAGGCAGCGACTGAACAAAGCAAACTAGTGTCAGACTCACTGGCCCAGTTTGGGACAGATCCAAAGCTTGCAGCTGGTAAGAAAACCATGCTTACAACTGTGCGAGGTGAATGTGCGTGATGGTGAAGCCACACGAGCAAGCAGAGCACCGAGAGATAGTTTCACCTTTTGATGTGCACAAAAGCCTAAAAATCAGACTGAACCACCTTTTATTTTTATTTAATCTGCCTGAAATTTCCGTTTGAGTTGTCATTGGATGACTGAAAAAGATCTGACATGTGAACAGTGATACAGTGGTCTGCAACCAGCCTGGATTGCACACTGCATGTTGGGATGGATGAAGATGGGAACCAAGCTTGTGAAGTGTTAACAAAGTAGAGGTCAAGTGGATAAAACTTAAAAAGTGTGCAGCGAGAAAACCAAAGCTGGGGCGAAGAACAAACAGTGGGATGTTCAGGGACTGAGCAGCGTTAATGATCTGAGGCTGAAAGCTATTTAACAGTGACAGATTTCAAACAGTTGCGTGCTGGGATAAATATAAACATTTATGCACATAAACGTAGGCTAAAAGTCTATATTACAGCAGAAAAATACGAGTTGAGTGAAATTTCACATTGTTTACAGAAAACCATCAAACTCGACGAGCTGAACGAAGCACAATCTTACAGTAAAACACCAATTTCCCCCACAAGTGGCCTCATGCAGTGATGACGATGCCCCGTGAATTCATCGCTTGCTAATGTGGCTTCACCAACTGAGCGAGTGTAAAGACAAGACAAGACCCCTTTCACTGTGAGGAAAAACAGGACTAATACCAGCGTCAGACACATTCAAGGATGAACACAATGATATGGGGTTAAGTATTACTGAGAAAAGAAAACATGAATAGTGTTTATTCTCCGTTGAGGTGTGTGCGGTCCCTTCGCAAAAAAACGTGACGACATCATCCCTGAAACAAGAACTGAGGGTTCGAAGAGGATGGGAATCAACAATGACGATGGAAAATGACAAAAAAAAAAAACTTCAGTCTCAGGCTCTTAAGTCTCTGAAGAAAGCAGCTGTTGCCATATTCCCTCTCCCCACGAAATATAGCCAAAGATTTGTCAAGTTAAGGATATACTGTTGTTTCACGGCATACAATAAGCCAAAGATATAGAGCTGAAATCATTTCAAGATGATTCACTTTTTTTTTTCTTTCAGTCTTTAATTTAGTTTGACTCCCCTTTCCCATCAGCCACCCAACATCCTCTGCCAATTTCTTTCTGCGTGTGACAAAAAAAAACAATGCAGTCAAAAGAAAAAAAACAACAAGAAAAAAAGCTGTTCTGGCAGTCCAATAGTCTCTTTTTGCATTGTATTTGTTGACAGTGCAAAGACTAGATAATCAGCGGGTTGGTGTTTCCTCTGCGTGATGAGGCAGAGAGATGGCTTTAAACCTGGGTTATTATCAGTCCTGTTACAGTCCAAGGTCTGGAAAATTTGGGGTCATTTTACGAGGGGAGGGGAAAAAAAAAAAAGACAATCTGCCAAGCCTCGGGGCAGAAGAACTAAAAATATAGATAGAAACACCATTCAACTGATGTCTAAAAGGTAACACCCGGGAGATTTTCTTCTCATGTGAGCCAGTCACATGAATCTTTGCAGGGTTGAGGTGTGACGGTCAGGTTTCCCTGTGGGAGATACAAAGGAGATTCGTTTATCATCAGATCATGCAACAAATGCTTTACAAACTACTGTGACTCTTCTCTGTGTGAGGGAGGTAGTAAGAGCATTTACTCAAGTGCTGTACCAAGTATTATGTTTTATAAGTATCACGAGGACCAAATTTGCGAATTACTTTGTAGATTAAATTTTTACATTCAAAATGTGTGATTAGCTTAAAAATATGATTTTTTAATACACACAATTTTATGTAAAATAAGTTTCTCCACTCTACCAACTACAACATTTAAATGCTGTTTAATCATTAATTAACACGTAACAGTAATGCAATAATATAATATACTGTATATAATATGTTGTGAATTTTCCCACTGTGGGACGAATAAATGTTTATCTTATCTTATCTTATCCACAACAATGTAGCAGTCTGAAAAGTGCTGTCCAGCATAATGTGTTCTTTTATTGTTCATGCTTTCAGTTGATAGTACTTTTACTCACATTACCATTTCAGTTGAGGACTTTCACTTAAACTGCAGTATAATTTTTGTGGTATTTCTAAGTAACAGATTTAAATACTCCCACTGGAGGTATGTTTTCAATTGTAGGCTGTTGGACCTGCACTTGCCACTATGTTGAGCTGTTGTCTCAGTCAGGTGAACATAATAAAGAGGCAACTGAGAGGACACTTATCTATCGAGTTAGTAAATTGTAATTTGAAAGAGTGTCCACTAGATGTCAGTGCAGGCTGCTCTGGCTTGATGTCTCGGCGGGCTCACTCCATGTCTCTATTATCAACCCTGTGATCCACTTGTCCTCAGAAGACCTACTTAGGATGGATGAGCTGAGGGGCTAAATGCTGCACTGCATATTGTACTCGATTGCAGCAGAGTAGTCAAGGCTTTGTTTGGCCAGGATTTTTCTTTACAGGTTGCTGCCACCGAGTCTGAAGGATACGTTAATGTTGTACGGCAAGAGTAGAGCAAGATGTTCTTTTCACTTCAAATCAAATAAACCAGGGACACAGAAATACTCGGTCTAATCTTTACAGGGCAATCCACATCTGTGCCAGTACTCATAACTCATCGCCTGAATATTTTTAACTGGAGCGATGTGCACTGTTTGTCTGCCACCTGCATTTGTCAGGTTTGCAAACACTGCTCTCTGGTTATTTATGTGTCTCATTAGGCTCATGTTTTGTTTCACTGTCAGTCTTTTGCATGTCTCTCCAGCTAAGGGGGTCTTACCGTTCTCACCTCCGTGGTGGTGGGTAGAGGGAGGGGGTTGCTGCTTGTTGGCTGGCAACAATAGCTGATGAGGAGAGACCTATGGCGAGTTGGAAAATGTACGGCTATCAGTGATACTTCCTATTTAGGTTCTGAACTTAGATCGCTGATCTGCCATAATTTAACATCTGCTTACAGCAAATATTCTGGGCTGTGGCCTTTTTTAATTTAAGTAACTGCTTTTAATCTTCTTTGCATGATTAGTACCTGATTAAGTATGTAAGAACAGTACAGTATTTAGTGTTGTGACAGCAGAGATGGGACGATGGAGGACTGACTGACCTGTGGCGTAGGACAAGTCGTATTGCCCTGAGAGCAGAGAGTATCCCAGGTGGTGGTGAGAGGGCATGATGCGCTGGGAGGGGGAGGATCGTGGTCGGTCCACATCTCTTTCTCTTTCCCTCTCACGCTCCCTTTCTCGATCTCTGTCTCCAGCAGCTCCTCTGTCCTGCTCCCTCTCCCTCTCGTGGGGGGGCTTGTCACCTACTGTGGGGGATTTGCTCTTGTATTGGCTGGCGTGCTGATGCAGGATATCCAGAGCTTTGGAGTCCGTTGCTGTTTTGGTGACAGTGGGGCTAGCGCGAGATTTGTCGCTGACTTCCTCACCTCCGGCTATTTTACCGCCATATGGAGAAAACGGATAGCCTCCAGGTAGATATGAACCTAAGAGTGATGAGGAGAATTGATGGTTCAGATTCAGGTTTGCATAGAATACAAATGTGACAACTGACGATTGATTATTCTCATTAATGCTGTCATCAATCAAGCTTAATAGTCAACACAATTGATTTCAGGTCACCAACCAGTCAATTTTGACTTCTGGAAAAATGTCACGTCGTCTCCTTAACAGGGCTTTATCCAGGTACTGGATAACAGTTTAACAGTATAGTAGCAAAAAACTTCTCTACACGGGATCACTTTGAAATAAAAATGCATTCTGTAAATGTTGCAAAGCAGTTGACCACATTGAGAGCAACAGCAAACTGTGGCGTTTTCATTTCATTTACAAAAGGAAAGTGGATTAAGACCAGGATTTCTCTTTCCTGTGGCCAACATCATGTGAGCTATCAATAGTATGTTTGTCATACCTGCTGGTGAATCATCAGCCATGTTCTTCAGCAATTATTAATTACACATTTACTACACATGTATTCTGTACTTGCTTCAGGAATTTCTGGATTAATACAATTTCAATCACCCCCAGTAGTATTAATGAGAGCTTGCTATTTTGCCAATAAGAGGATGCCTGCAATTTTTTTTCAAGTTTGTGCCTTTTGCAACATATAATAATCCTTTTCAGAAGCACTGTTAGAACATAGGCCAAAGAAAATTAATCCTTGACTGACTTGACCTATCTAACTTGAAGACCACTCTCATGCTGCTTTACAATTTTTAAGTATTTCTGCAATTTCTAGTGAAACAACACACAAGATTTTTGACAGACATCTAAACTGGCACCACAAATCCTTAGAGCCACTCTGTTTTCAAAAAGCAATGCATGCATACCTGGGTAGTTCTGCATCATTACTGAGGGCATGCCCCTGTATCCAGGGTGGTTGGGGTCATAGCCTTGTCCATAGGGGTAACCATGCATGTAGGGCATGTAGCCTTGGTGCTGTGCTAGTGGTGATGAGAACTGCATGTGAGGATTAGTACGAGAGTCTTTGCTCATGGCCCGGTGGTCCTCAGAAGTGATTCTGGGATCACTACCATCTTTGCCGTCCTCCTTGGGCCCACTTTGAGTGTCCTTGGGCCTGGGCCTGTCTTCCTTTAATTTACGATCGCGTTCCCGTTCTCTGTCCCTTTCATCTTTCCATCGAGGTTGTTGTTGCTGGTGTTCATCTTCTGCTTGGGGCTTCTGGCTCTCTGGGTACTGCTGAAGGTGAAAAAGAAAGTCCAAGTCAACACAAACAAGCTCCTACATATTTAAAAAAATATTTTTAAACATTCTCAAAGAAGATTCACAAGCATATATTCTAAACCTGTCATACTAGATTTGGTATTTACCTGTCTGTACCACATGGCCTGCTCCATCCCTGCCTGACCTCTGGATTCCATTGTTTGCTTGGAGTCTTCCTTTCCATGGTGCCCCCCTTCAGTCAGCTTCATCTTCAGCCCCTCAGCTTGCTGGGACTTTGGGTCCTCCCCCTTTATGCTTCCCAGGGATTTAGAGGAGGGCTCAGAGGGCGAGTCCCTGGATTTGCTTGGGGGCTGCGGCGTCTTCCCAAGGTCTGACTGACTTGGGGCTTTGGAGAGGCTCGGTGGCATTGGGCTCTTTTGTTTCCACTCCTCCTTCATGGAGGCCTCTCGTTCTTTTATGGCTACATCTGACTTCTTCTCAGCAGCACGATGCTGTTCAGCCATCTGTCGCTGCCGTTCCTCGTACTGTTGCCGGTAGGCTGGGTTGGTGTTCATCAAGTGGTTATGGTAGGCTTGATCAGGATGGTATGCATATGGTGGGACATAAGCATACTGGTTGTAGTAAAGAGGTTGCATGTACATGTTGGATCGTTGCTGGATAACTGAGGGCTGCTGTTGCTGCTGCTGTGGCTGGCCAGGAGCACTGCTGTCAGGTTTGCGGTCTTCATGAAGCTCAACCTTGACTTTTTCCTCACCTTGGTCCTGGTCTTCATCCTTTTTGATCTTAACCTGACCTTCAGTCACTGGCGTTCCTGGATTGGGCCCGCCAGGACTGGGGTTCACGTAGTTGGGTGAGTAATAAGTCTCATACCCGTGATAGTACGGGGAATCTTTGCTGGGTGTCTGGTTTGGAAAAAGCGCTTTTTTGACACTTTCCCTGATGGCTTGGTCCTCTGTCCTGACTTTGACGCCTTCTAGTTTCCCTTCACCATCCTCACCAGCATCTGAAATGTCTGAATATGCTGGACTATTGGTTTTGACTGAAGAGTTGTCAGCACCATTCTGGTTCACCACATGAAGTGGCGTGAGAGGCTGTGGCATTCCAGTGCCATCTATCCGACTGGCTACACCGATGGATGGACTAGGGGCATTGTCAGAAAAGCTGTAAATCTTGTCAGCCTCAGCCTTGATACTGGCCAAACGACTCTGATGTGGATCTGAGGAACCATTGAGGAGTCCTTCCCCCTTATTTCCTTGATCAGAAGGTTCAGAGTATGGAAGCTTTCCTTCCTCCAGTTTTCCTCCCTTACCCGGAGGCTTGGGACTGTCAGCCTCCTTCCCGCCATCTTTTTTCTTCTTGTCTTTCTTCTTCTTGTCTTTGGAGCCACCTGAGGCAGGATCTCCAATGGCAGGGGGTTTAGGCTGTGTGCCTTTCATCTGGGGACTCTTAGGGATTCCTTGTATCATTGGGGTAAGCCCCGGGGAAGAATTTGGGTTACCAGGAGGAAAAGAATACATCTGCTGGGTTGCTGTAGAGCCAGGGCCAATGGGTCGTGGGGACTTCATGTTTTTCTGGGACATTTTATCAGCTTTTGTTCCCGTGCTACCCTTTTTGGACTTGTCCGATCCCCTCTTATCATCTATGCCATCATTACTGGCCTCATCAGTGAGGCATAGCCCATCTTCACACCCGTCTGTTGGTGTGCCTCCCGTTTCTGGATCAGTCTCTGCCATTTTCTTTTTACTCTGCTTTGACACAAACTTGCCAGGAGATGGGGAAGGACTTTGAGCATCAAAGTTTCTGCCTTTTGGAGTAACTGAACGTGCTGGAGACAAGCATCCTTTCTGAGAGATAGAGGCTCCATTACAGTTCCCTGGTTCAGGGTGGAGAGTCGAGTCCTCTCCATATTCACTGTCTGCATCTAAGTCCAACTTTATGTCATCATCATTGTGGGCACGGGCTTGGTGGTATTTGAGACCATTGATGTGCTTATACTTCTTGTTGCAGTTGGGGTGTGGGCAGTCAATAAGAACTGGAGAGGGGCAGGTGCGATCGAGGGGAGGTGGAAGTGGCTCAGTCTTAATAGAAGGGATGGGGAGACCTGTTGGTCCCGCCCCTCCACTGTTGGAGTTTGTCCGCATACGTTTGTTGCCTTTGGTGTCCTCCGAGCTGGAATTGGGTTCCATGTCTGAGGCTGGTTTGGTCTTGCGTTTTCCAGTTGAGGATGGACTGGCCTTAATGTCCTCTGTGTTGCTGTTAGGTGGGGTGCGGCGCTCTGATGGTGTCTGGCTGCCCCTCCGGCCTTTGCTGTTGGAGGCAGCACGTGTCTTGTTGTTGGTGGTGCCCTTGTTGTCTGATGAGTTGCTGTTCTCGTTGATAGGGGTGTTGCTATTCGGCCTCATTCTCTTACCTCGACCACGGCCATTCCTCATCTCCAGATCACTTGTAGGGGATTCACAGAACCTGCAGTAGTGGCAAAAATCATGTGGAAAAATTAGTGACTTTCAATACAACTCAGTATTCTACTCAGTATAGATTAAATTCTGAGATGATACAACAGAAATTAAACTGCTTCCAATTCTGTAAATTGACGTAGCTGTAGAGACTGAATAATACATAATATCAGTTTCCCCTGGGTTGACTCGACAGTGAAATACAGAGAGAGAATCAACTTATTGTGCTACATGGACCTTATTACAGAAATATTAGAATTTACATCGTCAATGATTTCTGCACTGGGAATGGCAGCATAAACACAGCAAAGAGGAAGCGGAGACAGACTCGTCATTTCAAAATAAATGTCTCAATCAACATAAATGTGGCTTTTTGACAAAGAACAATAGTCTTTAATGAAAATGAGAACATCTCTCTACTATTTGATCTTAATAAGATAAGAAATAAGATATTCCAAAGATGAAACAAGTAATTGGCCTTTACTATGACACACCTACAAGAAATCTACCTTAACACACAACTGTGTTCAGTGTAATGGAGATCATCTGTGTGTAATAAAGATGTGACAAGTGATCTTGATGTTGAATACACTTGCATCTGGAAGGTTTCACAGCCACTCCCACTGCAAACCCCAGTTACCCTTATTATCTGGTAACCACACAGAGCAAAACATTTTCATTGTCAAGGTAAACAGAAATCATGTCAGTTTTGGCAACTGTAAAGCTCTCTAAAGGCCTTTATACCTTTTGAAGACATTATTGTTTACGTCTATTCAAGACACATGTACAAGATCTTAGGCTACTTCAGTACTCTGCCATTCGCTTCCCAAAGAATGTTTATATTCTCACTGGGAATCTCACATACATGGTTATTTAATGTATTGGTAAACCAGATAACAAGCCACAATTACGAAGTGTCTCAAAGGAAACTCAGACAACAGAGTAAGGCATAACAGTAATAGTCATGATGCGAATACGACAGGGTTTAAGTCCTTTTGAGTCCCGAACCCATAATAAACAATGGTAATGATATCAAAATATGTCGACCATTGTTCTGTCCCTGTCCTCTCATAACATACCAATCTGATATTGTGTAAGTGAATAAGTGCTCCCAACAAAGCCACATGACTTTCCAAATGAAGGACATGTAAACATCATTTAAAAAGACAGCAGTGAACATTCAGGCTGCTTTGTAATCAAAACATACAGTCATTCAAATACTTAAAATAGCAGTTCGGCCTTATCTCTCCATAGCAGTAATGTAATTATCTTTCTGCACAGCAGTGAAGGTTAGCAATCTGTGACAAAGAAAGACACCGGGCTCGTATGACTCACAACTTCCTCTACGAGTCTCTCCAAACAATTTCAGCCCCAGCAGGGGATGTGAATACATCCGTAGTCTGACAGTGGTGGAGGAATTTAGACTCATTACAAGCCCAAGTTTATATTCAGTCCGTTGAAAGCTTTCTGAATTATTCATTGTGTGTCCCTAATGTAGTCGTGCTGCAAACTGTAAGACTATCTTGGTGCAAGTACAGCCCAGCAAAGCTCACTTACTGTGCAAACCTCACTTACTGAGCATTATTGTGATATACTGTGATACATTAGTGTGATACAGCCTCTCCTTGTTTTCCATTAGCACTGCTTTAATCTGGATCTTTTTTTTTCTATTGCACTTAACCATGCATTTCAAATATAGATTTATATTTACATTTAGATACACTGCAGGTGTCCTAAATCAAAGCGAGTGCTTGTAGATGTATTTTACACAACCTTTCTATTTTGCATAACAAAGGCAAATATCCAGAAATTACAAACACCTTAAGCTACTGCCCACATAACACTGATCTAAGAAGTTGCAGCCTTTGTGATAGAGAATGTTATACAGTGTTGAGGAAAAGCTATTAGTCCAATAATTGGATTCTGCAATCTGGCTTGTTAGAGTAGCTTTCTATTTCCACAACTACCTCCTGGGACATCAGCTATTCTGCCAATGAATCCTGTTTCCCCAGACTAGAGATAAAGACTAACATGGACTTGGAAGGTCCAGCCGCACACAAGCAGGTTGGTGCATGGGCCATATATCCTTGAGCTGATGCTACGACAGCAGATTCATATCACACAGAATAGAAAAAGGTTAACAGACCAAGTGCAGCTTGGATAGAGAGAATGCATCAATGATTCATGGCAATCATGAATTATTTTCCATCATGACAATATACAAGTATGTGTGACTGTACATTCTTTGTAAAGTACAGACAAGATGCAAAATCAGTACATGTAGCCTTAATTCTAACAACACCAAACAAGTTATGCACCACTAACAGAACAAGTTCAGATCAGATGCATATTTAAATATCATTATCCCCCGATGTTTATTGCAGGTGAAATAAAAACAATGCTTCTTACCTGGGGGGAGCCCAGTCGTGCCGAGTACAGTCCAACAGAGTGCCCACGTATGTCTTGTTTCTCCAAGTAACATTGACCACCAGCATGCCTGGGAGACAAGGAAACAAAAAGGTTTATTATATTCATTTTGTGTAAAGTATCACAAAATTCAAATTACACTGTCAAACCCCCCCCCCCCCAAACAACAAAGAATGTTTTACAGTGAGATTCATATATAACTGCCTGTACTATATGAGCAAATCATACATCATGGCTGCTGCATCAATGTGTTGGTCTTTGCTCAAGGCTGCCACATACAAGACAATTATATGAGTCAAAGATCCTTTTCTAATCTTCACATAGTAAAGCCGTAGGGCCAAGACTGACTGATATCTTCTAAATGACTTGAAACAGACTCAACTACTGTCAGCGTAGTAGAGCCTGTAAAAGATACTGGCAGAAGGCCTCACTAAGAATGATCACAGCGGGGTTACCAGGGAATACTCATTGAACACCCTTTCCATTTAAATAAACCTTCTCACAGTACAGGCCATTTCCCTGAAGGAGAATTATTTGGAGGCAAACATTTTTTTCCAGGCTTCTATCTCACTTTGCAGCCCAGAAATTTACTACCTCAGGGAGAAAATGGATCTACCACTACAGCTTCTTAAAAACAAGCAACATCTCCTGTATTAAACCAATTCCACGTGAACAGTTCAGTTTGACGGACTGTAACTGAGTGTGCAAGAGAAGCTCCAAGACTTCACTGGTATTGCTGCAATCTGTCACACTTAGAAGCTCCTGTGTTGCCATTTGGCTAGTGTGAAGTTGGTAGCACTCGGTGTGAGCTACACAATCTGACCTGCGCCGAGTGCGATACCTGACCTCGCATTTAAAATCTAAAATTAGTTCCAGAAGATCACACGACTCTCGATGTATGTGTCCCCTTAAGAAACCGAATACTGTTCATCTGGCAACAGCTTGCACATCGTCAAAATGTCACAATCAAGGACGCAGATTTATACAAAACTACCGAATGAAATCTATGCACCATTTTGGCCATTTCACAGCAGTAAATACAATTAATGTTAATGCAAAAACAGCACAGAGTGGCTGCTGCTGAAAATCATTCTAAGTGACAGCATGGTGGAGGCAGATGAATGATAATTTGCAGCTTTTGCACGTCAATTCAAAAGTAAATCATCAAGCAAACAGCTTCAGAGGATTAGGAGCAACCACCGTGCACAAAAACATTCTGAATTTATTGCCCCCACCATCCCCCTCACTCCCCGGTGGTGACCTCAGCTTGCCACTTCAGCACTGCAGAGAAACTGGAGGCTGCAGTGAGCTAACTTATCTAATGGCACAGGAATG
Source organism: Centropyge bicolor (assembly GCA_037975185.1). NCBI lineage: Eukaryota > Metazoa > Chordata > Actinopteri > Pomacanthidae > Centropyge > Centropyge bicolor. The sequence goes on from JBBMOC010000001.1 coordinate 3,222,476, forward strand.
CTGGCTGGCAGCTTCCGTCCCTCCGAGCATTTTATTAGCTTAGGAAACCTCTCTTACTCACCCCATTTTCCCCTCTCTCCTTCACCCTCACCCTCATTTCCTCTTTTCAATAGTATAACCATCCTGGGCTTACAATCTTTTTCCCTCCCACACACAAGTCACAGTTCAGACCTCATTTTTCTCTGGCTGCCTCTGGCATAAAGCAGCGAGTGTATAAGGCATTTATATATGTTTACAGGAACCTGCTGACACTTGGCCACAAGTCTCTTCCTTCGCCCTGAAATGGCCTGAAAACACAAGTGCTTGGTCAAAGCTAGATCCGACTGCAAATGCCGTTTATGCGTGCGCGGGGTAGTGGAGAGGTTCTCGAGTTCAGATTTCTGTCACATTAAAAAGAACACAGACCTTTTCTAAAACGCCTTCAACAGCCCGCCCCCTAAGCTCTCCAAACACTCCAACACAAAATGGCTCTGGCAGCTGGTTGTGGCAGGATGTAAATCAAGGCAGGGCAAATGAATGAGTAGCCTTTCATGATGTGCAGGATATAGTCTTCCCTGCTTTCTCCAGTGAGGGCTTTAGAAATTATACCATGAGTTGTTACGAGTCTTTAATCATTTTAAATTAGCATTCGGCCTTTATGTTCGACTGTCTCTTCACTTCAGTAGCTGTGACAATGGATGGTTGGAATTTTAGTCTGTTGCCAGTAATCATCAGAATTTTCTTAAAGAAATTTGCATCTATGCCAAGAGTTAGATGAGAATCTTTATACCACTCACATATTTTTTTTAAAAACCTTTTTCGAACCCCTTGCCATTTAAGCTAAGCTACGATAGCCAGTTGCTGAAAGTAGCTTTGTATTTAACAGACAAGCATGAGACTAGTTTGGCTCTTTTCATGTAGCTCTTGGCAAGATGTGTCATCATTTCTTACTTTCTCTCATAAATACTAACTACTAGTAACTACTTGTAATGAATATTGAATTTTTTGTTTGAGTTTTCAGCAATATAGTAAGAAATCTAAGTTTGTATTTCAAGATGACACAGAATATATATAGCTGTTAACTTAGCACATCAAGATCTTTGGATTTCCTGTAATTCTTCCCACAGATTTACTCAAGCTCAGTCAAGATAAATGAGGACCTCACGTTCAAGCTCCTACAAAGGTTTTATTTAAATATGACTCAGGACTGACCCTTGGCTCAGTTATGAAGAGCTTTCACAATCTTGTTATGACAGGCTATATGCAAGAATCCTGAGGTTGAATTCAATACCCTTTAAGACCTTTTTAAAGATGCTTTCCATATTTTTTAAGACTTCATCCCCACTTCGAGTTCTAACTGGTTTCATCAGCGCCACACTTTAACTTACAATTGTTATACACTGGCTGTAAGATAGCACAATTAAACAGTCTTAGTGTGTGATAACTCCTTGGACCACTGTCAATGCAACATAATTCACATAGGCGGGGTGGGAACACCCATCATCATGATGAAACCCTTGGTACGTGTTTTCCCACACATAAACTGGTATTTAGTCAAGAAGAATGTAGGGTGAGAATGTGCCACCTCACACAGGCCTCAGACCAGCGTACTCACAGTTTTCAGTAGATAGCAGCTGGTGAAAAGACAAGGTGGACATGAAGGATAGTAAAACACAGTTTGTTTAGATTGTTTGCCATTTTCACTGATGGAGTAACCATTTACAGAGAGCTGTGTCGACTGCAAAATAATAACACTGAGGCTCATTTATAAACTTTATTTTAAATTAGTTATGATTGGAACCATTACTTCCCGGCTAATTATCTTTTCATTTGGTCCTGAATTGCAAAACACTTTGATGATGATGGTTCACAGGTATATGTGATGAATCAGTGGTACGGGCGCTATAAATAGCCACAGCTGTGTGTGTAATGGTTGCACATAATGACAGCTGTTCTGCTGGAGAACCTCGCTGATGCAACACATTCGGTTAAATTGCATTTTTTCTTCTTCGCCATTCTTCTCATTGTCGGTCTAATGACAAGCGGAGCACACACACACACACACACACACACAAGTATTGAGATGCAAACGGATGTTTCTACGTCCATTTATGGATAATTGCGGGAGTGGAAATGAAGCTTGTGCACGTGCATCCGTTCCCACAATGACTGAGATTTAGAAGACACAATCAGTCATACATACAGCTTTCTAAATCTGATGAGAATAATGCATTTTTTCTTCTTCCAGATTCGTGAAACCACATAATGATTACGTTCATACAAACTGAAGCATACAACCTCTTTGGACAAATATGCATACTGAAAACAACACCTTGGAAAAGGGAATTTTTTGAAATACTTTCTAAGCACCTTAAATGTCGCTACATGTATTCATCAACATGTAATACGTTTTAAGACCCAGCAGACACCCTGTTTGAAGAAATTCCTTCGTGTATTTAGCTGCGTGATATGGATCACTGCCCTGTTGGAACATAAATCTTGGCCACAATCTGAATTTCCCTCAACAACAACTCTCAGGTGTCTGCTAGTTAATAGCAGCCAACAGCGTAGGGTTGCAAACACTTTCCTTCATAAATGCAAAAGTGGATGACAGATGAAGAATCTATCTTTATTGAGCTTCTACACTCTAAATACAGTGTTGATTGGCTCGAAATATTTAATGTGTTCTTACAGATAAAATGTCAGTAAAAACCTAAATCAATAAGCACCAATAATACTAGAAATATACCAACACATGGATAGAGCAGCCATAGGAAATAACATACAGTTATAGGAAAAATAACTGCAACCGCAAATTGACAATCATCACAGGCAAATATGCTGCAGAACACCCATAACATGTAATGTAAAACATGTAAAACTTTATAGGCCAATATCTCAACTGTCACCACTACTTCTGAGTTCCTTTGCCACAAGCTCTCCTACATCCCTTTCTGTAACTCTGTCCTGGCTTTTCAAAATGTTTTTTTCCTGAACCGGCATCCTTCTGGCAACCCTCCCATGTTGGAGCCAAAGAACTCTAATCCTGTCATAGTGGTCTTTGGCTTCTGGGTCACCTCAGATCTCTCTGCCTCTGCAATACTGCTAATAAAGTAGTTCCCTGAACGTTATGTGGGACATTTCAAGGACATCCAAAGAAATCTGGATGCATCTGAACTCAAATGGGAATGGTGCTAAAATAACAAGACATGGATACTAACTCAAAATGTTGCAGCACTTCATGTTTAATTAATGTGTCTTAAAAAGGCAAGCAAAATGTACGCTGTTCAAGGTTTTCAGTGTGTATGTGCTGGACAGAAACTGAAAATGACAGACCAAGTTATCTTATCATATTCCTCATCTCAGGCATTAGTGAAAAGGATTTTCATCGCTGACACCTAAGAAGTTTCACCAGAGCTCTGAAAATTAATTTCCAAGCCACATGGTTTAACTCTGAAAAGTCGGAGGTAAACACAGCCTGGATTATTCATCATTCATCGTGAAATCGCACTGATTATTTCCTGGAGATAAGAATTCTTTCTGTGTGAAGTGTAACAATCAGATCTTCCTTACAGCATTCAAAAGCAGACTTATTTTCTTATCAAAAATGTACCTCGTTCTGATTACAGTTTTTCTTCACCGAGCAACTTATTAATCATTATTGTATTGATACTGATTTATTAAACAATGAATTGATATGCTGATTGCACATCCATTGAGCTGCTTGGGGAAAAATGCAGCAATAATGAGATACTTTCAGTTGAGGAACCAGGAATTATTAGTAACAGTTCAAGTTTCTGAAAACTTGCAGAATCTACTTTTGACATAATTTACAACACATTGTTTTCACTGGACCGCTAAAGCCTCTTGACAGCAGGGATATGAATTCATGGAATTGCTTGGCAATATCATCAAAATATGCTGAAGGGTATGCAAAAAGATTAAGTTTCAATGCTGAAAGCAGAGAGCCATTTGAATCTTTCTGTACACTTTCATCCTAGGAATAATTTTCAAGCTGTCGGGACAAAGATGGTCAACGCCAAGTCCGTCTAAACATGGAAAGCCCTCGACAAAACAACCCAAACAAATTCCTCTGCGGCAGAAAGCAAATCAGACAAGAAACTGAGATGACTTCCATACATAATGATTTGTTTACATATCAGTGTTTGTGTGAGCCATGATCTCTGTCGTTACTGACTAGATTTCTTTCTGGGGAAGAAACGCACTGATTTGAGTGATTTGGAGCAAACCCAGTTTCCACTCCCCCTTGTGTCAGCCTTATTAGGGTCACTCATGACAGCTGAGTGAAGCCCACATTACTGAGAGGAACTGGCCTGCAATTTTACCACTCATTTCCTTTCAATGCTGTCAAACAACAAATGGCAGCCCTCCTTATGCACCAAACTCCACTGCGCACTTGCATGGGATTACTTGGACAAGAGGGTGACACAAGGGGACAAATTAAGTCAGGAGTGGGTTGTCTGCTGCTGGGGTGACTGCCCCCTCCGGCCCCAAAACTCTCCTCCTCCCTCTTGAACACATTTCATTAGGATGCAGTGGGGCCAAAATATCAGGTCCTGTGCTGCTGGTGAGGGCCATGGGTTCACTGGCTGACCTCTGCTCTGCTTCAGCTCAACAGGAATTCAGTGGGGTTAATGGCATTTTCACTGACTGACCTTGTCAAAATGCCTTTGTTATCTTTGAAAATGGGAGCTCACTTCTGTGCAATGATTGGGTGTGACATTTAAAACAGTTCTCACAAATATCAAATTAAGGGCTTGTATTTGTCTTCAAATGTGTTTGAGAGCTTTGTGATTAAAAAGAAAAATTAAAAAACAATAATACTTTTGCAAACAATTACCAGCACTTGCAATTATCACCTTTTATACACAATCAAACACTAAAGTAATTATTGACAGATTTTACAGTCGTCTTTGTGTCCTGCTAGAAAACAGCTCTTCTCTCATCTCCACTTTCTCTGCACTAAAAGCTCCACTCATCAAGGTTGCATGTAGACAAGAAAGTGAGAACAATGAGAAAAATAGTGTCAGTATTCATTACGGAGAGAAGATAAAAGATAGCCGGGTGCTGCCATGAGCAATAACTGTAACATTGATAAATGAAGCGTTTGAGCATTCAAGTGTCTGAGCATGTTTCCAGCAGTCCATTTTAAGAGTGTTTCTGCACTCGTGGTGCATAAAATGAAGCCGAGCTTGTCCGGTTATGTCAGTGTCACAATGCAAAGTCCTAAGAGTGACCTTTTCTTAAATCCCAGGCAGACAGGAATTTAGCCTGAATTGGATGAGTCACCTACAACACTGGAGATGATGGTTAAGTAGTGGAATGTAGTATTTTAATTGACATGTTAATTTGGAAGTACAAGTGAAAGTAACATAGAGAGCTGAATGATTGGTCGATTAACTCCGTGACTGACATGAGATTTATCAGCAAATATTTGAGTCATTTTGAGTAAAAATGCCAAAAGAAAATCTTTTTTCTGGTGATCTTTAATAGTGATACTGTATTTCTTCTGGCAATTCTGCAAATTTAAAAGGAATATCTTATCTTATGAGGAATGACTTATATGACCGCTGATACCCTTGTGAATCTAGTTTCCTTGTTACTGTTCTAATTCATTATTATACTACGTTTGGTCTAACTCTGTATGGTATCTCATCTTTTTCTACTTTGTAATCCCAATCATGAATTTGTTTTTTTTTTTTTTTCAGTTTTACAACTGCTCCAGCAAAGATTTTAAAGGCCAACTCATTGTCTTCAACATTGAAAGTGTGATTAGTTTGCTGTATAACTGTGCACTTGCATGCATAGTGAAGCAGAAATGGGAACATGCACTTGCTGTTTTTCGCTATTTTATGACCAATGATTTATCAATTAATCAACAAGATAATTTCCAGATTCATGGTAATGAAAAATATTTAATTAGTTGCAGCCCTACTGTACTATATAGCTAAAAAAAAAGCAAAACTGTAAATTGTGTTACAAAGAAAAAGCCAAGAGATAAAATATATATATAACACAAACAAAGCGCGAAAAAATACCACGTCAAAGTAATAAAGCAGGTTTACCAATGACCAGCAAATGAGACAAGAGCACGGTTAATGGTTCTATTTTCGAATTTTAGAGCGTTCAAGTGAGCCATATTGGAAAAGTTCAGCCTGCATTCCAGTTCATAAGAGGTAAAAGTGCGAAGTCACTCTCGCTGACAAGAATAACAGCCTGTGAGAAGGTCAATTCTCTCATACCACTGAGAGGCAAAGGAAGGGAACATTACTATGCTTTCCACATGGTCGCAACATTATCAGCCGCATGCAGCACTTTCTTCCACCACAGAAAGAAAAAAAAAATCACTACATGTTTACTCTAACAGCGGGAGCAGATCGCAAAACATGCGGAACGAATGTAACAGCCAAAAAATAAATATCTGACATCTCTACCAACTTTACATGCATTTATTACTGTAAATAATTTGTAGTGGGGCGAGGAGCCGTTTCCTTAAATGTCATCTGGGTAAATCTACAATTGCTCTGTTAAAACAAACCCTCCGGTGTTTTTCCTTAAAGGAGATGGTGCTGAGATTAAGAGACAGGTCTGCCAAAGGCGCATTACTCAAGCTCTCGTTGACGTGTATATAGCAAACATGATATCTTATGACAACCACTGGCAAAGCCTACAATTCCTCCAGGCATATGACTTACGTTTCAAGACCATTTAAGTGCTTGAAAAAATGCAGTTGTCAGCCAATAGGAATGGGAATCAAGTCTCTCTTAAGAGATTCAAGTTCACTCAGGCGCCATCTTGGTAACACTACCCGGGGACTAAATCTGTGACTAACAAGACAAGCCTCCTCCCTCAAAGGATGGTGAATCATCAATATCTTAATTTCCTTGCAGAGTATTATTTCAACCATATATTTAGGAACACAGGAGGATTCGTTGCAGCTTTTTTTTTTTTCTGGAAATTGGTCACTTCCATTTTTGCATCGTGAACAGTGATGAGGGTAAAGATTGGCTTGGTAGGCTGGAAAGTAAACATGGCTCGGGAAGGCTGCGGGCTAGAGAAAGAAGAATGCAGATCACTCTTGTTCTTTTCTTTTCAGTACAACCTCCACTGTTAAGAGGAGTTGGTCTTTCATGATTGATTTCTCACTCCGTCTTCTTCTTGCTCATCGGCCTGGCAGAGGGCTATAGGCCTCCTGAGAATGCTCGCTCTTATTTCAAGGACAGCTTCTATGGCGAGTTCACAGGCGGCAGCCACTGCTCGCCTTTGTAAAAACATTTCAATGAGGCCACTGACAGGTGGTCTTCAAAAGAGCAAGGAAGCATAGCTGGCAAGTGAGCTACAGAGCCAAGTGCTCCTTTCATACAATATTCCCCTTCTCAACTCACTGACAGGGGTGGAGAAGTAGCGCAAAAAAAAAAAAAAGTTTAAAAAAAAAAAGGAGACATCTCTCAATGTTTATACAGGAATATCCGTTTCACACTGACCTCTCCTTCTATTCAGATGTCAAACAGCTTTTAACTCCTGTGCTCAAGCCAATGCTACAATGATGTAATGTGTGTTGCATAAATAATCCATGAGACAAACATTTTATCGCAAGCAGCCTGTGTTATTTATCTATTAGGGAGCTTAAGAAGCTGTGGGACCTGCTTTGGGAATAGCCTGCTATGTACTGGAGGGTGTGTGTGTGTATGTATGTGTGAGGTTGGAGGAGGGGGGGTGCACTGGCATGGAGCTGCAGTGTTTGGCCAAAGGGGCCCCCTCTGTGTTCTCTCTACCCTGGAGCAGGAGCCAAGGCGTTCTGGGCTGCGTTTCAAGAGCAATAAACTTCTCCAGCATTTTAGAGATGACATTTGGAGGTATCAGCATGCTAAGCCTGGGAGGGGTTGGCCCATCGCTCTGCCGACACGACCCTGGGAGCTGCCACTGCCTCGTCTGCGCTGAGGGGATTTGTGTCAGTGCCGGGCCTTAAAATACCACGGCTGCCCCCCCCCCTTCCTCCTGTCTACGCTTCACTCGCCCCCAGACTGACTGAATGACACAGGCTCACTTTCCCTCACCTCATATTATCCATTTTTTTTTCTCCTACACAGGACGAAATGCATCAAGCTATTTTTTTTTTCATTTTAGTTTAACAGGTTATTTTATCCCTTCAGCAAACCACATACATTCAGGCTGCTATTTAAATATTGTCATTATCCAGATTTGGCAGAACTAACTGCTACATCTGTGCTCAAATTACACAGGATGAAGAATTTATTCAGCCTCATCAGGCAAGATTCTTGTCAGCTCTGACCAAAGGTGCAGCTCCTGTGATTGTGTTTTGTTAGGTGTCGCTTGCTTCCTCCTCATCTGTTTCTTTCTCTGCCACTCGGTGAGCCGGGTGAGGCACAGACAATTACTGAGAGCCTGTTGTTCATTTACTTCCACAAGGCCGAAAGGCGGAGGTGATGAAGCAGCTGTTGGTTGGCATGCTAAATGAAACGCGCACACACACAGTGCATGCCTAAACAGCTCTGTATGAGACTTGTCATGCAGAGAAGTGGGGGACTGCTCAACTTCACTGCTAATCAGGATGCCTCTGCTATGTCTTTGGGGCCTCTGTTTGTTGCTCTTCCCTGGTACTCTGCCTGGATTTGCTTGATTTCCTCATTTGGTTCTCATTTGCTCAGTTGCCCCACAATGAGAGAAGTCTGCTTTCATAGGTCTCTTAGGGAAAAACAGCAGAATGGCAGTGCAGTTTGAAGTAAGCAGCATCTGGGTCTCTTTCATTTTAAAACCAGCCCGTGGGTTGTTAAGGGCTCGTACTATTAAAATGATGTAGAAGGAATACACATCTTTGACCCAATACCATTTCTTTCCCTTGGCCCTACCCTTCCATTTTTAATCATCTAGAGTTGACTGTCCCATTTCTTTTGGGGATTGAGGGGTAGGGGTCATCTTGCCTCCCAAATGACCCTCCAAATAGAGAGGTAGAAAAAAATTCCCAGAATGCCTTGTGAACTAGACACAGTGCCTGAGTGTTTTTTTTATAGCACTTTAATGTAAAGTAAAAATTTCCCCAACCTGGGTTTGCTATCATTTATGTTTGGTTGTGCTAGTTTCCATATTTTCGCTTGACAAACACAGCGTGCTAATAACTTAAATGGAAGCTGTCTTTATGCAGCCCGTTTAACTTAGTATGCCATGAATTTAAAAATTTTGGGACAAGGACGGACGACAGGAGGAAGAACTGATACTGACTGATATCTGTGTTCTTCATTCTTTCTAAACTTCACTCTGTAGTTTGATGTCAGGAATATTATTTATTTTACTGACATTCTACATTCGTTTCCAGTGAGATATTAATAAGTGTATAGAGTGACCTTGTTGTTGTAAACTTTACTGTTGCAATAGTACAAATCAATTCTCTTTGAATCCTGTTCTGAATGTACTGTTTTCAAAAAAAGCATACATAAGATGAAGATAAAATCCTAATGATACTCAGCCCTACAGCTAGTTGGCTTCACACTGACTTTGGGAGGATGCGCAAACCACAGTTCAAATTCCTTCACGACAAGCCTTGTTTAGCCAATGTTATTGTGTTATTATTGTTTTTATGGAACAGTGCGATCACAGACAAAATGTGGAAGGATTACTTCAAGACATTGCGATTTATGTATGTGCCATCATGCTGATGATGTAATGAGTGGTTTCCCATTGGTTTCAAGCCTTGTATCTCCGTTCTGAAGGGCCACTGCCCAGTAGAGGGCACTCCTTAACTAGGGGCAGGGCCAAAGATAGAAATCGCGATTTGGCATTCGAGTTGTTAAATGTAGTGTGCAAAACGTAATACAATGAAGCTACTGAGAAATGTTACCTCAGAAACTCATTACAAATTCGATTTTATATTTATATTTATATTTAAAAGAGTATACTCATGGCCATTCATGATAATTACAGATCTGGTAAAGATTCAAGAACAGCACACACAGCTGAAGGCCACTTTGTAGTCGCATTTTTCAAATACATCTATTCATTCTTTATCACATGATTTTCTACCCTGACCGACGACCTGATAGAGGTTTTGTCTGAGATTTTAAAAAGGCTTCAAAGAGAGCTAAATGTGCAGGTTTCTGGAAACCCTACTGGCCTCACAGCTCTGATGACCACAACAACCTGTGTGCTACACCTGCAGAGCGCCCCCCTCAATACACAGCCCCCCCACCACATCCCCCCTCCACCATACCACTTTTAAAACCACTCAAAAGCTCCCACCAGCCCCCTCCCCACTGAGCCCGATAGAGTAGAATCAGAAGGAAACACGCCAAAATAGCAGCTTTGAGAGAGTGAGTGCAGGCAAAGGACAGACTTGGACGGGGAAAGGGAAGGGGGCAGGGCGAGGGGGAGGGTCAATCACTCTGTGGGAGGCAGAGAATGAGGGAGCACAAACATAGTACTGCTGTTGGCTCTGAGCCATGTTTGTGTCACTAACAGAAGTAGCCTTGTCTACCCCCCCTCCACTGCCCCAGCCCCCTGCCTTGCACTCGCTCTCTCCCAGTTTGCTTGGAAACAGAGTCAAGGGGTGACTGGCTGGATGCTTGGTAACAGAAAAGAGTTGCAATAGAGAGGAGAACAGGGGTGAATCAGACACAGCTCAAGGCTGGAGCAAAAATCAAAAAAAAAGGAGAGGAGGGGAGAAAGCCACTCAATAGCTGGGACTGTGCTTTGGGAATGTTGATGAGGCAGGGACCTTTTTCTGTTTGGTTCCTCCAAGTGAACCAACAAGCAGCACTGTGGATGTGTGGGCGATTTGTACTCAGCATGCCCGCAGAGCAAGTGAGCGCGAGCTGCTTTGAAGATTAGGTGTTTGCATTATTTCACATGCACGACAGAAAAAGAGGGCAGTTTTTCAGACCCAGCAGAACCTGATAGCGCTAGTGATACATCTTAAAATTAAATAAGCTGAATGTGGTTTCGATCAAAGGGAGGAAAACTGAGAGAGAGTCTAAGCTTTCACTCGGACTGCACCGCAGGAGAGGAGCCAACTCTATTCCCAAATGGCACGGTTGCAAAAAAAAAAAAAAATTGCTTTGTGTTATGAGGCATGTTGTTGTTAAGGCAGATATCTCTGCAACAAACTCCCGTCTGCATACTCCCAAGCAAAAAACAAATCAAGGCCACCTAAGAACTGCCTGCCAACTGCTCTTCTTGTTGGCAATATTATGCAGCATGTGTGCTGTTAAAGCACGCATTAGTACCACCACAAGCTCCTGAGGCAGTCAGGGCATATCCAATTACATTTAAGCAAGCAAAATATGTATGGTAATGATAGCAGGATGATCATTTTTTTAACAGCCGTGACTTCCCTTAAGTTTTGACAAACCAATACCTCTTTAATGTATAAATGCAACCACATTGGCTATGTAAACAAAAGCACAAAACAAGCTGTCACATGTGTTTGTAGTTTATTTTCTGTGATTCTAATCCTCTACGAGAAAGGATTCACAGATTACAAAAATCGATCCTTATACACTAACAGTTATTGTTACAGAATGAAAACAACAAAACTAGCATGTGCACTCACTTAGTTTAAATTCAATCCCACCGATCCCGTCTTCAATGAAAGCTAGCATCGAGGCGCATTTAGGATTTCTCCCAGAGAAGACGGAGCTTGACATAAACAATAAATTTTGCAAGAGTGAAGCATTTTAGGAATACTACAAATTGAGGGTTCACATCGCACGGCATCGTCCAGGCTAAGGTTAACGCAGCAGAAAATCAAAATCATGCACGAGCAAATTAGTTGGCAAGCCAAAGCACATTAAACCACTTCACAAAACTTGTATCCAACTCTGACTGTAACGCACTTCCTGTATTTGTATGAAATGTGGGAAAATTTTGTGCCACAACCCACACACTTTTCTCCCTTTTATTTGTTTTGTCAGTGATCATCAAGACCACTTAGCTTCACATTTCATATTGTAAGTCAGTGGACTAAACACACAAATCCACTGGAGTAAGAACCTGAACAAGAGTAGCATCAATTTAATGAATCGATTCCGTCTTAAATTGAGGAAGAACAGAATCCTGACACCAAGAATCAGAACTGAATCAAACCCTGACATTCCCAGACTTTCACCCTTTCAAGAACAGCACGTTAAACCAGTTCACTTACCGTCTTCAGTTTCCTGCCACACGATGCCTTCGAGATTGACGCTGGTACCAGGCTCGCAGGGCCCCAAGCACTCGGGTTCAGTAGCCAGGGCCACATCGGATGTGTTCACTGCCACTGAGCGTGTGCGCACCATTATCTGCTCACACGGCGAGGCAATCTCACTGTTGCCGACTGTGGCCAGGAGGTGGAGGGGAGGAGGTGCTGGCGTGGAGACAGGAGATTCCATCTGTGAAGAAAGAAGTGGGGGTTGAGAGAGAGAAACACATGAGACGGTTCAGAACCACTGGATAAACACATACAGAGCAGATGTCAGAATGAGGGGAAGTTCACAAAGTGCTGAGCACATGAAAGTCATCCTGGTATGCCAGTGGCCCTTGAAAGCAATCTTAATCAGTGACAGGGTGATGCAGCACTTAGTGTTGTAATATAGTACTGTGTCTTTCCTCAACCTTAGAGGTGATTAGCAGGCAGGGGAAGGCAGGGAGGGACATGTGAACTGATTCGACTGCCTCTGTGGAAGGAGCAAATTAGTTATGCGGGATTGGTCAAACAATCCCTCCCCCCAGCTTTCCTCCCTCGCACACACACACGAGTGAGATCCGTGACACCAAATCATCTCTCAGGCTGATCACTCATTAATTCCCTCAATTAAAGAACTAGTTGTGGAAGGGGAGCAAGCTGCTGAGGGTCAGTAATTGATTCCACCTGTTCTGACACACTGTGACAGCAATGAAGAGACGGCGGGCCTACATGGAAAACGAAAATGAAAAAGGGCAGGACGGGAGGGAGACGATGAGAGCAACTGAGAGGGAAGCGTGCAAGAGAGAACTGGAGGTAGAAAATTGTGTAGGCGGAAAAAAGACAGAGCGAGGAAGACTGATGGTGATTTAAGGGCCACAGTGACACCAGGCTTAGTGCTCTTCATTCAAGGCAGTCGACATTAAAGCGCTCCAAATCATTAGCAGTGAACTGCAGGAGGAATGCCATGCTGCAGCCAACAACACACATTTATTAATTGGGCATAAACCACTCGGTGCTCGGGAATATGCTGCCAATGCTGGATCCAATTAGACTTAGAAGACAAAATAACAACTGACACGTTGGATTATGAGCCTGTACACCCTTTAAATAATTGTTTTAATCTACTTACTGTTCCAAACAGAGTATGATGCGGGGAACTAAAACTACTTATCACTGCATATACTGAAGTTACTGCCTAATTGTGATCCATCCAGAGAAGGAAATGTTGACCCATCAATTGGTTGACAGGTCCACCACTTTGGTCCAGACTGAAATGTCTTAACTAAAGATGCAATTTAACTTCATGGTCCTCAGAGAATGAATCCTAATGTCTTCAAAAATCCCAGACTTTTCCTAAGGAGGTACAGCTTTAAGGAGCCTCAAGTGTGACTGTAAATGTTTTCAAAAAACAATAATTTATCAGTTTGAATATTAAATATGTTGTCTTTGAAGTGCATTCAATTGAATATGGATCAAGAAGGATCAATGCTCTCTGTTTTTATTTACATTTTGCACAGCGTACCTTAACTACTGCACATTACTGGGGTTGTAAAACAATTTAAAACTAATTATTCAAGAGCAATATCTGCATGAATTATGTCGTGTGTGACATTTCAGATCAATCACAGAATCCATGATCTGTCAGAAATCTGAATCCCTGATGAACTGAGTGCTTTGAAAACCAAACATTAGTCCTTGATGAAATTTAATATTAGCTCAAGACTTGTCATTACAGAAGCTTCATATTTCATGGTTTACAGAAATGAGCGTGGATAGCACATTTTCTCCCGGTGCTCAGAGGAAGAGCAAATTAATGTGTGCAGAGAGCGACAGAGAGTCAGGCCTAACGACATCGTAATCACTGTGTGTCAGTTTCTGATGCATGATAGGGCCAAGCTGCAGGCCGGCTGAGTGAATGAGACAGGACAGGTAATCACCCGAGCTGTCACCACACACTGTTCCTGGGCCTTATGGAGACACAGAGAGCTGCAGACAAGACCACACATCAAACTCTCCTTCAGAGTGACAGCAAACGGTGAAAGGTGCAAACAGGTTCGTGCGAAGCCTCCTCTAAATTGACTCAACTCCTGATACTCAAACTGTTTGTGCTGACATTTTGGGAATTGACATTTTGGGTATAAATGTGTCCAAGGTTAGTTGACATAATAATGGCCTGGAAATAACCTCTTTTACTTAGAGAAATAGTGAGGTTGAGTAGTAGGCTTGTATTATTATTAGATTCAAATTAACAACAACCAACTATTTGATTAATCTGCTAATTTTTGCAACTCTAGTAGAAACAATATTTAAGACCTACTTGCCAGCGGTTGTCAAACAAAATTCATTTGTGATAAAAAGGTGATGATTTATAAACCTTAAATTAAAATGACAGGAATTTAATAACACTTGGATAAATTAAGGGAAAAAAACAACAGATCAGGTGTCAAGGCAGAGTTCAAGAATTGAACTGGTTTCAGAGTAAAGCTTTACCATTAGAATCCTTTTTTTCCCCATCCTAACTCTTCAATTATTTGCTTGAACAACATTAATAGCTGGTGATTCCCAGAACACTTTCGCCCTATATTCCCGAGGTTAATATTTTCTATGACTCAAATCATCTAGACAAATTCCAAAGACTTATCTTGCATTTGCAGATTGAGTATAACCTTGCTTCGATAAGCTTCGCCTTTATTTTTTCCACTTAAATCCTGATACCAAACAAACTAAAAGGAGAGAAGAATTATTCCATTTCAATTGTCCCAAATGAAAGTGACAAGCCAGTCTAATACCACGACACAATGGAAGAACCACTCACTATGTAATGGTACAAAATAATTAGAAGAGAATCACAATGGAAATGGGACCAGCGTACAATGTGCATGAACAGTGGTGCTCTATTTCCAAGTTCTGTCAATGGATGAGTGAACAAAAGGACTTTCACTGTGGGGCTGCAGAATGTAAACCCACACAGCGAAATGCCTGACGTCTTGTCCGGGGTTTTGAGAAACCACATGCGACTGAACTACACAACTTGTCAGATTACACAAGGCTCTGCCCGATGCACAGCATATGCCAAATTCCATGATTTCTTCCCTCCTTGCAAGACTTTACAAACGGATTTGAAAAATCTCCCCCGAAACCACAATGCCTGAGTGTCACGCAAACCTTCTCTTAACTCAAACCCCATGCCAGCTCCTTGAGAAAGCCACACTGGCAAGAATAATGTTTAACTCACTGACAAAAATCCTATGAATCTTGGACTGGTGCTGAATGTTGCTCGTGGCAGACAGAGGCATGCTGCACTTTTTACTGGACACATTAACTTCAGCTTTAACTTGTTTATTAGAGTTGGGATTAAGAAACTGAGCACTGGGCTTGAGCGAGGATTACGAAAGGATTACACTGCAGTGTCATACTGAGACACCTGTCTTGGCTGTAGCCGAGTGGGTGATGTGGAGCTAGAATATAGTTGACCAAATTATGCTTCCAGTCTTTCATTGTACAACATAGTCAAGTCAGCCATACCAGTGCCTTAATACAACTCTGTGACAACCATGGAAATGCTTGAACAGCGATTCCTCTTCCTCTACTACTTAACTTGCTAAAATCGAGACGTGAAAATACACAGAAATGACCACTAAAGTCACAAACTGGGACCTGGATTAGTGATTCCTGAACTGTGGAGTTCCACCTAAGGGTACGCAAGAGCCAACTACGCAACTGTCCAAGATCTTTAAGTTAAAACCAACCTAATCAAATTTTATTACAGACAACACTTATTACATATACACATCGTATTATAATTATGTAAAAATGTGTTGTTAAATATTGGATAAATACAATTAGCGTAAAATGAACATGACTGGATGTGACATCTGACATAGCATGAACCGTTGCTATTAAGCTAAACTAGCTAGCGAACCACAGTTGGATTTGGACATCACTCTGGTGTTGGAACGAGACAGCTCTTTCATTGTTGACGTGTTAGAATCTGCAGTAGGATGCAGTACTTGGGAAATCTGGTTTGGGTCGGAATCTCTGACCTGGATGATTTGTTTTGTAATTTAATTTGGCCCGGTCAAGTTTGTTCACTGTATTCCTCATGATATCTGCAAACAATCTTGTTAATCATGCATCACAAATACTGTGTAGTAAAAAGCCATAAAAACAAAGGAAACACAAGGGAGGCAAAGGCTAACTGTTGTTATCATGGGTCATTTGACAGAAATAAACCCACTGAAACTGGCTGACTGGTTTTGTTTAACCAGATAAAAATACTCCTCTCTAGATTAAAAATCACATGACTTCCGATGTGTATTACAAATTGTACATTTCATACATAAGCCTCATGTTTGACACAGGATAATGAATGCGTGTTCTGGTCATGGTTTCATATGAGACTGCTGTTACAGGTCACAGAGAATCATGTCTGCAACAGTAATTCAATACAAATCACCACTAAACCATAGCATTGCATTTTCCTCTGGTGCTTTTTCTGCATCAGTAGGTAACAGCAATAAGCACCATAAGCAGTTTCCCTTTCACACACGCTGATTTTTGTTTCCACTCATGCTTTCTTTTTTTATTTTGCTCTTTTTTTTAAGAACTGTTTGGTAGTCGGTTACAAAGCTGTTGAAGTGCAAGTAACATTAGGAGAGATACTCATGTCTGATAGGATCCTGTGTTTACCCTTTGATACCAAAGTCGAGACCTGCATTTAACCCCAGTTGGGAGTGGGGTCCTGAAGTCGTGTCAGATAACGCACAGCAGGTCATTTGGATTGACCGCAGATGTGGGTTTATCATCTCGCTCTCTGGTTTTGGATGAAATAGGGGTGGGAAAATTGAACACCTTCCTCTCCTTATCTTAAATGATTCTTTAAGGGTCCTCTTTCTATTTAAGAGAATGTACTGTGTAAAAGAACACTGAATAGAGAAAAATCACTTTGTAGGGGGTCGATTAAGATTAAACCAACAAGGCTGTGAGATGTAAATAATTCACAACAATAACAGCATACATATATAATGTTGAGATAATGTATGGACGCTACCTTGAGGGCAATGGAGCACGTCAACTCAACCTGCCTGTTAGCATACTTCTGTTGTATTAAGAGGTGATAATAGATGAAGAGTCATCACTTTACTTTAAGTCCCCTCTTTAACATTGACAAGCAGTATATAAACATTTATGAAGAGGGTTTTACTATATTGTCATTCATTATCTGTTTATACAGCAGACACCATTTACAGGTGCCCACAGGAGGACTTAAAGTTATACATTAATGAAAACATATCTGTTAACAATTACTTTACTGTGTACTGTAAACCATTTATCAATTGTTTCAGCTGCCTGTAAATGCTACACAAGGGCACTTAATGTAAAATGTTGTGCATTCATGTGACTTTTTCCATGATTGATATGAATTGCTATGCTATTATGAATGTTTTCAAACAGAAAGAATATGTGGAAATTTAAAAGCTGGAGTGCATCAAGATGCATTTAGAATCATTTGGCAATCAAATCGCAGCAACCTGCATCAAAACCTAATCAAAAGGTGTTTCCCTGCTATAGTCTCAAAACACTATGATTGATATAAATTGGTCCCTGTTGGTTGTTAAAGCTTTATAGATTTGCCAGCCTGATAAAGCACGGGAAAATCAACACCATTTTCAACATCAAAAAGAAGAAAATATCCGTCTTGAAAAGAGAAAATGTAATTCTTCCTGACACAAGGGGCCATTATTGAGTAAAAAGGAATCCTTGCTGAAGTGCTATTAGTGGGCTGAGTTCGGTGTTCCCGCTTTATTTCTGTAATTCTTTCTGACACCGGGGCCAAACCCTGTGAACATCTTTGGTGAGTTACTGAGGTCGAAGGCCAGTGGAGATTACACCTCTTGCTGGCTCTGGTCGGTGCCTCTTTCAGCACCACTGACAATCAGTTAAGAAACATTAGAAAAAGGAACCCAGGTCCCTTTTATTTGGCTGTCATAAGAACAATGTGGGGACTTGTAATCTGTAATACACTGTTGAATTCACATAATGAATTTAAGAGCAGCAGCATTTAAATTCTAACCAGTGCAGACAACTGCAATGCAGAGTCTGATTATCAGCATGCAATCACATCATTGGATAGCTTTTAAAGTGAGCTGTGTTATTGAGGACACCAAAGTAACATGGTTATTAGCATTAAGCCACAATTGAACAAATGCATGAGCCTCCTCTAATTTGATTACTAAAATGCTCAAATCAGCCAGAGGACAGAAAAAAGAAGATATAAGATGACTGGATTCTTTTTCAAGTGGTGAAAGCCTATCCGATTGTTTTCTACACTGCACACTGGCCTAATTCCTTCACTAAAACCACACTGTCATTCTCTTTGAAGCTCGGAGTAAATCACAGGAACGGAGAGAGAAAACACAAACAGGAACACCTGACATCTATTGTAGACCACCAGCTGGCAAAAGGCACTCAGTTTCTAGGCAACTCTTCTCAGTTTTAGCTGCTAATTGTGCTTTCAGGAATGCATAACCACACATAAATAATACAGAGAGGAAACTAAGCTGTGATGAAGTCAGTCACCCACGACCTGTTTCTCTCTTTGGCGCCATAATGAGATAGCCAGGATCTCACTGGAAACAGTTATTGTCTAACAAAGAAGCCGTTTGCCATATGACTCTAACATTACAGGCCAATGCCATGCATATAAATGACACTTTTTTCATATAACAGACGAGCGGAGTAAGGATGAAGGTCAAATTTATGTAAGACACATCTGTGTTTTCAACTCAGCCTTTCCAGACCATGCAATTTTTTTAAATGTCTCCAGGAAATACTGATTAGTGTCAGCCCACATTTTACACTTAACATTACAGTTCATTTTTATGATGCAACCAAACCTCAGAGTTTGGAAAGAGAACAGTGAAAGACGAAGCTATAAACCTGGAAACTGTCTGTAAAGGCAACAGCTTCACATGCAGCACTGAGTAAACTTTCATCTCGCAGCCTTTAACAACAGCTGTGAATCACAGCTAAATTGTTTGAAAGACAAGTAATGCTTTCACGGTTGCTGTGAATTTCAGCAGTAATCAAATTTAATATTTTCTGTGTGTGACACATTCAGAGCTACGATTTTACCAAGGCCTTTGATTATGCTGAAGGCAAAAACTACACAAAGCTTTGTCAAAGAGAAACCTCTTCAAAGATGAAGAGAGGCTTTACCTGTGGTGGCATATGCACTGCTGATGAAAGGACAACATACATTAGTCAAGAGACTGCTCCTACAGCTACCAGCAGCATGATGGGAAGTAAAAGTGATATAAAAAGACAGAAGGCACAAGGGACCGCAGGGTAGAAGGCTGAGCCAAGATAAGTGGAGCTTACCAATTTGCTCACTTATGAAGCAGTGGCCTAATTTGCCCGGTAAAGCAAAGTCACACAGAGGAAAAACTCCTCTCCTTTTACTACTTCTATCAAATTGCAACAGTCAAATTCAACCGGCATTTGGTTAAAACTGGGGATTTGTTTACGACCTTTCTGCCTGCTTGAATGCTTGTATTCTTGGTGCCGTTGGCAAAGATGCTGTGTTCCCAGATTTCAGCAATTAAAAAATAAAAACGAAAAGAAAATAAACCCAAGTCGTAAAAACACGACTATATTTGCTTTTAATGCTGTAATGTGAATTATAAAAATTCTTGAGTATTTACTAACAGCTTAACACCCTGTTTTAACTTGAGCATGCCCCCCTCCATATATTCAAACAGCACTCAGAGCCAACAGAGCAGAACTGTGAAGCTGTACTTCAGCAGCGCTTTGAGCGAAATGCTAATGACTGCATGTTAATGTTCTAACAATCAAACCGGTAACATCCTGATGTTTAACTGGAAAGATGTTCACTATTCATCTAGTTTAGAGTAACAGCAGAGGAACAGTTGTTTCTTAGCACTAACCACAAAGTACAGCTGAGATGTATAATAGACCGTCATTGTTTTTCGAGGTATTTGGTCATAAACCAAGGTATTGGACAATTTAAGAATGCAACCCAATGAAGTTAAAGGCCCACAAAGTGACTATAATTCGTCCTAAGGGGGACATGAATGTCTGCACCAAATTTCATGTTAATTCATTTCATAGTTGGTGAGCTCTTTTACTCAAAACTACAAGTCAAAATCATGGTGGTGTATAAAAAGACTGTTATTCTATACAGTCATCCTCTTGAAAAAAAAAGACAACTTATTTAACAGTTTGCCTGTCTGACGAAGCAGGTGAAGTGAAAGTTATTCTTAGTATATTGTATTGGAGTAACTAAACCTTTCGAGTCTTCATTATTACCTCAAGCTACATTCTGAACACAGACTGAAGCTAACAAGCAGATGGAGAGTCAGTACTGTCTTTATGCTACATGGCAAAGCTCAAAACAAATAAGAATTGGAAAGATTACCTACATTTCTTTCAGAGAAAAGTTGACATAATTTGTACCTGCTTTGCTCAGAGATCTGGCAGGCAGGCTGGATGCCCGGTTGGTTGACTGGCTTACACACAGCAGGTGGTTTGGTACACTTTTCTCTTGTCTTGGTTCAGCTTGACCTTGTCAACCTAATTCCTTCCTTTCCTCTCTCCGGCTCAGCCTGCTCCCTTGAGCCTACGCCTGCTATTGTTTGTTAGATGACAGTGTGGGGGTTGGGTTGGAAGTGCACTGGGGTGGGCTGTTGGGGATCATGAGGACTAAAAGCTCTCTGCATAGAAGCAGGGCAACCTGAACATCTCTTTGTGTTTACTGCTGATGAAACATATTGAATGCTTACACATACTCTATCTGTACTCGATTAGCAGGAACAAAACTTGTCTTATTGCCTGGCTGGTTTGTAAACATGTCTGTGGTTTCACAGTTAGTGGTTAGTAGCTGAATGTTCTTAGCAACACATGAAATACACTCACATATAATAACGCAATACATTGTTGTGCAACGCTGAATACTGGCAAGTTAGTTCTGCAACTAACAATCATTTCTTTATCAATTGATCTGGTTATTTTTCCAATGTTGTAATTTCCCACAGCTCTAGGTGACATCTTCAAATGTCTTATTTTGTCTGACAAACAGTTCACAAAACCCAAAGAGATTCAGTTTATTATCATGTATGACAAAGAAAAGCATTAAAACCTCATATTTGAAAAACTAAACAGTTGTTTATTAGTTTTCTTTGGACAGACAAACCATTGCAGCGCTGTCTGTAGTTTCACTGTTAGCGGGTTGTGGCTGGTTGTTCTCAGTAACATATGACATCGCAACTCAACTTAACCGAATTGCAACATCAAATACTGCCAATTCATGATAACACTGTAAATATGTCAGACACTTATATTGTCATCGACTGGAACAGATTTGAATGTGGATTCTACCAGCTTTTATCAGGGATTCTTCCCCCTTTTCCCTTTCTCCCATTTCTCATCCTCCCACTCGGACCATAGGTCACTTGACAACAACAGTATCTATTACAACAATAAGCCACATTCTTGCCAAGGTCACCCACTTGCGTCCGACAGGGAGAGAGGCTGTGCTGGAAGCAGGAATCCAGATAAACTAAGCTGAGCCTACGAGGATTTCTCTCTCGCCAGCCCTCTCCATAGTCATAAATCTTATCTCCCAGCAAAGGGAAACCTGACAACAAACTGAGAGGCTGTCAACAGCTCAGCCACCTAGATTCCCACCCAAATACCAATGATTCACTCTTTGTCGTCTTACAAGTCTGAGGCTTTGACCAAAGCTTTGAGATCAGGCTGGAAAGAAATCTCGCTCCCTGTGTGGTGTACTTAATGTTTACAGTTCCCCATAATGTTGACAGCCGTGACCAAAACTCCAATTTCAGGTACCTACCTTCCTGAAATCAAAAAGCTAAAACTGTCGAGCAAAAATAAATGCTCCTAGACAAACTATCCAGAAACCTTATCAGCTAAGCAACAAAAGACATTTCACTAGTCCTGCATATTATACAAGGAAAACAAGTTGTTATTCAGGCTGTGAGATTTCCCCAGAGCACCTAACCTCAAACTATTTATAGATGTTCTCTGTTAGTCTGTTTCCCTTGTGTTGAGGCTCTTCTGTGGGTGGTGCTTTCTCCAAACATTAGAAAGACAATCCTAAGGCGCACATCAATGAGCACACTTGTTTTAAAAACAGAATTATGCCAAATGACTTTCTATTGTTTTGTGTTACTGGGACTGACACAAACAAACAGAAAACAATGAATATTATTCTTAGCACAACATAAACTTGTCACATTCGCTGTGGGTGCTGGATTGTGGGAACATTAATATTACAGTATAGGATGATATATTAACCTGAGTTTGACACCATGGTGAACTGTAAATAATTGAGCGCTGATAAAATGCTAAATATACCAGCATTACAGTCAGTAGATAACCGGGAATTCCTTGATTGGCTTCCAAAATCTATTCTCAGCTTGTCAACTTGTAAAAAATGCAGCAGAGGTTTCAGCTGTTCAGATAGAAAAGCAGATGATAAGGTGCAGAGGTTAAGGCCGTGGCTGTGTTGGTACATGTGGAGGAGTGCACTGCGCTCTTTTCTGCAGATAGTACTTGAGCTGCACTCACTGCTCTGTCCCTCATGCTGCTACTTTAACTTGAGCTTGCTACTCTGATTGACCTCTACTGCTGCCGTCTCACAGAGCTCCTATTGAACCACGTCGATCTTAATGGACGGCAATGTGCACATTACTGAGTGCTAGTAGTTCCTGCACTGCAGCCTCAAAGCCCGATAGACTTTTACACCTTAATACACCTTGGGGCAATGAATGCTGTAGCTTGCACTGCATGACATTTCAACACTTACTGGTAAGAAGGTAAAATAGTTGTAAAGGCAGGTCACTAGAAGAGCGTAGCAGGTTAAGTTACACCGCAGTTTATTTTCTGATCCACACAGCACGTCTATGACTTGTTTTGATAATTATAGTCTGGAGCTGACTTGAGTGTAATCCAGGGAGTTATCCGAGAAGCCTTTTCTGGAGTGAAAAACAAGCCAAAACAGGCCGACCTGGAAATAAATCAACTTTAGCGAGTATCAAATCAATCTAAAAGCTGTTTGAAACGACTCAGTAGATGCACTTTGGCATAACAACAGAAGGAGACTGAGCCCTCAAATGTTCCTAAGACACTTGTTTAATCAAAGGACATGTGGCGATGTGTCAGCACAATACATTAAGCCATCACACCGCAGCCGCTGGTAGGGAATCTCTGAACAAATTGTATCTCCGTGCCCTTCACATCATTAAAAGCACTAATAAGTCAGGCTGCGGCGATGTCGAGGGAGCGGGAGTAAAGTGAAACCAACTCTAACACACCAAATCTCCCCTCTAGCTGCCAGCCGCTTAGCAGAGGTCTGCTGCTCTCAGCCATCAGAGTTTGATGACCTTGTTAGTTTGAGTGCCTAATCTGCTAATGCCCTGATAAAAATAAACAGTCAGTGCAGTCATTGTAGTCCCCCCTCCTCCCTGTCTGCAGCTGCTATCCATAAACACAGATGATACCTCCATCTTTATTTATCCTGAGGATATTAAGAGCCAGGGGGTCGGACTTATGTATTGTTAGTTAAAGATAAATGCTTTTTAAGCTGGTGTGACTTATGGATTTTCAATTGCCTGTATCCAGTATTTAAATATCGTTTTTCAAGATGCAATTAAGAATGAGTCATTATCTAAAAATTGTATCTATTCCTGATTTCCAATATTAGTGAGGGCATAAAGATTTTTTTCACACAATATTTGGCTTTTATTTGAAGGTTTTTCAAGTACATTTATTCCCAACACTGTGCCTCTTTGGAGCTTAATAATTCATACCCAATACTAGACTTGAGATGCGATTGCAATAAATAATTAAACTCACAGTGTTTATCAGAAATTCTTCAAAAAACCTCAGTTGACAAGTCAATGATGTTTTTCCATGCTTACTCTCGACTTCCACCAGGAATAATCAAACCCTGCAGCGAACAACATCTAATACGACGAACAGTATGGGAATATGGTCTGCAAAAAGTGGATATATTGAGGTAATGGGTTTGACATTCATCTTAAGTAGATCAGGACAAAACCCCAGATCATAATAAAGGGGAAGTATAGTCTGAAGGTCATGTAGCACAGAAACAAAGCTGGTGAATTCTTGCATCAAATCTTTTAGGTATAAATGTCCCGTTATTCAGCAATAAGCAAATTGCCAAGACCTTTAGAGTAATTTCCTCAGCTACATTATTAACAATAAAAAAATACCATAATAAGTGTGACATATGACTTAAGTGAATAGATTTAACAGCAAAATGTCTCACTCTTCAAGGGATACATAAACCTAATGGATATGATTAAATATAATTTAGTTTTCCAGATGGACAGAGAGGCCCCACTTACGAAACATAATTGAATGTGCGAGCTCAGCTCATCGCCAAGGACTAAACAACTCCCCAGCCTCCACTACAAAAGAGGAGCTGATTTCCATATTAACTTCACCTTTATTGATCTACTCACACATCCTCTCCTCTTGCTGCTACACAAACACCCTAAATTCCTTTTGGGATATTTGGAAATAGTAAGGAAATACACTCAGGACTGTTTAACTACTTAACTAACAAAAACAGTGCCTGCTTTGGTAATTGTGAATTCTTTGGGTGTGGGGGGTGAAAAGTCATCTCAGCAAAACAACAACTACATGGACGACTAATTCAGGAAGCTCGCCCTGCATATCAAGCTGGAAGGAAATAATATCCATTCTTAACATGCCAAACCATCAGCCTCTCAGCCCATCTGTGCGCCAGTGAAGTACTTTGAGACAAAAACAGTAACCCAGCTAAACGCAAGCCTGTCTACTTGATTTATTTACATTTCAAAATGATTTCACAGTTGCAACAAAGAGATCCAAAGGTTCAGATACGCTTGGCATCTGCTGCACAATTCTGCTTTCCTACACTGGGTGGACACAGACGTGTTCAAACATAATCGTTTTCTCATATGAACTCCGGATTATGTCTGGAGAATCAGATCTGCGCGTTGCCCGAAGTTGCCCTTTCACACATGTAGCACCGTGTCAGACGCATTCGCACCTGCTGGAAATACTCTATTTGGTTTAGGCGAGAGGTGGCGTCTGGGTAGAGCGTGCATGATTGTTTTTGCATTGACATCATAAGCACATTTATTCTGACATATCTGATATATAGAGGTGAGCAGAAAAAAAGTATGAAACAGCTACGCTACATGCAACGTCATCATCACACCCACTCATCGTGAATTCCCCGGACAATGATTTGCTCTATTCACACATGGGCTCAGTCAGACATTACTTGGACTTTGTACTTGTGAGCTGGCAGGGTCAAGTCCAGTTAATGTCCAGTTCAACTGATACAGGTATTATATATCTGACAAAGAAAGCTGGTCAGCTACGTGGCAGTAAAAAAACAAAAAAAAATTCAACCAGCAAAACAATGCCAGTAACAGGTAAAGGAGAATCTTTATTTTTATTTTGGTCTGGCATTTTTATTGAGCCCGTTTCATTTTTTTTTAAAGAGGTCAGACTCTCAATAATATTATGTAGGCGAGTAACCTTATCATGACAGTCATAACATTCAAAATCAAGCAGTGCAGATACCAGCTAAATTTTTAAGAATCTAGACCTGCTCTATATGAAAGGTTAGTATAGATAATTTCATTTTCTGTGATTTGGCTCGATATAAATAAAACTGGACTAAACTGAAACAAAACACTGTAGATGCACAGTGATGACTTTGGAAACACCAATGATGCGGCAGTAGCTCATTTGTTAGGACATATTTCATCCAGCCACAGCAACACAATGCGAACTGGAAGATGTTGGAATGATAACATCCAAGAGTTTGTAGGCTTATCAGATGCCACGTCCAAAAACACCATGAGGATTGTACAACGTTGGAAAGTTATCACATGACAGTCACTTTATCTTCCAGCTCAAGGATTGACAGATAAACAGTAAAACCTACGAGGAATGTGCACATGTCCATGTTTGATTGGCTGACACTGTGCCTTGTCAAATGAAGTCTAAAAGAAGCTGAAATCTGAGCCATGTTCAACTTTTTTTGCCAGACGACTGTGTCTTTGTTTTGCTAGAGCTCTCTACGTTGGCGCTCCCACTGCGTCGACCAATTGGTCCCACTGAAATAAATAAGGGCTGAAAGCACTCAGGATAGTTGACAGACTATTTCAGTGTGGATTTTGCATGTTCTCCCTGTGTTTACATGGGTTTCTTCCAGGTGGTTCTGGTTTTCTCTCAGTCCAAAGCACATTAATTTTGGGTGTACTGGGGAAAATCAAAATGCCTTTCAGTGTGAATGTGAGTGTTGACCCCAGGAAGAATAATAGTTCCTAAGGTTTCGACCAATGGGGTTTTTGATTAGTAACTTCCACCTGGAATCTAAAAGGTTTTTCTTTGCACTATTATGACTATTTAATTATTTCCAGCAGTACTACCCATAACACAGCCGTACCCATAACTGCAATAAATAAAAAACAACTGACAAGACTGCTGACCAAATGGCTCTGCAACAGGGAAAGGGGGGGAAAAAGCAAATAGGATGAACGCTGTTTTGACAGCAGACTCTTTCTGCCTACAACAGATAATACAATGCTTCTGTATTCAAGGACACTGATGCAGTCTCCATTGAGCGTATCAGCATTCATAAGAGGGCTGCTGTGGCAGGGGTGACTTTGATGCATGTGGTACTCTTGTTTAAGGAAAAGAAACAGCATGAGAAAATCAAACCCTTACACACTGGAGACTATAAAAGTCATTGGCAAACAACCAATTTTTGAGGAGAGGTATAAGTAGAGGACAACCTACATTAATCACTTATGACATTTAAGGCTTTTAATGTAGTAAATCATGCAAATACAGATAATCTATAAGACACAGGGTTCAAAAGTCTGAAATGAGACTCTGCAGTATTAAGGAGATTTGATTTCCTGGACAAAGAGGAGGAATAAAAGGGCAAAGATGCAGAAAATGTATCAAGTGCAAGATGTGACTTCCAGTATTTTTTAGTATTTAGTCCATGAAGTTGCACGCACTGTGTATTGGACAGAGGACAAGCGAGGCTCTGTCTATTAAGACCCGTGTTTGGCATTAAATGTTTCCCAAACTTAACACTCAGTTTGAAGTTAATGTTTGGTTGAGTCATCTACAGGGTAGAGCCAGTTTATATGGTCGTTATGCTGATAGTAACTTCATCATAACTCTTTATATATTGTTATTTTAATGTCCTCACCATCCCCTCGAGGGCCAAGTCTGGCCCTGGTCAAAGAGCGTCTGCCAGATGCATAAATTCAAAATGTCGTGTAAACAGTGACCGCCTCCTTGATGCCAAAGTCAAATAGTTCCATGTCATCGAGTTTGAAAGGACTTGGCAGCATAGCAAAACTTCAGTTAAGGTAGCAGAACAGTACAGTCCAACAGTGTTTGTACACCTAATGCATATAGTTTATTTGTCTATTTATTTCTCTTGAAGAGCATTAGATTGGGGTGAGGATTTAAAGGGATTCAGTGGTGATGAAGCGTTAAGTTGTTGGACTGAGGCCCAGGTCACTGAGCCACACGATGCTTTACCTCATCCTCAAACACTCTCTTTCCCCAACACGTTAAACACGAAGGGCTTCAGTGTGATACTGTCAGGAGAATCGTCAAAAGTAAATCTAAGGCAAATACTGCTGAACAAAAGAAATAAGCCTTGAATAAAGCACTTTGCATATATTTTCCCCTTCACATTAATGAGGTGTTGGTAATGTCTTGCTGAAATCCTTATTTGTTCATTCAAAATAATTCTTGAAATGACTGGAGCATAATTATTCTCCATATTTGTCAACCTTAATGTTACTCTTATAGGGATGTTAATAAGAAAAGTCATTTCTAGTACTATACCAATGAAATTTCTCTGATAATAATTGCAATTTCAATAATAGGACATCTACTATAGTAAGACTTCGTTCTCTATGTAAGGGAGAGGCCTGAAGACCAACAAATCTCATGTCGGCATATGGTCTGGTACTGCTGTCTGTATAACATGCATCAACAAAGCTTTGGAAATTTTTTCAATCACAACTAGCAAACATTTACATTAATAACCTCTCAAAAATATCATTAATAAACCATTAAATCTGAAGTTTAGTATTAAAAAAAGGCCCTGCAAAATGCAAACCAGCTCCAAATTCAGGCCTATATTGTGCAAGCATCCATCGACTCATGAATGTTTGACATTGGTCCCAAAGGACGGACGTGTTCTCCCTTTAATTTCTATCAGCGGTATAATCCCCTTTTGAAACCCTTTTTAGGGTGAATTAGAAAGGCCCTGCATTCAAAGAGATGAGTGGAGAGAAGGGGGCGGGAATAATCACAAGGGCCTAGCTGTCTGTGTGGATTAGAATGGGAAAGAAAATCCTTTCATCTCAGATCTGTACTTCCAAGCTTGGAAGCATGCATCGCACTCTCATGCGCAGGCACAACGCACGAAACCTCAACTGCATACTTCTCACCACATAAAGCCAAATTAATACACAAGAGGCGGTTATTTATTTTTTTAACAGATGATATTCAATTATGCTCAAAATGGGCACGGTAGTCACTGGATTAGAGTAAAGCTCGTATAAAAGCTTTGCTCTCGAGGCTGACCTCTCAGTTTGGCTCTTAGGCAAGACGGAGCGCATGATCTAACTTGCTTCTCCAATTTCTCATGCTAAAATGTGGACTGTTGCTCTATTTTTGGCAGACAGCCTCTTGACATGCAGCAAAATGTAACAAGAGGGATAAGCCCAGAGAACCCCCTCAGTCAGAAAACAAGAAACGCCACCGAACAACGCCATCTGACAGATAAGAAAATGGATTAGCCATTCTGCGTGTTTGCTCAGTTGTCTACCTCTGTGAGGGTTTAACTGAGAGTAAAATGACAAGAAGTCTTACTGTGTGTGACAGAATTGAGACAGTAATAACATAAATATCTCATATAGCTAGAAGATAAACATTTGGATGGTTTTATTACAACAAAGTAATAAGAGTCTTCTGCTTATTTTAATGAAGTTAAACAACAGGGTTTGTAAAACTATAGACAACCCGTGTGTCATTAATACTTTATTCATTTACTAAAAACGTTGTCTTCAAATCTTCCAGGTTTGCCAGAAAAAAATTACTTATCATCCATTACTCACTTCACATCACCTTTACTAGTATTTCCTGTCCAGTATCTCTAAAGAGAAACTCCAATGAATCTAAATCGCAAGTATTCAAAACTGAAACCAAACCAGCCACAGACAAATGGGTTGTTTTCCCAAAGGGCTATACAACCAGTCGAGTGGTATTTTTAGGACAATTATAGATAATCACACTGTGGGAGATGGTGCGCAGCAGTGAGTTAAGAATCAGAGTGGACTCCACAGCAAGCTTAAGCATGTTGTATTGTTTAAAGCATCTCTCCAAATGTTGGTAATGGTATCCAAAAAATTACTTTCTAGAATACAAGGTGATCTCATTCTTTATTTTCTACCCCACCCAAACACAAGTAAAAGAAGCATTTGCCTACCTTCTCCCGAGCTTAAACTATTGCAGAGTTATTTTAATTTAGCGCTGCAACAATTAGTTGATTAATCAATTAGTCTGAGAAAAGTAAATAGCAACTATTGCAATGAAGGATAAATCAACATTTTATCATTCCGGGTTTTTAAATGTCAGAATTTGCTGCTTATAGTAAATTGAATATTTGTGAGATTTGGACTGTTGGTTGGACAAAACAACATTTATTGAAGCCACCTTGGGCTTTAGGACTTGTCACCGCTAACTCATTGTCACTGGATTAATCAATAGTGAAAATAATCTTTGGTTGGAGCCATAATTGCGAATAAAGATATGGACCAAAAAGAGTGTGAGGAAACACAATGAGTGAGAATTATGGTCCCCATTTACTTGTCTTTGTGTCAGTGCTCTTTCAAGCTCAATTTAAAGCAGACAACATTTAGCATTGCTAAAATACGCTCTGGTAGTGGGGAAGTACTGGTGACTGTGTGCAAGATGGTAAAACATCAAACCAGAAAATCTCAGGACTCAGTCCAGCATTCACTCTTTTAACATGACACAGAACAACCAAACATAAAAGTTTAAACAAAGCATTTTGGAAACATTGCACTTCAGAGGAAATAAAGTCTTTTGATAAAAGGCAACGGTGCAATTAAGTAAAGAATTTCACACCAGAAACATTAGTGATTTTCCCAACTTATTCCTTTTATCAACAAACTGGCTGCAAACAATCCCCTTAGAAAAGTATTAGGGGGGAGGGCAAGACACATAATCCTCTCTATAATCACTCCTTGCTCAAACACTGCCTTGCTGTTAACTTCCTCTTTGTTAAACGAAAAACCTTTCACAAGCAGTTAAGCTCTTGGACTACAAATGTCTTCTCATCAAGTGTTTCATGGTCAAACCTGTGTCGATATTGATAATTATTTCAACATGTACACGAGAAACTTAAATCGCAGGGTTGAACTACCGTGAGCAAAGAATGAAAGGGGGGGGATTCTTTTCACTTGGCCAAAACAATAGAGACTGTGCAGAAACAAAGCCTTCAGCAACAACTGAGAAATCCCCAAACATAGTATGCAAACTCTTTTACAACCGTAGCAAGTAAGTACAAACTTTGAGCCACCTCTTCTCTCGCTGGTAGAAAATTCCAGTCGAGGGGGGAAAAAAGCCACGTCTGCTCCTCCCCACTGTGTGGGTTTTGTTCTGCTAATCAGACCACATGCCTCAAGGATTCAGGAATCCAAGAGCTCTCAGCCAGCTCCTCTCATTCCACATACAGCCGCAGCAGCCTGTGACAAACTATTCAGTGTGTTGGGGGGTTAAAGACTCTATCCATTCATAACACTGTTCAACGCTCCCTCCCCTCCTTTCCTAATCTCAGGCGGTTCTTTACCCCCCTCCCCACCCCCTCCTCCTCTTACCCCTCATATGCCCTCTCACCACAGCAGAGTCCTTTTTATCTATCTGCATACTGCACACAGGGTCTGAATAGGCTCATGGTTTATTATTAGACCATGGTCCAACCACACACCCACCACGGTTTTAAATAGAAGAAACAGAACTAAGCCTACATCGAGTTAGCGCAATGAAAGTCTTGATATTTGGCTTTCTCGTTCCATCGCTTGTTTTTTTCCCCCCTTCTTATTTTGGTTTGTTTCCTCTCTGTTCTCCCCTCCCCGGCTCTCCTGCTACTCACGCATTGAGAGGCGAAATGAGGCACACTGGAAATTTGCAGGCTGACAATGGAAGGCAGCTGCTCTTGCTGCATAAGTCTTTCATGAGCTGAATTAGTTGTACAAGCCTTTGCTCCCTTCCCCCCACACATGCCTCCCTCATAGCGAGCTGATCCAGACACAGCAACACACCTCGTGGAAAGCTTAGGAGAGAGAAAGACCGGGAGGGAGAGACAAAGCATGACAAGGGCTTTGTTTGACAGACCTGTGATTGCTTCTCGCAAAAGTAGCCCAACATGTTTTGTGTCCCTGTAGAAAACCATCACATCAATTCTTAATATGTTAAATTATGTTGTTTTTGTTTAAAACAGAAGGTAAAATGAAGTTTTTAACATGATACTCATTAAAACACACTACTACCAAGTTTCAAGGATTTGAATTCTTTTACAGGCTCGCATATTTTTTGTAACGCATTCAAAAATAATATCTGGGGTCTCCATTTGTGTTACATTTAAAAACAACAGCGTCTGATCTGTGCTACACTTCACAAAGTAAATCACAACAATAAGGTTTAAGCGGATAAAAACAGAGCCATTAAAAATGACTATTCAGAGATCAAAATCTATAAAAACACGACACAGATTAATACAATTATACTGATTAAGGGAATCTAACATCTTTTATGTTACAAAATAAAAAGAGCTAGTTTGCAAATTGTGATTATGAAAACTAATGAAAGAAAAATACTTCAAAGTGGGAGTCACATAGGGCTATTATTCATTGAATCACCATGTTATTGCAATAAAGGAGCAACAATATGGCTTTCACACTCTCAGCATGAAGTCTCAAGGTTTATACACACCGTAATTAGCTTTGGCAAAATTGTCAGGTGTGATTTAAAAACACTCTTCTGTTGATCAAGACTGCATGATGTTACAAGATAGACTAGATTTTTTAGAGGATCCATGAATCAACTGTATGGATGCAATATATGCCCCCGGATCTATATGACAATGCAAAAGTAAGTGATAACAACTGGCAGGGAAATTGCCTGTTAGTGGGCGTTTCAGAGGGAAAAACTGAAAAACATCAAAACTGCCAATAAGCCTCTGACGGCAGAATTCGATCCTTTCACTACTAAGACGAGCTGCACTCATTCCAACCACAACCCTCCAACCTCGACTGCACTTGCGGTAAAAGCAAGATTATGTTATACTCAATATCAAAAGTGACAACAAATCCCCAAAGCCTTTGGGGAGCAGAGAGTCAGGACACAGTTCAAGCTAAACATTCACTGAGGTCAAGGTGACTACAGGCAGTGTTTATGACTGGAAGGACCTGGTTCCAGTATTGAATATTTCCAAACAAAAAAGCCACTCGACAAGGAT
This sequence comes from Centropyge bicolor, assembly GCA_037975185.1. NCBI lineage: Eukaryota > Metazoa > Chordata > Actinopteri > Pomacanthidae > Centropyge > Centropyge bicolor. The sequence goes on from JBBMOC010000001.1 coordinate 3,255,295, forward strand.
TTCCTGAGCAACACTATAAACTGAGTGCCACAGCATTTTTCTTCTAACTCAATATCTGAATCTGTGGTCTGCTGTGTGGGCTGAGGAATCTGGTATAATGGTGGCTTATGCTGTAAGGATTCTCTAATATGGATTTCTGGGGTGAATGTTGATGACTAGTCTATACAGCGATGTGAATATGAAACTGCTTGTAAATGGTTCTTGACTGCAGCTGAGTGAAGGGTGGGTGCAGAAATACTGGACTATGACCTACGTAGACACCAGCTACAGAATGATTAGTGACAGGAATAAGATAATGAAATCACTAGAGGGAGGTTTGCAAGATAAAATCTATCACATTGTGTAATAAAATTAAATACTGGGATAAATATGTTTACATAGATATGTTTCAACATTTATATTTTCATTGTCGTCACTGACTGGTCTTCCTCCATTGTTTGCCATTAATTACCTAAACTGTGGCAATCCCTAATTTGTCTGGCCACAGTTTGTATAATGAACGAAAAATATTTATACACTTCTCACAATAACATAAAATATATCTAATGCTGTGTTTTGCACCTTTGCTCCAGCAGCTCCCCTGCCCCCACTTGTGCTGGACAAAAGTGAGAGTGAAATATAACTGTTTATTCTGTTTGAAAAATGGGCAAAGGTGTTTATAAACTGCAGCTTGGAAAAGATAATGGCGTCGTGCGTGAACACACATTCTCACGCGCACGCTCAAAATGAAACTTGCACTTTGCAGCAGCAACCACTTTGGGGACAATTCAAGACAATACAGGAGCCTGATGGCACTCCTTACCAGCGCACCATTTTAAAACAAGACAATGATTATCTAGTCTCTCAATCAAGGTTTAGTTACAACTCTGGAAAATAAGAAAATAGAAAGCAATGGATTGACATTGCCTGCTGATTGTACTGAATTTAAAAAGCTTATTCTATAAACCTGTATTATAGGTTTTATTTTAGTTTTTTTTAAATTGAGACCTAAAGCTGCTGGCTTATGTTTACAATGTATGGCTAAAAATCTAAAAGCGTTATGTTTCATTATTTTCTACACTTTCTTATTTCTGACAGTGTTAATATTTACTTATCCTAAGATTCTATTTTAATATTCTACTCAATAACTATTGTTTGTTTACATCTCACTCTGATCTGTATAGATGTACAATAGGTGTTAGACTAACAGATGGAACAAACTGGTTTAATGAGGGAGGGTTGAAGTGGGAGCACTGGGGTGTCTGGTGTGACTGTGTGGCAGTGACAAATGGTTAACATGGCTCACAGGTCAGGTAGGAGGGCCCCTTAGCACAATTTTGCTTCGGGCCCCAGGGAGATCAGGACCGGCTCTGGGTCAAAACAGGTTTATTTTTTGAGCTAAAAGCTTAAATTTTTCTCCAACAGAATTGAACAGGGACATGATGATGCATCCTCCTCATCCATATTTTTTATTTTCTAATTCAATAGAGGTTACCGTTTGTGCTTTATTTATTTGACTGCTCAAATATCTGCTTGTTCCTTTTTGACCATTTGTGAACTGTGTTAAACTCTGTCTGCTTTGTGGGTGTGTCTTTTTGCCATGTCATCACCATTCCTATCTATACCACCAATGTGTTTATGATTAAATTGTTTACTGGAGCACAAAATTGTTTACTGGAGCCAAAAGTTCTTCACAGATTTAGCCTCTTAATTTTGCTCTCCAAGTGCACCAGATTGATGCATTTAAGTTGGTAATATGCAAAATTTTCTCCCGGAGAACATGTCCCTGGACCCCCGAGAGGATCTGAGGTCCACCCACCACAGTCTCACAAAATCCTGTGGGAAACACTGTCCTCTGATAAAAGACAGCAAATGAGTTGGACGCTAAAAACACTTAAATTGCTTTAATTTGGCAGCATTTTGGGTTTGTACCAAACGTCAAGAGAGAGCCAACTAATCTTGGAAGCTGTGTGTAAGCGAGATGGAAGTATTTAAATTCTATTCCCATCTCAGAATCACTTTGACTACTGTGAGGTTGTGTTCATCAGATAAGCCGTCACCAACCAAGAAAATTTTCAATAAGCATGTTTGAGAACATGCAAATTGGTGGCGTATAATAAATATGTTCTGATATTTGAGAATATATTTTTGAATCATTGTGTTTTTCTAAAAAAACAAATTTGTGGAAAGCTTGAAAGGGTAAAAAAAAAAAAAAAAGGATTCCCAGTAACCTATAAAGCCATGATTTGTTCCCTAAAAAAGTCAATGAGGACTTGCTCACCATATGCAACTGCCATTAAATTGTGACATTTGAAAATACCAGTGTTTGCCGTGTTTTTCTCTGTCTTGTGATTACACAAGCCATTTTGATTTCCGCTGTATCTACTAGCTCTTGATTTGCAAAAGCATGACAGCGAGGGATAAAACACTGTAAACCTTGAACATGTGTGGTATGCATGGTATGTGTCTCAGTCTGCAGAAAAAAGGAGTATCCCTGAGACATGGACGTTCACAATAGAAGAAAATATAAAACATCCAACGTCAATATTATGACAATGACATTTTTTATATCCATTCTAACAGCTGTTTACTGATTAAAATGAACCCAAACATGATCCATTCCTTTTGGAATTTATTATACTTTCATACTTTATGTAGTCTAGTATTTTGTTTTGCCTACAAACTCAAACCAATTCAGATTATCTTGAAGTCAGCGGCTAATGGCAGTGGAAAACAATTAGTCAAATGTTGTTTTCCTGTAGCAGCGAAGGACTCCCTGAGGGTAAATGGTTCAAACAGGCAGAGGCCACAACGCAGAAATCACAACAGTAACAAAATAATGGAACTTTCTGTGGAATCAACTGATGATGATATCTGTTTTAAACGCTGTTTCCCAAATGTGATTCCATGAAGGCTGTGATTAATAATTGAGTCATTCAGCGATCAATACATTAAACATAACTCAGATAATTTTACACTCAATATATCAGTGAGTTCAACCATGTTATTAAGCACAATAATTAAACCCAGATAGATTATGTGCAAGAGTCAGGTTATGCTTGAACAGAACTGGTTTGTAAGATGAGTCATTTGACTAGTACTTGTGTCAAAAATGAAAAAAGAGAACTCAAGCCAACCCAGTGAAGTGGGTGTAAATGTCGAATTGTGAAACTTACAGAAAGCGTCGGATAAAGAGCCCCCTAATCCGGCATGGGAGACATGTGGGGGGGAGGGGTTTTCCTAAAGCTATTAGACTGTTCGACAAGTAGTTAATACATGAGTAATGTTTGCTAAGTGTGTAAATATGGGTAAGATTCTAAATGCTAAAGATACATGTTTGTGCAAGGTATAAAGGAGATATCTGAACAATCATACAAGCACTTCTGTACACTTGTAATAAATTGGTGGCTTTGAGAGAAATGAGACGTTTTTCCAATCCTTCTGTTTGATTTTTCCTGTTAGTAAAGCAACACCTCTGCTTATCTCCACAGAATTAGCTTCAACAGAACACGGACAGGTGAGCTAACAGCCTCACTTTGTAGTGAGTCGCTTGATGTAATTTACTCCTCTTCTTAAAATAAGTCAGCCTCTCTTCTATTCCAGCACCTTTAAAAGGCCCTGGCACTACTTAAAAGGAAAGAGCTGTAACACAATAGCAACAGTCAGTCAGGCACAGGCAAAGAGAAAGAACTCAAGCTAGCTCTGATGAAATCCCCGAGCCGGACATCGGCAGCAATGCAGAGCGGCGGCTGAGCTCTTTCATTCAAGTGCAGCCTTTCCTTTCTCTCCCCCCTTTTCAAAGTAACATTGCCAATGTAATTTTCCATGAGAGCTGCTCCATTTATCAAGCCAGTGGCACATTGAGGCAGCTGACGAATGCCTTACTCCTCGAGATTTGTATAATGAGAGGTGGGAGAGTGAGACACACTCAGAGGTGGTTAGCACTTGTATGAAGGAAGTAGAGATGATTTATTCAGCATCCGAGAGCCGATGCTTTGGGGAGCTTTAACTTATGGACACAGACAATGTAGCCATGCTATTACACCTCTACCATGGAGAGCAAGACTGCTGGTGAGACACATACTGATTAATGCTTGAATTACACTGGACATGAGACAGCTAGTTCTTTTAAATCAACAGTCAGGTTGTAATGGGGCTGACAAATTTCCAAGTCCACTTCCAAACGGTAATTGTTTTCTGAAATAATGCTGTTTTGTCATATTATTTAATTTAACTGCTCATAATATGAACAGCAGCACAGCAATAAACATTTACGACAGGCATTTCATAGTTGCAATGAAGTTCAGTATTACCTGATATCATTCTGTCACATTAATGGTTAAGAAATTAAAGAGCAACATGCAGATGAAAACCTTTTCTGAATTTACAAGCCACAAGGACCAAATCTAAAGACAGTCTTTAACCTCAACCCCCACAACCTGCCACAGGGTACGGATGGGAAGCTGTGAAAGAGAACAGCAGTCATTTCAGCCATTTCTTTTTATCAGATTGAGTATCAATTCCACAGTTTGTGCAGGCTGCCAAAAAATCGAGCCTGTGGTCATTGAACATGGGTGACTGTGGCTAGTGAACGATAAAGAAACTGGATTCTAGTGTCACATCTGTGACAAAAAACAGTCGTGCGAAATGTTCATTCTCAGCATGGGGATTATGTTTCTGGCTGATGTTATGGTGGAGATCAGGATGGGCTGTCACGGCCAGATCGAGACTTTATGGGACTGATGTGGTCAGTCAACATGTCTGTGAAATTTTAACTGTTGCCAGTGACAGTATCTGTTACAGAGCCAGCACAGTGTCAGTACAAAAAAGCGCATAAAATATAGTGTATATGCTAGCTAACTGTCACTAAGGCACATTTGAGAAGTGTTAGCGGACACTTGTCACTTGGGCTATGGTTTTTGTATATTGGCCACATATGGAACTGCAGGTTGTGAGACAATTTTCTCATAAACCGTCATTACAAAAGAAATGGCTGTAAAGCAAGTGCATTTTTCAGAATGTCGCAGAAATTCTGAAATTACTCTTGAGTTATCATAATTTGAGCTACTGGACCAATGACATTTAAAAGCCACATCATAATAACCTTAGGAAATGTTTTTTTTTGGTGACTTTCAACAGATTGAACGAGTGTCTTCTTAAACATGGTATCCAGTTCTTTTACTACATTCAGAATGATCTCTAAACTCATTTTCTCATAATGCTAATTTCACCATAACCTTTTACCAGTTCTAGATATTATAAGGTCATTTAAATGTGCATGAGTAGTTATTATCAGCCTCTTTGGTGTTAAAACTAGGTTTGGATTCATCCTTATTATCGCTGTGTATGACCTTGTTCTGCCTCTCTTCCTGATGTGATGAGACGTTCCAGTTTCTCCATGTTGAGGTAAGCATGGAAAATTGACTTGCAACGTCCAAATGACACTGAATGTTTATATACAGATTTTGTTTTGTTAGGTAGAAAAATGCACCCGTTCCTGCTTTTTTACCACATCCATTACCTGGAATTGTCAATATGAAAACTGCTCTTCAACCCAAAGTTGATGTGCGCTTCAATATAATCACATCCTTTTTTTCCATCACGCTTTCAAGGATACCTTTCACCAGCTAGCTATTTGAAAGCAGTTGTGACCTCTCTCCTTTATTCAGTGCTGTCAGCCAATTCATGTGGTTCTCCCTCAAAAGCCTTTTCATTCTAAATACATTATGATTACAAAGACTTTCCAGAAATTTCCTTTCATAGCAGTGGGCCCAAGGAGACTCTACAGCTTGTGTTCATGACTGGGTGTCCTGGATTTAAGGAATCAAACAGGCTTCTTCGCAGCCCATCCCCCATGCCACTTTCAGAGCAGCAGGAAAAACGACGAAGGCGTGCTTTGCACCAGCTCCCTCCCCCACACTCTGCTCCACCAGGCATTGCTGGGGCCTGTGGGATTAAGAATGGAACACGATGACAGACAAAAACAGTCCTCAGCACCTCCCTGCTCTGCTGTCTTTTATACTGCCAGAGCATGAAAAGGCTGCTATGAGGCATACAATAGACGCAGTGATAGATCAACTCTATGAGTGAACAAGATAAGTGTGGGTGAATAGATACACAAATCTTTATATTGTTCTTGTAAGATATTGTCAGCGTTGAAATTGTGTGAGGGAAAAAAATGTGGAACACGATGTGACATTTACTTAACTTCACAGGCGTGATGTGATGTATATGGCTGACAATGTCGATCATAATCTGGTTTGACATTAGCACTTGCTTTTACTGACTCATGTACAGTACATAACACTTTCGTGGTTATTTGCAACTGATGTTGGCTGGTACTCATTTTTTACACGGCAAGGAAATTTTTAAAATATGAAGGCACTTATGAATCCATTTAAAATGAATCAAGCCTTCAAGTCAAGAAGGGGAAAAAACCACCACTGTGTGGGCTATTTCCTGTAGCTGGTCTCAGCATCATATTCGTCAAGGGTGCCCTTGTTCACTGTGTGGTAATAAAAGAGAAAACAGCAGTAGGTCTTTTTATGCATCACATGTCAGGCAGCTTCAGGGAACAGAGTGCATCTCCAAGCCTGCTGTAAGCGACAGGCTATTGCAAAGCATGACTTCAAGAACCCAACACTGTTCGCTCCTATTGTATTAATTCATACCATGATAATTAAACTGATGAAAGCCTGTACTGTTCTAAAGACACTTTTCACAGACAAATGCAACTCCAGTTACTGATTGTTGCTGCCTTCCTGATAAGAAAGTGCTAATTTTGGCGAACAACTGTCCTTGTTCAAAACAAGTAGTTCAGGGCACAAGTAAGCTTTTACAGACCTCACTAGAAAACCTCCAAATTACACAAGACTCGCTAGCACAGCTTCGTTTATGGTTTAACTTTGGAAGCAGAACTATATGCACATCGGCATGTTTGTTATTAACTAATCACCATAATAACATTTCTGATATGAATTTATAAAGGCTGCATATTACACTGATCAACTGTATATATAAAATGGATTGTCAAAAGTAACTTTACAAAAAAAGGAGGATCATGATGCACCAAAAGCCAATTAACAATAAAAACCAATACCTGGACTTTTCCTTTGATCAAAACAAACAGAATCCAATACTAGTCAGTGAAATAATGTAACACCAAACAAATCCATGCAGCATTAAAGGAGAGTAAACTGAAAAACGTACCTTTTCATTTTTCACCTTCTTTAGTGTCTTGCATTCACTATTACCATTTTCCACCTCCTCTGGTTCAGTTTTTGTGGTCAGTGCTGGTACTATCCCAACAGGTTCAAGTGCAATATTCCCCATTTGATTGGTTTCTGCCAAGTCTGTTGATTGTGTGTTCTCAAAGGACGTATTACGACTATTCCCCAAAGCAACTTGGGCTTGAGACACAACATCCTTCTCCGCCGCAGCGATTGCTACGACTGGGGCTCCATCTGTTTTGTCCTTCTTATTTTTCCCACTAGCCCCTTCTTTCTCTTTTTTACCACCCAGAACACCTCTGGAGGCTTTGCCCCCTTTTTCCATGTTCTTTCCAGAGGTGGCATTGTTTCCAGCAGCTCCTGCACTCGCTGCTGTGCCTGTTGGCTCCCCTTGAGTCCGTCCTGAAGTTTCTTTTTTGCCCCCATCTCCAGCTGAAGCTTTGCTACTATTGTCTTTAGAGTTCTTACTGCGCTTGTATTTGGATTTGCTTTCCTTGCCTTGAGAGCCAGACACTGGACTAACAAACCTGATGTTGTCCGGCAATGCTGCCACTGCACTGGGTGGTGCTGCCATGCCGTCCTTGGTGCCAGACATCTCAAGTTTGTCCTTCTCTAAGTCAGCGTCAAGGTCAATAATCAGATTTCCAACACCAATATCCCACTCATCCCCGCTGTCGTAAGTGTCCACCGCATTAGAGTCCACACCTTTCCCGCCTGCAGTGCCACCACTTAGGGACATTTTAGTGCCAACGGCCCAGGATTGCCTCAGTGAGGTCCGACACCCTCTCAGACAGTTGGGACTCAGGGGCAAGGGTTAGAGAATCCTCACGGTCTACTCGTTCCTGTCCCATTTATCCACATTTTGCCCTAGAAAGAGAAGAGAAAGAGAGTTATATTAGTCTAATAACTCTGACACAAATAGTAGTACTACAGCTCTGCCATCACAGAACAGAGCAGAGCATTTCACTGGGTACAAAACAAAAAAATCGTTTGATCATGAGCCAGTAATTCTCTGGTGATCACTGCGCAAACCACTATGGTAATACCCACTGGTGTGACAGCGCTGCTCCGAAAACCCTCTCTTCATAATCACTTCCCACAGTCGTCATGGCAACCATGGGAAATGTAGCTTAGCTTAAATCCTGCTTTGACAGCCAAGGTGGCCCCACTGTTCTGAATGACTGGCTCTCTTTCACAAGGCACTGCTGATAGTGTCACCGCTGATAAATAAGGAGTAGCTGGCCTCACACACCCCCACATGGTTTACGGAGCCATGCCTTTTCAACTCAAGAACACAATGGTAATCTTGCATTAACAGAGGAGCTTAAGAAACGTGAATGAACCAGTGTACGCCTCAGGAGAACATCAGTTGGTTGTATTTGCTTACACAACATAGTCAAAAGGTCACAATATTTCATATCTTTAAATTAGATGGACGGACGGATGGATGCCAATTGTAATTTTAGACATACTAAAGATCAACATGGATATAAAAGACCTTGTTAACCAATGTCTTTAAAATGGAACCTCATGAAACCAAGGTTATTTGTTATATTCAGATGAAATATATTCTCAAATAAGCATGTTTTTATTAGGCTGTAAGTCCCTCTGGTTATATCTAAATATTTGCAAATCTTTCTCTGTAAAAATTCAACTGATTTATTACAAAGAGTAACATAAAAAACGTCTGTGTGTTCGTCATGAGTGAGTGGCTGTGAAAAGAGGCCTCTTTAACATCGCTAATGTGTTATGCTGAGGAATTTTAAATGTAAATCATATTGAGTCTTCCTTGTGAATAACACATGCTATATAAATACAGTTTGCCTTGGCAGCTGCATCAGTATCATTACTGCTCTTAAGTACTTGTCTTCAGCATCTGCCAATTAGTTTGTCAATTCTAACAACCTCAACCAATGGTGTGTGGGATAGTAAAAATGTTTTGCAAAGAAAAATGCTGTAGATTCTTAATGTATATGGATGATTGATGAAAATGAAGAGAGCAATTGTGGTGCTTTGAGGCCAGTGGCTCTGTTTAACGCCCAGAAGCTGTAAATAAACTGGTGTTAAACAAGAGGATGAATCGGTACCAGAAGGCGTACATTTTTGGGGGGAAAGCTTGTGCTTACAGTCCCCCGAGAGCTCACTACATGTAGGTAAATAATTAACACATCTGGAGTTCTCATCGTGAAGGAGAAGGAAGCCTGAGCACAAAAGACTCTGGAGTGATGGCAAGAATGATGAGATCAATACCGCCTCAAACAGGAATGAATTCTGATGATTCTCTTTGTGCTGCAGAGACCTGACAAAATACAGCCAAACAACACACAGCAGAGGCCTCTCACATACATTGGTTTATATTTTTGATTGTTGATTCATTGATTCTGATTGATTCTAATGTATGTTTTGCGGCATAAGAAGTCAGATATCAAGTAGAAAATTTAAGATTCATTGCTTGTCTCATGAGAGTTGCAGACTTTGGTTGTGTCAGTATCAGGCTATAGCATTTTTGCTCTTTCACCAACGCTCTGTATGTAAGATATCTCATTAAAATGATTCAATACAAAATGCATTCTTGAGTAGAATCCATGAGCAAGACATTGCTTCCACAAAGGAAACTACTACAAACATCCTGACTACTAATTATTTGATAACCTGAATTGCTCTGAGATTTATCTTAAATAAAAATAACGTTTATAAATGAAGAAATTCACAGACATTTTAAAGACAGTTAATTAAATAAGTGGACTGAAGGATTGATAAAAGCATAAGGAACATGCACTTTTTTTTTGTTACTGAGATACCATGCTCCACTTGCTAGAAAGTGTTCAATATTTAACTTGCATTTTATTAGTTAGAATTGTAAATCACAAATACAGCAGATCTGTGTGTCATTTAAACCACAAACTATAAAATTTGCATAAATTTGCTTCACATCCCATGAATATTAGCCTTGTGTAGTCAAATACAACTCATCCAGTCAAATCTTGAAGCTCCTCCAATAACTATGACAGCATCCAAAGAAACTGTATATCAGCCTATTTTGTGCTTTGTTACTGTTGGGAGTACAATTAAATTATTATTTCTATAATGGAGAAGCTCAAAGAAATATTCGATACAGCCCTTTGTGCAGTTATGATACTGCATACTGGACTCTGGTCACAAGCCCAGCGTGATAGTTCTCAGGAAATAAAGTCGAAGGGATATAAAATACAACTGCATCCAACTGTTCAAGTACACATACTCGTGCTCTAGCCTTTAAAGCTGGATTGTTCGTACTGATGGACAGAAAAGCAGTCATTCTGCACGGCCTACCATTACTCAGCACTCATTAGTACAACAGTCCAAAATGGCAGCTGGATCACATAATGCACATAATGCACAGAGCTCGTGTTGATGCGGTTAAGAGGCCATTCATACCACCCCCAGCAGTGACAGAGGTAAAACTGTTGAACAATCATTTGATCACCGTGCCTGCTTATTCCTCACAGATGGCTCCCCAAAGGAACAACAGTCAGTGGCAGGTTTTGGAGGGTGGAGAGATGCAGCTGTCCCTGTTTGACTGGGTAAACAGTTGTGAGGTCTAATTTGTCCAACACCTCCACAAAAGAGAGGTTGTAACTCTATCGGCAGTTGACCTACTGTACTGCCCTTAGCTGGAACTGCAGCGCAAGCCCTTTTGAAAAAGCCCAGTGAGGAAATGTCCCAGCGAGTGCCCCGTTGAGCGAAAGGCATGCAGGCTGTGCAACTCCCAGAGTACTTGTCCTTTTTTTCGCAGATCCAGTTTCATTCAGCAATCTATCACAGAGGCCACATAAGCTGCAGTGAAAGTGCAGAAAAAGATAGAGGATGATTTCTGGTTGACGCAGAGGAACACAACTAAGTGAGACCTGGTGTAATGAAGCTTTCTGCATGTGGCTGTCAGGAACAACATCCGTGCATAAATTAGAGTATGAGGTTTGCATGTGTTGGGGCACCAACTGTTCAGGCACAGAACACAACATAGGACTTATTGAGCCATTTTTGCTGAATATTTATATGTGTCAGACAAAGGTGTGGATCCAGATGAGGTGCACAGGAAATGTGGAGGATAACAAAAGACACGAGGGGGGAAATTACAAGTGACTCCTGCTTTGAATGTTTTTTAGCTTTTTATAATGCTAAAACATCATTGTGCCTTTTTTAGCAACATAAGCACAGGCAGTTTTCCAAAAAACATGGAATTCACCAAATATGGTAAACGGTTTTTTTTTCAACAGCCAAAAAAATAGCAGCATGTGATGGATCACATATGTTTCCAGTCCTGTGTGTCAGAAAGCAGAACAGGTAATTATAGGTTGAATTGCACAGATAAAAAACAGCTTCTCAGCTCAAGCATAAATGAGATATGCCCTCAAATTAGGCATGTGTCGACACGAACGTTTCACAGTGTGATTATCTAGGCCAGAACAATCTCCATATGGGATATTATCACAATAATTACTGAAGTAAGATGAAAATCTTCAAACAGTATTAAAACATAGCTACTTGAATGACAGAAATCATTGTTCTATTCCATTTTCAGTTTTAGGAAAATAACTTCATCTAGAACAATAAAGGTCTTGAGATTTGCTTTCACCATGATACATGTATATTTATTGGCATGCCACTGGGCCTGGGCCTTTGTTCCTCCTATAATTGCAATCATAAAAAACTTGCACTATGCTTGAATGTTTTTATTCTTTATTGAGGTACATATGTGGTCATAATGATTATTGTCTCATCTCTACTCCCAGTACTCCAAAGCTCATTATGGGCTGAAAGATGCTCCTTCAATTTACTTTTGTCTGTGTGTTAGTTTAATTGTCCTGCAGAGATGGTTTGTCGTGCCTCACAGAGGAGATTTTAACACCTCAGAAATCTCAGCGACAGGCCCTACTTGGCTGAAGCTCTGTGTATCAGACAAGCGCTGACTGGTGAAACAGTGAGGGACACCTACAGGCATATCATTGGCAAAAAGCAAGAAAATATCACACTGTACATTTTCATTTGAGTTCTCCTTTAACATATTTGTCTACTAGACCACAACAGTTTAAAACACATATCAAATAGGCTACTTAGGGGCTATCAAGACCACAGGGATGAAACAGTGGCCAAGGCCACACAAAATGTGACAAAGTCAACACAGTTTCCGAATCGGCCCCATTTTTAAAAATTGTTTTCTAAGGAGCACAGTGCACCAGTTGTTGTTGAAAAGTTATCTGTCAACTCCACATTGGTGTCAGGCATCTGTGCAATATTGTTGTGTAAGACATCGTGCAATATTCTTGGTGATTATAGATCTGGGTGAGATACGATACGTTAACTGAATATTGATTGTATGTGTGTGCTCAAAAAAATCAAGACAAGTTTCTTCCCCAACAATCAAGGCTAATCTAATCTAATCTTAATTGAATAACAATGGAAAAATGCCACTTCACTCTGATATGTGTCATGTGTGACGTGGCACCACCAGAAGCTAGAAGCTAGTGAAGTTGATAACCAACATAAAACACAGGTTAGTGGTCACAAAGTCCATCTGATATGCCGTCTGTATACAAATCACTGGGACAGAATGCAAAAAGTATGTGTTGTTAGCTGATTAAAAAGCAACTATGGCACGAACATAGACAGACAGGAAAAAAACCAAACATGAAATAAACGTGCGCAGTCTGGCAATGTGCATCATTTTCTCTGCAGGTCATTTAAAAGGCAGGTTTCCATCCAGAGAGCCCACAGTAACCTCCATGTAATTGGATTGTGTGCTTGAGCTGATTACCAAAATAGAAATGCACCCAGCCAATCTAAGTGATGGGAATCAGGAGTCTGTGGGTCAGCCAGCATCTTTATCAGTAAATATGTCAACGACAGGAACGCAAAGATCTCCAGCACACTGTGACCTCTCCGATACTTAAATGAATGCCGTGCATAGACGTGTGTTACAGAGAGATTTCTTGTTGAAATTAATGCATTACATTTAACCTAAATTAGATTCTAGAGCTGAAATTACATAAGTTGAAATTGTCCAGTCGGATCAGAAACACTTCGTGTCTGTGGTGTCCACAGTTGTCTGAGACGTATCTGTTTGAGAGTATATTCAGGGCTTCAGCGAAGTCACTTTTGGTTGGTACCTAAACCCACAAAAAGTTGTTTTGCGATGTTCCAGTTATAGACAAAGGGTATTTCTTATCCCTGATTGCAGCAGCTTTCTGCATGTCTCAGCTGCATGACTAAAATCGACAGTAACTGAAGAAGTGTGAAATGAGCAAATTGCTCAGTGGCTGCTGATTAGGCTGTGCTGTCCTAATGTCCAGGCTCTGGTGTGATGCAGCAAAAAACAAAGCTCTCACACCACACTACCATCATTTTCTAAGAGAGTTAGGAGGAGAAACAGAAATACAGCTATCTGTCTCTTTTCTTTTTGACAACAAAGGTGAGAGATCCCCAGCTGTTATCAGTATTCTCGAATGCTTTGTTCACTCTCACATCAAGGCTTCATCCACACTGAGGTGGATAAATGAGCGATTTATCTTCAAACAACTTGTGTCCGCACTTGTATTCATAAACGCTACCTATTAACCAGGCAAAGAGTAACTCCTGCGCTGCTTCACAGTCTGTCGAATGAATCACTATTTTATGTTGGCAATGCAGATTAACTACAACAGCAGTATCATGTGATCAGCTTCACTGACATTCAAGCCGAGCGATCACAGGTAAAGTTAGAGGCATCAGAAAACTGGCTTCTCGACATTACTGCCAGCGAGCTCCTCGCCATGTTTGCAGGCATATTACATAATTCACAAAGTCCAAGCCCAGCATTTTCAGATTTATGAAAACTATAGAGCGTGTTTGAAAAGCTCAGTTTTTGATGTGGAAAACAAAGACTCGCTGTGGATTAAAGGGCAAAACAGAGACAAAAAACATACAATTTCAAATGTGTGTTGGCAAGAGTTACTGTGGACGTGGTTGAAATTCCTGCTGATAAAAACAAGCTGAAATAGAATAAGACATGGTAGAATAAAACTTATAGTGCAGCTACAGTGTAGTGCGAGATAAATAATAAGTAGTGTCAAATTTGATTTAATAAAATGTGTCAGTTTGCCATTGTCCTTGCGAGGAATATCACCTCATAAGTGAGTCAGTGAAATGAATCAGTCAGCTGGTTTTAATACACTTTTCACAGTAGAACTAGTTCCATTGTATCAGGACTTTTATCAACAACAGTGCAACCTTTTTATATAACTGGCATTATTTATCTTACATACTACTTGTTCAAACACCGAGGAGAATTTAATATTAGGTGCAGCTGAAGTAGAACAAACAAAATTACAAACAGTCTCATCGAACCTTGAGTGGAGTGCAGATTAGACTCAAATATCTAAATGGCTCCATGTCTGATCATTATAAAAACTCAACTCCTGCTATGCAAAGCAGGCCAGAAGCACAGGAGGAATCTCGTCAGGCACAGTTTGAAGAGACAAATTAAAAAACAAATCTTATTAGAGCGATTTATTTCTAAATGCAGACACACAACTGCATTAATGAGGAAAATGTGGGGGATGAAGCTAGCTGACATCTTGAAGTGACACGTCTAATGGTGGGGAAACGGAGATAGCTGCCAACAAATTCAACTGAAGGCCATACACATAAATAAAGAGTGACTTTCCTAGTACTTGTAAAAAGCACTGTAATTATGTTGTATACTTAATCAAAGATTTTTAGAGATGATCACTCAGCACTAAAAAAGCCACCAGTTTGAAATATGAGAATGTTACAGGGCAATTACAGATCAGTTGGCTAACTAATGACTAACTACATCTCTTTGGTGAGGTGAGCCACTTTTAAACCGAAATTAATCTTGAATCATTCGGCAGTGTTTCTAGCTAGACAGCTTTCACTCACTTAGATAGTACTATCGGTACATTCAATGAAACAACGCACTGGCTCTAAAGGTCTAAGTAGCTGACAGATGAAACCAGCTCTGTGTGAATTGTAATTTTAATCACAGTTGAATTATTAGAAGTAAACAAATATCCACATGAATCCAAGCTTAATGAAGTGTATTTACTGTCATTTGATAGTGGAATTGCTTGCCACAGTAAATAAACTAATTCTCATTCATGCAGACTATAGAGTGCACACAAGTCACAAAGTACTCATTCTCTGTGAAATACGATTAGATATAACCTCCTTTTCAGCACAGTTTCAACATTTGTCACCATAATTTCTAGAAAGGAAAACATGAGAAAATAAGATAATAATTTCTTGTAGTCTAAATAATGGTGACCAGTCTAAACTGGGAATCTGACCCACCCAAGAGAACAAATAAATAATCAAATTGTGGCTTGTCTGTGGCCACGGCCGATGCAGAGGATGAAAATAACACTCACACGTTGGCCAGAGTGTAAGGATACGCCAATCTTAAAACCCTGACAAGGTGCCAGATTGATTTTTCCTGTGCTCAAACACGAGAAACAAGAGCAGCTCCATTAACATGCTCAGCCATTCCACTCTTGCATGATTTCTGAATTACAAAAGCCAGTCGCTAAGATTCTCAAAACGCTTTTCATTATCTCTGCTCTCTTCATTCTATAATTGAGACACTCTGTCTCAATGCGAGTCGATATAGTAACAGCGGCGTCTATTGTCATGCGCTTGTTCGTATTCGTGGGCAACTGTCAAGGTGGCTCACTGAGTACTTAATCTCTCAGTGGAAAGACTTCAGGTTGAAATCCGTGATGAATTTTGATTCATATATCAGTGTTAAATCCATCTATATGGTGGAGTGTAGTTTAACACTAATATGGCAAATTCACTGTTAGAGCTGCTTTTCATACTCTGTTCCTGAGAGTATGTCAGTTCAGTAAATAACATGTTAGCATCCATTTCAGTAAATGATGTGTTAACTGCGATATACTGGGGCACCAGATGCTTCATCATCTTAGCTGTAGTTTGAACAAAGGAACACATTTCAGTTTTATGGTACTTACAGTCTGCGACCATCTGCACAATAACAGTGTAATAAATGGAAGCAAATACACTGTTGAAAATATTAGACAATTTAATGCAGAAAAATAGCTTAGCATTTAAACTGGAGTAAGATCTAACTGCCTGCCCCATTAATATTTATGCAGGATAATTAATCAGAGATCGTTAAGTATTATAGTTTAGTATTTTTATAACAACTGTACCAGCTGTCACTTATAACCCACTGTAATGTCAGCAAATTAACAGCAAGTTAAGCACAACATATGTGTTCCCATGCAAAAGGAATGAAATTCATTAAATACTTAATTACGACAGAGAATACTGTCAACAAGCTCATTTAAAGCTTCATCTTTTAAAAGATGATATTTTCTGGAGGTGGTAAACAGCAGGTGATGTTGATGTGTGCTCATCAGTGTGGGCGCTGTTGTTTCTTATGTTTATCTGTGACAAAAAAAAGGTTTTACTATTGTCAGATAAGTATAGTAGTGACAGGTAGAGAAGAAGGTTAGTGGTGAGAATTAACTTCATAGCCAGCAACTCCAGGAACTCAGTAATGAAAACATTGCTGTAGACTCAGTGATTTCTCAACAGGGATGTTAGGCCAAAAGATAAAAGTCACCAACAACATGACCTGATTACAACAATAATATTTATCAACAAGTCTAGTCCATATAACTTTCTAATATTTCATGGTAAGCACACATACACTTGCTGTTCTCTCCTTTTCACTTGTACTCTCACACTCTAAAGTAATAGTGATTATTTCTATTTACATTTCCTCTTCCACACCTCATTGGCTGTTTCCTGGGATGGTCTCTTTCATCACTGAATTGTCCAAAGTAAACAGCCCAGTCATGTCAACTTACAATGTTGACCTGACACTTGATTTTTATCACAGTCAGGAATCAGCTGTGATGGCGGGGGTTGGTTAACTTCGCAGGCTCAAGCTCTTTGTCATTAGAGGATAATCAGCGTGACAGTCACGTCTGACTGCCTCCAGTTAGCTCAACTGAAGTCAGGCTTCAAGTCAAGATTATTAACGTGAAGACACCACTAAGCTAAACCAAAGAGGCACGTTTCCTTTTCACTTTATATGCCAGAATTTGCCAGAGCTACTACAAACACTTCGTTAAAGGCTGCCTTGTTGACATCATCAAAATTTTAAACATAGAGCAGCTTGCAAAGATGAAGAAAGTATCAGATACCACCACACAAGTAACACGACAAGAAGCACATTTGAAGAAAAAAGGAAACCTGTCAAGCTTAATGGCAAAGATTCTATTAAGGTTTTCAGATGAACAGATGGACGGTAGATGTTGTGCCACATATTCTTCCTTAGATCCTAAATCTAGGTTTAAATGGAACAAAGAGAAAATCAACAGGCCAGCATCAAGATGTGTAACACACTGCCACAACAAGCAGTTTACACTGCAGTACTCTACATGTGCCAAACACCCACTATTAAGATTTTCTGTCCAAACTATATCCTATTTTCTGAACACAATTTTTTTACGTTGATGCCAGAACAGTACTGCCATTTAAAGACTGTTACAAACACAACATGGCATATTACACAATTCAGTTTCTTTGTGAGTACACGCTTGTTCAGGAATCATATATGTTTTGGCTCAGGTATGATGTTTCTCTCTGTGTTTCGCTCATTGTAAAGAGACATAAATCAAGCATTGGCCCATCTGCTTTCTGGCTGAAACCAGTTTTAAGAGAGAGAAGAAGGTGCACACGAAAGAAGCTCACAAGAAAGTAAATCTCAAAAGACACTAAAACTTAACTTTATTTGGTCCTCATTTCATTGTGGGTACAACTAATGTTCAAAAAGCAGCAGATGATTTCAGGTAGAACATACACATAGCGGTGACAGACACTGCTTAAATCTGTACCAACTGTCAGTTGTTACAACCTTGGATGTGGAATATTTTCCCCATCAATCAATGTTATATAAAAAATGCAGAATGTAAACAGAAACTGAGTTAAATAAATATGTTGGGTAAAGTAAGCTTGTTTTTCTACTTAAACACTGACTGACAAATGAGAGAGAAGGAAGAGCTGTGAAAGGACAAGGCCTGAGGCTAAATAGCAGACAGTCCCTTGTTGAACACTGCTGGGTGTGTGTGTCTGTTTCTTTATTGGTCTGTTTGAGTGAATATATGTGTGTGTGTGTGTGTGTGTGTGTGTGTGTGGAGTGGAATGAGATAAAGACACAATTTTTTCGCTTCAGTCTTTTGAGTATTGTTTATTACATGCATTCCTGCACAGGCAGCCTGCCAGGCAGGATTCCAACAAATTCTTACTGAAATCTGAAATACCCATCTGCACACCGTGCTTTCAGTCAAGCAAAAATATCTACATAGAACTTCTGTGGGCATTTTAAACTGTCAAACTGGTTTAATCCATACTAAATCTTCTACTAACCTACTATACTGCAGATGACTGACCTGAAGAAATCTGTAATAGAACAAGAAAAGCACCACCGACACTGGTCTCACTGCAGCTGTGGAGAGTCAGGAGTCGAACTATGAAAAGACAACAGGCCACTGCTGAGTGACTAATATACTGCACTACTGTTTGTTCCATGGACGGTTGAGGTGTTGCCATGTGAATGTCTAACTAGAGAGAGGGCATGGACAACCATTAACCTCAAATAACTGCCTGCCTCTCTCCAGCAGCTGCTTAACAGAGGCCGAGTCAACAAGCAGGCCTTCAAATAGCATTGTCACTCTCACATGGGAGCTTTCCAGAATCGATGCAGCAGTGATCTCTTCCTGAGGCTGCGTCCACACTAATACAGTTTCATTTGAAAAGGCTGTTTTAAAATGAAAAACAATCTCTGTATAGACAAGCATTTTAGCACTGTTACAGATATAATCTCTGTCCACACTAACACACCTGAAAATGCATATCATGTGACTATGCGCATACCAGTGTAAACAGGAAACAGAGATTGTTTGCATGGATAAAGAAATACTACTAATACTATTGATTTCTTTGTGTGGGCCAACGACGAGTTGGAACTGTTACTGAAAGTAAAACAGAAAAACTAAAAATTTAAAATGTACTACATTATGGGTCAAGAGATATTTTCTTGGTTTCATTGTTGTCTGATCTCATATTAGAAGCTCTGCTGGGCGGCTGGAAGTCCCTGCTATACTGGAGAGCAGCATTTATGCTTTGTTTATTTACAGCTTCTTTGTGAATTTAACAATAGTTGTGCAGGACAAAACGAGCATAGATAACTGCACAACAGCTGCTAGCATAGACAACAAGGTCAGCAACGCCTGTAATTCGTTATCCATGCTGAATTAACTGCCGGTAGCCAAGGCTCATAGATATATACAGGCTGATGTCTTTTGTTTTCTTCCGGAAAGTGGTCACGTGATAGGGGTGTGACAAATCAGGGAAGGACACGTCGTGACTGATAAGACCCAATCAGGAAGTGAACATGGGTGCGTCATTGTTTAAAAAAATCAGTTTCCACCATCCAGACTAAAACAAATCCACTGTGGAGTTTTTAAAACTAAAACAGGATTAGCAGCGTTTCCCAAAGTCTAAGTTTTAGGGGTTCTAAAATTCAGGAGTAGTGTAGACGCTGAGCTTAAACATAGCAAAAAGTTACGTATTTTAAAACAAAAACATATTAGTGTGGATATAGTGTCACATTCAGAAACCAATGGGTGTCGGAATTAAGCAACAATTTAAAGCCAATTCAGGACTGATATGAATACTGCAAGTTTCTGACAGTGCAGTATCAATTAATAACTAATCATCTCTACTACAGCTTCTTATTTGCATATCACATCACATTAAACAGCCTTGTTCCTTCCACTTCATGCAGCTTCATCTTGTAAATGAAGAAGTCAGACTCCTAAAAAGGCAAAAGTAGGCAGTAACGTGTGACAGTAAATGCTGACACTTACATACACACTCAATCACTGCCACATTTAAAATGCTAAACTGTATGTGACACAGGGGAGGAGGAGCATGCTACATTTCACTGATAGTAAAATATCCCCATTCGCCAATATGATGTGATGAAACCAGAGTTGTGTATTACGATGCTTTCATATTTTCCTCCTCCAAAACAGTATAATAGCTTTTTGGTGCTGGGTGTTTGCTTAACCTTTTCACCAAGGCTCACTCCCACTTTTCAACTCATACTATCCCCAGTTTTTAGACACAGCGCAAACTGAGCACTTTATTCTCTGTAACATGGCCTTAAACCCCTGGAACTACACAGCCGTTGTAAACAGCCACAGTTTCTATGGTACAAAATAACAATGCGGGGGTCTAATGTTAGTGTAACTTATTCAGGCGTCTGTCTGACAGCCTTGTTTACATATTTGCTGCCACCATGACTGTTTGGTCATCCATTAAGGGAAATGACAAGGTTACATGTGCATCCACCTGCAAATATGCAAGTCAGCTAGGTCAGCGCTCCAATGATCTGTCACCCCGAAAACTAAAAGAGCACAGGTTTGCATGCCTTTTACTTGTAAGATTGTAAATAATGTAAAGTCTCTCCCTTCAGTTATCCATCTATATTTCCTATTCTACATGCCTGTCTGCTTTCTTTTTCTCCAACGTCGTATATCTTCCTTTAATAGTACCTGCCAAATTAAAATGCAAAGCAAACAGGGAGGCTGTCAGACATCATATTCTCCCTTTTATGTCAACATTTAATCCATTTTCTCTGTTTGATTACAGCATGGTGAGAGTAAAACCTTACACAACCATTCACCCTACACCTAGAAAAGGCACAAGTGCTCTATTTCAGCAGTGCTACATTTTCATCTTTAGTCTGATATATGCACAGCTTGGACAATCCCAATATTTCACTTTACTACTAATAACACTAAAGCTGAATTTATGATTCTCTGTTGAGTCGTTTCACTATTCTTGCGAAGGATGCCTACGGCGTGGGAACTGATTTATGGTCCGGGGTAGGATTTAACCCGTTGATTGTCATGGCAGTGCTACCTCGCTAAATGGATGTGTTGTACATTATCAGGCCGTGTTGTGCATTTATTACACACCCAAAGTAATTGGGTTTACCTTCATTTATTCTCTTTGTTATAGACAGAGCTGATGTGGTAGAAGAATGCTTTCAGTGGAAACGGTTTTGCAGGTTCACTAAACACACCTTTGTCTAACATTACTAAAAGAGGATTATCAAGCTTTTTTTTTTTTTTTTTCAAGCAGCTCCATGTTGCTTTCCCTATCAACAGATACCACCAGCAACAGAAAAATGCAGGAGCAAAGACAAAGCACACCAAGCTGTTCAATTACAATTCTTGTGGTCTCCATGTGGCCCATATTGCGTCCGTTGCTCAGCGCACAGATACCACAACATCTTAACACAGAGGCATAAATCTGGCTTAAGCTGTTGTGTGAAACGTTACCCACCCATATTTTTCCAAACCAGTCAGGACAGTCCAATCCACTTATGCTTAAGCCACAAGATTGCTTCTCTGACTGTTTAGACAAATGTCCACACTGCAAACATTTTTATCATGCGCAGGGAGCATCATGGCAACGGCACCGGGAAGACAACAATGTACACTGCTTGCAGCTACACACTGTGTTCCACCCAGCGCCACAGTTATTTTTTCTGTAATGGGTGAAAAGTGTCATTTTTACAATGTTGTTAACTCTGCTAAGTTTCCCTGGATAGCCTGATTTGCCGCATTAATTTTTCAAACTGAGCAGCCCATTCTGTATGTAATGTAGTGCTTTCTAGTGTTTCTCCTGTTAACTGCACCTCATTTCTACATGGCACTGAAAGATTTCCACGATTGATTAATCTGACAGTTATTTTTTTCTTTTTATATTGGACGATTAATTTGTCTTTAAAATGTCAAGTTATAATTTCAAGATCAAGGTGATGTATTCAAACAACCCAACACCCAAAGATATTGAGTTTACTATCACATACGACAGAGAAATGCAGCAAATCCTCACATTTGAGAAGCTGGAAACAACAAAGTTTGGCATTAATGCCTGGAAAATGACTAAAATTACTGACTATCATAATAGTTGCCAATTAATTTTTTTGTTGATTGACTAATCAGGTCAGCAAGCGTCTTCTGGGTTTGTCGATGAAGTCGTTCTTTATTTGGCTCTTTGGTTCTTTATTTCTTTCGTTTGGCATGAACATATTCTGCAATTTCCAACATAACACAACTGCAGCACTCTTGTTTGCCTATGTGCGAGATATCATGCCAAGGACAGAGGAATCAGTGTGTTGGTTACCAAAAACAGCAACCAGACTACAAAATGGTTGACAGTGGTCCAGGGGCAACTGGCCAACCATTACTGTCAAACCTTAAGGGCCTCACATGACTGCCTGTAACTCCATGCCAAAACTGGCTATTTTCGCTCAAAACTGGCAGATTTAATGGAGATTTCTTGTAAATGATAGGACATGTGTGAACCAGTTTTGAAATCACCCTTTAAAATGTAAAGTAGAAACTGAACTGAACTGAAAAAGAAAAGATGGCTCTGGGGCCAAAATTCAGTACTAGTTTCTTTAGTCATGTTTTATTATTGAACAGCTGGAAACACATATTGCCAAATAAACCAGCTCTTTAATATTTATACATCCTGGTGAATCAAAGCCTGTGGTCATAGAAAATTCTTTATCCATGCTCAGTAAAAAAGGAACTGGACATGATCACTGTGAGTCTGAACTGTCAAAACCTCAGTGATCTTTAAAGTGGAGCTGCTTTGATGTAAATATGCTTAAACTAAAACGTATGTAAACTTTCTGTACATCTGTTACCATGTGTGCTCAAGCAGCGAGGTGAAACAGGATCGCAGAACTCCAACACAGTTGTGGACAGAAAAAGATTTTTTCCCGAAAGTATTGACATTTGTATTGAAGTTCCACTTGATCATGTGTTTCCACTTTAGACTGCGGCAATTGTGTCATTTGCGGATGTTCTCACATTTACTTGTCAATATCACAAGCGAGGCATGCTTCATCCGAGAGAGACGACGGTTTCTCTTTGATTCTACAGATGACAGTGGATTCTGCAGTATGATTAGGGCAACAGGGACAGAACCACCCACTCACTGCCACCCCGCTCAAGTATTGATGTGCTCTGAGGAATTCCCACACATCACATCTTCACAGACCTTTCATGCTCTACACGAAGATAGACTCAAAGATGCATCTTTATAAAAGACTGTGGCATTTGTGCAGCTTAAATCAAGCTTCCAGCATCGGGGAAGCTACGAGACTTAACTGCTTTCTGTCAACAAATTAGGTTATCAAATTGTGGAACAGCTTTAAAACATCACAGTTTCATATCATTTTCTTGACACTGGTACATTAATCAGTCATTTATAGATGGATAATTGTCATGTGTAATGTCGAGTGAAAAGATCACCAGCGTCGGGAACAAGTGAAGCGAGAGTGATAAACGAGGTCAAGTTGCTTATGAGCGGATGACTGAAGACAGTACTGAAAGCAATAGCGTGTTAAACATAATGCAGTTTGACAGGGCCTTGTTTTTACAACAAAACCAAAAATCACCTTTCAAAAACAGCTCGAATTGACTCATAATTTCTGTGGCTTTTCTTTCTAAGAACACAGAGGACGACACTTCAGACCAAAGGCAAATGAGACAGCATTTTGCAGCACTCAAGACTGTGCTCCGCCACAAGAGCTGACATTATCTTTATAGCTTGTGTGGGGGAGAGTTGAGTGTAACCTGGGCTCGCATCCCAGGAAAAGATGGATCACCAGTCTCTGGCAAAGTAGCAACTGTGCATCGAGAATTCAGAGTGTGCTCTTTTCCGCTGTAATTGGCAATTCACTACTGAGAAATCCAATCAATGCTATAAAAACTCCAGTAGAGCTGCATATGTTTTGATCCACGAAACAACTTTACACATAAAATGACAAGTGTCACATCTAGTTAACTTTTAGAAAACTGACATAACACAATCATTCACATATATACAATTGTGTCCATAGTATGGATGGAGGGTGGATCAATACTGACTATAGAAATGCAGATCCAAATCAGATCTGTTGTTTACTCTAACCCACTGAATTTCAAGTAAACCACAAGCTGTCAGAAAAACACCTTCACTGTGTTTTGACATTTGAACCAGCAAACAGAACAGCAACAAGCAGGTTGAATTAATGATATTTACAGAGGCAGTGTGAGTCTGTGAGTGAGGCGAGCTGTTTGGAGTAACATTAAAAAATAGTCTTTCCATTGCTTCTATTTCTGCAACATTTCTCAGGTGCACCGTGTCTCTCAAGCACTGCTGTTGGCTGAAAGCTGCATTTGAACCTCAGCATTTTGTTCCTGTCGAAGATGAAGAGACGATCCAAATGCAGTCCAAACCTCCCACCCACAACAGCACCAGATGACACTTCTCTCTCAACAGATATTACACACAATACAAAAACACTTAACCGACAAGAAAGCTTCGATGTAGGGCTGCCCCTGGCTAGAAGATTTTCCTAGTCGACTAGCAGCCGTTAGTTCAAGCCATTCATCAACTTGTCACTGCATGTTTATGATATTATTTTAATCATTGTAGAAAAGAATAATGGACAAAAAACTCAACTGCTTCATGTATTCAATCTTGTTTTTGAATGTCTTGCTGTTAAGCGCAGCTGATTGTGCAGATTAGTCCATAAAACGTCTGCTGTGTGATTGATTTTTCAATCACTGACTATTACTATCTTGAAGTCAGGTCATGTACCATGTAAAGCTGTTTTTCTGCACTCTAAAAATATTGGAGCTTTCCACC
This sequence comes from Centropyge bicolor, assembly GCA_037975185.1. Taxonomy (NCBI): domain Eukaryota; kingdom Metazoa; phylum Chordata; class Actinopteri; family Pomacanthidae; genus Centropyge; species Centropyge bicolor. Next base: position 3,280,290 of record JBBMOC010000001.1, read on the forward strand.
AGCGCTTAAACAAGCCCAACCCCCCATCACTTCTGGAGGACCACTTCAAATAAATTTCAACCTTGGGGAAACACTGCACGATGGCTTAAACTACAAAGGTGCTCCATCTCATCTCAACCTGTCTAATGATATTAATTACATTATGATGCTTAATATAGACTCCCTACTGCACAAAGGGTTTTAAAGAATGCATATGTTTCTCATTTCACATATTCTATTTCTTTGCCAAAGTAAAAACCAAGACTATAAGTGCATATGGGGTTATATATTCACCCAGATTGAACGGCTTCAATTAAGTGATTTTAAGGTAACACGAACGCCTTCAAATTAGCAGCTACCTTTAAGGATACAGGTTAAATCCTTTCTTACTTTGCAATCAGCTGGTGTGCGGCCATGAGATGACGGGAGCCTTACAAAGCCAACATAATCCCCTTGTCCTGGACTAATCTGATGCCACGGACTTCTAAACAAACACTGTTAAATTCTATTCTTCCACACGGTTTCTTTGATACCCAGCATGATGGGGAAAAGGTTTTAAAGGTGGAAAAAAAAATCAACACAAAAATGTCACTGCTTTTTGCAGATACTTAAGACTTCATTTTTCCATCTCATCTCCTGAAACATATTTGACTGAAAGCCAGCGTCGTCACATACATTTATCATTTTTACCATTAGTTGCTTCCGTGCTCCCCCATTGAAAAGGGTCACATCACAGCAGCTTAGTTATCACAAAAATCAAACTGGTGAATAAGGAAATGGTAATTTCTTCAAGTGGCGTTGCCCTCATGTTCACCTCAGGCTCTCACCCAAGCGTTGCGCAAATTTACACATCTGACAACTATACAATGTCATGCTATTATGTGGAGCTTAGAGTCTTAAATTTCACTTCCACTTTACAACTGATGGCTCTGTCAGATTGTATAAAATGTGTCTGGCGTGCTACAACACGGCTCCTAACACCCGTACAATGATTAGAACAAATTACTACTAAAAAAGGTAATCAGATGGAGAGGAACTGCCTTTGAAAAGGTAGTCAGCTGGAGAGGAAGCAGTGCCAGCTCTCTGCCTCGCAGTGAGCTGGTGCTTTTCCTTCTTAGAGAAGATAGAAAAGAACAAATAACACAAAGAAGTACTCCAAGTACTAACAGGAACACTAGTGCTCCAACAATTATTTTGCCAGCTACATTATTTCAAATTCAGGAAAGAAGTGCTTGGCAACAAGAATCCTCTGGGCTTGACAACGTGATATTACAATCTCTTGTATTTATTTCAGTATGACAAGTTGATGCGAAGAAGTAATAATAGGTCTCAACACAAAAGAACCTTAAAATGTAAAAAAAAAAATCAATACAGAAACATCAGTGATGAATCCAAAGTGATCAAACAATCTTATAGTTTAAGTGAATGGTTTAAATCATTTATAGGCACAGTTGACAAATTACTGTAGCTCTAGCTGATCTTCTCAGTGCCCTAAGACTGAAAAAGTCTTTTGTGGCTGGCTGAGTCAAATGTCCCAAATCCTGAAGTTGAAATGCACCACACACACAATTAATTTAGTGTTCTTGAGAGATATATGATCCTTTTTTCTACTGTGTTAACATTACTTCTTGCATGACACATGAAATCATTACCAACTACCAAGTCTGGCTACAATGACTGCTGCAGCACATCAAGGCAACACTTCAAGCAAAACCAACTGCTCCTTCCTGCTGACCTCTGTGACAAGGCGTTAGGCACTTCAAAACCACAAGTCAGCTGCTAGCTAACTACATGGTGCACTAAGAAGCTCCAACATCCAAAACACAAGATAAGTGCATGGTGCAAATCAGCCATGTTTGTTGCGTGACACACTGGAACAAAGTGGATTAACAGCACAGTGAAGTACTAATACAATTGGGTGTAGGAGGATTTCATTTAATATCTTACGCCTACGTTTAGGTAAAGGCTTTTTTTCTTTATCAGTGTCACCAGCCCAGAGTTATTGCCACACCTGGACAATGGAGCTGCCAAACTGATATTTCAAATTAACTGCAGCATTAGCCAGGAATGCTTGAGGCTCTTTAGGAACAAGCAAAAGGTTTCACTGCCAAACATTCAAAATTTCTGTTCCTCTCTCTTGGTGCATTTCCATGAACAAATAGCAGTAGGTGAAGCATTTCATTACTCTCATGACAGCTCTCCAGTAATGGACAACATTAGCCAGTCTTTGGAGGGGTAGTCCATTCTCTAGCCCAACATACTGGATTTTTTTAACCAATACTGACATATATATACAAAACAGTATGTTTTTTTGAAACACAAAAACCTAACAAGTATGGATCTTATAGCTTATTTTCTATTTTCGTGACAAAAAAATTACAACATACATATATGACTTATTCTGTGTAAATATGCATTTGTCAGGGGTCTGTGTTGGACAAATAATGCAAAAAATGACCCCTTTCTCAGAAATACAGCAAAACTAGTTCGGCATTTCTGTATCGCAATTTCTATAAGTCAACATCTTTGGAAACAGATAAATTTGCAAAATGCTACTAACAGATGTATCGGCCTGGCCAAATCATCTGTGCTAAGCAAACTGAATTTGCTGTTGTCACAGACACTGTTGACCCTCTCTCAAATATGTCCCTATGAGGTCATGCTTAACACTCCCTGAGAGTAGACGTCCATTCATTTAGTCACGCCAGATGGAGGATCTTCAGATTTACTTTGTAAGCACTTATCAGTTGCACTAGCACAAACAGAAGCACGCAACACAAACAACATATGGGAACAACCAATTGTATATGACTGTGCAAAACCTATGACAACCTTATCACGCAACTTGTACAATATTGATTAAAACCTAATCTCCTACTTTTTTTCCCCACCACAAACCCATCATTTTGCCTATGCAATTATGCAAATCCAACTTTAGACGATTACTGCTGTGGAGCACGAACACCTTTGATGAAATCTGTCGTTAAACATAGAGAGAAATTGTAAATTTCTTCGAGTTGGATATATTTTATCAAATGCTGGGAATTGGGATGCAGACTGCTTGGCCCCGTCTTTAATGTGGTACTGTCATTCTCTGTGGAGCAGTAAAGACCACAGGGTAGAGCACAGGGTTCGCCCATAGTGGTCTTGTAAAAAATGTTTTGTGCTTTTACTGAATGACTCATTTCACTCAGAGGGGACAGCCCCAACAGCACGCGCCTACCAAAAGAACCTGGAGAGATCCCCAACTTGTAACTTATTAGTCCACAAACCACCATTTTACAAGATCTTGTCTCCTGAAGTCCAACTGGATCAGACTTTGATCTGCACAGAACTTCTTACAGACAATAGCACCAGTAGTGAAAGTGAAACACAGGGTTCAAACAGTCAGTGTCAAATATTCTCACTTTGGGTTGAAACCTTGAAAGTGGTAAAAACGTTTCATTTTCTGTTTTTGTTGACACCATCAAAAACAAAAAAAAAACTTCATGGACTCCTGAGGTTGCCAGTTTGGGAAACCAAGTATGAACTGGAAACACTGGAGGAATCTGCAGCTTTAACTGACAAACTAATGTTTCCTTGTAATAATTTGTTGCCCAACATTTAAACCTCACATGGAAATTATTAATGCATCCAAGTGTTGCTTGAACAACAAATAAATTCTCTCCTCGAGGTCAAAGCTGCCCTAAGTTAAATGGTATTAGTTAGCTTTTGCATTTAGGTGATTAAACGTTACTCAGGTTGAGAGCTGGTTAAGTTAGCAGGTTAGTTGAAGTTCAAGAAGCTAACAGGGCTAACTTAGCTGAGTGTAATGAGCTAATGTGAGTCGTAGGCTAGCTGGCAGAGTGAAACAATGAGCTCAGAGTGCAGTCAGGCTTGGCTAGCTTGTGTTGGCTATGTGGTGGTGAAGCTAGCCAGGCTAACGTTAAATGGCTAACGAGCATTATCATCAACAATGAGAGAACAGGGAAAAAAACACTAACTTACCGACTTAGCTAGCAGCTCCTATTCCAAACCCTGCTCTGTCCATGGCGGTGTGGACTCCATGAAAAGAGTAATTTAAGAGTTGAATTAGTGTAAAAGCTCTGTTAAAACGTGAAGTACCAGAAAGCAGCGGACTCCCCAAGACATCCGACACAAGAGAGGAGGGGAGGCCAGCGATTCACTGGACTTCTGCCATCACACTCCGGCTCCAGCGCGCCGAGAACAGCCCAGTCCGCACGGCATTGTATCGGCCACACGAGCCCGCTCCTCTCCCGCGACCTTTTCTGGCGATTAATCCCCACAGAGAGTCGCTTTCCGTCCGGCTTTAATTCCTCCGCGTTCGCCGCTTGTGAATGAGCCGCGGTTGTTTCTCCGTGTGGGAAACTGAGAGAATGTGACCAACCAGCGGCAGCGCGAGCGCACAGGAAACCCAGGAGGAGGCGCTCCGGCCCGGATCGAACTGCCCGCGGGTCACAACGGCTGAAGACCCGGAACTGGAATCACCGCGCTAAGTGGACCAGGATTTGACTCGTGTTTGTTGTGTAGGAGGAATAACAAGAGACATACAGAGGTCAGCAGTCCCACCCCTGAAACACACTTTGACTGGTCATCGTAAATAAAAGTTAGTTTGACAAAATTCTAGTCACACATTTGGAAACAAAATTCTTGAGGTGAAATGCCCTGTATTTTATTTATGTGTTAATCTGGAGTGAAAGTATTAAGATTAAAATATATAATATGATACCAAAATGACCCCTTCTAAAACATCCATGTTTTTAATTGTTGTGAATTTCCAGGTTACTAATAAAACAACAAAGCAACAATTACAACAATAATGTGTAAACTGTGACTTTTCCTGCAACACAAACGATTTTAGTTATTAATTAATCTTTCTGTTTCTCTGATTATAAAACATCCAAGTATTGAAGTGTTGATGGTAAATTCCCTCCAGGTTTCTAAAAACAACAAATTAAGAATTACAATAAGGTGTAAACTGTGACTAAGGTTGCGCCAGACAACTATGATCCATCTGACTTATTTCAAATTAACTGATGAATTATTTTGTCTACAGAATACCAGAAAATGTTGTATAATGTCCAGCACAATTTCCAAATGCTACAAGCAGTCCAAAACATTACATTTGATTACAAAATGATTTTAAAAGAGATAAAACCTGCAAAATCATCACATTTGACAAAGTGGAATCAGTAAATGTTTTATTTTTGTTTGTTTTCAAAATATTAGTTGATAATTAACATTTTTGTCAATTAATTTACAGTTTATTCCGTATAGAGTAATTCACTCTATTCATTTTAGCTCTTATTGTGATATATACCATTACAAATAGACATGTATAGATAAAATATCTAATACCAGATTTCCGCTTTTTCATACACTGGAAAAAACATCAATCAATACCCAATAGATCAGTGGTTCTCAAACTTTTTTGGGTATGGTCCCCTTCAATTTATGCCTCCCACCCAAAACTTTTACTCATGATATGGGAAGCAACTAATAAATAGGATCCAGGTTGAATCTTAGTAAAACATAGGTAGGCATGATAGCATCAGCAAACTCTTGGTTATTTTCCCAACATAGAGCAAATCATATTCATTCAGCTTTGTGTGTCGTCATCCCCCCCAATTGTGCCACATAAGCTACATAACTGTTAAGGTATAGAAAGATGTGATGTTGTCTATTTGATGATGACTGCATGTTAATGGATAGTTAAACTGGAAGTGTTATTTTCAGCAGGACCAGCAAAGACAGCATAGAGTATTATCAGGTCACATTACTGAAGCATTGAGCATTTATTGTCTCTTTCAGGCTTTGATATTAGAAAGATATCAGTTAAAAATAATAGCACTATTTATGTGGTTTGCAGATCAGTCATAAGACTACTAAAGAACTGTTTTTGGGTTGCTGTGTGAAAGACCCTCTTTGTTTGTGTTTGATAATAACTCAGTTATAAATGCTGGTAGTCCATGAAAAATGCTGATGGGCTTCTCCCTTTGCAGACATGAATGTGAAGCCATTAATAAATGGTGTTCCAATCCAAGTCTGTAGTTGTAGATTTTTTTAGTTATGAATGAATGGATTTTGGTCCAGTTTTTCTGCAGAGAAAAGTGAAAAGTGGTTGAACAGTCCATTGGAGCGTTCTTCCTCATGAACTAAACAGTTTCTCTAAAAACATAGAGCAAGTTTCATGCTGGAGGAAGATAAACACCAGCCGAAGGGATTTGTCACAACCTGGCAACTCAAACATATCAGTGAATCATAATTGATAATAAGAATAATCATAAAGCTGTTATTTACAGTCTAAACCCTATATAAATGGTACATTATTAAAAGTGGCATCATTAAAGCAGTCCATCATAAACACTCTACAAAGCACAATATGCTACATACTGTCATTGCATTTGGTCTAGACAGTGAATGCAATCATGATTGCACAAAAGGAAATATGCTTTTTAAAGACAGTCCTTGATATCATCTGTAAACAATTGCTTGTTCACATCCTCCCAAGCGTGTCAAATGTGCATCATGCTGAATGTCAACAATTTAAAATCTCTGAATGCTCTGATTAAACAAAAGAAAACAAGGCAGGGGTCAAAACTTGATCTTCACGCTTCGGCGCAAATTGGACATGTTACCTTTGTGACTATCTAAACCATGTTCCAATTTAACTGAACTGAATCTATTAACAAACAACCAAGAGGGAATTTCTCAGTGAGCCGGGGAGAAAGATTCCAACAATGAGAGCCTTTCAGATATGTCAGGATTCCAACTCTCGCCGCACCACGGATAACCTTTCATGTTTACCAGCTTCAAACACCACCAAGGCTTTAAGTCGTCGTCTCTCTCGGCGGTGGTTTCCCAGGCAACAAGAATATGATAATGTTGCCTTTGACATGACAGAAGGAATCATCTCGCTAACAAACAGAGACAACAGGCACAGGGAGGGCCGGGGGAGCGGCAGGGGAGGGGGCTGAATTAATGGACTCATTTTCACACAGAGGGAAAAGCAGCAGCAGCTACTCACCATCCTCCATCCATCCTCCATCTTCCTCTATTGCCTCCAATACATTCCTACTGGCAGGCACACTCATACCTTCCCGAGGGAGCAGCCAGCCTCCGTTGGAAAGCTAAATAACAGTCAGGGGCAAGTGGGAACCGGAGGGGACAGATTTCTGATGATGACTGCCCTTCAAGGCTGAGGCTCCAAACCAAGTGCCCTGAGCTGCTGAGCGTGCAACTCAAACCTGAAATGAACAAGCCGTGTGGACGCCATGTGTTTTCCATCAGTGAGAAAAGGGCTAATCAGCCAGCCATGTGGAATCACAGAGGGGCTGGCTCGATCCGTGTGATCATCTTTCCATTACTCTATAAAAGAAACTGTAAAGCCTTGAAACCCATTTAAAAGAGGCTTGTTCTTTAGCACATGTTTAAAAGAAATATCTGATCTGTGTCAACTGACGGCGCTGGAACACATTCATAAATGACAGCAACACTAACACAGTAGAAGGAAGTGGTACTGAGCAACATGATTACTAGGACAAACAACATAACTGGATACAGTATCATGGCATTATTAATGGATTAACAGTCCAACAAACAGTTTTTTACCATCACTCAGTTGATTTTCATCCACCAGATTAATATGGAACAAAACTACTGAATCATTGCAGAATTTGTTTTTTGTTCCCATTTCTAGCCACACTGATGCTACATCTTTAGGCAAAGTAGTGGTCTGTCAGTTGGTCATTTGTCGATTGGTCCACCACTTTGGTGAAATGTCTCACTATTGGATGGATTGCCATGAAACATGTATGATCCTCAGAGGATGAATTCTACAATTCTAGTGACTGGGGATCCACCGATTTGTCCACTGTTGCCACCATGAAGTTGACATTATTGTTTTTGAGTGAAATATTCAAACAATTTTTCAATGGACTGCGATGAAATTTGGTTGAGATGTGCATGGTCCCCAATGGATGAACCTTAATGACTTTGGTGATCTGCAATGTTCGCATTCCTATTGTGAGCATGTTAGCATGCTGATGTTACTATTCAGCTCAAAGCACAGCCTCACAGAGCAGATGGCTTGTACTCCAGTTCCTGCTAACCAACCATAATCTTGTGATAAGACATTTAGATGGACAGGAAGAGGAGTTGCATGCTTTTTATTTACTGCGGTTTGTCTGGTTTTAGCCTTGCAAACACTGTTTAGTTCTTAATGGATGAGAGTCATTCAGACAACATGCATGAGGCTCAAGAGTAATAATTTTCTTGAACATGAGATCGGTCACGAACCAAGAATTAATCAACAATGAGCAGTGACGTCAATAAACAGACAGATCTGGTTTCTAGTCTACTCTCAGGCCAAACATGTGACTTGAATATTGCATGAAAAGGAGGCAGAAAAAAAATGGGGATTCACAGATGCTATTTAACACATGATCCACATCCCTCCTCAGACCAAAATGAGATCTGGAATGAAGTATTTTTTTTCATGTTCTAAATTTGTATGAAAGATCTTATTTGGGAGAAACTGATCTTTTGACCCAATTAGTCACAGATCATATCACATGAGGAATTTGCAAAACATGTCTTTGAATGTAACTGGATCCAGACAGAAATGTTTCACATCAGTATGTCAGAAGAAAAACTTCACCTATTTCCTTTTGTCGTCTCCAAATGTTGACAGTTTTGCCAAATACCTCCCCATCTGTCATACAAAAGACACTTTGTAAGCCTGTGGCAAAGAACAGGCTCGCATTTATTGTCTATCATATAGTAATATGCTAATGGTTAATCCAGAGTAATCATGTTATGTATCTGTTACAGCGCCTGCTCCGAAGAAAACAGAAGCCTGGAAGGGACTATTTTACATATTCAAGAGACTAAAGCTTGACAAATCACTATGTTCAGAGATTTACTCCTCATGACAGGAGAGGCCGTGAAGACACCTATCATCTGAACTGTTTTCTGTGTGGCGTCATGTGTGTTAAAAAGCCCTGAGAAGCTGTGAAGACGCCCTGGTGGGGGGTTTTCTGTGGACAGTCATTATCCCATAACATGAACACGCAGGAGTCTCTTTCAGCTGGAGCTTCTCTTCTTTCTGTGGCGTTCTCTGTGGAAAATTAATGTGGCTGTAATTTTAAATATCACCTACCACATTTGTTTTGTTACAGGTACCATCCCATTCAGCAAGGTCAAAAGGTCATGGCCTAAATTGATCGCTTATCAGTGGATCTTTAGAAATGGCAGCGAGTGAAAGCCATTTGTGATGGGAAATCCATTTTTAATTGAATTTATGCATCTGCTCTCCTTTGAAGGACGCACAATAATTTTCGTCAAGCCAGAAGCCTTTTGTAAAGTCACATCGGTCCCAGCACTGTGCAGATTTACTGATATTTGCACAACACAAATGTCCTTCGATCACAGTCGCTTGTGGAAAATATTATTTATAGAACAGATATTAACATTTACGGTTGCCCACCTCTCAAGGGCAAACAGGTCGTAGCTCTTCATAAAGAGAGAGCACTTCCAGGCGTCCGTGTCTTAGATCCCTGCCTGCATTTTACTCACTTGCCTTGAGGGATGTAAGCTTTCCAAAGTTCAGGCGCTTCCCCTCCTCGAATGGGGCCCACCTCGTACCTCTGGACTAACCAAAGCCGACGAGCCATGACACTCTGGAGACGCTACAAAGGCAGGAGGGGAGCGAATCCTGCTCTACTTAGCAACTCTATAAAGCCTAGTTCCGACATTAAGGTGTCCTATCAGGCTGTCTTAGCAATGTTCAGGAAATGTGGTTTACGCAAAAGACTGTGAGGTGTTAAAGGAATAGTTCAACACTAAATATGCCTCTTTGCTTTCTTGTTGAGAGTTCGATGAGAAGATGTGTACTGCTCTTGTGTCTGCATGCTAAACACCAAGCTCCAGCCAGCAGCCAGTTAGCTTAGCATAACTGGAGACAGCAAGTTGGCTCTGGGCAAAGGTAATAAAATCTTCCCAGTAGGTGATTTGAGGGGGGATGAGGAGGGGGGGCGCCATTACCCTTGTTAGCAAAATAACCAAAATGCATCCCCCAGCCATCCCCCCTCTCCATCCCCTGGTAAGAGAGAGTGCCGAGGCAGAATATGTTAGTCTGGTCTGCCTGACTCATTGATCCTTTATCTGTTTGTGTGAGTTAGAATTTATGGCTACGACCATGACTCTGAAATATCAGAGCTGTGCTGCGTATTGATGAATCCATGGCACCGCTCATGATGCTGGAGGAGCAGACGGATTTTCTCTCAGTCCAACCCCTCTATCAGTTTCATGTTGGATCTATAATATTCTCTAAACTACATAGTATAAATACTTAATATTGTAGCCTATATATTCTATAGACTATCATCACCTTCATGATCAAAGCCAATTACAAAATGTAGTTGTGGAAGAATGAGAGGATCATAGAGGCACACTGTCGCCTGTAGTATTCCTATAATAATCCTATAATATTTCTGTGATTATTCAGTAGCATCTATGCTGCTGAAAACAAACCCCCAGACCCATGGGGGTTACCCTAACCCTAATCCTCCCATTGGGCCGACCCCAATGTTAAAAATTAACATATCACCAAAGCCTATCACCGAATTCAAAGTACACTAATTAACACACATCAGTGTTTGTCTGACCTGTAGAAAAACTAAAGTGTAAAACTGGTCCAAGCTTGCTGTTTCCCATTTTCAGTCTTTGTGCTACACTAAGTTAAGCTAAGCCAATTGGCTACAGATATGAAAGACTTGTCATTTAACTCAAAGCAAATAACAATCCCTTTAATTGATCCGCAGTCTGTTGGCTTGGTGAAAACCGTATGTGTGGTACTATATGTGTGAGATCCTGAGATGTTGTGGTAACGAGGAACTACTGTGATTATTTCAATGCATCGTATGTTGCTGTCAAATTGTCTTCAATGAGCCACTACTGACACTATCCTTCTCTAAATATTTCCTTTGTACATCCACCCTGGCTCGACAGGCAGCGTTCTGTGACACATGATGAGATGGATGAGCCACAAGCCGTTCCCAGGTTGTATTGTTCCCCAGCCTGCTGCCACCTCTTCTAAAGTGCTCCAAGGCCTAATTCCTCTTCGCCTGTGGGGATGGGAAGGGGGGGGCGGGGGGGATGGGACCCTGCGCCCTCAGTCCAATCAGTCTCTCAGCAAGCACACAAAGGTCCTGCTGCTTCTACAACTGGAAACTTGGCTTAAGGGTGAGGAGGGCATACTGCTGGACTGGAGTCAATTGCATTTAATTTCAATCAGGAAATTCAGCTGGGCATCTTTTTCAGCCCAAATGATGAATAAATACATTATCTTTTTCAGTCTAGTTTGATTTGAATCCATCGCTAACTGCATGAAATTTGGATGGTGACAGGAGTTTTAGCTGGAGTCCTTTGTGGTGCTCAAAAACTAGTTTGTTACAATGCTTCATCCCCTCTGATTTGTCTGTTTCCACTGATCCACAGGCATCATTAACAGCACGGTGGATGGTTTGTGATAGTGCAGAAGAAACATGAATGATTGGAATTTGGCATGTTTAAAGGGAAAATTTTTGAGACTGGACAAAGACTGGAAACAGGGGTGTACAGGTAGCCCAGCTCTCCCACAAAATCTGCCCACCAGCACCTCCAAATCTCACCAATTAACATGTTATATCTTGTGCCTTTAATCCATTAGGTTAACAGCATTTACAGTTTTACAGGGACTTATGAGCTGCACTAGTTCTTGGCTCTGAACAAGAATGTACTGTGCCTGAACAAGACATGCTTTGGCACATAATCTGCCAATTCTTTTTTATTTATTTTTTTTTACCTTTCCCTGTTTCCAATCTTTGTGCTAAGCTAAACTAGCTCCTGTCTGTAGCTTCATATTGAACAGGCGATGGTATCTTCTCACCCAGCTCTCTGTCAGAAGGCTATAAAACATATCTGCATATTTCCATGAAAGTCAAACTATTTCTATAAAACCAGATTGATTTTCTGCTTTTAATGCGTCGCTGCGGCTCAGACAACGCGGCTGTTTCAATATTTGAATGGATCACCTAGAGCATTTCTTTCCACACAAGTACATCACATCTTTTGTGCATGAAAAACCAACAGCACATGATCTTATGGTTTTATCTAAAGAGGCTTAGGGAAAAACTGCCTGTGCTTAATTGTTCAGCCTTACAGCACAGAGCCCTTGTTTATGTGAACTTGGATGTCTGTTCTCATCCGGAGAAATGCCCCTGATCTGGAAGACAGAAGAAAAGGCCACCCACAGGGCAAGTAGCTGTCACTGTTGATTCACTGGGGGCTGAATTTGGTAAATTCTTAAGCAGCCTCTCTGAAAAAAAACCCCCACCTTCCATGGAGAAACTTTACAAAAGAGACCTCTTACATTCTCTGGGTGGGAGATTACTGGGAGGGCTGGTGCAATTATGCGTTCTCATGCTGAATGGAGTGGAGCGGAGAGTTGTAGCTAATCTGCAACTCAAACAAGAGTAAATCTAAGCTAATCAACAGCGAATTACAATGCCAGGCACAGGCAAAAACATAACAACTCGGGATGGGTGTGCGTGCTGGTGATTCATGCTATGCTTTTCAAACCGTGGTGAAATACGCCCTCGGGCAGAAAACAGCTTAGTCAAAGAGCCACTCAACACATTTGGAAGGAAATAAACACAGCAATGCAAGAGCAGGTAAAACAGAAAATTACATTGCACTGGCAGATTATCAATCAGAGGCTGTCACAACAGCACTTGAATCCCAGGAAAGACTTAATAATAAATGTGTCAAAAAGCCAGTTTTTGCTTGAATATAAGCACAGAAGACCTTTAAGGAGCATAAATACATGATTTCAGAGTAAGAGGTCTGTGCACGTCAGGCTCCTGAAAAGATTGAGGTCTTTATTTGTTTTTAAAGGAAGAGAGGATGCTGGTATAATGACTTAGTCCACCAGGAATTTGATAAACCTTATTTTAAAAAAGCAGGATTAACCCATGTCTAAGTCATAACAAACTACTGCTCCTGAGAAAATACCAGGTCACAAGAATTCATAAAAGATGTCGGTATGTCAGTGTCATGCTGAAAAAGCCTGATAGTCCGATTTTCCAAAGCACTAAAAAGAGATTCAACACAGTCAACAGTGTGAACAGTCTGGAGTAATCCTGCAGGATTTCTTATCTTAATATGGTAACTTAAGTTAATGCAACACTTAAGATGTACAATCATGTCGAGGCGTCTCTGTGATTAACAAAAGTGGAATTAATAGCTGAGGGGGCAGAAAGTTGCCACTAATAAGATCTATGGAGAAATGAAGACCAGGAAAGTGATCCACAACATGAAGACAAGTGAGGTTCATTTATCAAAATTTTCATCTTATCAAACTCAATTTTGTGTTTTTTTTCCTTATCTGGCTGTGGTGATTACATGCAGTTACTCATTAGTTACCTCTCTATTAGTAGTTTATATTGCCAGTGGTGGAGTTTATCGTTCCAGCTTTAAGTAAATTGGTCTACAGAGATCCAAAGGATGAAATCTGGACGCCAGTGCAACAAGCCAGGTAGAGAGGAAAAGTCGGTAACAGGCATTTTGAAGAGGAATGTGATTTTTTTGTCGGCTATATCTATTTATAGAGAAGACATCAAAATTTTACAACTGCTTATCCCTGTAAAGAAGCCAGTGTTCACCTTTAATATCATAATCGCACAGTGTCTGACCTGTTTAAAACTCTGGTGGTGGTGAGTGCAGACACAGGTCAGATATCGTGCATCCAGGGGTTTTCTGGACCCAATGCTCCAGGTAGCCTACAGGAGAGTAGATGAAATGCCATCCAAGAGGCCCGGGTCGAATAATAAATTCACAAGTCTGAGGGTGGTTCACACTCCTTGGAGGCAGGATTTTACAACTCTGAAAACTTTTCATGGCAGCAGTCATTTTTTTCCCCCTCCCACTCACCGCTTGTGAGGTAAACAGCAGAATTAGCAGGATGCTAAAGTTGAGATGCTACAAGGTGTGAAATGTGCACATGTACTGTAGTTTGATTAGTGTGACGTTGCATTAAGCCGATGAGCCTGGAACTATTTCTCATCAGCTATCAACTATTTCTGCTTCAAGACGCCTCATTAATTCATTGGAGCCCTCTGCATTTTTTTTTTTTTAAAAAAAGATGGCAACGTGGAAGCTTTTTGACAAATCAAATTTTAACTGGAATAAGAGAAACAAAAAAATCAAACCTAAGGATCATTTTATTTGTGCAAACAATTGAATACAGTCAAAGCATAATGTAGTAATTTGTCAAAATGATTTATATCTTTGCACTGCATACCTTTAAGCAATATTCCTTATGTAAAATGAAAATGCTAGTGATTAAAATACAGACAGAGCTGAAGCTGATAATAAGTCAGCATTGACAACTCATGATAAAATGCTTGGACAACCCAGTGAAGGATGTGGCCATTATTTAGAAAAATTAATATCCATGTTCTTGTGAGATCAGACTGTTCTTCCTCCTCAGCTTCTCCTCTCATGTCAGTCTGCAGCTGATGGGACCAGTCCCTTCTTGGCACCCTGGTGGTAGTGACTCTCCAGCTTCCCTGCGAGAGAAAGGGGGTGAAAGGGAAGGGTGGGAGGGGAGAAAAGAGGAAGGGATGAATCAAAACACCATCAAAGGGACAGAGTGACCTTTCTGAGAGCTCAAGGCCCGCTGATTAGAGGCGGCTTCGGATAGACAGTGGAGAGAAAGAGCGACGCAGAGAGAGAGAGAGAGAAAGAGAGGATGATGAGGTAAAAGGCCAATGAGACCTTTTATTCCGCGGCAAAGAGCGATTAGACCACAGCCTTTGTTGGCAGCAAAATAAGGTGTCTTTTAATTCAGTTATATAGATGTACATTCAGTGTAATCCAATGGTAACAAAGACCACACAGACAAAGGATGACGGCATAGCTGCAAGTAAACGCACCTTGTGATGTTTTAACTCAAATTATATATAGAACGTTACAACATCATAATTTAGTCATACAAAGCTGTCATCACTCTCACACAGACACTAATTAAAAGAGGAATGAGTGTCAGTTTATGCTGACAGTAAAATGCACTGTAATGTAAACTTCCTTGTTCAGAGGTCGTATGAGGAGATTTTAAAATTAACCAATTCAGTCATCTAGTGTCATGTTTATTTACTTAGAATTCAACTAAAGATATCAAGTATCTGAGCAACTAGCAGTAGATAACATGGTCCTATAAATGAAAACACAGGTATGTTGATGCCTTCTGGAAGTCAGTGATGACCATCAGATGTTTTTCAAATAACCCACATTGATGAGTGTAAGCTCTGTCTACATAAATCGAATGGCGCTGAGGTGAATGGTATCCATTGGTTAAAGGGTCACGGCAGCAGAACACTGGAACAGAGACAAAAGCTTTGTTATTGGCATAAAAATCAAAATTGAATTGAAGGTTTTGAGGCGTTCAATCTGAGTTTTTGTGGGACACCCTGCCATCTAACCAAATTCCTACAATGCTGTATTGTTGTACATTATTGTTGTGATAAAACTTCCAGTAAGAGTACAAGTGGGAACATGAAACCTCTTGTGATCTTATGAAATACAAACATTTTCTCTTCTTGCATTTTATAATTTGCTTCAATTTAATGAAGAGGTCTGGAGGTCATCAAGATCAGATTGTAATCTGGGAAGGCATCATTTGTGCAAGAGCCAATGGCAGACAAAATGGTGTCATCAGCGTAAAAATGGATACTGCAATGTTCAATACTATTTATGTACAGCAAATAGTAGGAGACCTAATATTGATCCTTTATCAACTGTTTGGATTTGACCCCATCTGCAACAACAGCTTGAACTCTAGCAGAAAGATATGATCCTACAACAGAATAATCAATAATCAAAGACAAGCAGGAAATGTGAAAGTACTATCAGTAGTAACTAATAAACATTAAACTACACACTCCTTTCTCAGTACACTCCCCATCGATGTATCCAAGGAATGTTAATCTTTGTTTGTTTCTTTGTCTGCCAAGAATGTTACAGCCGTGGATTCCTTCATTAATACTTTTGGATTTGGCAGCTCAGCCAGCAACACGACTACCTGCAGCCACCTGCACCAACTTGCTGATTAGCGAGCCACCATTTCCCAGCCATAAAACAGGAGCCTCCATTGTTCTGACAATTTCCATGGTTATAATTTGTTGCTCGCTAATTCATGTGAACCTCAGATCAGAATGTGTGCGAAGCTGAAAACAGCTGAGAATCTCAAAGAGGGATTTTATCAAGTCGCTATTTATATAAATGCTTGTAGCTATGGTGTGTAAATAAACCCCCTGCAGCCACTGACCGGAGCTGACCTCCTAATCTGCTGTAATTGACACTTCTCAGCTTTCCCAATATCAACCGCTTTTCATATTCCTCCATTAGAGCTCATTCTCACAAACTATAGTCCGCTGCTTTGTCCTTTCCTATGCAGAACAACCTCTGTTGGAGTTTTGATAACCTGCGCTGACCCCACACTTGACTGCAAGGCAAATAATAACCCAGCGTCTCTCTGCCTAACACAAGACTCCTGCTTGTCAAACCAGCACATTAGCTGGCTGTTTTCCCCATGGCGGAGGCAGGGGAAAAAATGATACAAGTGTGACAGGCAGGGGTGGTGGTTGTCACTTGTGCTTTCTTTTCATGTTGTCACGTTATGGCTGAAGTCTGTGGGTAGTAGCAGCATAAACAAGGTGTTTAGGAGGAGTGCTGTTTGCTCACCATTTCCAAGTCAGACTGAATGGCTGTCAGTTTCTGCCTGTTCTGCCAGGAGCGAGTGCTGCTTAGGCGTGGAAATACCTCTGGAATTTTTTGGGTGAATGCTGCCAAAGGTTTATCCAAGATTACTTTAATGATAAATCCTCCATAACAGAAATGCACCATTCTTCCTTTCTTTGGGCTGTTGTGCGAGTGACAGCTGGAGTCAATATTGTGGAAAATTGGCTCTGGCAGTTCTCCTTGTCATGACACAGTGACATTTTTGTGAAATGTTGTGTATCAGCGTACAGTATGTGGAAACAAACTGATCATGTAAGTCAAAACAAGCATGAACGGAACAAGCATTTAGCAGTTAAACCGTGTTAGTTAATCATTGGGCCGGTGTCGACATGTTAGCCTCATATGTATCGTATCATAATAAAAAATTCTTCAGCTTCAAGGTCACCTGAGGATCTTGAAATGAAAATGCACTGTGTACAAAGTTTTACATTATTGTGCAAGAAACCCAAGTGATCAGTCAGATTATTTGGCATAATATACAAATCCTCTAATTATGGACCTCCCACGTAGCCAATGGCAAGCTAAAAAAAATGGTATAAGCCACAACCACTTGCAACTAAAGGCAATATTGTTTATGTATTTGCAATGATTTGACTCAACAATCTCACTCAATCCACCAGCTGCCTGGATGAGTCCATTAACAGATATTGACTGTTACCACGTTATGTTAAAAATCAGCAGATTAAGATTTCCTGACATGACAGTAAAAGAAATGACCTAAGGAGCTCTACTTAGGAAGGATGCGTGATTTCCGTTTTGGCCACCTGGGCGCAGAGCAACAGGCTGGAAACACAACGCTGACATATTATCCCCTTTAAAGTTGTTAAACAGTCGCCTACTTACGCTTCCAGCAGCCATGAGGCAACATTAGCATTTATTCAAAGTCATTTCCACCTGGCAAATGTAAGTTCAATATTCACTCTGTTTTTGTCTCCAACTCCTGAGGGAAAAATTTGGCTCTTTAGCTGCTAAATGCTCCGCTGTGTTCACCAGCTAGTCACCAAACGGTGTCTGTCTGCCGTTAAGTGCTTGGCAGGTGGCGTTCAGTCGGGTTTTTAGAGCCTTTGCACTGAAAACAGCTGAGTGTTGAGGCTGAAGCTGCATCATGAGAGTGGTGGGAGTGAACTGAAACAGAAAAGCAACAAAACAAGAAAATATCGATTAAAGAATTCTTATTTTGGAGTCAAGACTTAACCACTGTAGTCTGACGGATCGTGACTTCATGTGTCAGGCTTAGTAAGAGTTAACTGTCAGGCCACTTCTGTCACCATAGGAGCTTTAGAGTATTTATGATGATAAAAGGACTGACTGTTGGAAACCACTTAGTATTTTTTCCTTATGCAGGGAAACAGAAGTGCCCTTTAGGCAATTTCCTACAATAATGAGGTTTTGTGCAACTGGCCACAAACGACCAAGGACAACAGCAACAACAACACAGAGTAAGTGGGCCCTGTTGTCACAACTGTCAACTCTCTGGTTGTATGAACAAGTGAGATTCATTATATTCACCAGGAAAGTCAATCCGGCGATGTTACATATTCCACGGGTGAAGGCGACTTTTGTTAATGGCTCTGGAGCTGCTGAGCTGTCGCATTTCAGAGTAGGCGCTGCGGAGCCGAGAGAGCTGGAGGGAACGCAAGTAAAATTGGGGGATGGGGGGAGGGGGTGAGTGAAGGAGTGGGTGGAAAAAACGGAGAGACAGCAAAAAATGAGACAGAAGGGATGAGGAGAGGGAGAGAGGGAGGGGTGCTGGGAGAAAGGATACAGATAGGACAGCAGGAGAGGTAGAGAGAGGGAGAAATAGAAAGGCTGGCCCATCGATTGGCTGAGATAATTTCCCATTGATTGCTGCACTGTTTGGAGATTGCTGGAGAAAGGTTTATTGCCCACATGCTGCAGCTGGGGAGGAGGCCATAAAATAAGCACAGGCTGTCTGCAGAGAGCTAGTTCTCCATCATCAAGACCGTAAAAACACACTCCTGAACACACAGATGCTCACACACTACACTCGGATACCCTTCTTACATATTCACAGATATGACCGCATGCATACTATTCCCATTACACTTAGTGGGAGAATACAGCTCATCGCCGATGGAAAGAGCACTCACATAATCCCTTGAAAATCCAGGGGCAGCAGTGCAAAGAGTATTTATTAGACTGAAATAGAGGTCCATTGACATCCTCCCTGACATCAATAACATGCAGGTCCATCCACTTCCTTGAGGTAATAATCACAAGAATAATTGGCCGGTGGCTGTTTCTCTTTCTGTGAAATACACACTGAAGAGAAAAAGGCAGAATTTTGTATTCCAGCTTTTTATTGTACACCAGTCCCAATGCACCTGGATAATAAACCCAGAACAGCTATGCATATACACTTTAACCACACGTTGATACGCCTTCTGATGACACACTTTGACACGAGGAAGTTATTTCATGCCTACAAATGATGACACAGAAAAGGGAAAGTTAAAAGTGGAGCACCACCAGCTCTGCGTTTGAACCAAGCACCTTCAACAGTATCTGTTACATTGATTCCCAGTGGGCTCCCACAATAACCAATTCGGAGTCTATCACAAGCATACTGCCTGGAGAGTAAAGAGACTTTCAGAGCGACAGAGCTTTAACAATCTGAAACTAAACGACAGGGTTTAATGGTTTGAATTGCAAGCATGGTGTCAAGGAACAGATAGGAAGGCATATATATTCCACCAGTGCATTTTAAACATCTGGATTTTTTTTTTTAGGAAAGCACATGTGAACTAATGCATCTTCAGTTCAAACAGTGATTGTGGTGGATCAAGCTGGTGTTTCTCTAAATAAATCTCATGGCTCAACCAAAACCAATGTGTTGGTCAATCTCTCTATTTAGCACATGTCTACAGCCGTGATAGCAGCTCTATGAGGCTTTGTTATGCTAACACGCTCACTATGAAAGTGCTAATATGTTGATGTTTAGGTTTGTTTAGGACTTTACATTTAATGTTTACTATGTTCATCACCTTAGTTTAGCTTGTTAGTATGCTAATATTTGCTAATTAGCCTTTAACACAAAGTACAGCTGAGGCTGATGGAAATGTTATTAGTTTTGCTGCTGCTAAAAGCAAATCACCAAAGTCATTAGCTTCATCCTCTGGGCACCATGAACGTCCAGACAAAAGTTCATAACAATCCATCCAATAGTTGTAGAGATAATTCAGTCCAACCAAGTGATATTGTCAATCCCGAGAGCCACATTGTGAGTGTGGCTAAAAAGGTCGAGCAATTTCCTTCAACAGCTGGGAAGTGTAGTTTTAGCCGAGTGACTCAAACAGGAGAAAACAGAGCATTTCTTGGGGACTATTTTCAGCGGTGGATTAATATACATTGAGTGCACTGGTGAGTATTTACAGCAGAAGGTTGGTGTGTTTGGGACAGACTCAGAATAAACTTAAGTGCCCATGTTCATCGTACTGAAGGCAGTGTGTGCCTCATTGATGTGTTTTTAATAGATTTGGAGCTCTATGGCACAGAAGAATAATCTGTATCAGGCTTCGGCTTCACAGGCTGTCCTTCTCGTTAGTACGATCAATTTATTTTCCATCTCGGCCTTTTCATGGGATTGGCTCGCAATAACAAAAATATCGGCAGCCTTATCCGTTACTACATAATAGGGAATACAGTGTACCTATGTTAACAAAGCCAGTCAATACAGCTAAAACGTCTGTGAGAAATCACATGTGGCAGCTGTATTTCCCATATTTCAGCGAGCACGGCTGGTCCAATGGTTTTGAAGATGAAGTGAAAGGGCTCCCAGTTCATGATAAATCGAATGGGTTTTTTAAAAAGGCTTCATTCTGACTTCAGCTCAGCAACACTGCTCCTCTATCTTCTTTTCCTTATCTGGCCTCAGCTTAGTACACCTCCAGCTGAAGTCATTCTGCACGTGAAACCAAGCCGACAGCCTCGAGCACTGCGGGAAAGTGGATGTGTACAAAACCCTGGGTAGCCAGGGGAGAACAGCAAGAGAGGAGGGGAAAAACTGCCTGGATTCCCATCTTGCTGTTAGTCACACCTAATTTACATTCCCTTCCTGCGCTGCCGAGCTGGTGAATTTACAAGTGGATAGAGAAGGTGCTGTTTGAGACTTGTGTTGGCATGCTGTTTGCAAGGGGTTAGGGAGAAGCATGAACCATGCTTCCCACTGCAGAGAAAACAGTCTCTCTCCATCTCTTGGTCCAAACCTCCCCGCCTGAAGCTGTTTTCACAGACACTGAGGGGCTGTAATGGCTGAGTGATTTCTCCAACCAACAGCGCGCCGTTGAACCGGTTTAGTCACGCACATGACAGTTCATCACAACTCGCTAGAGAACCGGTGTCTGACAAGTCGAGGACAGCAGAAGTAGTGCTGGTTGGTGGGTGGATGTGGAGCAGTGACTACATGGTGATATCTAGTCATGGCTTCCAATTCAAAGCATGTAAACTGAAACAGACTGCACTTTTTTTGCTTTGCTTGAGGTTTACCATATACAATGTGTTTTAAGAAAAAATAGTTTATAGTTTCAGTTTGAGTAAATGTGTGGTCATGGATTAATCAGATTTTTGATAATTAACAGCAATTTTAATTTTCTTTTGTGAAAAAGTGCTGGTTTTTACTGTGATACTCACTAAGTGCTGTGTTATAATCTGCCCACACATCTCCATGAGGATTAACTGATTTAACAGATTTTGTTACACTTAAAAAAAAAAAAAGTTCACTGGCAACAATATAAGTCTCTCTACTTAATATTCATAAGCAGCATATAAACATTATAATAGAGTTGTAAGCATATATGTTTTTTAAAGATGTATTCGTCCAAGACTATAACCTCCCCTGTGTACACCGATAAGACTGGTGTATCAACAAGGAAAGACAGTACAGTAATATAATAGAGAAGTTAGACTTGTTTACAAATACAGTACATGAATAAACACATTAAAATATGACCGCATTATAATGTTTTAAACTGTTTCTTAAATGTTGCTTATGATACTAAATACTGCTTACAAATAGGGGGACTTAAAGTGTTACCAGTTCATTTTCTGATTTATTTCGCCTTTATAGCAATAACCCACAGCCAGACAGGATCATTAGCATATAAAGGATTTTTCTATGGCAAAACAAATGGTCATTAAACTGTGGTGGGAGCAGCCAAGCTACAGACACTGTAACTCAATCAGAACAAGGTTGGATTTCAAAACAGCTAAATTCATAGGTGGGTAAAGAAGCTGGTTGTTTCAATAACCAGAATGGAGAAAATACAATTTTTGCTGAATTCCCTGATGTGTGTTTAGCACCAGCTGTACAAGTCTGATTGAAAGAGGTGGATGTGATGGCAGAGTCTGCGTACTGCCGCATATCCTTCCTGTCTTTTGTTCTAATTATCCGTGAACATGAACAGTTGCAAGAGCAGCAATGTGAGGAATTTAGAGAAACAAAAAAAAACCCCTGCAAAGTGTTTGGAGCTCTGCCTGCTTTCTTTCCAACACACACCTGGCCAGCCGCTGCCAAGCACGAGCCTGACTGTCAGACTGAGAAAGTTAGAAATGTGAGCGATGAAGACCACCTCCAGCCGACAAATTGAAAAGCAGATTTACACTGGCTTCACACTGAACAACACTTGAGTTCGGTGTACAATATATATTGGCTGTAGGGGTTACGGAGTGAAGCTTATATTTGGAGGGTTAGCAGCTCAAACATCCTGACAAGCAGGAAAAATGTGAGCTGGTTGATCCTGAACAACTTCTGGGTGAGGTTCAAACTTCAACTGCTCTCTGGCAGTTAACATAAGACTTTCTGGTCAACTCTCAAATGTGGATCTTTGCACATGTTTGATTGTGAAGCAGGTTTTACTCTGAATAAACTGCGAGTCTGTGCTCAGCAAAATAAAATGCAAACTGTGACAGAAAGAAGTGCAGCCTGGGCAAAATGTTCAGTGTAAAAATGCCTTGTATACAATGGACACCTACAGTTTAATATCTGTTCTTACACCACAGAGCTCAACAACACTCTGATTGTGATTATTTCGTGAGAAAGAAGCCTGTTGGCGATAATCAATCCAATTGTGTGAGCTTGAAACGGGAGTGAGACAATGGTGTCGCACACTATACATATTGATTACATGCTGGAGGCTATTCTGTGTGCAGAAACAAATACATCAGCCTACATAAACGGGACTATGGCTCCAAAACTTCTGAGGACTCGGTCGATGATCATTACTTCGGCTGCTGTTGACAATTTTGTCAAATTACAGTCACGTTACATTTACAGGCCACAGCACAAACTCGATGCTGAACGTAATGTGCTTCAAACTTTTTCTCCTCTCAGATCTGGTGTCATGGCTGCCATCTGCAGTCGCTCCCTCTCGCCACACATTCACACGGCAAACGTACACGATGAACAACTTCTCAATCGTTTAATTTCCTGTAGAGCTGAACAACCAGGGAAGCTCAGCTGATGTGCGAACAGTTTAAAGTCTGTCAGCCAGAGATTGTTGGATGTGACTGCCCATTTTGGAGTCATTGACTGTCAACGGCCAATCAGATTTCCTGTTAAGTGCAAATTCAGAGTTTATTGCATCAGTCCTCTGAGTACGGAATAAATGTTTCAAAAACTGCTCGGAGCTCAGTTCTGTCAGTTTAAGAAATGAATACTCGTCATAATATTAAATAAACGGAGCAGTAAAAACACATTATCTAGATGTTTGAGGCTCTGTGATTAAGACTTTGACACAAGAGAAACTTATTGCTTTGTTAACAACAAACAAAGTAGCTCACAGACTGAATGTGGGCTGTTGGCAAGACAAAGTAACTTTAGAAAGCTGAGCTGGCACTTTGATTTTCAAGCAAATAAAAAGTTGAACTCACAACTGAACAAGCTGTTCAGTTCAGCTCACTCAGGTGTTACCTTACTTTGTTTACTAGCTTTTGATGAACTCCTCTCAACTTGCTTACAACATTTTAGGGCTAAATTTAAGCATCACGATCCTGTTTTTCCCACTTTTGGCTTCTGTTCATCAAGCTACATAGTCAAATGTTTCACAGTTGGATTTATTCTTTAAAAGTAAAGTACAAACACTTCCTAGGTGGCGGTGCATTAAAAATAAAAGTTAAATCTGAGTCTGGCTTTAAGGGCAAGTGAGCACTCACTTTGCATCATTTGCGGGCACAAAATGGTAACAAATAAAAGTGACTGCAAGTGAATCCTGCAGAACCAAAATTCAAAGGTATAGCTTATTGCTGAAATTCATTTTATTCAGGTTTCATTTAAGCAGCGTTTGGCAACAAGGACACACCAACTGGTAAATTGTTGTGAACAAATTACAGCAGAAGAGAAGATTCAGAGACTCTCTAAGATTTTACAACTTCACTTTGCTCCCATAGCAGTTCCTGTTGAATAGAAATGGATGAGCAGATGGATCTTCCTTCTGGAAGCCATGTGTTACACGTCCTCCTCTGTCACAGCACCACTGATGCCTGACCCTTTCTTTTGAAGAGCGCTGTTAGTTAAACATCACCGTTTTTAAAGAAACACTGGCTCCGGCTTCTCAAGCACAATTACTGGGAAACCTGTAATGAGTGAGCACGAAGGTCCATTGGTTACTGGGAGTTGCCTGTGCTGATGTTTCCTAACGGAGGGAGCAGGTTTCCCCTGAGGCCACGAGGGATTCTTGAAAACAGGACCAGAGTCTCACAGCTGATCAATCACTGCTCTGAGATGCTCTCACAATAAGCTGGTGGGTGCAGCAGACGATTTGTTACTCAGAGGACTGGAGCTCAACAGTGTTGCTGCAGCATCATCAAAGCAATACATGACATATTATAACACATTTTTTTCTAATCGTCTGCAGATATTTTCCAAATAAAGCTCTGGGTCGGACTAAAATAGTTTGAATAGTTGGATCATTTCAGAATATTCTAATTCTGATTTTTCATCACTCCATGCTGCCTGTGGAGTGAATTTTATTGAGGCTTTATGTGGTGTGAAAGAAAGCACGTTTTTATTATTTGTTCCTTTCAAGTGGATTTTATTGTCAGGACCACCGTGTTCTGATTTTCATTCACAAACGGGAAAAACAGAGCAGTCAGCTGGAGACAACATGAGCTCTGCAGATGAGAATAAACTCAATTCTGTGCACTGTGCCACATCTTGTTGAAAGTATAAATATACTGTAAGATCATAGGCAGGAACTCTCCCAGCTTTATGGATCTATTTAGCATTTCCCCACAGAACTGTGTCGAAGCATTAATGTTTTCCTTTGTCCTGACAAAGATCTCAGAGAATATAAAGACTCCGGGATGTTGCTTAAACAAATTGAATTTCTGATTCACTTACTGGATTCAACTTCAGACTATTCTCACAATCCATTATTCTGGCTTCACGCTCCACTAGAGATAGACACAGTTTGGGTTTTATCTAAACCAGTCCTGAATCTGATTTGTCTTTATGTTTCTGCTTTATGTTTATGTTATGGCACTTTGGATTCGAAAGCCCTCTGATACACAGACTGCAGGAAGCAACATTTACAAAGTCCTATAATAGCTGTATTTTTGTTATAAACTTACATTTTCGAGATATAACTGTGGTCAATTTGCTTATATTAGTCCGTAAATATGTTTCAGCTTTTAATGGTTGAACTAACCGAGCTTAACAAAGTACACACCACTGACTAAAAGCCATGATATTTGTAAGTGGCCATGCGTAATAATGAACTCAGAGATGTCTCGAAAAAGCAGACTCGGGGAAGATAACAGCCCACTGTTTTGCATTTCCATTTTCCATTCCGTTTTCCATTTTGCCTATATCACGACACTCCATCATGTATTATCCATGAAGGCCCTAAGTTCATTAGACCACACAGAATAATTCAGAAGCCATATTGGACTCTCAAAAAGGCAGATTTAACCAACTTGGAGCGTAACAAGAAATCTTACGGGTTATGCAGGTTTATAAAAGTGATTTTTCAGTTGTGTCCTCAGGAAACACTGTTCAGGTGAGTTGTTCCAAAGCTCAAGTGTGGATGTTGATTTCTTTAATTGAGACCACACAGTTTCACCTGGTTGTAACAACGCACTTCTGGATTGAGAGAGAGAAGAAAGGGAAGAAAGGACGAAGGCAAGTATTGATTTAAAAGTAGCAGATAAAATGCGATTTAAATAAAAGAGTGTGCTCAGGATTGACAGACCAAGCCATCCTGACATTAATGCTTGCACCTCTCAATTTTAAATATCTGCTGATTAAATATTTGGTATCAAATTTTGGCCACAACTCATTAGATGATGGAGAACAATGAGACTGTCCTCATCAGTCTTTTTAGCATATGCCGAAATACAACAAATGTCCAGCTTAAAGAGACAAAGCCACATTGTTTTTTTTCAATCATTTTATGCCTAAACATGGTGTCAAGTCAGAAAATGTCTTCATTTTGCAGCAGTGATTTGTAACAGATACTTTTAAAAGGCACTTACAAATGAAGCTGCCCTGCTGATAGTGGCTTCAGATTAGACAACATGAGATTTGACGTTCTGGACAAAGTATTTTGTTGATTTATTTGGAGGACTTGTTGGAAAAAAGAAATACAAAGCACAGGTACAAACAACTTAAATACTCAGTTGATGGATACAGACTTTGTGAGAAAAATTGCCCTCTCTTCTCAGTAATCTCTCAGCTGGTAAAATCAACTATTGTCAGTTTGCAATGAAAAAGCCGGTGATGAGAAAATCTAGAATCCCAATCAGACTTCTCACCATCCTCGAGGGAGCATTCACAAGAGTGAAAATGAGGGCAGCCATCCAGTTAGAACGTGTTGCCACCAAAACCCCAATACAGGCAGCTACTCCAAACAGTGTGAAAGCCCTGTAGCTGCATGTTGTTTAAACAGGTGTCAGATCGCACCAATTAGAAAAGGTGAGTTTTCATAAAACGTAATTATAAAAAGAACCGCTAATTACACCTCGATAACAATGTTCAACAATTCAACAGGGTGAAACGAGGACTGAAATACAACAAAGACAACTGTATTTACTGTTTAGAACTTGAGGATGTTTCTGAAACTGGTTTCTGAAATATAACTTATTTTTTTTTTATGAGTGCATTACAACTGACGCTGAAACAATTTGTTGAATAATTGATTGGTTGATGGACAGAATATGTCAAAAATGCACCAGCTCCATTTACAAAATTAGAGTATTTGTCGGTTTTCTTAATTTTTAGGCTGAATACGTGAATATCGTTGGATTTAGAACAAAAGGACATCTTAACATGTTATATTTGGTTTGAAAAACTGTCACTCAGCGAATCCAGAAAACAATCAGCAGATTAATCCTTGTGAGCTGAAGCTCTAATTGCAATTAAAACATCATATTATCATCGTTGTTTAGGACCACAGTTACATAAAATACGAGGAAAATTGAGTCTTTATTCAAATAAATGTCAAAAGCAATCCTGCGAGGACGACAATTACACGTCCTTTATGCTTAATTATGGACACTGTGGGTATGATGTGTGTCATGTTAGCGTTTCATTCCTGCTTTGACTCTACATCTCCATTTCTTACAGTTCCATTTACGATTCATCCTCGAGAGACAAGGAAACCTCTTGTCAGGCTACACACACTCGGGCGCAGAGGGCTTTAAAAAACGACTTAAATCCTCAGTAGCCACAATGTCAAAGGGACAAAATATAAAGTGTAGCCCGCTTTTTTACAGCCGCGATGGGACTCTGAAAAGGTGAATACAGCCGTGTTATTAAAAGGGTCCTTATAAAGCGGCCTTGGCCACATCTAATTAGAATGTAAATGTAGTGTGGGCTGGGGATGGATCACAGAGGATAGACATTGGCATTTAGATTATGCTGAGACTAGATTACTGATGACACTGTGTGTTGGTGAGATGGCCTTTTTGAGAGCAGCTTGGCAACTGACTAATTGTGTTTCACCACGAGCAATGTAGGCCGTTGCTGTTCTATCGCTGGTAATTAACAAGAGGAAAGGAAGAGGTACATTGTTGCGTGTGCACAATACAAACACATCCTCGACAACGCCGGCACTAAAACACACACGAGTAAGAGCACATGTGTTCAAATGCGCACACTCAGGCAATCTTGCACCTCTTGTACCTTGTACTAGATTGAAAGAATGCAGCGCTTCTTTGCACTAAGCCTAGACTTGAAGCTGCTCAGTAGAAATCCTCTCACCTCCATACAATTCCTCAGTGGGGGCATATGCCATGAACAGAGCAGCTAAGACCAAACAGAAAACCAAAGACAGAATGGAGACAGCGGAGAGAGGAGGAGGAGGAGGAAGAGGAGGAGGAGGAGGAGGGGGTGGTGGTGGTGGTGGTAGAGAAACAGAGAGCAGAGAAGAACAGAGCGGGAGGGAGAGTGCAGAAAGAGGGAGAGAGCAGAATGGAATAAATTGAAGCTGATCTGGTGCTCTGCATTCTGAGGAGGCTGGATTTGCATATCTGTGCAGCGGTGCAGAGGGAGAAATGTGTCGGTGCTGACAGCAAGCTGAATATCTTAAACCTCCGCTGACACCCCTGCAGGCACTCTCTCCTCGCATACACTGATACATGGTGGAAGGAAGGCACTCACACACGAACACACACACACACAAACACACTAGAGTTAAGGTCAGGAGATGCGAAGCTTTGTGCATTGCTTTGTTCCTGCACAGTGATGTACAGTAGTGCCTGTTGTTTAGCAGTCAGCTCAGCAAGTACAAGACTCATCTCTGGGGACAGGACCGAGCGAGGCAGGCCATTCTGTGCTGCCGACATAACTATTCATATGTAACTATTCATAGGTGTAAATGTGTCTATACGCTGTGTAGTATATGGGTATATGGAGTATATACTGGTGCGTGAGATATTAAGAAATAAAGCTACACAAATGTGCACACATTTTCCAAATTTGTACTGCATTTCATGTAGTAGCTTGATTCATAAATACTGTATAACACGACTTTCGGACTCAGTAGCTACACACACATTTGCAGCTCAAACACTGACCAATGATCCATTTGACAATCAGACTGTTCTACAGGCGGAACCAGTTTACTGCACAGTCAAACAACTGAACTGAGTCTGAAGAAAAACTAAACTTTAACTGTGAATATACTGTGTAAATATAATATCATAAATGAAATTTAGGAACGCACATACAGCAAAATGCACTGAGGATTTTGCTTATTCAAAAGAAAAACCAAGCAAACAAAAACATTTTTCTTGTTCGTCTGTTGAAATAATGTATGATAATTAAGTCACCGGTGGAAGTTTTAGATTCTTGACATTTCCAGATTTTCTCTGTCAGAGGTTAAATAGTTGACATTTTGGAAAATACGGTAATTTGCTCTCTTGCCAAGAGTTAGATGAGAAGATCAATACCACTCTCATGTCTGCAAATGTAGCGTTAAGCTGGTTAGCCTAGCTTAGCACAGAATATAGACTGGAATTTGTTGGGGAAACATCAAACCTTGCTCTGTCCAAAGGAAACAAAATCCACATCCTGGAAACGCTGAAGCTCATTAATTAACACATTACATCTTGTTTAGTCTGTATATAAACCACTACATGTTGCCTGACAACCTTGTGATTATGACATAACTCCAAGAAGCCACTGGGCTCAAACAGAAAAAGTCCCAGCATGTAAAACCACAAACTGTTGCTTTCACATCTCAGTTTTTATACAAATTAAACTTTAAAGGTGCTGGTAGGTGGATTTTGTTACCTTTGGACAGAGCCAGGTTGGACTCCCCCTCCCAGTCATGATGTTAAGCTAAGCAAATTGGCCTCTGTGGTGTTGATCTTTTTTTTTATGTAACTCAAGGCAAAGAAGCGAATGAGCGAATTTCCCAAAATCTCAAAACGTTCTTTCACAAAAAGCTGCATTTTTGGACTCGGCACGCTGTGGAAACAATATGCTATAATTAAGTCACCAGTGGAAACTTGGCATTGGGAGAGTTTCTCTGTTAACAGTGTACAAAAATGGTGGATCACTGTCGGTCCAACAAAGTATGGCTTCATTTATGGATCTCCGATTTGTGCCTGTCTGATTGTGATTCATCTGACCAACTGCTGCAACCGAGAACAACAGCAACAAACAGAGAAGCTCCTGAACAGAGAGAACAACACAATAGATTCTCATTATCGATTGTGCAGCACTCTCAGAAAAATAACAGACGTTAATGCACCTTCCTAAATAATTTATTAAACACTGATGCTGGAATAGTTTCTTTTTGCTGCACGTACAAATGCACAGTGTCTGGGCTGTGCATTTGACATTTTTGTGTATTACAACATGACTGTTTTCTCTGCAGGCTCCTTTCATAGGATTATATGAGATCTACACAAAGCTAGCATGAGGTCTTCGCAGGATGCTTCATGTCTTTCAAATATTTAAGATCCTCAGTGGGTGAGTAGAACAAAACCTCTGCCTCACATGTCCCTGACAAGACGTGTGATGGGGATGAATTCTTCTTTTTGACAGTCAAATCCAAAGACGTTGCACTTTGCCAGAGTCTCTTCGTGCTGTTTATCATAAAAGCCCAGAGGGGGATTTAATTTGGCAAGTTGTGTTCCTGCACTGGAATCAACAAGAATCTGAGGGGGGAAACACATTTTATTTGCCTGACATTGTCTAATAGCCACCATCATTTCTGATTAATCTTACACTGCTCGAGGATTTATCTATCTGTGTGCTCCATGTGGTGCTGTACAGCTCAACAGGGAGAGAAGAGCACAAACACTGCCAGGGTTAGTGCCTCCACTCCCACTGCACATAATTCTTACTACTTTGGATGAAAGCCTGCGCCAAATGGTGTGTGTGTGTGTGTGTGTGCGTTTCTGTGTGGGTGAGAGTAGCAGTTCTGACAAAAATAATAACAGCTTGGGCTTTAAAAGTGACCAACCTCGTTTTGCATAGCTCTCTACAAAACGCTTCGGTTTGTTCTCATTTTCAGGTTCTTGTTGAGGTGTTTGAGCGCGCGACTAACATTATGACCAGCAAATATCACAGGAATCTCTTGGGTCTGGTTAAGTAGCTCATTAAGCTCAAGGTTAAGTTAGCTCAAGGTTATGTTTGGGTCTCTACAGGCTGGCTGTCTGTGGAGTGAGAGGAAGAAAACTGCTGATGGGCCTGTCAAATGTCAGAATGTATCCTGTCTACTGATGGCTGAGAGAAGAATGTGGATTGGGGAGAAATACTGTATGGATGACAAAGTGTAAGTATATGTACTTGTACTGTGTGTGTGCGAGTGTATGTTGGGGAGGGGGTGAGTGGAAGCGAAGGAAGCAGTAACACAGTGGACACGCTCCTTGGCATGCCGGAGGCACGGTGACATTGATCCGGCAGACCTCTCTCCATCAGTCTCCCTGACAGAGGTAACTGGATTGTTCATAAAAATGGAAATTGAGCCATGTTATTCTCATGCGCACAGGCAGACACTCGGCGCACAGATGAATCCATCCAAAAATAAATGTGCCCGCACGAAAAAAAGGCGTGCATCTCGACAAAGAAGCTCGTGCATATATATGATCCATTAATATTACGGCTGCTGCGACGTTGACTTCCAACAATTCAGGGAAACCTATGGTGTTGTTTGAACACGAGTGTACATATACAAACATTTCCTCCACCAGCGCAACCCTCTGTTGTTCAGGCAAAGAAACACTTCAAACAGATGCAGAGCAAATAAACAGAGGCAGCTGGGTGAGGGGGACGCAGGGCGAAGGAAGTAAAGCCCTTTCCTGATTAACAGTTTGCTGTCACATGCGTCATGATATTACTGAAAGAGGCTAACGTTTCAATAGAGCCTGGGTGGCTGTGGAGGTGGGTGGGGCTCATAATTATGGCAAATATGCCACAACATGCAATTAGCTCTCTTATATGCATCGCTTGCTAGCTTAGCAGTGTTCTGTGTCACACGCTAATTACCCACAACCACTGTAGGCATGTGACAAATGCTCGCTGCACAGACACCGAGCGCGCTGAAGCCCTTTCATCATTATTTCAAAAGCCGTGGCAGGCATGGGTTACATGTTCATGTTTATTTTATCGCAAACTTATAGCAGATGATGATAGAGTTTCTTTGCACAGATCATCAGAATTATTCAATGCTCTGCTGCAGTTTTACTGTTTCATCAATGTGGACAAACTTAGAAATCATCATCTCTAAAATAGCTTGATGCTTAATCAATTTAGCTCACCCACTGTTTGTCTCCTTCAGCAATGGAGCAGGCTTAGCTGTACAGCAGCAGATGCTATTGATTTTTTTTTGAGGAGTGGGGGGTTGGGGAGGCTCAGAGGAGGGACGGCTAACGATGGAAATTTTCAGAGTGACTCCATGCTTTTACAGGGAGCTGGGTTAATGGTGGCTTCAGTCTGATGAGTCGAACATGGTGTAACCTTCAGGAAGGGAGAGGCATTGAGACGGCATTTCAGGCAGCATCGGCAGAGACGAGCTGGATATACAAGCAGGGTTATAATTGGTGCCGGATATTCCAATCTTGTCTGTGTCTAAGCTGAGCATGACAGGGGCACTGATATTTACTTCGCAGCGCTAATAGGATGCACTGTTGTCTCTGTTTGTGTAAATATTGATGTAGTTTGTGACAAGAGAAGGGAATACAAGAGATTAGCCCAAATTCAGTGGGGCTGCATGTTGTTTATGAAAAAAATTGTATTTTTTCTTCTTCTGAAATGTCACATTTTTTTATTCAGTGGAATATATGTAAAATATTAACAAGAAGGGGAAAAACACCCTTTAACAAAAAATGATATAGAAAACAGAGATAAGGTATGTAATTTGATATTTTAGCACAGATTAAGCTTTGAGAAAATATAAGTAAATACACAAAGGACCAAGGAGCCACTGTTCTGCCTCAGAGCTCAACAATTAAATGGGATGAAACAGTAGCCTGAACAGACACCAGTACAGGACAACACAGACACAGTGTGTTGGGTAAGAGGTGTGGCTTCACTCATAAAAATGCCAGATTTGTGATTTAGTTAGCTGAATTTGAATGCCTATGTAAATACCATTCAAGCTCATGTCTGTCACAAAATCATTTCTGCTCCACTGCACTGAAAGCGATTCGACACTGAAGAGTGTCCAAGGAACGATTTTCACCCACATTAGCAGTGTGGCTCTAATCCAGCACTTGTATAAATTCAACATTTTGACAAGTAATTGACATCTATGGGATGGATTGGCAGGAAATTTGGTTCCTGCTCCCAAGTAAGTACGTTTATGGATATGGCACCTTTCAAGAGCAGACCTCACAAAGTATTTCACAATAAAAGACAAAGAAGATGAATGTTAATGACTTTCATTCCCTGACTTCATTTAGCTCCACCAACAGGTCGAAGATTCCGCTTATGCAGCACATTTGTTCATTGCACGACATCTTGAAAACTGACCTAGTTCCCATCAGCCTCAGTTACACTTTATATTAATGCTAACATACAGAAGCATACTATAACAGCGTAACCATGTTAATATGCTAAACCATTAATCCACCATCCATGCTATGCTATGCTCATTAGCATTCCTGCTGAGACCGACAAAGTACAGCTTAAATCCTGGTAAAACCAACAAATGAAAGAGTGAAAATGCTTCTTGTGTTTCTTTGCAAATAATGTCAGTACTAGACCTGAGCTATAGTACCACTAGTTAGCAAATTATATCTGAGAACATACTTACATTATCTCCTGTGTCTTGCATCATGGCTATGTCTGAAAACAGGGATTGTGGACTGCAATTATTCGTTTTTCCACATAAATACTAAAAACCTTGTGTTCGGTGAACAGTAGATATTCGCTGTAGTTTCAGTAATGCAAACAAAAACATCTGCCAGCTGCAATATAGAACATGTTTAAGCTTGATTTGCTTAAATAACATCTTCAAATTGCGGCTTTATTGTCTATGTTAGAAATGTTTAAAAATACAAAACATGTTGTAACTGATTCCAAACCTAGATCAACTATTTTCACCGAGCAAAGATTATTTACAAAATATTAAACTCCATAATACTGTTCGCCTACATTTTGTTAAAAAGTGTTAGATACATTAAAATGTGCATAATTAAAAACCTGCTCCCTGTTGTAAACAATATTTCAGTCTCACAGGGGGTTTTATCTCTGATGCAGGTTATGTGTCCCTAAAACTGTATATATAGAGTTGCGGGGCTCAGTGACAGAGAGAGAAGCCATCGGCAGGGTTTTAGCCTACAGATCTGCATGCAAAGTGGGTCAGCTTTGCTCCTGGAGAGCTTAACAAGCTGCTGGAGGAATAAGGCAGCGCACTTGATAATTAGCAAGAAGAGGAAGGTATGTTTGAGGGAGAGGGGGGTGTGCAGGAAGAGGTGGAGTACAGATGAGAGAACGAGTGGGTGTGAGGCTGGACGAGCAGGATCCAGCCAGAGGTAGTTTATGTGTTTCTCTCTACAACTGCACTATATGGTTTTCCCCTGCTGCTTAGATTGTTTCATTGCTGTGTTTTCGATTGAATATGTGGGTTAATTGTTGGTCTATTTCCCTGTTAGACTGCATTAATTTTGCTCCTTGTATTAACTTCCCTTTAGGCATCAAAACAATTAACTTCCCTTTAGGCATCAAAACAATTTCATGTCCATTCTTTGTGATGATTCAGTTCTTGGCCTCAATATGTAAACTGCGAAGCTCAGAATTTTAAGACCCACATTTTCAACATTTCTCTGTGGTTTCTCTCATTGTAGTTGCACTCTGTGGTGAATGTGGTATTGTTTCGCATTTGTTTTGAAATAATCAGGCCACGAAATAAAGGTGGAAGATTCCACAGAAGCAAAGTGTTTCAAGCTGATTTTGACCTTTTCAGGCAGCACTGCTGTTTGATGTGAGTGCAGTGAGAGCAGCTGAGAAGGAAATGGTTTGAGAGGCAATCTTTTTTTTTTTGTTTGCTATGGTAATTCTTCTTCTATTCTCTAAACTGAGGTCTATTCCTTCATCTAAATTGGCTGGTTTTCCTGCCAAGATTGCCAACGGTGGAGGATATACTTTTGGTTTAAAAACGAGATCCAAGGCTTTAATTAAGATGAATGATTATATAGAGGAAACAAACACTAATATTAGAACTGTCATCATGGGAGTTTTAGTGATAACCTGCCCGACCCTACAGCAAAACACTGTGCAAACTCAACTCTTACTCCTCTAGTCACTGCCAGAAAAATACATAAAGGTCTAGTTTACAAACATTGCATGAACTGCTTTTTTCTTTTTTCCTCAGTTGAAAATCTCTCGGTGTTGGGCTATATCCGTCCCCAGCCATCAGTGATCAGGCTATTTCCACAGCTGAGGGAGAAGGATGCCGTCCTAACACCACTGTAAGCAGGGGGGCTCAGCTGGAGCTGATGTGTGCGTGTGTCTTTTGTGTCTGTGTAAATATATACAGTATGTGTCCTTTCCTGGAAGCTCAGGTGCTCTCAGGCGAAAGTGTGAAGAGGGTTATGTGAGGCGGGGAGAGAAAGAGTGAGATAAAGACTTAAGAGCTCAAACGGCGAAACGGCTGCAGAGCGGAGACGAGGAAGGAGTCGCTGTTACTTCCATCCTTGCTCGTATAAGCTGGAGACCACACTGCCTGTCGTTCTTCTGAGAGTAAATTCAAGTGTCACATCTTTTCTGACGGGCTTATTTGCCTCCACTACAGTCAAGCAATGTACAGATTATTGGTTTGCTGATACTACAAATCCCAACCAACCATCCATCACATGTGTATGTCGTACTGATCGGTTGATTGAATTAGATGGAAGATTTTGATGTCAAATGCGAAAAAATTCACTTTAAAGTTCTCATTTTCAGAATTTGGCACTCTTCTTGGTCATATTTGACCATAAACTGAATATTGTGGAGTTTTGGACTGTTGACTTAAACATTTGATAAAGTCACCTTGGGCTCTGGGATATTGTGATGAGCACTTTCACACCATCAAGAAATTAATCTGCAGATGAATCACTAACAGAAATAATTGTAAGATTAATTAGAGGGTTGCAATTAGTAAAAGTTCAAGCACATAATGGCTCTTAATACTGCATTTGCTTTGTCTTTGTTTAATTGTATTCATGTGTTAACTGTGAGGTCTTTCACCATATGAGACGCATTGTTCTAAAGACTGAAATAAAAGGTATCCTGTCCTTTAATTTCTAATTCCTGTGTCTGTTTGCTGAGCCTCCAGTACCCAACCCCATGGGGAGCAGGCAATCTCATGTGAAAAGCATTTTCAAGTAGCGTGCTACTCAAACACACCGATTTTACAATCAGACCTGCGCTGAAAAAAATACTAAGTGGCCAGTAGCTGCTATTAAGAGCTTGATGAATGTAGTATTATGCTTGAATAATCACCTCTGGTTTTGCATGTTTCTCTGTTGTTGCATGGTTTTTTAAAAATAAATAATATGTTTGACAGCTGGTTAACTCTCTACGCCTGCTTAATGAAGCTGACCTGAGGGTCAGACAGATTTTCTGAGTCTGATCAGCTGTTTTGGACTGGCTGTGGTTCGAATTATGCCAAGTCAAGCTGCCTTTGACCTTTGCACCAATTGTCTAATGTGCTTTTGGCAGTGTTTTGAATGTAGCTGCTGTCATGCTAGTGGGAAACACAGCAGCAGAGCAAACATGAATACAAAAACATAAAATGAATGGAATCTTTTCTAACCTAATTTAAATAAAGGGCTCAAATCAGTAGACCACATATTTTTGTACATATTCTGAAGCAATCTGGAAAAAATTCAAATGACATCCTAAAATGAGACATTAAGCCACATTAAAAAATAAAAATAATGTGTTTTTTTTAAAGCCTAATATGCTTAATAGATGGATGGTTTAATAATTTGGTCTGTAAAACAACAGAAAACTGTGAAAAATGCTCATTACAATATCCTACTGCCCAGTACAAGATCATCAAATGACTTGTTATGTCCAACCAACAGCCCAGGAAAAGGAATTAATTCTCACATTTAAGAAGCAGAAACCATCAAATGATTGAAGAATGACTAATAAATGACTAATAATGACTAATCAATTATCAAAATAATTGGTGAATAATTTTCTCTCTGTCAACTAATCAATTAATCACATAATTGTCAAAGTGCGACTTACAATTGTTTAAAAGGCTATTTGAGGAATATATCATCCATTTTCTTGGATTTCTAAAAAGGTTAACAAAGTGTAAAAAATTAAAAAAGAAACAGGGGGTACCAATGCCAAGTATATACTCAATCATAGACACTTGAACTGAACCAACTGATAACTAGTCAGACAATTTTCTCAGTAAATAAGTGAATTCCCTGAGTTGACCTGTGCCAATAAATTTCAAAACATTTATTAAAATTCTTGGATGTGAAAAATCCAACATAGAACAGAAAGTCAAATTACTGGAGTGATTTTCTTTTGAGGCTCCTCTAGTCCCTTTGCAATTTGCTGCCTTCTACAATTTTTAGAGCTTTCTCGTCCCTCATAATATTCTTGAGCATCATCCAAGCAGAATTATGTCTTGGGCCATGAAAAAGAAGTATTCTCTGCTCACAGTGTTGCACATTCGGAGCGTAGTGTAGTCGTTTATCTAGCAACCACAAATAGTAAAGTGTACTCTCATAATCTACATTTCACATCTGACAGGTTTGTGTGTTGTTTTCTCAGACACTGTATGACAGTATATGGCACACAAGCGTAACCTCAGCACTTCCAGCTTGCAGCCTTCATGAGCGCACCTTCCCAAGTGCACAGCGCTGACAGCTGCAGCCAACATCTCTTAACTCAACTGTACATATCTATCTTTTAGCTCTTAATCTGTTTGTGCACCGTCAAATCGCTGAAACATATCATTTCACACCGTTATTCCAACAATGAAAAAATAAGATAAGAAAGTGACTCTGCTGCACTCCATAAAAGAGAATTTAAAGACTCAGCACCGGAGATGAAAATAACCTGCGGTACACATTAGAGCAAAACTGATCTAGATCAGGCTGGGTGAGTCCAAAAGAAGCTTAAAGTCAAGTATAACCATATGCCGGTTGAACCAATGGGTTTTTTATTGTGTTATTCTTTAACAAAAGAGGAAGCTTAATCCCTCTCATCACACACAATCCACCCACAACCCACTGGCTACTGCTAAAACAAACACATACACTCGTAGCCTCTTCACCCTTTCCCCCTGTGTCCCCCCTCCCCCTCCATAGATGTTCTAGTTCATCCAACTCAAACAACCCAATCACTCCATCCGCTTCATTCCATCTTTCCCTTTAAGCCCTGGACGACAAACAAAGGGAAAAGAACTAAGTGGGATGAGACAAACAGTTTGGTTTACATCAACAGAAAGAAGAAGACTTTTAAGTCTGCCAAGATAGATCCCCTACAGGGTGCACGATTGTTTCTCCACTAATTGATGAATATCATTTGTTGAAAATCAAAAATACACATTAAAAACTAGACATTGCTCTGAATAAATTTATGAAATAATAAAACACCAGGGATGGTCGACCAGCTGGGTGAAATAAGGTCTTCAGAGATGATACCAGTACTCTTCGATTCTTTTAATTGGACACTTGAGAAAATGTTTCTTCCACTTTCATGAAGTGATAATTACTGCTTTAACAAAAAAGGGTAAAAATTACGTGCAAAGTATCTCATATAGAAGAAATTAAGTTCCCACACCAGGACAAATTATCTGCATGTATTGTGTCTTAAAGAACCAGACTGTAGGATTTAGTGCCATGTAAATTAATAATAATAAATTCTACTCATCAGTTTCAGCACTAAGAAATCTTTTGAATTTATTATGAATACTTCATTTTGATATTAGAATAATTTGGATTTCCTGAAAACTTAATTAATTGCATCAGAGGAATATACTCAGCCTGTACTGCCCAAATTAAAATAAATGAATATTCTGGAAAGCTCCAGTCAGAGATGCTCTTTGTCACCAACCTCTTCTGTTCTTTAAATAGAGCCTTTGGCAAAAAAGGAGAAAAAGTAGGCAATAACACTTATCAAAAGGTTGCACAGTATGCTGATGATGTAAGATTATACATTTGTGAACAAATATCTGCAACAGAGGTAGCACTAAAAACCTCTCTTTTTTTTAAACATTTCGAAGATTAATTTGGGATCATACATAAAAAATGCAGATGGGTTTCACAGTTTTAAAGCTTGTGTTTGCAGAAAGAAAGAAAACAATATCTATGTGTTGCTATCAGCCCATTCATCTCAGTATGCCCAGGTCAAGATAAGTCCAAGAATGTTAATGAATAACCATGAATGTCAGGAAATAGAAGAGTCGTGTGAGTTGAATTTGGATGGACTTGAAGTGAAGCTCACACTTGTCTGCACTTCCCTATACATGCGTTTTCAATATTAGACCCCAATCACAACTATGATGTGTGTTAACTAGACTACAGCAGTTTGGTGAAAGCCTTTAAATCTGATCCTATGAAGTTCTCTTTTAGGAGGCAGGAATAATATAAAGTGTGCCTTCGCTTTTTCCCAGAGGTTCAGCTGTAAGCAGCTATCTGTAACCCAGTGGGGGGGCATATGAGAGGGATTTAAAATTCTCCCAAGATGGCAACATTTTCTGGAAAATCATGAGTCTAAGTAGGAACAATGGTTCAAAGAGCAAAAGCTGAGCCTATATGTGAACATGTATTTACCTTTCAAATAGACGAGACAGGCGTAAAAAAAAGCTGTAAACAGAAAGGTTTAAAACCCTTCCCACTAAAAAATACATCTGTAAAACAATAAAAGAAATAGCTCTTGTTCTCATCTGAGAGCTGGAACATGCAGTATATTGCTATTGTTGGATTTTTTTTGTGTCGGGCCAGCAAGCACACACAGTCAGCTCTGTGGAGCGAGCCACTTACAGTTGCTCAATAATCCATTTACTTGCCTTTGCTATTGGCGTGACTGTAATTTCAATCACATGGACAGCGGGGAGATAAGTGGGGAGCCGCGCACTGAAAGCCGCCTGATAGTGACATGGGTTGAAATCGAGTAATGGTTTCTTGCTTGTTGCCTTAATCAAGGATAATCTGGTCCACTGCAGTGATGGGACAAGGAGAGGTGAGGGCAAGCCTGAAGGTACAGCTCGCACTTTGTATTTCTACCCTGACATTTCAGGGAAGAAGTATAAAGTCCCTCAACTCGATTACGGAATAATCAAACCTTGAACTGTGCAGTTGTGGATTCTCTCTAGTAATAGGCAATATGTTCCTGTCGTCCTGAAGTAGCATCAATACATCATTTTGATTTGTGGGAGAAATCATCACAAATGTTTATAATTTAGATTTCTGATGGATGGCGCATTTTACAACGGTGATCTTTTTTTCCCACTTTCTAAAATGTATTTTTTAAACTCTTAGATCACAAGTTCAGAGAAAGTTCTGTTGCCTTTCTCTGACAGAAAATGAGTAATACTATCAGCAAAGATATGCAAAAGTAACACTTCAGAATTAGGATTTGTCTGAAAGAACACATCTCATTTTTAAATTGTGTCTACTTTAAACAGATTACAGCAGGTTTTGCTTTTGGTGATTCCTGCTCATTTGACAGTGCTCATGAGGTCTAGTGAAATCTGCACAATGGCACTGCGAGTGCAATGATGTAGCCACTCTCTGAGAGATTTGTCCGTATGCCAGAGTGAGCCATATTACCATATCACCATCTTTCCAGGCAGCTTCTTTTCCCCACAAACCATTACTTGCTGCCTCGCCTCATTAGCATTGCAAATAGGACCTAAAGCGAAAACAGTGATGACAGCAGCAGAGGAAATAGGACAGAATTAACAAATTATGTAAGAAGCGTGGAAAGAACGGAAGGAACAGAGTGTAGCAACAAGGAGGTGGATGATGAGGAGGAGGTGGCAGGAGCATATTACAAATCTGATTATACCTTAAACTTGACATTCTTAGATGGCATCCATTTCTGCTGGTGCCATACCTCACAGATTACTCACAATTTCTGCACAAGCAAAGCTCCAGTGTTTACAGTCAAATTACACAGACCACCCAGACAATATTATAGTTGTCTGTAGGTTTATTGTCAGAAATCTTCCTGCTTTCTTCACTGCTGCAGTTAGTAGTGCTACATTTCATACAAGGTTTACATCTTAGCCTTCATGTGGCGGAACATTAAAATGCATTTTTTCTGATCATCAAGTCACACATAAGAAGCTTGTTAAGCTACAGTATATTAAATAATTGAACAGTAGCGTCTCCCTGGGGCTGAAATGTTATTGTAGTTCAAGGGAAAAAACCCACATGGCACCAGAAAACATTAAAAATATATATATTTTCCAAGAACATGAGAAATTTCTATACGCGCATCATTTAGGAAGTCAAGGGAGTCAAACTTTGAATATTAGTCAGACCAATGCACAAATCATTTGAATCATTACAAGTACTTAAATCAACCAGAACTTTTGACAAGTTTAATGACTTTTCAAGGTTTTCACTGAAACACTGTCATTAAGATGTGATACTGCTGCCTCACTTAATGGTTTAATCTAATATCATGTCATTCTTTTTCTGCAGTCCATCTTGAAGCTCTTCACAGTGTTGTTCAGCCTCATTACGTGAAGCTGAATTTTATTTAATAGCGAAACACCTTTAACTGTAAACTGATCACTTCAAACTCACCTAATTCCAGCTACTTATAAGACGTGTGCGTCCATGTCCATGACATTAACCATGCGATGCAATGGCCATTTCTAGGGTGTTCACTTTTAGTGTTGGCTATAAAAAGCTGTTAAAGTTTGTATGAAGAGCGAAATGCGAGCTTCCAGTGAAACCAGCAGCCTCTGACACCGACAGAACTTAACGTCAGAGAAAGCAGTATCGAGATGGTTGTTTTGCTTGGTTTGGCTCCTCGGGGGCTGGGTCAGCTAATCTGACCCCTAGCTGCATGATTAACCGAGCTAACTAGCTGACGGTAGCTACAGTTAGTAGTACTGGGTCCTTCAGCAACAAGTAAAGCTATCTGTCCATCAGGAAAATCCATTGGTCAAGTGATGATTTGTTAATAACCTGTCTTATAATCTCATCTTATCTTACTGTATTCCTGCATCTATATACTGAATGGTTCGTAAATTATTCCATAACTTGGAAAAACGACGACCAAATCCTCATAAATCAGATGCTGCTTGTAAATAAAAGCAAACATTGCAAACAAACCATTCAGTCTCATTTTATGTTTTAAATGGGCGGCTGTTCCAATCAAAGCGCTGGGAGCCTCAGTCCTGAATGAGCTATACTACAGGGGAATAATGTTGGCAGCGGTGGAATGAGTGCATGCATCAGTGGGTAATGGACTCTGAGAAATGCTGTACAGAAACGATATAGAGAACGAGGCCAGAAGGAAGAAAAGGTCGGGCCGTGATGTAAGTGCCACTACTCATCATCTGGTAAAGTCAAGGTCGGGACCTTGTGTGGTCCCCATGGTATTTCTGTTTAGCTTTTAAAGAAATGCACCCAGTTAGGACTCAAACTGATTGCCCTTTATTCCGCTGACCTTCCTCAGAAAGCTCTGACTTAACAGAGCTAGAATGTATTAAAATACATCCACCATTAATGCAAACCATTCCCATCTTTTTCTCTTTTTTTCAGCTCAGTGACTAGAAATCGTTTCATAACAAAACTGGAGTCTTTTAAACAGCTTCATCAGAGATCACAAGCCCCCCCCCCAAAAAATGTAACAATGGCTTTAAATGCCAGCAAATATTGCTCAATTTTTTGTGGCCGAGCTTATTATAATTGCTTGTGACATTCAGTGAAACAGGGGTCCTCTCCGAATCAGTCTGGCAATTATGTGGTGTGAAAGCCAGTCTGGTTTGTGTGGTCTGTCTGCCTAAATGCGGACACCACCCCCCCTCCTCACAGCGGGGGCAGGCTCGACTTGGACGCTTCGGCGCTGTGGCTGCAACTCTGCTCAACACTCAGTGGGGGTAACACAAGGAGCCCTATAGTGCCGTAATGCAATATTCATGGCGGGGCGTGAGCGGAGCAGTTAAACACAGCAGAGTTGTGAGAAGACCTTCCAACCTTCTATCAGGCAACAGCTGCTGCTTGGTCTTGCTCCCCTCTCCAAAGCCTATCCTCTCGCTCAAGCATTGTCTCTGTCTTCGCCTGCCCTCCCCTGTTCCCTCTCCGCTGCCTCTCACTCAACCATTAATTTTTAATCACAACTTAAATGGCTGCCTTGGCTGCGGCTGTGGGGGCAGCAAGTCAAGGGCTCTTGCCTCTGGTTACAAAGTAGGAAATAAATTTGAAGAGATCAAGCTAAACATAGAGGGAGGGAGAGCGCTAACTAGGGAGAAAATGTACAGGGAGGAAAAATATCAACTTGCCGCTGCCATTACAGCCTAATTAGAATTTCAAACCTTTCATCTTGGACTTTCCATTGCGACTGCTACAGGAAATTGAGATCAAATTAAGATAAAGAAATGGATTTTCGAGGGTTTTTTTTTTTTTTTGGAGGCCATGAGAAAGTCAGAAATGGAGGAGTGAGTGGGTTTAGATTATGCACATGTACTGACAGTCGAGCTTAAAACTATTAATGTATTGACAAATTAATTAGCAACAATTTTGATCCATTAATGTGCAGCTCGTTTCTAAATTATGAGGATTTGCCTTTTCTTCATATGTGATGTAAACTGTATATATTTGACAGTATTTTTCAATACATTGTGACTTTTTATACTAATTGATTAATTGAGAAAATAATG
This sequence comes from Centropyge bicolor, assembly GCA_037975185.1. NCBI lineage: Eukaryota > Metazoa > Chordata > Actinopteri > Pomacanthidae > Centropyge > Centropyge bicolor. The sequence goes on from JBBMOC010000001.1 coordinate 3,323,870, forward strand.
AGCAAATCAATCAACAATCAGAATAGGTTTTAAGATTAGTTGTCAAACATCATGTGGCTCCAAACCACCAAAATGTAGTCACATAAAAATACAGCTAACAGCAGGAGTACATAAAAGGTTGAACCACTTATTCATGAAGGACAAGGTTGTGTGGCTGTTGTCAGTGAGGTGGCAGCACTCAGGTTTTCCCCTGCATTATTTATTTTCCGTATTGGGGTGGTCTGACCCACTCTTGTAATGAGAACTAGAGTCACGGTCTGTTTGGAGTCCCGGGGCAACGCCGTGCAACCGCGTCCCAGGATCACTGCTCAACCACACAGGCCTCTACACAGCCACTGTTTGCTCAGACTTCACTTGGACTGTAAAAGTCAAGCCTTGTTGACACATCTGTGCTGTCTCTCCCCGAGGCTAATGGCTATTACATCTGTCTGCTTCTTTTCAGAGGGAGAGGAAAACTACAAAAATCAAATGCTCTTTTGAAAACAGGCAAAGTGAAAACACTGACAGCTGATGGAGAGCTGACAGGCTCCTCTCAGGGGAATTACCGCTGTTGATCTTTCTCACAAGTGCAGCGAGGTGATTACACAGGTTTTGAAAGAAATGTTGACGGCCTTATGGCAGCGGTGTGTCAATGTTTAGACTAATACAACTGTGTTTTTCACAGGTGACTCTTTATCGTTATTAGGTCACGTCATATTTTTCTGAAGTGTGTCAGATGACAAACATCATTTTCAGCAGAATTAACTTTCACAGCTACACAGTCGTGCAGACTACACTGGATATGAATCATGTTATATGTGTATTGTGTGTGAAAATACTTATATAGTCTATTAGTTAAAAATATATTTAACTGGCAACTCAGTGTTTATATCTATTTCTTGTGTAACAGGGCTGCAATGAATCATTTTCGTGACTAACTGATTAAATCAATTAAAGTGTCAGAAAATCGTGAGAAAATTCAAGGTAATGTCTTATATATAATGTCTCATTTTGTCTGACCAATAATCCAAAAGCCAAATATTGTTAAAATTTGCTTTCACACTAGGTAATGAAAAGAGAAAGGTGCAGCCAGATGATCGTTAGTATACTTTGGGTTGAAAAAAACACAATGAATTGATTAGAAAAATAGATGCCAAATTAAATTACCGTTGATGGAGTAGTCGATGAATTGTATGGGTGCAATGGAATAAAGATATGCTTGAGGTGATTTAGAAATACAGTTGTCATTACATAGGTTGTCCACCAGAGAGAAAGTAAATGTCTCATACATTTCTGTGTTAAAAAAAGTATCATCCAATTTTTTAAACTCCGAAATATGAGTATCAGTGTTGATTAAAATACAGTTTCTGTCGAGTTATACAAGGAACGCTTCTTTCAAACTTTCGTGTAAAATTCACTTATCATTTTGGTGGTAAAACCTCCACTGACACTTTAACCACCTTAAGTGATTCATTGGCCAAGTCTAGTTTAACATCCTCACCTCCGTCAGCAACTTGAACTGTGCAAATAATCCACCTATTGATCCTCAATTCCTAACCTGACAAATTAACAAAATCCAGGCAGGCTAACTGTATTCATGCTAACTAGCAGACCTCTCAGAATTGGTCGACACACACACACACACACACACACACACACACACACACACACACACACACAGACACACACACAGACACACACACACACACACACACACACACAGGAGTAATCTCTCACTAATCAAGGACATTGATCACATTGCAAAGCACATCTGTCTGCATCCCCCTCCTCAGCGTTGACCCAGATTGATCACTCTGACAGGCTTCGTACGAGAGACAAAGACGGAGGGAGAGAAAAGATGGACAAAATAGAGAAAACAAAAGGCAAGAAGGGAATATAAAGAGAAAACTGAAGGCACACAACATAACGGCCCAGTCAAAAAGAGACGGGAGCAGATGTATTCAAATCTGTGTTTGCATCACATGTTCCTATTTGCACATACAGCATGTAATCTTTGTTAGAGAGCTACGTATTCATAATACACCCAAACAGAAAAGGCCAATGAAAAGATGTAAATAAAGAATGTGAGAGCACAGAAGAAACTGTGCTGTGTGAGGAGGAGACGAGCAGCTGAATGTTCAAGCTGTGGATCAGGCTGGACTGGGAATGAATGATTAGCTGTGTACTTTACAAGCCTCAGGTAAGAATGAAAAGAAGTACTTATGCTATGGCCCGAGCCTACACGGGGAAAAAAGGTTTTAAGTTTTTTTCCCTCTCGGTATAGAAAAGCGAAGATCACTTGTTCCGCAGACATAATTTGGCTCCAAAGCCGACGCTTTTCAATCCGCCGTGCTGAGTGCATGAAACAGGCATTACTCTCCTTGCTGCACTTTCATCCACGTTATATTCCTGAAGACTGAATCAATTTTAACCTCGGGAGTGTAAACCCCTCAGGCATCATCAGAAAAAACTAGGTTGTGCAACAATACAGTAACATCTCTATCGCAACAAAGGACACAGTCGGCTTCTCGTGCATCTGTAGCGTATTTGAATTGCACAGAGGCAGATACTCGCTGTTTAAACAGGGGCCCCATGTATGCATGACATGTACGTATGAGGCTCTGTGACACATTCCACAGATAGATTTTCACCACGTGATTACATAATTCATTCACATTACAGTCAATAACAATGCCATTCATGCAGTAAACGTGACACTGAACAAAGCACTGGCACGTCAAATGCTGATTGCTGCGGGTTTTGCATGGTGACTGATAAAGGCAACAATGCTCGGCTAAGATAAGAAAAGACAAATCTATTACTACAACAAAGAGCAATTTCTTTACACAGGCTTTTCACCCGTTGCTGAGATGGAAAAGCAAGAGGTTTCAAGGGCAGTTGATAAAGCCGCTGAGCTCAAGTGCAATCAAATTCTACAGAGCTCTCAGGCAAAGCAGGTCTCTGACAAGGCTGCACAGTCCTATTTCAATAATACATAGAATATTTTAAAATCTGCTTCTGCACCCAGATCAGAATACACAGTGATAATCATGGACCAGTACTTATGCCTGATTTTCATTTTCAAGTACAGAAAGACAAACAAGTTCAATCTAGTCTATCTCAGATGTTAAGACATCCTTGAACAAAATTCACCTGAATCCTCATCTGTTCCAAAAACTGATGGCTTGCTCCTTCGCCAAATATCACTGTAATCTGTTTTATTTTATTTTTTTTAAATATCCAGATAACAACAAAACCTCCATGGCAAAGGTAACAATTTCATAACAGAAATTTTTATTCACTTTCGGTGGAAGGAAACCAAGTGAAAGTTGTTTTTTATTAAAGCTGCAGTTGAGATGAAAATAATCAACTGTCTACAACAGATAACGTGATCATTTTCTTTTCCTTTTTTTAACATGTAAGAGGTGGGATTTACAGTGGACATGGTTTCAAATACATATTAACTTAAACGTCTCTGTGTACCTAAACACAGAAAGGCGTTGGCAGAGGAGCTGAATCTCGACAACATGGGCAGATGATGAAATGTGCTGCCACATGGATGCAAAAATTTGGGCTTTAGATAAGAAGAAACTATGTAAAAAATAGGTCACAGTAGATCCTTTCTACTATGTTTATTCCTTAAAAAAATACTAATTTCATGACAACAGAGCCAAATATCCTCTTTATTAGACATCCTAATTTAGCTGACAGTTAATGCGATTCAGCATGGAGGCGTGTTGTCACTGAATCTGTAAGAACAAGCAGATCTAGTATGGTAAAGTTTATTGCTCGGGGCTCCCTCTCGCTCCCATGCCTGTGTGCTCTGGTCTCTGCTCAACAGCTCAGCTCTCTCCTCTCTCTCCTCTTCTCCTCTCCCCATTAACCGCCTGACAGATCAGTAATAAACACAGCCTGTCACCTTCAAGGCCTGCCTCTCATTTACTAGAGAACACATGAAACCCCGCTCTCTTGTTCCCTCTCTATCTATCTCTCCCTCTCTCTCTTCCCTTCATCCGCTGGGCTCATTGGAGCTGAAACCTGATTTTTGGCCCCGGCCGCCTCCGAGGCAGCAAATTCTCCTCTAAACCCAGATAGTCCTGAAAAAAGGCATGAATATTAAATGGAAAATCCATGAATAAATAACCAAAAAAGGACTTCCGTCGCTCTAACCTCTTTCTGTCTCCCAGCAGTGGAAGAGCGCAGGGGAGAAATAGAGGAGAAAAAAAAAATACATGACCACCTCAGGAGAGAAGGTGGACATTTGTTAGGTAATTGGCTTTCTCTATTTGCAATCCCATGGTGCTGTGATTTCACACATAAAACAAAGAGGTAATCACAAGGTAACAGTGCAGCCGATGGTTAGTAGAGCAAAACTCAACTGCAATATTTTCACTGGGAATATAATGTGTTATTTCCATATGTGGGGCAACCTAAGGGATAAAAGCGATACATATTGCAACAGCTTGATAATGTATGCGTGGAAAATGCAAATGACATTGAAAGAGTGCTGCAAGTGCAATGCGTACAAGGGCTATGGTGTTGAATGCCTAACAAAGAAATAAAGAGGATCATTTATTTGTGATACATGCTCACTAGTCCCTTGGCACGTGGCTGTTACACAGGAACAAGTAAATATAGATTATTTGGCTTCAAGCAATTCCCATAAGAGTGCTCAATATGTATCTCACTGGATCTCATTGGCCTGTACTTTTGAGCAGAACACATGGCAAATCATAAGACAAACATTCAGTAGCTACTCGTGAATATGTGTGTTGGTGCTGCATTACATTTATTATAATACAGAAGTACTATACTTTAAGTATTATATGCCATCCACTGACCATGAGAAAACAGCTTGATATATCTATTAACAAACTGAATTTAATCAGTTGAACAGCACTTGAAGGTATAATTAATACAATCTATGGCAGCCTTTGGTTTCAGCAGAAGCCATTCAGTGTATTTAGATTCTGTAATTACCGTCTATATAGCTTAGCATATATATCATTAGTGGAGGAGTCACCCATTTCCACACTGAGTTCAAACTGTGTCCTCATGTATGAGGGATGTAATCCAGCGTTATTGTATTAATTCTATTCGACTGATATCAGCCTCATTACTTGCTGTTGACTCTGCTGACACTTTATCAGAGCTGTATTCAGTTACCATCAATGCAAACCCAACATTTCCTATTCCTGCTGCTTCACATTAAAAGCACTGAACTGGTGAAAGACAGGGTGGCCTTCATTCATACTTATACCATATATACACCTACACTTACATTCACTTATCAAAAATGTATTGATAGAACAAGACATGGTCATTTAGGATTTTTTGCAAGTGGGTGAGATAAATATTGTCGGAAATAACAGAGCAGAATGGAGTGAGGAGATGAAGAACCGTTTGGAAATCAGATCATCTAGTATTGAACTTGCTGTTACCACCTGTAACCAGAGGTGTCAACAAATCAACCAGGACTGAAATCTTAAGTATTACAACTTTAAGGATCTGTGACCATTCAAGAGGGTGAGAACGTTTCACATGAGCAAACGTTATGAAGGCAAACCAGACTGTGGCTGACTTGAGGAATGAGAGTTTAATTTTGTTGTGGGTTTATTTCAAAATAAAAGAGATAACAAAGGAGAGACATGAAATAAACAATGTCGTCTGGTTTGACGATGGTAAATTGGGGCAATTGGCCTATAATTACCCAGCTCATTGTTTTCTCTGAGCTTTATAATATACTCCTGAAAGCTGGGACGTTTAAGCTATTCATTTTTGCTGTTGACAGCCACATTCAATGAGAGAAAAAAAATCCCCTGCATTTGGAGAACCTCTTAAAACTTTATCCAGCACAGCATCTTTATACTCTTTTTACAACACTGATAATACAGCCAGAGTAAGACGGAGGTGGCTGTTAAAGCTGTCCGTCAGTAATGGTGAGGAAAATTATATTCCTCTTGATGTTTAGTACTATCTAACATGTCCATTCATGCTCAACAATCTACAACTACACACAGTGTTACAGCTTTCAAAGATGAGATACTTGAAGAGTAAAATTGTTTGGATAATAAAATATCATTATACGCATTGCAAAGAACTGGATATGTGTGGCACTATTCCAAAAAAACGCTTGCTATTGATAAGTGTTTGACTGTTAGAGCACTGCCAAATTCTGCTGTACATCAGAATAGATCAACTAAAAAAAAAAGAGGAAGAAATTGATGTTGGCGCCTCGGGCTTACGACTGGAGAACTACTTTGTCGACCTTGAGGTCCTTTGAAATGACTCTAGTCTCCAGTGATGTTGAGATTATATATGTCAATGATTTACGCTACTAGAGATAAAAAGGATCTCATCATGACCTGCTGCTGGAGCGGAGTTTCTCATCTTAGCAATTATATCCATGACTTGCTTCCCTGTAGGTGGATCAAGCCTCATCAGAAGAGAGCTCTTTTGTATCTGCGGGAGAGCCATCAGAGTGACTCATCTTTACAGAAAAAGATAAGCCAATATTCACAAAGCACTCGCCGACTTTGTATGTGCGGTAATATCACAAGAGTTATACATTCAGCAGCGAACTGAGAGCTGGAAACAACCTTTTCTTCTTTAAAAGCTGTTAAAGGACGTTCTGCTTTGTTTCTGAAATGGGTGACTGCTTTCTCTTCGGCACTGAAACTCTGTGTGAGATTAAAATGATTCATTTGCATGTTTAAGTTCATATGTGAAGGTACTGCTTGGCATTATATCGGATAAAAATCTATTAATCTTTATAGAACTAACTGACACTACAGAACTGATTTTTTTGATCACGATAACATTTTCAGCCATATCATTGAGCGTCACATTGAAGCCTGCCAAGCCTTGAGCGTATCAACCACACTACACACTATAGACTGATCCTGAACTGTTGCTCTCCTTTGACTAATTCACTGCTTTTGTGGGTTGAATACAGGAGCGCTTGTACAAGAGATTTGCACGTTTTATTCTTGCTGGTCGAGCACTCTTTAAACAAGGCTTAGAGCCATTTGATTCACTCATGGAACATTACTCTGGGTATGCACTCTTCATGCTCGGAAGCAATAGGATTTTAATTCATCTGAGGCGTCGTAATAGGAAGGTCAAACATAATTCTCAGGTTGCCTCACGCTTTGCAGAGCAGCAAGCAGCGGCTTCGGGCTCGTTCAGCAACAACAGTCTCAGCATGAGGTCTAACAGTTTAAGCTGAGATGGACGGGATTGAAAAGTCTACAAATACTGGGGAGGATCTCAAGTTATGCCTAAATAAATTCAGTGTAAGATGAAAAAGGAGATGGAAGAGGAAGGCTTATATCAGGAACAAACCACCTCCCTGACTACACAAAGAGTCGCCACAACACATTGAATTGATTACAGGAGACTGAGCTCAGATTTCTGTCAGACTACACAATCTCAGAGTCATCCAGATTATAGCAATAAAATCTCACATGTTTGGTGGCTAATTGTGCCTCCAGCTGGTTTGAGGTCCAACAAGGTAACAAGAGGTTTCAGTAATAGATTCCTACATGCTACAAGATAATTAACTGTCCACTTTGTTTGGTCCTAAAGAAGACCACCCTCTCCTTAATGTTGAAAATCAGCTTGTACAATTGGCTTTTATATTTATATTTACTGTGTTTGTATCTTTAGGAACAGCTGATGTTATATAAACGGGTTTGACTAGGTCCAGCCATTTTGGCACTTTTACTACAAATGGAGCTTAAAAGATAAAAACATTTCTTCAGAATAAAAAATGTTATTATAAGCTAACATGCACTGCGTGAAGATGAAGTGTATATGATTTGTTTCTCCACTTTACCAGCTGTGTGTACATAGCCACGCAATACAGAGGATGTGAGGCTATTAAAAGCATGGGGCGAGTGAAGGATAGCTATAAGGAAGAGAAAAAGGAAATGCAGGTTCATGTCAGAGAGCCAAATAGCTTTCAACACCCAGACTGACCTTCAGCTTACACAGAAGCACACACACACTGATACAAGTGTTCACAGGATGTGACCATAAACCATAATGGACATCCCTTATTACAGGGAGTGAGCCTTGGCTGTGTGCCATTTTAAATGTCACAGACTCCTCCACAGGGTAATGACTGATCAACCTGAGTTTGCATCTAGCGTAGCCTAGCATGTTATCTACAAAGTCAACTGTAAAACTGTCTGGAGCGAGAGGCAGCCATCACATTATTTGATAATTGCCAAATGCATCCAATAATGTTCAGCCACATGTGAATGTGTTGGCTTTTCTGACCTTTCAAGTTTCCAGCTGTGCAATATTACCACACTGCCAGTAAAGCAAAGTGTTTGCTAGTGTTGCGGATCTTAACAACAACAACAAAAAAAACCACACTACAGCTCATTTGTTTGTCTCACCTGTCAGAAGAAAATCTAGATAATAATTCTATAAAAACAAAAACAGCTGCAGAGGAAAAAAGTGGTAAGTGAAGAAAAACAAGCAATCAGACTATTTTTCATCACTAGTTGGCAGACCAACATATTAACGTTCAATTTAGATCAATATATAATGTTTTTACACACACCTACACACACACACACACGTTTGGTTATGATGCCATTTTATTGTGTTTGTTGTAAGTGTAATGACTTAATGGATTAAGCAGTTATGTGTAGGCATTTAAACTGCTTCAACTATTTTAAAATTGACCCCAGGAAGAGCGTCAAGGTAACAGCTAATGGAGATGTGAATAATTAATAAACAATAAAAACCAGGACTGAAACTGGAGCATTTGATGGTGGCGTCAAGAAGGACTTGAAGAGGATTTTTGTTTCCGCTGTTTTTTTAAGTGGTTAATTCTTGATAACCTGATATTTTGTGCCATCGAGGCTCATCGCTGTTACGTAGTTACCTGCTAATACTTATGCTCCCACTCCCATTTTCCATAACATGATTGCAGAATTTCTTGAATGAAGGACTCAACCACAGCGGCCAGACAATGCAATTTCTCCAAATCCTCTATCAACCACATTAACGTTTAACACACTAATTAAAAAACAGCAATTGTCCATTCTATGTAATACTGAGTCTGCTGTCAGGAATAGAAAAAGCAGGGAACTGTACCCTCTGCTTGCTCATTCTGATGAGCCATGCGATGGTTGGCAATGTCAGTGACAAGCGGATCTTGTCAACGTAAGCTGCTGGGGGAGCAAAAAATACTTGTGCTAAGCCCCCCAGAGTAAGATGAGCGGCAATGCCTTGACCCGTGAGATGCAGTGGGAATTGAGGTGGAAGAGGGGGCCGAGAGAGCAAGAGAGTGAGATAGTGAAAAGCCAGCTGGTGACAGAGGAATCAGACACGCTGGACTGTGTAGGTCCAGTGGGTCAGGATAACCAATCCAAATACCAAGCTAACGTGTACAGCAGGGAGTGTGTTGTGATCAATGAGCGCTGCATGAAAAAATCATGCAACATATACAAACAGACAATATTCATATTAACAGCTCAATATGTTGTAAACAAATAGTGGTAAATAACTTTGGTGCATAATGAATAAACTTAAAGCATATTTTTGATATTCTGAATATATTTTTATTCTATTTATTTGATGGGACCCCAGTATCAATATCAATCAATCAAATATTTCACAGGTTCTTCAATTATATGTTGTCCTACATCTATCGTAATATATGTAGAGAATTATCATCTGGTGTTCATGTTTGGGGTAATGTTCTTGCACGTGAATGTGTTATTATGCAGGGATTTTGTGTTGCTAGTCTCAGGATATTAACTGTTAGTTTAACTTAAACAAGAACAGCAGTCACCAGGCTGCATTACAAATTAGTGGCGGTGAGTGTGTCTATGTTTGGCTCAGAGTAAGTATATCAAATTACCCATGTGAGAGAGCCAGAGCTGAACAAAGCTGGAAGGCAGTTGGACAATAAGGAAGACAGAGGATTGTATTGTGGCGGTACATCTCTCAGGAGGCAATAAAGGTAACACTGCCGGTATCATTTCTTTATGGACAGTATAAATGCAAGGTCATCAACGCATCAAAAGAAAACTATAGAGAATAGGCTTACATGTTTCTATTTCGTCTGAGAAAGCATTTGATCATTTTTGAGATTACAAATCTGCAAGGTTCAGGTTTTGGGAGACAACACAAATTAGTCCCTTTGGAGTTATCACAACCGAAATACAAACGCAACAGTTACAGGAAAAACTGAGCACTAAATTTTTATTGGTGGTTAACAATTTACTACTGGCAACTTCAACAAAGCCCTATTTATTCATGCAGCAGCAGAAAGTAAGCTGCTGATTCATAAAAGCACAAGCTACTGTATGTTTAAATAATGTAGGCAGAGATTTCCCTGCAGGAATCTGTCCCTCCGACAGCAAAGCCAATGTGTCAGCATGTTTCATCAAGTTCAGTCTCTTATTCAAGACCATGTTAATGCCACTTAGAATTAAATGTATGAACATGTTAAGACTACTTAAAGGTGAAAATGGAAATAAAAGTCAGGAGTACGTGAAGAGAATGATTTCTCACTCCAAAACAGAGCCTGAAGACTTTAACAGTAGTCGCAGCTTCTGGAACCTTCTATATCAGTAATCACATTCACCACATTTTTCACAACCTGCTGACATCCCATTTAACAAGCACTTGATTCCATTTGTCACTGCTAAGGTCTATGCACAACCTCCAAAACCTTTCTAAATGTTCCATATTTTCACAAAAACGAACACAAGGTCATCATATCCATTTTAGTAAAAAAAAAAATAAATTCAAAAAAGGGCACAGCTCCTGCTACATTTTACCTTGAGCCTCTCAAAAAGCCTTCTCCATCGATCTGGAAAGATCTGAAAGAGGCACAGCTGCATAAACAATCCTCTCAAGTCTTTAGAGGGTTTTGAAATATTAACAAAAGAGCTTGCAGGTACATCATTTTGCAGCAGCAGCTATGGCAGCAGAGGGAAAATGTGTTTGAGTCCCATTATAAATCACACAATACAGCAACAACATTGCACATCCAGGCCTGGCTTGTCCCCCAGGCAACCTGACAGCAAAATCCCATCTTTACAGATGGCTCTCTGAGAGGATCTGTACATGTGTATGTGGGAGAACGCTTTGTGTGTGTAACTGTGTGTGCGTGCGTATGTGTGTGCAATTTTGTTTTATTAATGAAAATATAGCAATCAGGACCTTCGCCTATCGCCATCACTCTTTTGCATGTCCATTTATGTATGCGTGTGAGCATACGCGTGCAGAGGAGAAAGCTGATAAAAAAATAAAGAAATGGAAAAAGAAAAAAAAAATACTGGGCTCAGGCTAATTTCATCCACTCCACTTCCCCTTACATGAAAGAAGTAGGACTTACAGATCTTGTGCTTCCCTTTCATGGGGAATTTCACCAGCAGCTCCTGGGGGTTGGTGCAGATGAAGACGAATGGGGAAGCAGACTCCTCGCAGGTATCAGGGAACTGCAGGGGTGTGGAGGGGGGGGAACAAAAAAAAAAAGAAAAGAACAATTTAACATCATCTTACACAGAACGGGCAAGGACATATTGTGCATGGAATATGTTAAAGCTCATGATGCCCTGTATCACGGTGATGAATCATTCAGTGAGTGTCTCTGTTTATACATCATGTAAGATGTCCTCCATGCCTGATGTAATACTACATGCCTGACAGCAACTGATATGAGTCTCTCTGGGTCTTGTGCACTAAAATTGCACCGCTAATGATGCAGTTGCTAATGGGTTGCAGTTGCACCATTTGAGAGCTGTAAATATAAACAAAATCTATTACAAACAGCACCAAAATCTGAGAAAGACTTTTTCAGATTTAACCTTGTGTTTAAACACACTGTCAGACAATATTGAATCGCAAGTAAAATTGCTAAAACAATGTGTACAATATTTATATGTTCATCCAGTAATTGCACATTGAGCCATTAACATCCAATGTATCACAATTCATCAAAAGCATACTTCTAAATCTACAGAAATACATCACACTCAGCCACATCGATGACATATTTATGCATAACGTATAACATGGCACACCACATTCCCATGAAGGAGAGGGTGTTTTACAGCTCATAACTGACAGTAGCCCACAGCATACAGAGGCCCTGAGACAAGAGAAAAACCTCCCTCTCCCTGTGTTATTGATTGGTCTCTCAGGTGAGAGCAGGGAATTGACTGACACAGTGACAAAGGAGTCATCTTTCCCATCACTGGCAGCCAACGGCTCTCAGCTCATCCAATTTCCTCCGGCGCTATCAGATAGTGCCCATGATTGCATCTAGCCAGCCAGGAAGCGGCTCTTTTCATGACAGCATGCTTTTTCCTCCCCCCTCCCCTCCATCTCTTATTCACAGTCTCTCTATCTCCCTCAAAGGAGCACTGAAGGTTGTGACAAATTTGGGGCTTTTAAGGGAAATCAACAGAGTCGGCAACCCATCTGTATGGTCCCTGACAAACTGGGGAGAGATGATAGAGATGTTTATTTCCGATTACAGCCCATGCCGATTTGAGTGTAATACACCAGTGAGAGATAAAATATGTAAACACTTGAAGTCGTTAGACATTGGTGGGGTCCCTTAAAGAGCCCCTTGATTCCTCCTTCCAAATAACACAGTGATTCCAATTAAATTAGGCCTCCCCGTCAAGCATGCTTTCTCCGAGACAGCAAATTCCCCAGAAAGCCCTTGAACGAAGCTACCGCAGAGTTAAAGGGTTAAACAAGATGAAGGTGCACCAAATGTGCATTAACCAGCGGCTGAAAACGGACCCGAACAAATGCCCTGTTTGAGCAATTTGTGGTTGGTTTTGATCTTTTAATGGGTTTTGTTGACATTAAGAAAAAGACAGAATAACCCTCAGATAATCGCTGTCCATCTTTATTCATACAGCCGAAGAACTAGCGTCCCGCTGTAGCAATTAACGTGGATCAAATGAGAAAGAACGAATACCTTCTTTTATCAACCAGCCAGAGGGGACATTCATTTCCACCGACAATGTAAAGATCGATCCTGTTAACTGTTAAAGACGACGCAGTGCTTCTCAAATAGCTTTCTAAGGTGAGCAGCCTAATTGAGTCTTCATTTAAATGTCTGTGTTAGGCACTTAGAGTGACACTTTAATCCAGAGTGTTTGGGTATTGTGCTCAGTGATTACTTTTAAAGAACTATTAGTCAGTGTCAGTCATTGTTAGATTTAAACAAAACGGGTTTACCAGAGATTTGATTGGAAATACAGTTACAGATGAGGGTCTTTTCAAGGACTAAATGTAACAGTAGTTTGATGTAAATGGTTGCATGCATATTCTCCTGTAGCCCCTTTCAGACATGCACCCAGTAACATTTCTATATTCAAGTCTGAACTGAATGCCGTCAGATTAATGTAAAGCCTACAGCAGCACAAGTTTAACACCATCTTGTTCCACCGCTGTAATAAATGCAGTATCTCAATCTTTATCTCTTACACGCAAAATCGGCTTAATGAACTAGGAAACAGAGCGAAAGAGGCAATTTTAAGTTGTTCAGCAGATCAATATCTTCTAATAGGGGATCAGTCAAGGGGTTTAAAAAAACACTCCAACCACAGTAATGCTGGAGCACATTGCCTTTAGTTTCATCTGACAATTTAATGTTAGAGATTTTTTTTAAAAGTCAATCTCAAACATGGACACATGCATGAATCTGAACCACTGGACAGAATGCAAACCAATAACTAAGCAATAATCAGAGCAACAATGCAAACACGGGGACGGTCAATATGAATCAATGTCTTGGAGGAACAATATAAAACCACATTCAGCAAAAGAAAATATCCTTTACAGGTAAATCCGAATAATCCAAATCTCCATATTTTCAATTTTCATTAAAGCAAAAGAAGAATAAATACATATCCAGCAAATCCCTTTATGCAGCATGTGAGTATGTTAAGAATTAAACTAAAGCCTCAACTTAGCGTTCTGTCATTCAGTGCTTGTGGATGTCTAACTTTATAAAACAGCAGATTTTGCTCCCTAATAAGTTAAGTACTGCACCTGATGTGAGAGGAACATCAACATTAAAGACACCTATGTCTAGATGACAAAAAGCCATCACTTGAAAAGCTTGCTGAAGCCAGCAATGTTACGCATTTGATGTCTGAAAAGGGCTTATGTTTGTGTCTGAGTGGTATGCCTGCAGGCCTGGAAAAAGCACATCAAAAACATACTGAACTTCAAATACCGTGAGAATATTTCTATGATCTAAGAATAATCATATAAGAAGTGGTGGGAAAAGAAAATGTATCAGGATAGAGGGAGAAGAAGAGACAGAAGTAGTGATTAAAAGTGAGAATAAGAGATGATTCAACAGGATGAAAGTAACATGAGGCTCGGCTTGGAAAGATGAGATAAGCCTTATTTGAGATCATTACCAAAAAAAAAAAATCTCACGTTGCACAAGATGGCTGTATTGTCTGAGGTACCCAAGGAAACAAAATGGTGGTCTTGCTAAATTCGGATGAAACGAGCGTTGCAGCAGCCACAGAGAGTGTGTTCATGTGAAACCCCGCCAGTTGCCTGCTCTTTCATCCTCCATTAGCTAATTAGCATTTAAAGCTGTTGAATGTGCCGCTGCTTTGCCTCACTACCTCCCCCACCTAATTGTTTCCATTCCCTGTTAATCAAAAGGGCACAAAACATTGTGGTTGTGTGACAAGGAGGTTTGCTAAAGCTCTCCATATTCATCAGGAAGTATCCAATGTCGGCAGAGTGGACCTGCTTACAAATGCAATTAAATTTGAGCTTGTTGAGAAACACAGGTATTGAATTAAGAAACTGTTCAGTGGAGTTACGTGGAAACACTACGGTTGGCAATGAGCATCACACCAAATTCAGTTAAGAGTGAAACGAGTCTTCAGTGTGCTGGTTTCTTAGCATGAAAGGTCTAGGTCACAGCCCCAGGGCATTCTGGGTAGAGGGACCAATGTATCTGACATGGGGGAGATCTGAGGGTGTATGTATAGTTCTTGTGACAGGTGCATTAAAGCGCCTCAGTGAGAACTGTCACTAGTCCGTCGCCTCGGGCCAATTTACTTAGCAGTTAGAAGTCAGACAATTGTGAGACAACGACTCCGCAGCTTTTACTCGCTCATGAACATCACTGACAACTGACTCGTGTGCAGCACAGAAATGCATCGACTGCACGGTTGACTTCCATACTGTTTTCAGAAAATACATTCAAACACATGTCGACATAGCCGAGGTACCAACTCATGATAGATCCGGTCATCAGTCACGGGCTCCAACTGCTGATCAGTTTGTGTTTGTATAATTCAGTCACATGGGTAGTTCACTTAAAAAATACTTTGGCATATTGGGAAATGCACTTTTTTCACTTAGATGAGAAGAGTAATATTGCTCTGTCTGTATTGGGGATGTGAGCAATTAGTTGACTAGTCGAGTAAACTTTGCTACCCTTACTAGTTGGCACCAGAAATACTACTATTATTAAACCTATTGTTATTATTTTATGTACACATTTTAATTACATATTCACACAATCTGCACTAAAATGTCATGTTTCCCTAATGAAATGCTGCTTTACAAAAAACAAATTTTAGCAACACTGGTTAACTTTTACGCTATTAATCCCTTGTCACATTTATCAGTCGGCCATAATTATTATTTTTTTAATTTGTAGTTTTTCTGATGACAATTTGTTTTTTACTTATTTCCCATGCAATTGCAGTCTCCCAATGAAAATACTGTTGTAGTAATCAGGTAGGTTTCTTAAGATTTTCTGTTACTTTGAATATTGTTTACAAAACTTATTATTTGTGAACTTGTATTTTGTGAGTTGTCATGTTTGTCGGATAATGTGCAACATGCCGCACATTTCAGTGGCATACAAAGTAAAATTTGGTTATTGAAGAATTTGATTAACTGTTTCAAACCAAATAAATACATGAAATATGTCTTCAGACATGTTAAACCTTGTAGATTATATTGTGAACTGTTTTGAAGTTAATCGTTGGGTACATCCCTCATCTGTACAATAAATCTGAAGCTAATGCCAAAGTCGAGTTAGCTTAGCTTAGCATGAAGATTTACTGTACAGACATAAGACAGAGGGGTGTCAATCTTCTTATCTACGTATTGGCAAGACAGTGAATGCATCTCCAACTGTGGAACTCATTCTTTGAAATCTTATAGCTACACGAGCTTTTCTGCTTTGGGTAATGAGAATATTTTGTATTTAATCAGTTCTTCTGGCCCAAGAATGGAAAACCAGTATGTGTCCAAATAATTTAAATTGAATCTTTTATTTGCAGGCTAGACATACTGCAACGCTTTGATAGTACGTGCTGAAGCGGGATGAGTGGGAGTTTAGGAGACAACATGCTGTAAATATGGATTCAAAACATTTTAACAAGAGCCCGGCTGAATGAAAACCTACATACAAAATACTAAACAGGAAAAAAGAAGGTGAAAAATTCATACGGCTTCACAGCTCCTTCGGAGACTGCCAATTCAATAAACTGCCCACTATTTAATTTGCTGGGATCAAGCCAGGGGGGATTCAACAATAACCAACTGTAATAATATGAAATTCACAAGTTCACTGGAAAAAATAAAAAAGGACGGCGGGGCACGGCTGCTGGAAGGAAGCCTTTGGCGGTGGAAAAAAACAGTGGCTTGGAGGGCAGGGAGAGGGCACGGCGGCCCTATTGCTCTTATTACACATCCTTATAATGAAGTAACGTGCACCGAGGTTTATGCTTCATATGAGTCTTTCGTCAGCTCTCCTTCCTCGACGCATCATCTGCATTCTATATGCTGTATTACTCATTCTCGGCACAGTCCAAAATACCATGAGCGCCGACCAACTTCTGATGAAAACAACATCCATCTTAATAAAACCAACTAATGCAGAGCCAGGATTTGACAGCAGGAACACAAACCTTTGAGTCCAAGCTTGTCAAGTAACAGCTCAACAAGCCAACACTGTTCCCTCTCCTCTCTCTACAATGTCTCTCTCTCTGGCTCTTTTCAGCTGCTGTCGGCAATTAAGGGCAGCAGAGACAAGTAATCTCTTTCTGGGCGACAGGGCCAGACCAGAACAGGCATGTGGAGTGGTCTGTGCAGTGGGGGTGGGGGGTGTGGTGGTGGTGGTGGTGGGGGGGTAGGGTTGGCCCCAGCCTCAGCCCTAGCCAGGCCCTGCTTGGCTGCACTCAATCTCAGCCCAATAAAAAGCCCTTCATTGGCAGGGTGCAACTGAGCCAGACGGGCTGGGAGCATGTGGCTTTTAAAAATGAGGAGGGTGGAATAAGGGGGAGGGAGGCGCAGAATGAAGGGAAAGAGGAGAAGGGGGAGAACTGGAGAGTAAAAATGAGGAATATGATTCGGTAAGAAAGACGGATAATAAGAGTATAAGGTGAGGGAGAAACACAGAGGCAGAGATTTTGATAGATAGGGAACCACACAAAGCCAACCGTGTCCTCCCTGAAAGGACACTTTTGAAATACTGCTTAGCCGGTTCTGTCAAGGCTGGTTTCACCCTGGGAATGGAGAAACAGATGGGTTGTCTCGGAGCTATGGGCTACATGTGGGAGGTGAAAGGGTGTTGTTGGGAACTGTATGCAACAGCAATCGTTCGCCAATCGTTCTTTAATCTATCGTGTTCACCAAACAACACAAGCCCGTTTCTGGCATCCATTAACCCTCCCAACAAAACGCAGCTGCCCTCAGGAAACCGTACTGTAACTGCCTCTCAGCTTTTTTGCACGCACTTAGTGTATTATTTGTTTTTCCATCGCTGCACATCACAGGGCTGGATCACACACACAGACATCACAGACATGCAAACACATACTGTTCACGTATGTGCTAACACTGTCGAGAAAATTAACTGCAGGCTGCATCTTCAGAATGATTACAACACCAGAAATGATGTCAATGAATGCCTGCGTGTAAATAGGCTTTGGTCAAATGTCTGTACTTTTTATATTCTGACCCAATTATATCCATGTTACTGCGTTTCCATCTTCCAGTCCTGAAAAAAATGGTGCTGAAAGGTCTCTATATCATTAAATAGCAGCTTATGAGATAGTTGACTCAAGACAACTAACAGAGCAGCTATCATCTCTGTTAGTTTTTCATTCAATTTGTGCACATTATATTGAGTATATTGGGTGAACGAGCATAAATGTCAGCTGAGGACCAGGCATTTATTCCATACAGACACATCATGACAGACAGGCCCGTATTTCTAATTCCCAGTTTTATATATATGTCTGATTGTATTTTGGTAAGAATCCTGACAGTTTTACTGATTTATTCTCATCTGCTGTTTGCTGTTAATGCAAACTCATTCCTCCATCTGTTTCACATTAAAAGCCTTCCAGCGGTTCAGGAGAAATAATCTTTTCACGTCACATTTACTGTGAAACATCTGCAGGAAGTGTTGAGTTTCATTAAGAGCGGCTTAGCATCATGAAAGGCGGCAAAGTGGAGTCGATCACAATGAATGAAACAGTGAGTGAGAGCAGCATTTCCGTTTGAAAGGGACAAAGAGCAACAACGTGAGAGCATATTGCTTCATTGTGCTCAGAGCCACGATAGTGAAAAATGTAAACTAAGCCAAATTTACCATGAACATATACCAGTCATTTTGTATTTACTTTTTAGTCCAGCTTTTCATGAATTTGATGTAACTTAACATCTTATTCATGATCTTACTAAGACGAAATATCCCCTTTTGTTTTTAGATGTTTTCAACCTAAGAATTGCACAAATTAATTGATACAATATTTACTAATGCCACTGTGCTCATCATGTATTAGAGATGACCTCAAGCAAAAAATGATCAAGGTAACTGGCTGTATCAATAGATATTTAAAGAACAGCTCAGGTGGATGGGAATATTTTGTTAACTGGTTTATTCATGGTAACAAAGAGACTCCACTGCAAGGTATCAGCGGTTCATGTGAGCAGCTTAACGCAAACAGGATCTCTACTGGAGAATGGCAAACGGCCAAATTACACAGTGCATGTAAATGTAGCCCACGGCCTCTTCAGAAGAATAATTGATCTCAGTCTTCCAGACTTCAATCGAACATTGTATTTTGTTTCTCAGCCACATATACAGCAATCCTTTCCAAGGCCAAGTCATCTTGGATGTATTTATCTTTATCATCGCATAAATTCATATTTTAAGCATGTAAGTATGGCATCTGTTTGCATGAACAGGAATTTTATAGTCTTTGTATAATGGGCCATAGAAATGTAAGCACGTCTTTGGAAGTCCAAACAAAGAGATTAGTAGTTCATATTAACAATAATAATAAGACTGACAATTATAATAACCGCTCTGGCCATGGATGACCTGATCAAGCTAATTATTTGATTTTTCAATTAACCCATTGGTGAATTGTGAAAAAATGTATTAGTAAGAGTTTTGATCGTGGCTTAATCAAATTTTCCAGAAAAATGACATTTAGAATTTGAGTTAAATTGAGTACTAATCTTATTATACTAATTATTAAACCACTTTAATTACTTAAATCTAAAATAACCTAACTGCACTGAATGTACATACACGGTTTTCAAGGTTTATATTCAGAAGACACATTAACAACTGGTCTGACCAAAAGAGAAATATGGCAGAATCCAGAGCATCTGCTGCCCATGGGTAAGTTAGCCTCTGTAAGTAATGTCAAACAGGTGAAGACATGTAATTCCAACGGAGAGCATGTGAGATCTGCTGGAGCAAGAACATTATTTTTAGACCGAGTTGGCAACGTAATATCTCTGATGTTATTTACGTTTCATTACGTAATAGCAATGTATCTCTGTTTCTTGAGGGAGAGGGAGAGCAGCCGGCAGAAGCAGAGGAAGAGGCGGAGGTCGGAGTGCAGCTGGTTTGTCTGTTTGACTGATCTGTCTGTCTGTTTGGCTGGAATAGTGTTGTAGGGCTCAGTCCTACTGACGGACTGCACCTTTAACTAGAAACAAAAGGTGCAAACATATGGACTCTCAGCTCATACGGACACAGGCTTTGGATCATACTGCTGCCATGTGATTGTAACCCAAAGCAATAGTGACCTTTTCCTTCCAAACAGGCAGCTATTGCAACCCACTTTGTCCCTTTCATTGGAGCTCAGGCGCACCGAGTTGCACAGTGATGATTAAAAATTTAACATACTCCTTCACCTGCAGAATCAACTGGTGTCAAGTTGGAGAGTGAACATTAATTATCTAGGAGTGTCCAACACCGGCTCCTGAATCTTTACATTATTAATATCCTCAACACAACGAGAGACATGTCTCATTATCAGAAGCTCAGCACCTGGGCCACGATTTTCCAATTACTGCCACCGTGTCAGTTCTCCGCCGCAACTTCCCTCCGCCTTGAAAATGCTCCCTGCTTCAGCACAAGTAAAAAGGTCAATTGACACATTTTGCACTCGAGTAAAAACCCCAAGTTACTACATATGTAAGTTTGTACTTTGAAATAAAACAGTGAACACTTTTCTCCTTTTGTAATCAAACCCTCACAGCAATGTGACAATTAGATTAAAACACCAAGTGAGGAATCTTGGCAGGATTTACTGATAATAACCGTGATGCTTTGGTGCATTTGTACTGTGGTGTTTCGTTTGAGAACCAACTCTGCGTGTCAGCAATTGAGGCTTCATTATTGTATTGATGTAAATGACTTCAAGCTGTCAACGGCCCACCATCCCACTAATAAAATTCCCCAGAAGACCGAGGAGCAAGAGGTATTAAAATTATTTTCTACTCCCCTGCCTCATAAACATAACAATTCAGCTCTGCAAAAACAGTGTTGGTAAAGAGAAAGACTCACGTTAGCCTCTTAGCTAGCACTAACGCTGACAGGTGTAGTGAAGTCATGTGTTTTTGCAGGGAGATTCACACAGACTTCCTCACTTAGCCCAGTTCCACTTTTCCAGCCATATTTATGACTTCACCTCCTGCAGTGGCCCTCGGGCAAGAAGAAAACAAGACTGCCTCACAACAGTCAAAGCTTTTTAGACTCAACAAGCTAACTGCTGGAACTTTCCAAGGAAAAGCCTCCTCTCTTGTACTCACAGTCAAGCTTCTGTTTTACAAGTGAAGGACCCAAAATTTGAAAAAACAAACAGGTTTGTAATGTGCGGCGGAAAATTGCATTTTGAAAAAACGAAGACCAAGATAGTGAGGAAAATATGGGATGCATTCAATAAAAAGAGGTTCAGAAGCTGCAAAAGAAAATAAAAATAAGTCCATGTTAATATTACATGTGAGTATCAGACAACTGTGCTGCATTTACAGAACATCACGCAGGCAAAAGCTTGCACTTAGTAGTTTCCTTTACAACACACACACATACACACTCAGACACACAGCAAGAACCCCTGGAGACAATTACCATGTCTGCTTTCAAACCTCGACTTCAAAGAAAAATTCCAGGGAATCTGAGGCATTAAAACTTCTTATTTTCCACCACAATCTCCTTTTATCGGTGCCACAAATCCAGCTCTCCTTAACGCAGGTGCTGTCAGCAAAAAGGCTCGTATTTTAAGTAAGGTAACAAACCACTTCACAGTGGGCATTTGATTTCATAATGTGGAAATTGAGAAGGACCGGGGAGTTTATGAACATGTCTGTCTCTTAAGGTGAATATTTGCTTTGATATTCCGACACTGGGGTACAGCCCTCCCATCTGTGTTCACTCAGCCTCTGTGGGAAATAACTGTCTCTTCCCTCCTTCTCTCGAGGCTGGCAATGAGCACGGTTCGAGAAAGGAGCACAGGAGGAAGGCAGTCCCCTGATTCTTATCAAAGGCAAGTTTTAGGTTTCTCTAAGCCCATGGGTTAGTACTACAGCTTACAATGGATAAGGTGATCCTGCTGATATGCTCCAAGGGAGAACACAGTGCTAAACAGAAGGTGTTGAATAGGAGCTCTTCATAAGTCCTTCTCAATTTATACTCGTACAGTTTTTGGAAAGGAGACACAACTTTACATGGATACTTCAATTCTCCTTGCACCTTTGAATCATCTCATGCTCCGGACAATGAAAGCCTTCACTGAAACAAAATGAGACATTCAACCATTTGCTCAGCCCTGACACTCCTCTGTAACTGCCTGTTTACCCGTCGAGCTCTCGGTTCTCGCATGGCACAGTTTACAATGACACGGTGGCTGATTTACAGCTTCAAATTCTTAGTAGTTTTTGAAACAGCAGGTCCTTTATTGCAGACAGAGGCAGGAAATAGCAGCTTCTCATTTCTAGCTAATTAAACTACATTCGCTGAGCATTCGCCGACTTTTTAACGTTTCCAGCTGAATCTTGTAAAAGCATCTTGAATGTTCACTTGGTGACCACTTACATGGTAAATATATAACGATGGAAGCTAAGCCTACATGCCTCGTGCAAAACATCATTCTTACCAGCTGATGATCCAAGTGGACGACATGGAAATAAAACTAAATCATTCGTTTTGCAGTGTTGTCCCACTGTAAGTACAATGAGGACTATTGTAAGATCAGACGTGCTGTGTGTTGTAAAATCTTACATTACATGCATTTTACAATATTTTGGTGCATATACATTGCCAAAATTTGCAAGAGATGAGTATTTGCTTATAAATGATCCAACTTTCTGTTAACACCCAATAGCTTCCCACACTGTCTGTTTTGGACTTGAGGTCAGAGGAGAAGATGACTCAGTTGCAATCTGGACAATTCCAATATTATTACAGTGACATCTGGGCTCAAAATGACTGAAAACATAACTCAGAGGAAAACTTTTAATTTAAATGGAAAAAAGATGTGCTCTTCCATGACACCACCGAGGCCACAGTTCATCTGCGATAACACGCCTATGTTTTTTAAACACCCAGCACAGGGAATGTACAGTATAAAGGTATGTGGAGTGCCAGCATTATTCAAGCAATTATGCTGAATCTTATTCTTGCTACACCGACCACCAGGAATTTGAGGGGAAAGAAAATGATGTTGCATGTAAATCAATACTCTACTTCACACACTGAGCCTGCAAAAGCATTTAATGGCATATTTGCCCAGTGGACCGTGACAAAAAGAGCTTGTGCACTATGTGCTTGGAGAAATTTCTATAAATATGGCAAAGGCCCAAGAGAGAAATAGTTGTAGCTGGCAGTGAAGGGAGCAAGACTGCAAATTCCTTATTGATTCTCAATACCCATTTTAATGATGACAGAATTTCTAATGACTTCATTGCATGTTGTGTTAAAATCTCATATATGTTTTTGCATTTAGACACATGTTTATAATAGAGGTTAAAAGATATATATATATATATGAACGTACGATACATCTATGGAGAATTTAAAACAAATTCACAAAAGAATGCTGAATGTGGTAAAATCTTTCCAGCCTCATGAAGTGGATAAACTATGATGCTATATACAAATAAAATACACTTCTTGGTGTTATTTATCTCTATCTCTTTTACAGGAATTCAATTCACACATGAAAGTCAGTTTCCTAATCAGCTGTGAATTTGTCTACCTATTAAATGGAGCCACGTGGAAGACTGCCACATCATTTTTTAATTGTTATGTAATGTGACTGATGTGTGTGTGATTTTAATTGCAGCAAAACAATCCTTGATTAAACTCAAGCTTTTCATTTTGACATTCAATGGAGCTGCATGTACATTTTTGGATTATACTCTAAGGTAAGAAAGCGTCTCTGTGGTCAGACACTTTCTGTAGTTTCACCTTGCCGCTCTTCAGCTCTCAAGTTAAAAGACATTTCGGCGAGACACTACGACACAAAGGAAAAGTAGATCATATTTGATGTTAATTCTGCTTGATCACAAGGTACCTGGTGTATATGGCTCAGACTCTGTATTCCCTGCTTCCCTCAGCACATATCACCGGAGCCCCATTTAAAATAATGATCACACTCCTCCTGCCATTTAAAACGACAGCAGCTCAAACCAAGGCACAATTCCCCATGTTGTGGAATGAAGACATCCAGCTAGTGAGACTAATACAGCTCATACACTAAAGACAAACAACATTCAGCTGAACATTGTGTATGACTCATCGACAAGCACCAACTCCACGTCAGTTTCAATGGACAAATATCCTGAAGCCAAGATATGAACATATCTGTCACATGACATTGAGCCAAAAGCAACTTGATTTTCCTATGAATACAACAGTTCAAATTGTGGTACATAACACATTAACTGATGCTATGAATTACAACCTGATACACTGCAAAATGAAGCAAACGTTTCTTTTGGTCAAAATTTGGATTCAGTCTAATATTCTCTTAAAAAAAAAAAACCCACTTGATGTCCATGACAGCAGCTGGCAGCACCTGGCTGTATCTTGGGAAAGCAGCTTGTGGACACAACCTCTTAACAGAACCCATTAATGTATTCACAAAGCCGATGGATGTAGAAACTTGTTTTCAGTCTCTTATTTCTCTCCTACTGCTGCTAACACAGTCTCTATGCAAATATTAGACATCCTACTCAGTGGACACTTAAAAAATGTCCTTTTATTATCTGATCATTCAAGCTGCTCACCCAAAAGCTTTCCAAAATTGGGGGGTTTGACAGATGTGGTTGAACAGTGCAAACAAATATGGAATCAGTTTCCTTCAACATGAGTCCAATCTTGAAAATAAAAAATGAAATACAAATTTTACAGAATCTGTCTTGTGAAGAAATTCTGTAAAAATGTTTCCAATAAGGAACTAACTGATGAATGGTAGAGGAACGGCCAACTGGAGCTGATCAATATAAAACCCTGATAAGTCTGATTAGACCACCCTGAGAAATATAATGAAAATCAGAAGGGAATATGCACTCAAACTCCTCATTTTAAGTTTTCCATTTCTTTTTCCACTGATTATATCCTGGTAATAGATTCACTGGCTTTATGGGAAAGTGGAAGCTAAATTCTTTTTTTGTTTGCTGCACACAAACAGAGGGAGTGATTAATGGCACTGGAAGCATGGATGGCCTCCCTCGCCTCCCCCGCTTTCTCCATACTTTCCTCCCCTCTGATGTCTAGCAGGAAGTTGCTGAGCAGACATGTCACCTAGCAGAGTACAATTGAGTTTGTAATCTCTGACCCTGCAGTGGCAGAGAGTCTCTCGCTCTCTGTCTCTCTGGTTCTTCCTCTCTGGGAGAGATACTTGTGGTTATACTGCTGCTGGGTCGGGGCTTGGCCGGATAAAGATCTCTTCTCAAATGAACACACACACAGGCATGTGTGACATAAAGCAACTGCATAGGCATGCCTGGGGAATGTTGGCAAAAACATTCAAAATCAGCTCGACTTTGTAATGAATGAAGTAATGCGTGTGCTCACTTTTGGAAGGGAAAGAATAATAATTAAATAGGGAGCTCTTCCAGTTCCTAATAACGCCATAGCGGGGAAACATGGTCGCCCACTGACTTTGAGCAAAGTACTTACTGACTGTGCCGCACAACCTTCATTCATTTCCTCATTCCAAAACAGAAAACTGGCACAGACACTGGCCTCATGAGGAGCCATTTTGGGGCATCAAAAACAAACACCAGATGTTGAGATGGGAGATAAATGTCAAACATATTGATTCTATGCTTCATTAAAGCTTATTGTGGGGGGTTAGAATTTGCCTGTGGCAAAACACTAAATAGATCACAACATGAAAATCTACAGAGGTCTTGTTTTTCCTGTTTTATACAAACACCGTTTAACACAGTCGGGGCCATTATTTCAAAGCGAGAGTACAAACTGAGAACCAGACAACTGTTCCATAACTAAAAACAAAGAGGCTGGTGCAGTTACTTGTGCCGGGACCAAAACGTTGTCTGCAAATCCAGACTGGCAGAGCTGCGAACATACCTATTCAAAAACAGCAACAGCTAAACATACTTTAACCACAAAATCACAGGCTTTTAAAGTTTGGGCAGAACAGACTCCAGTCCATTGACTAGATTTAATTCCTTTGATTCTCTTCAAAACCCACCCTCAGTATGTTTACTAGTATTTGGAAGGTATAATTCATTTGCCTCATTTATGCTATATCCAACATTCAAATTAATATCATAGCTTGTGGGACCTGTATTGGAAGAGAAACTTACTGTACAGCTACCTAATATCAAAATTCTACAATAAAGAAAATAATGAAAGAACATCAAAAATCTCTAAAAACAAAACAAACACCAAAAGAATAATTTTCGTGGAGATATATTTCCTTCTTTTGTGAATCAGTTTGAGTTCTTTTATATATGGTAGATACTATGGTAAAATAAAGGAAAGGCTTCTTATTCCCGTCAGGCCTTTGGAAGTTCAACCATTGAAATACTAACAGGAATATTTTAAAATACAATAAATAATTTTATTGCAATTTCAGTCACACATGAGGCAATACTTGGTGACTGTTACCCTAAATAAGAAATATTTTACAGTTAAACTTGCTAAAAAAAATGTAAAATTTGTCTCAGTGACTAAACACCAAAGAGCTTCCCTTTTAAGAACCAAAACTACTTCTTTATTTTTGGCTATTTTTTTTAAACATTTGATCATCTTCTCAGTGCAGTAATTACAAAACTCAGAGCGTTCCATATCTTGTCATGCCAATTCTGTTACAGTCAATACTATTTTTCAACACTTCTTATGAATACCTCGGAGGCTTTCCTGTTTGTGTTTGAAAGTACTGTACTGGGATAATGACTACATAATGACTAAGACTTAAGCAACATTCTTTCCAGTTCAGAGAAGAGAACAAAAACTCTTAGAAATAAATCACAAGTTGAAGAGGTCTGATTTAAAAGAGAGCAAAGACTCATGATGTTTAAAGAGAAGAGAAGAATTTCAACCTGTTTAGCATTCAGTGAACACTTCATACAGTCTGGCACTCCGTTACCTCCCTTTGATTCTGACTTATTTTCATCAACACTGCTGTCTTTCAGACCATCAAAGGAAGCTGTCTGTGTTGCCTTTATCATTGTTCCAAGTTCCTGTGATCAGCATACAGCGGGAGGAACAAGTCCTATTAAATGAGCAGAACAAAATGGAGGAGAAGAAGAGATAATAAAGGGGGCTTAACTGTCAGCTCCACCGACAGCAGAAACCGTGTGACATTCAATGAAGTGGTCTGAGGACAGCAGTGAAATTCAATACAGTGTAGCAGGCCATTTCAAGTCTGGCAGATGGTTCTATGTATTTTTCATGCTGTTGAAAACCTGTGACTGAGGTTTGGTTGGTTGTCATCCAGTGCCTGGGGATCCTGGGCTGAATGCATTCTACACACCACTGCAGAATCACATGATGTCTGACCTCTCTGCCGTGGCAAACTGCCCAGCAAGGAAAAGGGAGGAAGGGGAGGAATGTGAGTGTGTTAGTGTGTGACTGAGCTTGTGCAGAAAGAGATGGAGCGAGAGAGAGAGAGAGAGAGAGAGAGAGAGAGAGAGAAAAAGATGCATAGTTGCATGTAAGCGTGCACGTCTGTTCGCTGAGCATAATCTCGATTCTCCACAAACACATAGAGCGTCACAGTCTTGACCTGTAAAACATACTGTTATAGAGAACATAGGGGGGAAATATGGAGATGGAATGATGGAGGGGGGAGGGGAGCAGGAAGAGAGGGAAGCAGCCACTGCTAAGGATTCACGCAATGTTACAGAGAAAGAGGGGGAAGAAAAAAAATAGCATTGCCTGACTTACCTTCCTTTGGAATGCATCCAATATATCCTGTGAGTGTGTGTGTGTGTTTGAGTGAGTGTGTGTGTGTGGCATGCTGGCAGGAAGGCTTTCAGCATATAAATATCACATTACCACACAAGGAAACGCAGGCATCAGTCCGAGCTTCCAGCCGGCCTAACAAGCACGGGAGCTCCACTCTGGAGGTCAGAGGCAGAGCTTGCACAAATGGAATTCCACAGAAACCAACACTTCTTTTAACAGATAAGTGGCTCGGCTTGCAGCTATGTGATATGGTATAAGCCAATGGTTTCAGTTATCTGACATGTGCTGGTGTGCACACATCCACCGAACTGCAGTCAATATACAGCATATCTGCTAGAATGGGGTTAAATATGCGCTCGTAAAGAAGCCGAAAGCTACAGTGAAGAAGAGAATAAAGAGGCGTTTTATTAGCTGGATGTTAAAAAGATAGCAGTGCAATACAAGCCTGTAATCACTGATGCAATAACACAGAGACTGAGGGATGACTCTCCAATCGGTGCAGTTTGGATCGTGAAGGAAGCATTTCACTGACCTCTTAAAACAGCATGAACAATCCAGAGTCTAAGATAAGATAAGGTAAACCTTTATTTGTCCCACAGTGGGAAAATTCACAAAATTACTTAGTCTAAGATCTAAGGGAAGCTTTTGAGATTTCTTTAACGCTCATCATCATCTAATATGTATGCATTTGCAAATTACTACAATTTAAAACACAAATAACAATCAATTTAATGACCATTGCATGTTCTAATGCAAGTACTAAAATGTATGCAGATGATACTGTTACATATATGCTGATTTCATACATTTGATTTAATAATATTCTTCTCTTTCTTATAACCTCAAAGAAGTTTTATTACATTGTTACGTGTCCTCTGAACTTGCTATGTGGTTAAAAAAAGGTTTTGTATGAACTATTTCTATGAATTTTTGTTAATAGTGATTAAGCCTTAACATGACTTTTTCAAAGCTGACATTTTGACCTGTCATAGTAGGAAAAGCGCAGGAGTTGCTCATAACATTAACTGCTTTGCTTGAGTGTCCCAGTGAACTATGACAGCGTGACAGGCAGCATTCACAACATCGAGATCCTTAAACTGATAAAACTCAATAGAATAAAGCCACACGTGGTTCTCCTAACGTGACATTTCAAAATGTCCTCAGTGAAAGGATCTCATACACACTCCTTCTCTTTCTTCATTTTGTGAAATAAAACTAATTTGGTATTAATGTAGCCTGTGATTGGATGGTGACTTAATGACCAAAGAAATGTGAAACCTGAGTCTACACCACTTGGGAACCGCTGCTATAAAACATTGAGTGCAAGCCATGACTCAAATATGTGTCTATCCGATATGCATAACTGCCAAGGGACCTGCTATATTTCAGCCTTTAACAGACGTGAAGTCAATAAAATATGCTTAACTGTGAAACATTTCTGTTCAGAAACCACCGTGAATGTTGGAACTTCCTCAGTGAATTACTATGTCAACATTTCATGATCAGGAAATTCATAGAGGCCTCTGATTAGATAATACAGTGCTGTGAAAAAGCATTTATGATTTCTTCTAGTTTTGCACATTTGTTACACCTAATTGTTTCAGATCTTCAAATAAAACTGAATAGAAGACAACCTGAGGATACACAAATTACAGTTTTATATGGTCATTTTATTTATTGACACCGACCGGCCCTGTGTGAAAAAGTAACTGCCCTTTTAGGTACGTCTTCAACCAATAAACTAAACTGAATTCAAAATTGGGTTCCACTATTCAGCCCTGCAGAATCTAAACATCAAGAAGGGGAGAAATTTTTTTTTCAAAGCACTATATATGTACACACACACAAAGACACACACAAAGCCTCCTTTGACTTCTTGCCCTCATAGTCATTTCATATGAATCAATACAGCACTGAACAGTCACTGGTTTTGCTCTCGGCATGCCTGTTAATAAAAAGACTAGACCTCTCTGACTTGTATTCACTAAGACATGTAGCTCTGCAGCTGGTGATATGGTCTTTGGAACACAGTAATAAATTAGACCCTTATTAAGAGTGTGGATTGATCCAATCAATTTTTTCACCACAGGAGTAAGTTGATGGTGCGATTCGAGCTCTGTGTGGGGTGAGATGTGCCTTTGCCTGTGCTGTGAACCAGACCGGGAATGGCTCTGTGCATGTGTAGATAAATGTTGTACTCAAAATATAGTAATGCTGTTTGACTGCGTTTTATGCGCAATTTCAAAATATAGCACAGCTGAGTGTCATTTGTATGTGTGAAGTAAACCATCTGCAGCATATCCACCAACCATAAACCTGCTTACTTTGGCTGGGGCTCCCTGCTCATCCTTTTTAATTATCTCTGCCTCTTCCAGCAAAGACGTTCCAGTTTTCAATCTGAAACACACCTATCTTTTCCCCAACCCCCTCCCCGCTCTCTGCAGGAAGAAGGTCAGGCGCACATCTTCACCCGTTGCTGAGTGAGCACTGGGAGGTAGGGGTGGAGAGACAGAGCACAGATCATAATGGCTGGCCAATTATCAGTAGCAAGGGGGGTTGGGGAGCTGGGAGGAGTGAGAGATTATGGGGGGAATGGATCAATACACCAGTCAATTTCTAATGAGGGAAAGAATTGGTCCAAGTCAAGCAGATGGAAATCCTGCTCTGCCTGGGGTGGTCTTTCTTCACTGTCTGTCAGCAGGGGACCAGGTTTTGAGCGCTGCTTTGTGCAACAGCGCCCCAAGAGGGGAATGACTGCTATCGCACAGGATCAGTGATATTCAAATATTTACATTTACTGCATTTTTTCTGCGTTCATAGTCTTTCTCTCATGCTCTCCCGATCTACCCACATTCCACTTTCTCTAAATATTTCATCACCAGGGGCAGATTTAGAAGAGCCTGAAGAATAGTGGCTGTCTGTCCTTCACCACCCCCCTCTTTTAACCACCCACAACTGCCAGCACAGGACAGTAAATCCTACACCTCACCCACGCGCCCAGCCCAGCAGCTGAGCTGTGTGCTACTATGCATTAGCACAACATGCACTCTTCCGCTTACATGAAAAGGAGCAAGCTTAAAGTGCTAAAGGCTAAACAGCTAATAGTCTCTGCTTTCTACAAAATGGTGACTGGAATAAGCACTAACCAAGTGTTCAGTACCATCATTACGCCTTTGGTACTGTTGTTCTTCTCTGGTTGCTTCACTATTTTCTACATCTGCCTTTCTTTCTTTTTTCTGAGGGGCCTTGTGTGGGGTGGGGGTGTTATTTATGGCTGCTCTGTGCAAGTGGACACACACACACACACACACACACACGCACGCACGCACACACACCCTTTCACAGGATGAAAGGGCAGTCACACTGCCTGCAAACATGATTTTACAGCCCTGGGTGGAATGAGTGGTGGAGGAGAGAATGAGGACAGAGTACAAAAGGGGAAAGCCCTTAGATTTACAGGTCCCAGCAGTCAGAATGCAAACCATGTAGCAGCACACATTTTTAGACGAGATTTTTTGCAGGAAGACACATGCTTTAAAATGTGTGTGCAGAGACGCATGGAAACACAAATATAACATCCTAAAAGGGGA
Organism: Centropyge bicolor; assembly: GCA_037975185.1. NCBI lineage: Eukaryota > Metazoa > Chordata > Actinopteri > Pomacanthidae > Centropyge > Centropyge bicolor. The sequence goes on from JBBMOC010000001.1 coordinate 3,355,169, forward strand.
TCATTGCTTTTTCCATGGCTCTATTTTTTTAAAAATTGGAACAGGAGACTGTGCAATTTCCAAATGTGATCTGGTTCCACTATCTCATCAAAGACTGCATACGAGCATGTGTGTACATGTGTATTCAGGCTTGTAGCTCTGCAAGGTTAGGATGTGTTTGTGCAGTGTTTACACAGCGTTTATACGGTTTCACTGTAGACTATCCTAAATGTATGCATGTGAGTTTGTGTGTGACGGGAGACTATAGACTCAGACATATAAATGTTTATATACAACATAAAATAATGAGAAGTAACTGACACCTTAAAAGTGTGTATTTAGTTTAGCTTGGAGATGTTACTCTGATGTAAGAAAAACCAAGTAAATACTCTTAATAAAGGCATTTGTGGTGCATCCCAACCCTATCATTGAAAAATCTAACCCTTACAAATTAACAAACACTGTCATAGTTGAAGCCTGACATTACATGTATAATGATTTGGGCTGCAATTAATGGTTATTCTTATTGTTAATTATTGTGATTCTTTGACTCATCAAGTATAACACGTAAGATAATACTGAAAAATGGCCATCACAATTTCTTAGAGGCCAAAGTGTCTTTAACTTAACATTTCTTGTTTTAGTCCAAAACACATTTTACAATCAAAGAAGCAAACCTGCAAATATGATTTAAAAGATTCATGAATTAATTACTATAATAGTTGGTGATTCATTTTTTGGAAATCGACTAATCGTTTAATCGTCTAATCATTTCAGCTCAAAGAATAGCAAGCACATGTTACACTGCGAAAGGATAAGACCAGTAGACCTCAGACAGAGCAGTCTCTCCCAAAGCCAGAGGCAAAACAGCCAAGACAAGGATTGCAATGTAATTAAGTTTAAATGCCTTCTATTGACAGCAAATGGGAGAGTGACTGTGTATACACATGATGACTTAATGGGGAGTGGGGTGTATTTTCCAGTGTATACTTGGTAAAACTGCAATTAATTAAAGTAATTCGGGTGTAAAAGCTCAAGTAAACAGTTTATGAGGCCAAAAAGGCAGCACTGACCAAACAGCCAATGGAGCACCTCCATGCTTTGCCACATCACATATTCAAACCCAACCAGAATCCTCGTAACACTCTGGTTAAGGGTGGATTTCACTTTAAGCATTCATGGAGGACAGAAAATGAAAAGCATGGAAAGCAGCAGTGCACTCTATTGTTATATCAGTAATCAGAGGGCTCACTTTGCTATTCATGTCTTTCTTTCGCTGTAAGACAAAATAATTGCTGCGTAAACACAATAGGCTGCCAACATAATGTGTATATATAACCGTTTTGGTGGGAGGTATTTGGTATAAGGAGGGCTTGGATTTGTGTTTCAGTGGTTAGACCTGTGGTGCCATTGACTGTATAAAACGTGTGGTGCATACTGTCTCTAGTGGGAAATACTGCAAAGCTGGCAGGGATTTGCTGGTGAAAAGGTGCAGACTGACCTCTGCTGGTGAGAGATGATACTGCAGTAAATTTCCACACATGGCACAATCTGATAGTCAACTCCGCCAATTACAGTAGCTCTCAGTAAAAGTCATAGAAATGCAAGAGAAAAGGTGGAGGGGAAATTATGGTCATCCTCCTAATGCATGAAACTGTCCAGATGTAAACCCTCTCTAAGCCACCACAGTTCAGTATTTCACAAAGATTTAAACTCACACGAGTGTTTGTCTCTGAACAATAATTAAGATAAGACACAATTTATTGATCCCACATTGGGGATCTTGTTGCAGATACTCAAGAGTCAACAAGCAGAAGAAAAGAGTGTCTGAGTAAAATGCAAGATAAAAACAACACAAATATAAGAAAATAACTACAAACACCATATACACCTTTCACTAGTATGATGGCTACATGATGGCTAACTTGGACAGGACAATTGCACCAAGCGGCAGTAACTCGCCGCCACCCCTGTGGCGCCAGCTCAAGATATTCAACTGTGAGTGTTTTTTGTCCTGTACTGCAAGGTCTTGGATGCTATAAGCCTCTGGATGTCTATAAAATCACAATGCACTATCCAAGAGGTCTGTGTGTTCGAATTCCCATGATAATATTTTACTGCCTCTAGTGTTACTGCAACACCTAAAACTGAACTGCAATTCCAATACTATTACATAACAAAATTAGGCATTCAGTTTTATTTAAGTTAGCTGAAATAACACTTCAGCAGAGCCTCTAAGGGCAGGATGACTATAAAAGCCAAATGGAGGAAAAGGATGGGAATTATAATAGTTCCAGGAGTCAACACAAAACAACAACAACAGCACCAGCAGTTCACCAAGTCAGCCACAAGCATTTTCGCCTTTTTACTGAAACAACCTGTACTTGGACCACAAAGTGGTGAAACTCAGGTCAAGGAATCAAAACCCTCCAAGTCATGCGGTAGCAAAAGTAACTCAGTAAAACAGTGGTTTTGTGTGGCATCATTTCACACTTTTCCAGTTTTTCTGTCCATCATAAACAAGGCCTCATTCGAGACCTGAATTTTTACCCACAGCTCTTTTTTGCTCTGTGATTCAATTGCAATGTAGCAGTATGGATTTCTTAACTGAAATGTGGGACTGGTGTTCAACGCTCTGCTATGGTGAAATGTTTTACTGACCTGTTGTCTGAACTGCTCCTGAGACAGGCAGTCAGTCACGTTGACGCAGCCCAACAGGCAGCCGGTGGGGTAGTCTTTAGGAAACATGGGCACTGCAGAGAAACGGGAACAATCAAAGATCCACCAGTGTATGAAAATACAAGCATTATATCTGACTTTGTGGCTGTGTTTTCCAGGCTCTGTGCACTTTAATTAAATTGCTGCAAGAAAAACAATCGAATCCCTCACAGTACTCACAGCCTTATTTACTGATTTGTTGTGTATTTACCTTTCTTGTAGATGTGGCGGTACATGGCTTCCACCTCAGCAGTCTCCTGAGGGGTGGGCTTCTTGGCTGCAGCAGCGATCCAGAGACGGCCCCGGTGGGATGTGTACCAAGTTCGTCCCTCTACCCTACAAACACACACACAGCAAAATATGCTGTCTCTGTAAGAGTTTTAACTGTGTATTTTTAGGCCTCTACTGTGTTTTATTTATCTCCTGTGGCCCATTTAGGATTTTGTTTGCCCTTACCTCTTGATGCCTCGGACCAGTAGTGAGGCCCACGGCTGGTGCATGCTGAGGCACCAGCCCCCATCTGACATTTCCTGCAGCTCTTTGTCTTGAAGCCGCAACCTGGAACGGTCTTCTTTTCCCTTGTCCTCCGCTGAACTCTTTCCCTGCTCCACATTTCTCTTGTGGTTTTCACTGCCTCCAACATCCACCCACTAGAAAGTGCATTCATTATCAGTATTACAATCTCAATGAATAACATCTGCTTATTAATGTTCCAAGTTTTTTTAATGAATGGTACAAACGAGTATGAAGAAGAAATATTTTCATATGCAATGTTGAAAATGTGCCACAAGGTGATGCTATTGTTATGTCCTGTAGATACTGTCAACTATCAATGACCCACCTCTGGTGCAGACTGCATTATGTTGGGGTTGACCATGTCTCTGCTGCTCTGCCTTCCACCTTTTCTTTCAGAATACTTTGGTGATTTTGACATGGAGTCATTGTTCATAGCCTTGAGGGTCTCATCCAACCTGCAAATTATTGCAAACATTTCAAAACAGAGAAGGTGTTTAGCATGACTACACAAAATAAACCTGCCCCTGCAGCCTTGATTCAAGCCCTGTCACATTATCTTACTTGTTGTAGTACTCGTTGAGGTTGTTTCCCTCATCAATCACTTGTCTACCAGCAAAGTCCAGCGTGATCTTCCTGTCCTTGCGAGAGGCGTGGCGAAGTTCTCTAAGCTCCTCTTCCTTTTTCCTCAGCTTGTCTCGCTCACCGGGTGACAGCCACTGATTGGATTCAGTGGCAAAGTAATCCGACTCATCATCCAGAACCTGCGTCCTCCGGACACTGGAGTTGAAGCAGACAGTAAATAAATAGATAAGTGTTATCACCAAGTTTCATGATTACCTTCAGCTGTAATCGAAATGTCCAAAAGTATGACATTGCACACATTTTTGTCAAGCTTTTTTCTTGACTGTGTGTTTTTATGATACCTATTTCTGTCATATTCCAGCAATTTCTCTTTGTGCTGAACAGCCTTCTCCAAGCCAGCCTTAATCATGGCCTCCTGGTGTGGGAGATAATCTCTTTCTGCACAGTCTGTCACCAAAATAAAAACAAAATCATAGCATCAATATTTCGCAGATTTTAAATTTACTAATTCCAAAAAGTTAAGATTCTCACCTCCCATAAGCTTCTTTCTTAGTTTCTGGCTTTTGTTGGAGTCTCGTTGCAGGATCTCCTGCTCCTCTTTTGTGCAGACCTGAATCAGAAAAAAAAAAAAACAATGAGCAAAGACTACTAAACTAGAAAATAAGGTCTGTCAGCCCCCCAGCAGAATGAAATAGAAAATGGAATCCGAGGATGCAAAAGACCTTCGTACCAGGGTTCCACAGAAGATGCAGGGTCCTGAGCCCTCTTGCTCACACACAATTCGACCACAGCTGATGCAGTTGTTGATGAGTTTGTGCTTTTGGGCAAGGCACTCGCAGCCATGTCGACCTGGGAGTAAGACAGCCAGTCTGTCCTGTCCCTCTTTATTGTAGAGATTGACAAACTTATTTTTCTTCTTTGTTGAAGAAGTACTGCTGTTCTCTTGGGCCTGAGAAAGAAGTAAATGAAGAGAGAAAACAAGACAAGAGGAAAGAAATAGATAAGAAAAGCAGAGCAACAATAAAAATGAAATAGATCATCTACAAATGAACTTTAATGTGTTGTGTCATTGTTATACTCAAACCATGAGAATCGCCATCATTAAGCAGATGATAAGAGAACTAATGTTTATGTTGATGACTACTCACTCTCATCAGATCAATGGGAGTTTTGACTGCTTCTGGCTCAGGTTCTGTTTGGCTTACAGTCATCACTTCCTGTTTGTTACGGCCTTTGCGTTTGGACTTCTTTTGGGTATCTTTGGTCACATCTTGTGGATCTAGGATAGGAGAGCAAATTACCTTCCAATAATGTGGCTAATTCAGGAACCAGGCTAGCTTTCTTTGAGAGAAATTCTGAAATTTCACTTAACTGCATTTGTATTCATAAAACATTTAATGATTAGAATTCAAATTTATTTACAATGTTTAGTCATGTAAACCAACATACATTGAATGCCAGAAATCAGATATGTATTTATTCATTCACCTGCTGATGAGACAGATTCCTTGAGAAGGTAAAGGCCTGTGTTATCTGTGGCCTGTCTTTGAGTCTTCCTCCATCTGACCAGGAGCTCATCTATAAACTGACTTTTTCTCCCATCTGTTCCCTGCAGGAGGTCTCCCACATACTCCTCGATCTCTTCAGCTTTTTCGATGGATAGAATGTATCTAGACAGCAGGATGAAACAATTACTTGTTAATTTTATAACATTTCTCATCAAAGAGGATGTTGAAAACATTAAAGTCCATATAAAATACATTCTAACTTCCAGGTGGTGGATTATAACCAACCAGCACCTGCAGATGATTTAAGATGCTATTTAAAAGTGTCTTAGTTTTACAAATCATTACAAAAGTCCATTTTTAAAAAGTAATCTGATTATGTCTGCCTGACATAATCAGACAGAGAAGTCACATCATCCAGGATGTGTCACCTCAAGAAGGAGGGTATATATAAAATATAAGAGTCTGACAAGTTGGGGAATGAAAACATTGATTAATTGTTAGCTAATAATTAGCTAATACACCTGTCAAACAGTCAACCTGCCACTGTTGCAGCTGGAATATTAGCTAAACTTTATTACAGCCAGCTATAGCAAAGGAAAGCATTTAACTAACACACATAACCTTAATTTATATGATGTAAAAACACAGTGGAAAACATTAAAACAGTACAACAAAAACATCATGAGTTATGCTATTTTATCTGGTAGACTTGTAGATGCTAACATTAGCTTGTTAGCAAACAGTATGTCAACACGTCAGTCAGATTAAAGCAAACATTTCTTACTGGACGATGTCCTCAGATGCCTCCAGACCAAACTTGTGGTGTAGCTGATCCACACACCACCGCAACAAAGCCTCCGACATTTTAACAAACACTTCACGGTGAAAGCTCAGGGCGAAGTTAACTGAGTCGTGTCAAACCAGCACAGACTGACTGAATGTTTCCAGTCGGAGAAAAAACAAAGAAGCACAGAGTAACAGTGAATTCCGTCCTGAAACAACTCAGGCTGTGGATTAAGGTTCCTATAGATGAGCTGTGATTTTCTTATTCCTATCTTCACTATTACTACAGTATTATTATTATTATTATCCATTACTATTCTGTATTAAATTATATCATTGACGCATTTATAATCGTGGGTGTTACTGGGTGTGCTTGTTAAGTTCAGTCACTAGGGGGCAGTTTCGTTATGCAGTGCAATACAGATACAGACAGAATCTGATGTTTGAAACTCTCAATACTGGAGGAAGTATTCAGATCCTTCATTGAAGTAAAAGCACTACTACCATACTGTAAAAAATCTTCTGATGGAAGTTAAAGTACAGCATTGACTTATTGTAACTTAAGTAAAAGTATTTTTACTTTTGCTCAAGTAAAAATAGGTAACTATAATCAGGCAATGTACTACTAAAAGCAGAATTTTACTGTTGTAGTTGGATGAGGCAGAGCAGGACTGGAATTAATGATTACTTTCATTATGGATCAATCTGCTAACTTTGTTCTCAATCAATTGATTTGATAGATTCTTGCTTTGTAAAAAATCAGAAAATACTTCACAATGCTTTGCTTTAATCCAACAGTAATGATCCAATGATATGTGACAGAATAAAACTCCGTTAAAACTCCAGGTACCGTTTCTCTGTATGGCATCTACTTGTGATACTTTATATATATTAATGATAAATACATTTTTACTTTTGCTTTAGTAAAAGGCTACTTCCTCCACCACTGATGAAGATAGATGTTGATCTGATCTTTATGCAGCTCAACTCAACAAGAGTGCCACTAAGTCACTTTCATTTACACTGGCCAAAATCAGAACTTTTTAGTCCATAAAACACTAGAGAATATTAGTGTTGTTACTCAGAATACCTTGTATGAGAATGTGTTTGACTCTGTTGATTATAAACTTCCCATCAGGAGAAATATTTTAGAATAGACTTACAAACCATTACCAAGACAGTGTGATAATGAAGCACAAAAACTGATAACTGTATTCAAATATTTGGTGACCTGGAAACCTGGATAACTTATGTCAGTTATTAAATTCCCTTTATGAGTTTTAAAGACCTGAAATAGTCGTTTTTTCAGTAAACTCTGAAATGTGTTGTTCACATCTCACATACACTTTTAACATCGATTTATGAATCTCACAGGCATTGTTCTCTCAAGGCTGTATTTTCTGTGACTGGTTGCAGTGAAATTAAAGTAATAAACTAATAATAAAATCTGATAAGAGACAAAACATCAAATCAAGCTTTCATGAGTTTTTGAAGCAACTTTCTGGTTCAATAAAATATTTCATTCACTCTTGAAAAAATCAGTAGGCAAACTAATGACTCACCACACTTCTACAGGATTTGTGTTTTTGTACTTTTTGGCTTTTGCTTGCTGGTTGTCAAAAAGCCTGCTGTACCTGTCTGTTTCAATTTGATGGTGCACTGAATTGCAGAAAAGGATCAAGGTTATCATTTGTAGTCCCAGTGGGAAAATGGATGGATGGAGCAGCAGGATATTTATACTGGTAAACAAAACCCAGCTCTGTACAGCAGGAACATATTTTTGACACTCAGTCCCATTTTCAATTAGAAAAAATACATTTATTTGTGAAACCTCGCAGAGCGACTGTTGACTGAACAAAAACATGATACATTTAAACCAAGAGGAAAAACAGACTATTGTAATTTCACAGTAAATTTCACAGAATGTTATAATAACTATAATAAGAAAGTTAAATTAACTAAGAAAAAGAGCAAGTTATTAAACTGAGGTTTTTGGTTATGACAATAATCAGCAATTATTCACAGAAAGGCGATTTAAAATATCACATAACATTTCTGGATATATGTATTCATGTGATGCAACAACTACACTTCAATACAATATATTGTAGCTGTTATGTTATAGAGTTGAGTGAGGGTCTTCTCATAGATACAAAGTAATGAACAATAATACACAGTTAACATCACACAACAAACCACAGTTACAATGCTTTGTAATATTTGTCTTTAGTCCTTTTAAAACAATGTAAGAGGATCAAATTCCCTTTAGTATGACATTAGATTGTGGTATATAAAAGGTAAAAGCTTGTAATTTTCACCATCCTCATGTAATGCATAAATAAAACATGATACATTACATATGTTTTGTCTCAATTTGACTTTGATTAAAGTTTGGTTAAATGTTTGGTGACATACAAATCCCATAATAGTGGATTTGACTATATCCAATTTACCACCCCATGAGTTAACAAATGATTACTCTGTGTTAAGAGTGATTGGTAAAGGCTTTTATTTTTGTTGGATCATTGATTTCCTTATAAAATCCTCAAGTGAAAAAGTCTTTGGAAATGGCCTCTACAAAGTTGGGTGCTGACATGAGGATCCCGATGGTGCAGAGGATGGTGAAGAGAGAGAAAGCCATGAGACAAAGCCTGTCGATAACGGATGCAGCAAATTTCCACTCGTTGCACACGGACTCGTCCTCGTCTTGGTCCCGGAAGCGTTTGGCAATGTAGCGCACCTCGTCCAGGATCTTGGCCAGCTCTGGTTCCACGCTGCCCACCGAGGAGCTGTGGCCTGTAGGGAGGAGCACCTCGTCCTCACCTGCTCGTCCCACCAGCCGTCCACAGAGGACCCCGGAGTCAGGAGAGGTGGCGGCTGTGGAGTACTGGATGCTCTCCAGGCCGCGGATGCCGACGTAGAGCATGTTGCCATTGTTGGACTGGGAGGCCGAGGCGCTGGCGTTGAGGTCCACGCTGGTCAGGCTGTTCCGTGGAGCCTTGTTGTGACAGGCCGAACGCACCCGCTCCTCGCCTGGTCGCTTCATGCGCAGGAACCAGGCGCACCAGTTCAGCAGGATCACACGGGTCTTTGGGATCAAACAATGAGGAATAAATGAGTTAAACTCCTATTACCTTTAAATTTAAAAAATGGAATTAAACGTAGGATACATCCAGCAAAGAAGATACAGCTGCCAATCTTCCTTTGAGTTGTTGTGACCACAAAGATTTCTATAACTGCATAAGTCAAATCACCTCAACTTTCTTAAACTGACCAGTCACAAAAAAAAGTTAATTATACCAGAAATACTAGTTTCTGGTATCACAACACCTTCAAATATTTGGTCATCAGTTTAAGAACAATTGCAGCAACCACTTGTAGCATTCAACTTTTACATTATTATATGAACATATCAGGAGACTTCATAAGAAAGGAGGACATGTATATAGACTCATTGGTGAGACTTTGAATCCTCCTGGTACATTTTTGTGCTTGTTTTTGTATTTTATATTAACTGGCTAACTTCAGCAAATTTCCACACCAAGCCATTTTCTTGTGGAGGCACATTTCTGCCTGGTGAACACATGACCTTACAGAAACAAATGCATATTAATCTTGATAAACTACTATAAGTAAAGCAAAATGGACCTAATAAGAAAAACACAGAAGCAGCATAATGAAAGCAAATTTATCATCATGTACTCTACTGTTTTTGGGTGTGGCGAGAGGCAAATGAATGGACCACCATTTAAGTTAAAGATAATGGTGCAGTATGAAACGACACTCACCCACTTCGGCATCTTGCCTCCATCAGGGTCATGGTGGTGATATTGTAAGACCAAAACAGTAGCAATTACTGAGAGTCCTACAATGACCATGGTGGTGGCAAAGTACTCAGCTGGGCGAAGGAGAAATAGAGACAGTAAGAATGGATACAGGAAGTTGTGTCATACAGTAAAACACAGTAACATTTCAAGGGGAAAACAAGAGCATAAAATAAGAGCCAAACTCCCTTCTTGATTCAAGCTCATGACTCACTTTGTGTGTCTTAGAGAAAAAAAGCTACTTCTTCATTTCACTGTTTCAAACATGGGGACTCAGATCTCTAAATAAAAAATAGGAATATAGGATGGCAGCTTCAACTTAGTTACACTGTGATATAAGAGAAGCCCAGATGAAAAATGACTACACAAATTTTCACCCTTGTCTTCCCCCTCTGATGGCAGTTGACACCCATGGCGACTGCCTGTGACTTTAGCCTGGCTTACCTATTAGAGGCACAGAGTCGGATGTGGCGGGCATAATCTCTGCAACCAGCAGCATAAAGACAGTCAGGGAGAGTAGGACTGTGATGCCTGGGAGGAAGAACGAACCTCAGTTAGCACTTCACAACAAAACTGTTAAGTGCAATGGAAAGTATTCACATCACACAGCTATGACATGATTCTTTGATGGTGAAATCTGGCACAAGTTTGTATAAACCGGATGTTAAATAACAAAAAGATGCAGTTGAACACATCCTTTATTTGAATATGCAAAAGATGATGTGGGTTATTCCTGGATTTTTTTGTATTGTGAACCTCATTGTTTTATTCCATTCAAGTCTTTGTGTTCAGTTCTATTCTGTTGTTCATATTTGTTCCTATTTTGAGTTAAGTCTTCCTGCATTTGTGACGCCTTTTATTCTTATGCTAATTTGGTCTTGTTTCAGATTTTAAGCTGCTCTTCCACCATGTCGAACGGCACTGTAGCCAGATGTGAAGGAAAATCCCCGAAATCAGAATGGCAGAGCTGCTGAAGCTTAAAATGCTTCACGGTCACCCACTGCATCACCTGAGAGGGTCCAACATGTAGCTTTATAATACCTGTGAACAGACAGTTGGACAGAGTTCTCGCTAATGAGCTGACAGGCCACATCACTCTTCCTGCCCTAATAAAAGACTGGACTGGATGGAGGAGCATCGCATCTTAGTTAACTGCAGACATACAGCACCAGTCAGCAGCTTCTCATTTAGTGTCTACATTGTAGAAATCACTAAGAAATAACACATATGGAATTATCGGCTAAGTGTCAGCACAGCACATGTTTTATATGTGCATTTAACCTCACACTTAACAGCTGCATTTAAGACTACTCCTGTTGTTGTTCCTTGTATTTGTGGAACAAGAAGCAGCAGGTGAATCCTTTCAAATAACTATGAGTGATGCATGCATGATCTCAAATCTCATATTAATACTGTAATGTGAAGACAATGATATTAACATTTTAGTAAATCCAGTTAGTTACTAAAAAAACAACTAAAACTAAAAACAACTTATTAATTAAATAGCACCTTTTCTACTTTAGTAGTTTTCAGTTATTTGTTGTACATAGTTTAATTTTATTGATCATTATTACTGATTTTTGCTGCAGGGATAAAGCATTTTAAGAATTAGATCCGAATAATTCAAAAGCAACTCATCTACTTTTCTAGAAAATGTTGTCAGTTTTTCAAATGTTATTTTTAAATGTTTTGAGCAACACAAGCTTAATTCCATTCACTTCCACTGGACAGGAATAAAAATCTAAACTACAAGCACAGCCAGACACCTCATGGGAAATTATGTTTTCACTTTGTGATTTGGATGAACGGACCCTGTAAACAAATGAATAAAACTCTATGAAACATGAACAAAGTATTGCGAATTAATTTACTAATATAAATAATAAATAAAAACACAGATTATGTGAGTAAAGATTCACACACAATAATATTTCTGTTTATGTGATTACAAATCAGAAGTCTGGCAGCCTAATTTTATTTAAATTAAATCTGAGAATAGATGTTGTCATGAAAACATATTTCTCAGTGAGTGTTCACCATTCTCAAATAATAATGTCAACGCGTGGCTGGGTTGATGTACTGACTTCATATACAGCAGATCTGTGAACACACGTGCCAACACACACACATAAACAGAGAACACTCACACTTGTATGTCTGATATATAAAAGCCTTTCAAAAACATTTTAAGATGTCGAGCCTTGAGATTTACATAGCCGCATATTATCCTCCACATAAACATCTCATTTCTTCTTACAGCTTTCTGTCTATGAGCGATTAAAACATCAGAAAGGAATGTGCATACATACACACACACACACACACAAGCCCACACATCTGGCTCTAAAGTACTGTTTGGTTAATGAAGGAATCCAGCTGCAAAGCAGGACTGTAATGATTTGAAGAAGCAACAAACTGCATAAATCAAAACCTCCTCTCCCTCCACTCCCCCCACCCACTCCCACATACAGTACAACACACACCTCCACTGCCACCCACCAGCAGATATCATCTACACTAATACTGTTTAATATATGCATGAAATGAACTCAAACATTTAAGTCAACTGTGAAAACGGAGATAAGAGTTTTCTCGGTCCACTGGTGGTTAAACTACTCAGTCACTCAGTGCTAATAATCAGATTACTTCACAAAGCCTCACAGGAAGTGGATTAATGAAAAAACATTGTTTTTCATACAACGACTGACTACCCAGGAGAAAGACCGGCTCGGATATAAATTTATTGTAGATGATGAAAAACTGAGGAATAACAGAAAGGGCTGGTTCTGTGTCGACCACTTGGGATGTAAAAAATTTAATTTGATTGTGATCTCATAGTTTCCAGCGGCGTTCTTTGAACTGTTATTGTTTTTGAACGACACACAATCACAGTCGAGTTAACTTGGCAGGGGGTCATCAGAGTATTTGTGATATGAAATCATAAAATATGGCAGCATTCAGTATGTCATTTTTAAGTAACATTTGAAGAAAGAACACATAGGGAGTAAATACATTTCCACCTACAATTCATCAGAAAGAAGTGTCAGAAATAAATTACAGGGTCCGATGAAAGACCGACTGTGGGGCTGCATATCAAGTCTTATGCACACGAGTTGGATGTCAGCATCCAAGCAAGTCCTCTGGGTTTAGAGCAGAGCTGGACAATATATAAAATAAGCTTAGACATTACATTACCTAAAACATGATGTTACCTGCCAATGCAACAGCAGCGTCAGGGAGGACAGTGTGTGTGTGTGAGTTATGTGTAAGTTTGTATTGATTAAATGTTGAGGTGCAGGTCACTGAGGGCCAGAAAGGCAGCCGGCCAAACTCGATCTACAGCTGAAACCCTCTTATAGAGCTGGTAAAGAATGTATAGAGAGGTGTTTCTGAATCATTCGCTGCTACTTCCAAACTACCCAGTCTCTGCTATACGTCTGTTTTATTGTCTGTCTTTTCCTGCTAACCACAGCGGGTTGTGAGGGGACAATTTGTGCCTGTATCTAATATTGACATTGAGTGGTCAACATATGGGTTCGGTACAACAATATAAGTAAAACTATTCTCCCTTGAATAATTTATATTGAAAAAGTTACCAAAATACAATGTAAAGCAAAACAAAAGTTCTGCAGTAAATAAGACCTTCTTAAATTTTTCATTTGTTATTCAGAGTATTGTTTCAGTTGTTTGTATGTGGACTCAACTCAACTCAACATAACACAGTTTGTTACCAAGCTCGATATCTCAGAAACCTGCTGACACATTCCAAATGAGCCCTTTCTGCCATTTTCTCATGAACTGGTGAATGTACTTGAATGAAAACATGTAACTCAGATTCATCTGGCACATGTATTCAGTGATGTGTATTTTGATGCAGGTCCAGATTCACCTGCAGACCATATAAAATAACAGATTTAGTGTAGCCTTGGTGGAAGTATATGTCATGGGAGTTCATTTTTCAAGCATTGATGGAACTGGTAGGAATCAGAATGGGTTTAAGTGTTCCTGAGCCCAGTCATGTGTTCACAAAGTGTTGAACCTCTCTCCATCCTTGCTTGTGAATGACTGAGTCTTTCCAGGATGAACCTTTCTTACCCAATCATGACACAATCACCTGTTACCAATGAACCTGTTTACCTGTGGAATGATCCAAACAGGTGTTTTTGAATCAGTCCACAACTTTCAGTCTTTTATTGCTCCTGTCCCAACTTGTTTGAAACATGTTGCTGCCATCAAATTTAGAATGGGGAAATATATAAATTAAAAATATTGTCTGTTTTGAATTGAGTATATGTCAAATTAGCAAATGATCACATTCTGTTTTCACACACCATCCCAACTTTTGGAATAAAGATTGTCTTATGTGACACTTCCATTGAATTATAATACAGTGTTTAGATGCTGCTGTTTTTCTGGTCCTTCAATGTGCATAAAAAGAATAATTAATGAAAATGCTATCAAAATTAAAAGCATTATGAAAAAAGGTAAAAACTCTGTTCAGTATTTCAACACTTTGCCACACAAGAGAGAGCACTGTGTTGCACTACTTGAAAACTTAATGTGACTCCAGCAATACTTCGGCTCCTGGCAGTGAGGTAAGGTCAGACAGCGATATAGAGAATGTGTGTGTTCTAACCCAGCGAGATCTTTTCCCCAGAGTCGGCCGGCAGGAGGAAAACGAGCAGGGCCAGAGTGGAGATCAGGACGCAGGGGATGAGCAGGTTGAGGCCGTAGTAGAGAGTCCGTCTCCTCATCACCACAGTGAAGGTGACGTCAGGATACGGCTCCTCACAGCAGTCGTAGAAGCGCTGGTTCGTCCGTCCTGGAACCTCTGCGAGACAAAAACACAATCTACCTGAGCAGAAAAGCTATAGAAAAATACCATTTCACTGACAATGAATATCTCTTACCGACGAGATCCCACTCTCCGTTGGCGATGTAGCCGGTGATATCTGCCTCCAGCATCTTCAAGTCCAGAGACCAGCCTCCGTACGTCCAGGAGCCAAACTTCAGGTCACATCTCTGGACATCAAAGGGGAACCAGCGCACATCGATGTAGCAGGTGCTCTTGAAGATCCCTGTTGTGGTGAGAAACATGAAAAGACGGATCACAGAGAGACTTGCTTTGATACAAACTGCATCTGTAGAAGGCAACCGAAGAGAGAGACAGAAGCAGGAAGAGTGATTGTTCGAACTCTGGTAGATATTCAATTACTCTGGAATAAAGGAGGCAGAGGGAGGCTGAGAAGAGAAATGACAGCGAGAGGGGTTTTACTCCGGCGAGACATGGAGCCATCCATCCTAACAAAAGTAAAAAATCCAATATGACAATGAGATGAAAGTGGCCAGTGATCCTTCAGGAGAGGCAGGCGCCAAACTCATTTCCATCCATATTTAAGAAAGATATGAGACGTCAGCAGTAAACAAGGTCTGCCCTCTCTCGGCGCCATGAAGATGATAAACCTCGGCAGGGAAAGAATAGAGATGGGAAGCGGACCAATGGGCCGACTTCTATTTACTGCAGTGAACTTCAGCGACAAAGACAAGTCGTTGGGAAAGTCAAGTGATTTGGAACAGTCGCCCGGGTCAAAATCTGCATACGGCTTCACTCATTTAATGCAGCTGTGTTGAGCTCAAGCGGCGAATGACTGTTTTGCGCCAATGTGGCATTCAACAAGGGCTCATTTGGAACAAAGTTGAGAGGCAATTTGCTCGTGACAGAGGCGATCAATCCAGAAGAAATTCAATGATGGAGCTATTTACGCCAGTATTGATTAAGATGCCGAGGCGAGGCCGGCCAGCATCGTACAGGAGGAAATGGGGAAGAGGAGTCAGCCAGGGAGAGCAGCAATCACCAGCTGTGACAGGAGGCATGTACATGCATGTGTGTGTGTGTGTGTGTGTATAAATGGTTGCACAGAAAGCATAGATCTTTGAAGACCGCACAGTGTGGCAGTAGTGGGTCAGCCGGTGCTTCATCAGGACAAGTGTGTGTGTGTGTGATTGTATGGATCCATGTGTGTTTGTTGAACATGAAGCCAGGAGCCCGTTAGCTTAGCTTAGCATAAAGACAGATAGCCTGGTTCTGTCTAAAGGAAACAAAATTCATCTGAAGTTCACTAATTAAAATGTAATATCTTTGTTTAATCTGTAAAAGCACAACCTGTTGTTGATACACTTTTTGTACAGATTAAACAAACAATATATAAGGCATTAATTATTGAGTTTTAGAGACTTTAGCAGGTGGATTTTTTAACCTTTGGACATGGCCAGGCTACCTGTTTCAGTTTTCAGTCTTTATGCTAAGCTAAGCTAAGCGCCTGCTGGCTGCAGCTTCATATCTCGCGTACACACATGAGAGAGGTGTCAATCTTCTCATCTAACTCTCAGTAAGAAAGTGAATGTGTGCAGCAAAATGTCAAACTATTTCTTGAGAAAAAAAACAGCCTGAATTGAAGTGTTATCGAATCAACTTTTTTGGCACCAGTCAACCAGCATTTTAGACGGATTTCTGCTAAGACGTCTGCCAATATAATGAAACTGTGAAGCTTAAAAAATGAACCCCTGTAGAGATAAAAACAAAACCCTTTGGACTCTGTTAACAGCTTTAGGGAGTTAATTCAATGTTCCTTTTCATGAAAGCTCAGCAGCAGCTGCTGTTGTTTCACTAACTCTTAGTGAAAATCCCCAAAAGAAAATACAGCGCAATGTTTACTCAGTTTATCACATTTACACAGCAGCTTCCAAGTGGTAGGAGTTTCTAAGTAAGAATTTTATGATAATAAAAAAATCTGTGTGCATATTTCAA
The DNA here is from genome assembly GCA_037975185.1 of Centropyge bicolor. Classification (NCBI taxonomy): domain Eukaryota; kingdom Metazoa; phylum Chordata; class Actinopteri; family Pomacanthidae; genus Centropyge; species Centropyge bicolor. The sequence continues at coordinate 3,371,887 of JBBMOC010000001.1, forward strand.
AGAAATTACTTATTTGGCAAGCACCTCTCACAGGAACAAAAAACTTTTTTGTGCAAATGAATTTGATTTATATATTTTTAAAACAGATAAATCAGGGAATAAGTTCTTCATCCATGTGGAGACAGAGCTAATGGTATTCTGATGAGTTAACGCAAAAAAACGTTGAGGACATGAAATAAAAATACACATTTCTCATATTTGGTTTCTCATTTTTATCTCAACATGGGACAAGTGATTTACAGACAAAAGACTTTTAACACAGTAACACACCTGTGCCATCATACTCTAGGTTCTTGGAAATAGCTGTTTTATGTTTTATTAAGTCTTATTATGAATGTTATTGCAATTGAAGGACTTGATTTTGTATTTCTTCCCATTTTTTAAAACTGTGCTCTGAACCTTATGATATTATAGTAAAGTTTACATAACGTTATATATAATGTTCACATATTTACTTTCTTTGTGTATTTTCTTTTATCCTCTGAAGGTAGACTACAAGTTTACCTATGCGGCTTGTTTTAAAAACGCAGCATGTCTCTGATTTCAATTCGAACAAAAACTGTACATTGCTGCTTCTGGAATTGTAGTTGTAGTCATGTATGTCTATCAGTTGTTTCCCAAAACAAGTTACTATTTTGAAATATTTTTATGTGTAAAAAAAAAAAAAAATAAGAAGGGGAAGAGAGCACTGACCCAACATCCAACATTTCCACTGGGTGACAATCTAGTTTTGATGCTGAGAGTATGAGACTCTTACCTGGAGGTAAGTAGGAGCAGGAGCCGGAGGAGTTGACCAAAATGTTGGTGTGGAAAGTTGCATCGAATCTTTCATCAGCACTGTGGACAACAAAAGTGCATCAGTACTTACTGCTGAGATATCTGTAACCAAAGCACCGCTTCAGAGGAAAACATCTTAATAAATTCACCCGCTGATACGACCTTTGCAAGAACCGCTATTAATTATGAGGATGCAACATAAATTTGGATGAGCCACAAGCAGCGAGCGGAGCAGATATGGCAGGAAAATACAAATATTCCCCAAGTCATTATCGCAGCAGGTACAGGAGGAGTCACAAGTGATGCAACATCTCCCTGGCGGTGGTTATTCAGTGGTTGCCCTCATTCTCCCCTGTTACCCACAATCCACTGCCTCTAAATGAAGTCCCCAGAGGTTGGAGCGCGGTTGAGCTGAAGTTGAAAGAATTGCTTGAGAAAGAAAAAAAAAAAGTGAACTTGCAGCAGCGTCTAATTCAAAGAGACTCATATCAAGGCTTTACTCAGAGGGACAATGACAAATGAAGAACAATGCTTTTCCCCTCATTAGTTGTTGGGAGAGCGGAGAGCCTCTAATGTGATTTGTTCAGATCTTTCTTTTAAAGATTGATTAATGGTGATCTCTAAAGCATTTTCCATTAGGGACATATAATAAAATGCTCCTTCTCTCGTCTTTTTTTTTGTACAAGTTTATTCATTTGTCTCAATGATTTATTGCTCCGAAGCACTCTTCTAGACTGGGCTGCATATATTTAAACAGCAGAACAACACTGACCTTGAAGTGTAATGTTCCTGCCTGAAGACCGGCTTAACTAACAGGACAAACGGCTTCGGTGCAACTTTGGTTCATTTATACACATTTATATAGAGAAATTCATTCACTTTATGCATATTGATTTTTCGAGCTTGTACCAGAGATAATGCTTAGTTTCATTTTGTGGAACAGCAGAGTTGATCGATCTTCCGTTTTCTGCTCGCGAGTCTCTCTCTGCGGGGTTTCCTGAATAAGTCCTGTGACAGCAGGGGGGTCTGAGGCTTCACAGACTTCAAGAAACAAGAGTGGACCCCTGAATATTCCAGGTTATTCTGACATGTAGCCACCTGAATACATTTATATAATTCACTGCAGAGCTCAGTTGAAATCTTTAACTTTAGACTGAAAACCTACTTTTATTCTTGCCCACCGAGATCTAGAACTTAGTCAAGCCCATCACCCCAAACATTGATGTTTTTGTGTCATTTTACTTAATTTTTTATTATTTAATCAAACATCACTTCAACATTGTTTTTAAAATTTTGATCATTCATTCAAACCTTACTTTAACATTGATGTTTTGAATGTTTTATTTTAATTCAGACTTTAGTTGGACAAGTATTCCAGTCCCATTCACCCTTAACAGCACAAACTTGTCATAAATTCCTCGTTTCAACTTGTTGAACGCTACCTGCTCATGAGTAGTGGCTGTTTTGATCATTAGCAAACTCAATGGCCCTAAACGACTGAGGCTACCTGCTCTGCTCCATTTGTGGGCGAGTTTCATTCCAAAAGCAAAAAGACAAACAAATAAATCACTTTATACAATTTAAGAATGAATTTGTTTGTCGTCTTTGCTTCTTCAAATTATTCCTTTATATTTCAAATAAGTCAGATCCGACCTGTGGTGTCTAATATATCACATTGTCATAAAAATCTTGTTCTTAACTCCGGAACCCGGAAAACCAAAAATTCATCATCTCCCTCCGAGACCCCACTTTACATTGTGCAGAGGACAAATCATGCATGCTGAGTCTGACACCATGCATATCCAATTACACTGCAGCACCCAGCAGATCTGTCCTCACAATACCTACCTGTTATACAGCAGAATGTCTGGCTTCCAAATGAGATGGTCAGGAAATCTAACATTGGTCACACCCGGATAATCTGATGTATTCCACTGGAGGTAATAATCAGTCCAGTACTGTGGGATACACAGAACACATCATGCATTATTTTTTTATTTTGCACATACATATCTTTAGCATCCTGTATGGAAGTCTGCTCCACTTTGGTAAACATGGTTTGAAAGCTCAAGCTGGGATTTACCACTGGTGTGTTTCTTAGTGGCAGTGACAGGTACGATAATGGATAAAATAAATGTATGTGACAGCAGCTGCGGGAAACATTATGCAGTGACATGCTACAAGAATTGAGTTCAATCTCCGTGCCAGGTTTCAGCAGCATCTGGAAAGGAATAAGATTTTTAAGATTTCCAAGGATCATTTCTTTTTGCAATTCCAACAGAATGATGTGTACAGGTTTAGATAAGGTTGTATTATATATCTAGATATCTATATCTAATACATTATTGTAAATCTAGGTTGGACACAGATAATAACCAGTCAGGTCTCGGCAGGTACGTTTGCCATGTTCACCTTCTTATTCTAGAGTGTGAGCAAGCTTGCGCTGGTAAATTTACATGAGACACTGAAGAGCTGAGGCTGATGGGAATTCCATTAGTTTTGCATGTAGTCAGTCATAAAATAAATTACAATTTTGACATCATTATGGCACAAGTGGAAAAGTCATGGGATCATGCTATCAAGTCAAGTTATTACAATTCACCCTGAGGGGGACATGAATGTTTGAAGGAAATGTCACAGCAATCCATCCAGTGGCTGTTGAGACATTTCACTTTGACCCAAAAATGCCAACCTCCTGGTGAAACTAGGAGTAAAGTCAAGGGATCACCAATGTCAGTAGGATCCATCCAATATTTTATGCCAGTCCAGGTAGCAGGTCTCAAGCTACTTCACCAAATACAACCCTGATTCTAAAACAATGTGATAACTTGCTCATTCTTTTTGTAATAGACTGAGTTGAAAACAGCACAAAGACAATATATTTAATGTTTGACTTCAGCAGCTTCATTCATTTTTGTAAATATCTGCTTATTCTGAATTTGATGGCAGCAACATGTTTCAAACAAGTTGGGACAGGAGCAACAAAAGACTGAAATTTGTGGACTGATCTGTTTGGATCATTCCACAGGTAAACAGGTTCATTGGTAACTGGTGATAGGATCATGATTGGGTATGAAAGGTTCATCCTGGAAAGACTCAGTCGTTCACAAGCGAGGATGGAGAGAGGTTCAACACTTTGTCAAACATATGATTGTATAAAGGAGATTAATACATGGTCTCAGGAACACTTTGTAAAACTGTTGTCAGTGAACACAGTTTGTTTGTGAATGATCCTATTTTAATTTAAAATTTCCACAGCATCACAACTTTTTTGGAATCAGGGTTGTATGTGAAAATGTTGACCTGCTGGTGGCGCAAGTCTCCCCAACCAGACCATGTATATTTGCACTGACATTTCTATCCACAGAGCCACACTGCCAGCATATATATAAAGCCCAGATGCCAGGTCAGGTCAATATTGTAAATAATAGACTGAGATACTGAATAGTTGATAACTTTGACAGGGCTGAGCTCAGCATTGAAAACAGAAAAGGAAGGGGACAAAACATGACAAAAAATAACAATGACTCACAGAGAACCATGAACCATTTTTTATCAAAACACACTCTGTGACTGACATGTTTTTCTAGTACTGTGATTATAGCTATTATTTAAAGTGAAACTCTGCAATTTGTGTGAATCAAAACATAAGCTCAGAGATGAATCTTTCCCTATGTCTGACTTCTTTGAAAAAACAAGCACAAAACCATTCAGACCAACTCGTTTTTAAACCTCTGAAATGGCCTTTTATGAGAACTTTTTTTAATCAGATCTACAATTCATTTTTAATTAACTCAAACCATCATTCAAATAATGGCTATAGACTGCATGAATAAATATAAAGGTCAGTCTCTAATAAAGGCTGGGCACAACACACTGAGAGTGAGTGTCCCCTCAGAATAAAATCTATTTCCACAGAGTCATCTTCATCCTCAACAAGCTATTCTCTTTAAAACAGAAATACTGATCTCACTCACTATTTCCATTTCTATCCACTTCTACTTTGTCATTATTTCAGTCATTGTCATGGAATATTTTGAAATTTTGAGAAATATATTTTCATGCTAGGCTTGCTGGTTCATCTTGTTTCCAGTTTTAATGTTAAGCTATGACACCAGAGTTTTGCTGTGGTCTTCTATTTAAAGATGAGAATGGTATCAATCTTCTTGTCTAAGTGTAAGAAAGTGGATTTCCCAAAATGTCTAACTCGTCCATTGAGCCACTTTTAATGAAACTCACTGATGGCTATTACCCATTATAAAAGAAGAATAATGGTGAAACTAAAATACTGCACCATAGTTTGTCATTGCAATTAACCATTCAGTTAGTTTTAGGCATGAATCGGTGCCTAAAACCAACTGGAGCCACTCAATTATTCATGTCATTGTGCAATATGTCATACAATTGTGCATTTATAATTTGTTCATTCCAAGTCTATCCTGAGGCAGTAAAAAAAAAATCTTATAATTACTGCTCGCAGGCAAAAATGATTGAATGTGTAATCTTACAGAACCATCTTCAGTGTCTCAAAGTGACTTTCGGGGAACGCATCTTTAGGATATTTAAACTTTCTTCCCTGGAGTCCACACGAATAGACTAAGCCGGATTGACGGTAACAGACGGCAGATACCGTGGATGCCGTCTGTGCTATCTGCCGTTTGAGAGGCGAAGTCGATTTCGCAGGGTGTGGAGTGAGGAGAGATTGAGTGAGACTGCCGCTGTGATTCCCCCGGGGTGATTTAAAACACACCCGGCAGCCTTGATGCAGCTTGCTGACGGTGCAGCAGCGGGGAACTCGTGTCACACAATGGACAGGCTGCGATAAAACATTTGTGTTCATACGCGTTATCTGGCTGCATGGAGGAGAAAAAGGGGCCTAACGCTCCGGTGGAAGATGAAAAGGAAAAGGCTGGGTACCTGTAGATGATAAACAAGTGTGCAAGACAATCAAACCATGAATGTAAACTCAGGCTGAGCTAGAACTGAGTTACATTGTGATTAGATGCACAAACTAAGACCAGAATAGATGCTTATTCACTTTCTTGGCAACAGTTTGATGAGAGAATAAATGAAATTCTCATATCTGTATAGTAAATATGAAGCAACAACCATCAGCTAGTTAGCTTAGCTTAGCATAAAGACTGGAAACAGGGGGAAACTGCTAGCCTTGCACTACCTCCCATCATCCTTAAACCTCTCTAATTAAATGTGATATCTTTTATTTAATCTTAGATAAATGAAAGTGTGGAAACAACTATTTGTGTTTTTTTTTTTGTTGATACATGCTCAAACAGACCCCAACATCTTGTGACAACAGTCTCAATATTCATGGATGCACAAAGAAGAATATACAGGAAAAACATATTTTTTAATGAAAATTGCTGTTGAAATAATTTTAAATGCGTATGTTTATGGATTTCTACTACATTTATTTAAACAAGAAATATTAGTTTGTGCATCAGAAATACATTTTTAAACCTTTTTTTAAACACTCTTTTAAAAATATTTATATATAATGATATCTATTTTTGTCATTGGAAAAACATTTTTGTGGAGACAGTTGCTTATATATAAATCACACAATACATTTGTGAATCCTGCTGTGTGCATTCATTAATACTGAGGCTGATCTGATGGCACAGATTTATTATTAATAATGTATAAGCAGTGATAGCTTCTCTAAGACTTAACATACATTGTATAGAGAAAAGTCTTACCAGCTGTAGCCAGATGTTGGTTGTTAAAACTTGGTTCTTCTCATCCTGTTAAAAAAGTGTTAACATTATTATTCATATATTTCGTCTATGAGCGCATTGTTTTCTCAGTGTGAGGAGGAATCATGCTACTGAATGTAAATGTGAGTAGCTGTTGTAATGGAAAAGACTTGACTGTTAAATAGTGACAACTATGAAGACCCGAGACAGTTCCTGCATCAGTTGTGTTGAAGCTTTCTGCATCGATTACACTTTGAATTTAAATGCATCCAAACTCAGATGTAAATGAGCCAAAGTACATTCATGTGCATGAAAGATAACTGGAACAATAATAATGGTTAGTGTTGACTTTACCCAGACTGGAAAAGTGAGCATTCAAATATGAGTGCAAACAAAGAGTGTTAACATGACAACACCGGCTTGTACAGCACTTATGCATGAGAGGTAAATGTGAAGAGCTATTATTTATGTACCACGTCCATGATCTGCATGAGGGTGAAGCCGAAGTGAACAGTGAGAGTCTGAGAGTCATTGACGACCGGTCTCTCCAGCGGGTTGTACTCTGTCATCAGGTCTTTGTACAGTCGGCGCTGGTTCGCTCCCTGAAGAGAGACTACAGGGGACACAGAAACATGGACAGTAAATACTTTCAGAATCACTTCAGAAAAAGAAAAAAATAAAAGCAAGACAGTTAAATCTATTGCCAATTCATTTCCACTTAAACTGCCAAAATCCCTTTTACACACACATCCTGCAGCACAAACATTTTTTTCTGGTATAAACTAAACTTAATGACTGTGTCTGACTGCATTCAGCTCAATGCCTGTCTTATATAACTGATAATGTTTCTTTTTCAAGCAAGAGCAAAAGTAGTTTGTTTGGAATAAGTAGAGAAAGAGCTGAGTCAATGGGTGAGCAGTGATGACCATGACTGAATAGACAATGACAACAGGGATGCTCTGTCCTCACCAAGAGAAAATCCAAGGACGAGAACTGAACTTTTTGTGATCGACTGCGTATTGACTGCTCAGTGTTTATTTATATAGTATTCATACCAAAGTTCTGAACTTGTCTGATGCATTAAAGAAAAACTCTGGAAAGTGGAATGTGGTGCGTAAACACCACAGAAATGAGCAGTTATATGAAGATGCTGCCAGAATATCAACCACGCCAGCAGCTCTATTAAATACCATAGACACAGCTGTGCTTTGAGCTCAATTCTACATCAGCATCCTAACACACTCAAAGTGGCAATGCAAACAAGCTGATGTTTAGCAGGTAGTGTTTACTTCAGGTTCACCGTCTCAATTTAGCATCTGCAAATTTGCACTTAAGCACAGCTGAGGCTGCTGGAAATGTCACTGTTTTTGGACTAAATGGTCATAAACTAAAGTAATAGATGATGGTGCTATATGAAAAGGCCAGAGATCAAAATCATCAGAATTTATCCTCCAGGAATCTTGAATATCAAATATTTATAAAGACATATTTCACTCATCGCCACAATGTCAATGTCATGGTGGCAGGACAGGTAAAATCAGGGGATCACCGAAGACATAGACTTCATCATCTGGGGAACACGAATGGGCGATCCATCCAATAGTTGCTGAGACATTCCAGTCTGAACCAAAGTTATAAACTGAGCGACACCTAGAGACAGGATTCTAATGTGGCTTAATTAAAATGATCACTTTGTCTGGATCTGGACATTTACTTAAATTCAAGGATGAAGCCAGGCTACACTCAAAGTCACCCTCTCCTCTCTCCTCCTACTGCACATATCATCCTATTTCTAGGTTTCTGGCTCATTATCACATCTCTTCCCATCTATAATCTGTCTGCTCATCTTGCAGGTAGTCAGCTCAGCTCCACCTCCACCTCACACCCGGTGACCCAACACTCCCTGCTGGGTCCCTCTCAGGCATTAAGTTTCTGCTGAGCCACCTCTAGCTCAGGCCACTTTTGGAAATAAAATCTCTGTCTGCACTTTAAAATAATTCTGCATTCCATTTAATGTTTGGCAAGGTGCTTTTTTGTGAAATTAAAAAATAGGTAGGTCTAAGTCTGGGGCGGTGAAACACATGCAGGCAATCATCCAAATACAATACCTGGACTTGATTCATCTCACTCTGCAATCCCAAATCAGACCTGCCGCTCTTTTTAACACACTCTTGTCGTCCCTCATGAGTTATGGAGCGTTTTTGGCAGCTGTTATTCACTTCACTAATGGCCATAGCCCTCTCATTCTAAACCACCTATGAGAAGCACATTATCCCAATGATTTGGCAGAGAGCTTGTTGACTACAGGCATCTCCTCATTCCTCTGCTCTCTGTTGCATCCACTTCTTTCATAAGTTGACTGAAAGATTAGCTGAAAGCTCGTCTTTGTCCACGACTCTATCCCCTGAGGATCTGCCCCCTCCTGATCCCACCGTAATCAAATTTCACTATGAGGCTCAGCGAGATGACTTCAATGTGTGCTATTGTCCTAGGATGTTTCTGTCATACATCCCAGTTCATTACTGGACACCAGAACACACGAGGAACCGTTCTGATATGTTGCCAATATGTTGCAGGGAGCTGTAAAAGAGAGAGGCGGTGCTTTTCTACCTCTTAATCAAATTGACCAGCCTCAGTAACGTCAGCCAGATGGACAAGAGCTATAAGTAGCTCAGACATGTGATCAGACATTTAGAAATGCATGAATGTTGACAGTAAAACGACTGCTCTCTATACGTCACTCTCAGTTAACTAGTGCATGTAAAGTGCACTCATTCAGTGATTATCATTAACTGCCACAATCAACATATTCAGATGTCGAGTAGATTTGAGAACAACTGATGGGACACAGCATGTCTTCAAGGTTTCATAAATTGAATACCATTTAAAGATTGAACTTCCTTATCATTTTTTTGTCAGATTTTTCAAACTTTGCATGGGTGACCTCTGATGACCGAGCACAGGAAGCAGCAGAGCATGAAGTTCATACACAGCCATGCGAAATATGTGTTACAACACAGTGTGAAAAGCACAGTGGAGAACAGAGTCACTCTGGTTTTAATATAGAAACCTTTGTTCAAGCCTTTGAATAAAGGACTTAGTGTGACATTTCTGCTGCTTTCAAGCAGTCTTTCAGTCTGTCTCAGTTACACACACACACACACACACACACACACACACACACACTCTCATGTCTCCATCACTTCATTTTCAGGAGACTTACTCTAACCACTAAACCCAACCCTGACCTCAACCCTAAGTCTTTACCCTCAAACTGAATGATGTGTGTTATGGGGACTTGCTCTTTGTCCCTGTAAGGAATGTGAGTCCCCTCAGTGTGACCCTCTAAATAGATTTATGTCACCACAGTCCATGTCCACACACCAAAATATCCCCTTAATATAATCCTGACAAATGTGCTGTGACCTTACAGCCACTTTCACTCGTTTGTCCTGGTGAAAAACACAGCTTAATATCATGCTAATTTTCTCATTTCCATCTTTAAATCTCCACTTGAAGCCAATCATGAAAAACCTCACATATCATCAGTAGAAGCTGCAACAAGTTCAGTGCTGACAGAAAAACCAGTCACACACCACACACATGCAGCAGACATGAGACATAACATGCAATCATAGTAAGCTGCAAATGTTGACAGTGTGTTTTTTTCAGTCATTAAAAGTCATTACATATAGCCTAGTACATTTAAAATCATAGTCCATGTAAACAGCTTTAAAGTTAGAGAAAACATATTTCCACTCATTACAAGGAGGAAGGAGCAGAAAACCAAGATGCTTTATGGCCAGTTACATCCAATGGAAATGCAAATCTTATTTTTATGCACATTCAATCTTTTGCATTATTAAAAACTTTGGGCTGATGACCACAGTCTATGGTAAATATAGAGTTCTGTGGATTTAGCTTGGACACTTAGTATCTTGACAAAGTCCAGCAGAGCAGCACTGAAAAGATTTATAATAGATAATATGACTTTCTGTTGGTTCATATTAACATATACTGATGAAGTCACAGGTGATTCAAAACAGCACTAAAGAGCAATAATGTGACCAAAACTCTGTGTTTGGTACAACAGGTATATTCATCCAGCTCCAGGAGGCTTTTAGTTCAAACCAGAGAGAAGCAGGTAAAATGACACACATGATGCAAAAAGCTCCAGAATAAAACGATCCTCTGCCTCCTCATCAAAATCCCCCCGTGTTGTGGGAGTTAATCAGCAGTAATTAAAAATCAGGTTGACATCCTACCTTTCACAGTGAAGGCGGAGACTGCGAGGAACAGCAGAAAATGCAGCAGGTCCATGTTGAACCGAGCGAGAAGTGAAGTGAGAGCAGAGACTCTTCAGTTCATCTGTGAACCTGGAGGGATGCGGGGATGATGATGATGATGCTGTGTGTGTGTGTGTGTGTGTGTGTGTGTGTGTGTGTGTGTGTGTGTGTGTGTGTGTGTGTGTGTGTGTGTGTGTTTTTTTAACTCCTCCTCTTAATGAATAGCTGCTGTTTGGCGGTGAGATTTGTTGCAGCATCTGTCTGCAGTCGTTTGTCTCCCTGATTGATAATTAACCCACTGATACACAACAACACTAACACAGATCAGTCAACAAGACAAATGATGATACATAAAACAAAGTGTTGATTTCATCTGCATTTTTGCACATTGTGAAACACAGAAATGATAAAATCCTCGGATGTAAATATCCTATGGCCCTTTACACCCGACCCCAGGACAATAACCGTCTGTATGTTTGTCCACCTTATCATTTTCTTTACTTTTATTTTGAAAGTCACCTTGCAATTTTTTTTCTAAATTTAGTTAGTTAGTTATAGTTTGTCATGAGGATGCACGGAGATGCATGAGAAGTTGTTGAGCTTCATTCTGAGTTACTATCAATTCACTTTTTCAAAACAAGGTGACACCTGCTGGTCATTGAGCAGAATGACAGCTTTATTTTGAAAGTGCATGGATACTTCTTTTTCTACTGCACAACAGCTTAATTATGCAAACACTGCACATGTTTTTGATGTGTGCAGGTACTGCCAGGGAGACTCAGCAGCTCATACTGTTTTGTGGTTCAACCTCTCATTGACCTCAAGTCTTTTAAATTGTTTGCTAACACTTCAATAAACAGACCTAGATTTACAGTGTGATTGTGTTGTTTGAATCAGGCACTATTAAAATATTTATCGGTTGCTCCTGGCAGGCTACTTGAATGCCAGTACAGTGGAAGATAATGAGACTATGTGGAATAAGGGAGAAATAATTGGGAATTTGGAAACAAAACTGAAGTTGAGAACATGTTATCAACATTGAAGTGATACACAGCTGCCACGAGCAAAGGGCAAAACCATTTGTATTTATTATACTGTCCTCAATCCAAAGACTATATCTATGTTGTGGGTGAGTGCTTAACCTGTTAAGTCCCCTATAAGTCCATTGCTGTTCTCCATAAATGACTGATGAGTCTCTCAGTCCTGAGTTTCTTATACCAAGGTTACTCTGCTGTACTGCAGTATTGGTAGTCATCGGGGGAACGTAGGCCATATATTTTATATGTTCTTCTTTAACATATAAATTTTGAGAGGTTTTCCAGAAGCATTTTTTCTTATCTTTCTGTACTCCTGCTGTTTTGGTAGGAAATAACTGTGAGATATGCTGCACCATAATAACTTTATGGGTTCGGCAGACTTACAGTGTTGTTAACACACATTTTTCCCAGACCTCAGGTTTGTTTCCTTCAGATATCCAATATTTACAAAATGCCCAATTGTTACTCCCTCGCTAGTCTTGTTTTCATCTCCTGTACAGCAAGGCAGTTTTATTTATTTCACACATTTCATTTCAAACTGCTTTACTCAGGCAAAGGAAAGCCTTAGAATGACATTTAAAATCAATAAGCAATAAACATCTGAATAAAATCAATAAAGACATTTTGAAAAACAAACCCATATTTCAGTAGTAGCAGGAACCAGTAAGTATTTTATATACAATGAAATTACACTGTAAATCCCAGGCTGTATTATAAAGAGTCAGGAGTAAACAAACAACATGATGCAAAGAACAATTCCCGCAGGGTGGTGCATTCATCATCCATCACCATATGGCCAGATTAGAGACGTATACACAGCCAATCCCAGAATACAAAACACATTAAAATAAAAAATAAAAATGGAAAACAGGTCACAGTTAGTACGTTTGGTTTAAATTGTGATGACTAATAACTCTCCTGGGGATATGGGGTGGTACTCCAGGGTAATACTGTGAAATGTTATTCATATTATGTCACAATAAAGCTTCAAAATAAACTCTGAAAATCACAAGTAAAAAAAAAACAAACAGATGGAGACATATTGTCAGTGCAGTGATGTCTGCTCTGCTCGGGGCTTTCTTTGACAGTGAAACATTAAAACAATCTACTTGAAAACCCCAAAGGAGATCCTATGTACACATGAGCAAATAGATTTTTTGACAGCTGAACTATATCCATCTTGTGAAGTTCATCTCATATAGGTGCTGAACAGGTGGTAAACGGCGTATAGATGAGCTTCACCCCCCCATTATACATGCATGAGCTGACATCACCATAAATAAGCTGTACCTGAAGGTAAACACCAACATCAATGTTATTTACTCTCTAATGTGTTTGCTTTGGAAAGTGGCTGCCGCTGACAGTACTTTAATTTAATGGAGACATATTTTCTGCTCCAGACAGATTGGAGAGATGATTAAAAGGTATGTAGCAGAGTCGTATGCGCTCTGCATGTCAAATGATGCGTTTCATCAGCCTGTGACCGAGCTGTACTGTAGTCACAGGATAATTGCTTTGCCGATCACATTTCATGACGCTTTTATCAGCCTGACAGGGACTGTGGTTTAATCAAGTGTACAAACAAGTCAAAATGCTATAAGACTTTGGGCAAACTTTGCTCATTATTCCACTGTGAGTTACATACATGTGATGTATTAGCAGGCTGTAAATATGGCTCACCTCAGCCGTGTGTGTGACAGAACCATGAAGCTTTACTGTCAATGTTGTCTTTTCTGATTCATCCATTTTTCTGATGTTAATGGAGTTTTATGGATTTAAACCTTTTTCACTAATGGCTTTTGGTACTTTAATCTCCAACATCTGTTTGTACAAACAACATATTTTTAGGTTTCCACTAAAATTCACTGACTTGGAAAAAACTTAGTAGAGTAATTGATTCACGGTCTGATAATAGAACTTTAGAAAGGCCAAAAAGGTAAAAGGACTTCAAGTAATAACCCATTAGACCCTGAGTTTCAGTTGGGCTTTCACTCCGTCAGATCCTCCATTTCAAACAAACAAGGCAATGCTGTTGATGGCATCCAAGGAAACTATCATGAACTGTAGATTCCAAATTTATACTGCTTCAATTGTAGTTGCTAAAGATACAGATCTGGTTCCAATCCTCAGCATATTTGCTATACTTTTCACTTGATGTGCCAAAATGCATTTTGCCATTTTACATATATTCATGTTTCAGACTCTCTCTTCACATTGTTACCCACACTTTAAAAGCAGAGGTCCTGAGGAACCACAGAAAACCAAACATCTGCTTCAGTGGAATCCTCACAGAGGCAATTAAGAATATGAGGTTATCTTAGAAATTAAAACGGGTATTAAGTGTCTACTTTCTATGTTGATTCGATGTAGACAGTACACATGCTGACTTTAGTTCAAAGCCATTTCTGCATATATGAGCTGTAGAGTTTTAAACAAAGACGAGCTTTTGGTCTCGTGGTAGCTCTTCAGAGATCCTTTCATACGGCTGCTTTCAACTGACATGCACACAACAGATGGTTGTCACAGTCTCGCTGCTAATTGCGTCTGCTAATTACCAAACTGCAAATTTTAAAAAAAAGCATCACTTCAGTTGTGTGTACTATGATTTTTTGTAATGCAGTGTACAGTTACTTTCCTAAATCATGCATTCATAGAGAAGCTCAGCACATGTTATACTTAGACATGAATAAATAAAAATGTTGTGGCTGAAGGTCAGTAGACTGACATGTAGAGTCAACAGTTTTAATTTGGACAAAATCTTAGAGAAGTGAAAACAGAGTGAGGTTTGTGGATTATCAGGAGGAACCATCTGCTTTTTGACATGTCGCCGTCAGAAAACACTGGTGCACATCATAAAATTAATGACAGCCAAATTCCATTGATTGGCTTCAGTTTCAGGTTCCTGCCGTTGTGTATTTTGGCTCATTGTCACACTGTCATGACTTACATGGAAATATGAAAACAATAGAGCCCTTGTTAATAGTATTAGTAAGACTTATGAAACTAAAAATCAAAATGTCTGGTGTGGAAAGGGCTATTGTTTTAGAAAGGACACATTTTTCTAAAGTTTCTTCCAGAAATGTTATTTAGACAAAAAACAAATTTCCATTAAACAATGGCTGCCCAAATATTCATGGTTACTATATGGAGCTGTAGGTCACCGCAATAATAGATTTTCTACTTTTAATTGAAATTCATTAATAGATGGAGACAGTTTAAAACTCAAACATGAAATAATTCAGAAAATGCAAATGGTAAAGGCCTGAAATGCTCATTTTACCTGATCAGATCTCTTCTCATGCTGCACCTGTTAAACTGGGGCAATTTGCACCTTTAATCACTGTTATTATTTATTTAGTAAAAATGCATTGTAATGCAATGTAAACGCATCAATTTATTTATTCAGTGTAATGAAGCACAACTATCGATTTATTTCACACTCTACGCTTCAAATCACATCACTTTGACCGGGAAGAAAATATTTTTAAATTATGTCTTTTTGTAAATCAGGTTAGTGAATTTAACAACCAATCACAGCTCAGGGTTCACAGACCTACTTCCGCTTTTGACTCCGCTGCTGCCATGTAATTGGTGAGTTTCGCGGAATAAGGCGGGAACAAGGCGTCAACCAGGAAGTGAAGACGAGAAGTGACAGAAAGATGTTTACTCTAGTTTGAAGCCGCAAACTTTGTATCGTTTGGATCACAGGGCGGTCAGAGAGGTAACGTTAACCGATATCAAGATGCAGAGCGCACGAAAACGACGAGGAAACGATTCACACACGACACAAAATAGGTTTGTATATTTAACACCAGGCTAATGTTGTCGCATATAAAATCAATGGACGCACAAATGAAGGAGAAACCGATGGTAGATTTAAGTGTAAACTGGTCAAACGTCTCAACTTTTAGTCTGATGTAAACATTTGTTGTCCAGTCTTGCAGCTGTTTGAGGTTAATAAACAGGGACTAACTACAAAAACTCTCATGTGACAGATATAAATAGATGCTGCTGCTGGTTTCCTCTTATCTTCAGTCAGTCTTTGATTTGTTTCTCTGCTGGTTCCCGAATCACATGAATGAACCAACAATGCAAATCATACAAGGCTCTGGGCTCAGTATTTCAATGCATTTGATCATTTTGCAAATCAAAATTCTGCTGATAAATATTGGAGGGTGATGTATGGTTTCTGGTTTGGAAATGAATGATCTTTATTCTGTCCTCATTTTGCTTGTTGGTGCACAGATATGCAGCAAATAAACTCTATCAAAGACCTTTGAGATTTTACCTGGAAACAAACTGATAAGACTGTGTTGAAGACACATTGAATGATGCTGACTTTAAATCAGAAAATAATCAAAAACCATAAACAAGAGTTAGACCAATATAAGGTACGGACACAATTAGTTGGTAGGTCAATAGTAAAAATGAAATGTCATTCAAATGAGTAATTCTACTAAATAAAAAAATCACAAAATATATAATAAAGAGCATACCTTCAAGTAATGCCTTAAAAAGGCACTGGGAAGTAGATCAAAGATGCTCATCAGGTTACACAGGTCTGACAAAATGGTGGAAATTATCCGCTTTTCATTGGAACATTCAATTGAAACTAACTGTTCAAAATAAATAAGAAGGGCAGAGAAATGTGCTGCCAGACTAACTATGAAAATCCACAACTCCAACATGATACAAGCTGGTGCAGACTGCCAGGATGGGGCGGGTCTTATATAACCTGTGGCCAGCTGTCTCTAATTCCTTGATGGCCCTCAGTTCCAACCAACCAGCAGCACTGAAAGACAATGCATACCCACAACACAGCACCAATACAACACACACAGGTCCTGGCAGAGGCCCTGGGAAAGATTGCATGTATTAATGCATAAATATTTACTGACAATCAAAACACAAAGTCAACACTTGCTCTCTTATTTTCCTTCACCATCAAATCCCACATCAGCAGCTGGTACCTTGAAGTAACTGAAAAGAGACATGAAAAAAATATGGACCAACAATCACTGGCATATGATGTATGTCCAAAGAGTAAGACTGGAGAAATAAGGACCAACTAAACTGATGTACGGTTTGCAAATTCATGACCCATGTTTCAGTCCTTAAATGCCATCTGGATATTTGAATGACAAGATAGAGGGAGGCTTTCAGGCAGACATGAAGGTTGGCAGTTCTATTAGCCACCCATATCTGTTTTGTGTGACCTGACAGGCAGGGCTAAAGGAGCCACAGTGCATTCACTCAGCCGTCTGTCACCTCTTCACATATGCTGAACCATACTGACTGCATTCAGAATGTAACAGGAGATTGCACAGCTGCACACAATGCATAGTTTGAATAGATCAGCAAATCCACAGCTGCTCATGCAAATCATCATCATTTAACCATTAACTTAAAAGCATACAATATTTATATGCTATATTGTGCAATTTCCCCTTATACATATTTACCATAATCTGCTGAAATAGATAAATGTAATTGCACTTAAGTGTTTAAGTGCAATTACATATATTTTTTCATTTTCATTAAATATGTACATCACATCTTTGTGTGGCTATTGCTAAGTAAAGTGCTTTGTTACCTTTTATATGAAGGATGTGGTTTAACATTTAAAGCAGTAATAAAGTAGATAATTAAAAAGCAGCAAAGGCAACCGTGTGTTTTAACCTGAATTTACTGCAGCATAAACACCATAGTAAACCATAGTTTACTGCAGTATTCCCAACATGTCTATTAGTTGCTCAACCTCTGTGCTGCCCTCTGCTTTTGTACTGTTACTTTATTACAATGACTAACAGTTGCTGTAAATGTGTGTTGACAGCACTCCTGCCGGTTTGAAGGAAAATGTGGCGCAGCAGAAAAAGCAGCTCTTCCACTTTGACCTGTGGTTCTGTCTGACTCTGCAGAACTGGATACTGGACTTTGGGAGGCCTATAGTCATGGTAAAGAGGCTCAGTGCATGTTTCACTAAATCCAAACCTCATGCAGTTTTAAATGAAATGCAAAAAAAATGATACATTGGAGCGATGAAAATCAAAACATTTCTTGGTTTCATATGTATTAGATCATCCTTCCCCTGGAGTGGTTTCCCCTGAACAAACCCAGTGCTGGAGATTATTTCCACATGGCCTACAATGTCATAACACCATTCCTGATGCTGAAGGTAAGTCTTAGCACAACAAAATGATTTTGAAAGAGACTAATGGGAAGAATATTCAGTATGTGACAATAATAAATATTTGAGAAAATATTTGCAGCACAATCAGTTGCCCCAAGACTGGGCAGCAGGAAGGTAGATGACCTTAGATGCCAATTATGAGTGACATTTACTGCTGCATATTAATTATACGGAAAGCCGTTCCTGATAGGATTCCTGATGAATACGTGTAATCTATTTCCTTCTCTTTCTAGACATTTCACATCATGTCATAAATGTGGACTATGATTAGACTGAGGATTGTGATTGATTTCCACACTCGCACTTTGAATATTTGATCATAGCATTGTTTTGCTAAATATTACTTCTTGCTTCTGAAAAGACCTAATTTCCCCTTGAGGCTCAACAGTTCTGTCTCTTGTTCTGTCATTGTTGCATGTGACTGACTTGTAATTACAAACCTTGTTTCTGTCACGTGAGTATAATCATATTGTAGCTGGATGTTTAAACCCAGGGTTAAGTGAGCTGGTTGATTACAAGGTTGAGTTATCCAACATGTTAAAGCTTAGTGAAGCTTCAGGTGATACAGGCCCCATGTTGGTTTGATTTTCCCAGTTCACAAATTTCCTTCGCTGTATTTTCCAACAATTTTTCTAAAGCTAAATTGACACTGGAAAGTATTAACCAAAGTGACATACCTGCTTTTCAAGGTACAGTGGTTAGGTTCTTGCACACAACCACAAAGACCTGGGGATTGATTCCTGACCAGAACTGCAGAGCACAGAGAAGGAGGCAGAAAATAGGGTGAAATATCTGAAGTAAAGGAAGTTACCTGCTTTTTTTAAGGCATGTATTATTAAACCAACTACAAGCTACTTGCTATGTAGTACACACATTTACAGTTACTAATTCCGAAAGATTCAACAAAGATAATTAAAAAGTAGCACTGGATAACTTCTTTTAAGATGCAATGTAATAAATACAGAATGTGTGTGTCTCTGCTCCATCCAGCTGATTGAGCGCAGCCCCAGGGCGCTGCCTCGCTCAGCCGTCTACCTCTGCATCATCACTTTCGTCATGGGAGCCAGCATCCACCTGGTGGGAGACTCCATCAACCACCGGCTCATCCTGAGCGGCTACCAGCTCCACCTGTCAGTCAGAGAGAACCCCATCATCAAAGACCTCAAACCTGCCTCACTGGTAACTTTCTATTCTGTTTGATACCCTGAGAGAAATGTCAACATTTAGTCAGATTTGCTTTTTAAAATTTCTTCTTCACTATACTATTATCACCTGTCATAATGTCATTCAACAAAAATCTGTTTGTGTTGCTTTCCATCAGTGACGTAAAAGAAAGTTTTTCTTGTCCAACGATGACACGAACTGACAACATAACATACAGAATATATATCTGTCTTTTGACATTTGTTTGGTTCAGCAAAAATGATGCTGCTGTGTAGGAGTGGAGCTTATTTTTCTTCCTGTTTCTTTATTGCTATCATATCATTTTTTGTCATCCTGATTTCTAAACGCAGAGCATCAGACTTTTGACTATGATGTGATTGTCAACAATATATTATAAGTTGATTTATGGCATATCTGGGGCAGGACAGAAAGAGGCAATACTATTACAGTATATAGGGAAACCCATGTATGTTTGTTTCATCAGAAATCAGGTGAAGATCAGAAACGATAAAACATGTTTACTGCAATAACCTAATTACTCTCAAAGCAGCATGTACATGTAGCTGTTCAAAATCTGATCTGCTGAAGCTGGAAGAGATTCTTTTCTTTTGTTGTTGTTCAGAGCATTTTGACTGACAGCTCAGTACAGGTGCTGTAGTGAGAGAGCAGCTTTTTAAAATATGTAAATATATCTGAAACTGACTTATTTAGACTTATTTTAGTTTCTGTCCAGTTTTAGTCAGGCTTTGTTTTTACCTTTTAATACAATGATGCATGGCCATAAGAGATGGATCTTTTCATCACCACACTGCTGATGTTTTCTCCTGGACCAGATCAAGAAATCCGGTTTCTCTAACATATATCATGCTGTGTATCATCTGGGTTACTATTAATCTGAAAGAGGACATTCCTTTCTTTCTTTATGTTTCAACAATTGGGTTACTGCAGGAAGCTGACAATAATCAAGTTACTGAAGTGCATGTAAACCCACAGACACCATCAGATGTGCAGGGTCTGTGAGGCGTGCTTACATTCAGTGGTCTCTGATTCACTGGTTGAATTATATTATACATGTCTTGTAGTTCACGTTTGCAGGCAAAGGAATAATAAGCATCCTATTGTGCCCCTTTGTAGGTGTAATTCATTCATTATTGTTCATAGTCCTTTGAGATTTCAGACACACTGATGCCTGTGGAGAAGCAGTAATTATTTGCATCTTGAATCTTGGATGTTTTTCTCAGTGAATCACAAGTAGGCAGAGCCTTGATTTAAATGTAAAATGTTGAAATAATTGATTAGCACATTCACTTTTAATGAGGATTCACCTCAGAGGACGCAATGCAAGTGTTGTAATTTTATATTATCATACACTTAGCTGCTCACTCTGAAAGAATACTGAAGATGTAGAAAGATTTCAGACAGGATTTCTTAAATAATCCCTTTTTAAAATACTGAGCAGGAAAGAAGATTATATCATATGATTCACATCGTTTTCATGCTCAGGCATTTCAGTATCCCCTCGTATGGAAGCATCTGCATCTGTTATGTTTCCAATCATTTGTTCAGGAATTTTCCTTTACCTGTCTGCAGATGTGATTCATGCTTACCTTATGAAAGTGTAAATGATAGTAGAACAGTAGGTGGCACTGTTGCATAACGAAAGTGTTTCCCTCCCAGTGCAGAAAATATTGTGCCTTCACAACATTCAGACATTAAAAACCTGTTGATGTTGTAATGAGTTTCTTGTAACATGTCAGCCTTTTTGTCCTCCCTTCACAGATTGACTCCTTTGAGCTGCTGTATTTTTATGATGAACAGCTGGGACATTTAATGTGGTATGTGCTTATGATAATTATCAGCATTTTCTATAACTGGTGATGTTTTTAGAGCTTAACAAGATAAAACATGAAATCTTGAATTACTAAATATCACTGAATTAGACTCACAACAAATGGAGTCACGTGCTTCTTATCCTAAATCATCATCATTCTGGTGCAGAAAGAGAAGCAGAAAAGGTTATCTGAATCCTTATTTCTCACTCATGTGTTAACAATGTGTGTGTACAGCAACAGAACCTCTCTGTTGTTACCTGTGCTCTATGAATATCTTCAGCAGCTTGTCAGGTTGCAGATCTGGACGGTAGCAGATGGTGGTAATTCACAAAATCTGTGTTTATCTGGAAAAAAATAGAGAATAATTACAGACATAAAATCATCATTTAACTCTTTGAATATTTTTTTGTTGCTCCATCCTTATCTATTCAAATCCATGCATTTAATCATCAATATAAAATCAAAATAGAAAAATTTTGCCCACATTTTTTGAAACATCAACGTTAGTAGACAAGGTAATCAAAGCTTTTTGAGGCCTAATGTTAGTGCCACCAGTTAGTGGTAGTCAGCATATGAATTAACATTAAGTAGCTCAAATAGCTGACTGGCAGATAAACTGAGAACAGCTTTGTAAATATGATATCTTAAGAAACTTTTTGTCAGTTTTTGTGTAGAAAGCTCTGAAGGTCCTCGACGAATCCTCTGACATGAGGCAATGGAACTATGTGTACCGGTCCTTGACTATTGTTGAGCCTGTTTTCCGTCCTCCTTTTCAAACATCCATTTACAAAGAAATATTGGATCTAAATGTCCACTGTACAGTTTCTGCCTCTCCTTTCATTCCAGGTATATTCCTTTCTTCATCATTCTGTTCATCTACTTCACCGGGTGCTTCACTAAGGCCAGAGAACAGAAGCGGATTCCTGTCTCTGGTTGGCTGTTGCTGGGACCCAGCGCTTCCTACTATTGGTTAGTCCCCTTCTCACGTCTCTGACCCTCTGTGTGTTCCCCATGAATACATGACTTCAGCGTGTTTTGTCAAAGAAAAGCAAAGTGCATAGACATCATCACTAGTATCATCCTTTGCTTTGCCATAGCCTGAACAATGAAATCTTATGACGGTCGTTGGTAAATCCACATTTTTAGAGATGCTGTCCTTCACATGAGAAATGCTTTGTACTCTGTGCTGATTTCAACTTTCTTTGGAATCCAAAGATAGCAAATGAAGGTCAGTGAGATAAAGAACACAGCAAATGAAAGATGTATTTAGCATGAAAAGTACATTCATAGTGAATCATAGAGTAATTACGTTGGCGTGAACTCTGACCAGTGAACATTTCCCACTATTATTCTCCAGTCCAAGCCACATTCTCTAATTAGTAATTTAAGGTAACTATAGTAACGTGTTGGGGGAATTTTTCCATGCAATTCTTGTCCAACAAAGGGATTTATGTGTGTCTTGCAAGTTACTTATGGAAGTGAATATTTTTATCGTAAAACAAACGTATAAAGTCTTCTGTAACAACATGCAGCAGGATTCTTTAGTTATTGTTAAAGTTTCAGTTGTAATGTGTCACTAAATCAAACGTAATGTTTCTGAGTTTATGACATCTCTTGCTCTTGATTTCTTCAAGGTACTTGGTCACTGAGGGACAGATCACTGAACTTTTCCTCCTCACCTTCCTTGCTATGGTTGCCGTTGTGATCCATCAACAGCGGAAAGGCCTGAGCCCCGACAGCAACGGCCTCTTCCTGTTCTATAGTTTCAGTGCGACTGTGCTCCTGGTGGCGGTGTGGGTGGTCTATCTGTGGAACGACCCGGTGCTACGCAACAAGTACCCTGGTCTCATTTATGTGCCAGAACCCTGGTCCTACTACACCTTACATATCAAGAAGAACCACTGAATTACATCTGTCCAGGTCTGTATAATGCTGTGTTTAAAGAATGCCTTCTGTTTGCATTAACTGACTGATGCACCTGTTTTCTCTCTTTGGCAGATTTCCTGTGACGGAGATAGTGACTGCACTCAAGACAAGGATCGATGAAGCTTGTTGATATGCACCAACCTCGCTGTTAAAAACAAGGTTCTGTCAGCTTCAGCCAAATACAACCCCGATTCCAAAAGACTGTGTTTACCAACAACGGTTTTACAAAGTGTTCCTGAGCCCATGTATTAACCTTCTTTATACAATCAGTGAACGACTGAGTCTTTCCAGGATGAACCTTTCATACACAATAATTATCCTATCACCTGTTACCAATGAACCTGTTTACCTGTGGGATGATCCAAACAGGTGTTTTTGGATCAGTCCACAACTTTCAGTCTTTTGTTGCTCCTGTCCCAACTTGTTTGAAACATGTTGCTGCCATCAAATTCTGAATAAGCAGATATTTAAAAAGGTCAATGAAGCTGAGGAGGTCAAACATTGCATATATTGTCTTTGTGCTGTTTTCAATTGAGTATATGTCAGAGAGGATTAGCAAAGGATCACAATCTGGTTATGTTTTACTCAGCTTTTTTGGAATCAGGGTTGTGAAGCAGAAGATGATTTGTCTCCTCTGTCTCTTTCTATATTGATAAACAGGGACTTTTGTGATGTTACATGATGTTTACCAGACTTGAGACTGAGACAGATTCTTTTATTTTAATGTTTAAAATTGTAAAAGTTTTACTCTGTTTTACTTTTACAATCCCTCATGTTAGCAGAGGTAGCATTAACTGAGGAATTTACAGCATCAGCACTCAGACAACCTTGGGCCTTCGGGGGCTCGGGGGCAGCTTTGCTCCTTTTCTGTAGCTTTGTAAATCCAGCCTTGTTCTATTGGACAATAAATAGACTGACTGCTTCTTAACCAGCCAAGTGAATGACAAAGTTGAGCTTTTATGAACAATCTCAAGGTCAATAAATGGACAGTACATTCTGTGAAAAATGAGAAAAAAACCTTGTGTAATTTCACCAAAGAATCCAATATTCAATGACTGAATACTGTGACTGTTCATCTTTCATAACTCTGGATGGACGTCACTCCCGACTGATTCTCTAAACACACGACTTTAAAAAGAGATAAATTAATAATACATTGAAGTTTCAAAGGCCTTTTCAAGCAAGATGCACAAACTTACTTAAACTTCAATACCATGATTAAGATATTGGGTACCCGGTTCTGTTTTTTAGAGAGATAGACAAATCTATAAAAATAATGTCTTAAAGCAAGAATTCTCTCAGGGATTTAAGGTGAACTCTGACTAAATCATTAAATCATCATTGTGAATTATTGTATTTCCAGATGTGATCACTATAACCCATCCTAATTTGCGAAAATACACTTGTTGACAACATCCTGTTTTTTGTTGCATTATTTTTTGTGTATGTACAATACTACAGTGTTCATAATGAACAGAAATCTATTGTACTGATGCTTTTGCATTATTCAGAAGGTCAAGAAACACGGGCAGATGACTTAACATAAATAACTCTTTTTATGAAAACAGTATTGCTTTTTTAAGTGATGATTTATTACTGATTTTTTTTTTTTTTACATGACAACTGGACATCTGTATTTTTAAAAATTGTTCCTGATGTAAAATTGTGATTGTTTTGTGTTTGTTCCTTTACTTAAAATCACATTGTTGCTTGTAAAAAAAAGTCAGTTACTGGTTCCACACTGCTTAGATTTCCTATATGTTTATGTTAATTAAAATATTGAATTGACCATCTACTTGCTGGTTTTTCTCTTAACTTACCCGATTAGACCTAGAATGTGCTTTAAATCAACCGATCAAACCAATGGATGTTCACAAGCCTATAACTGTTGAATCTGTGACAACACACATATACATTTAAAGTCATTTAAGAGCTTGTTATTTGTTTACAAACTGCTTCCTTTCATGACACTGTGGTATCATATGGTGATTGACGGGTAATAATCGGTCCACTAAGCGAAAGGACAAAGCAGCTCTGTGGATCTGGTATCTGTGTTTCCACAGCAACACATATTAAATTACCTGGAGGCTTTCAGGTGGTGGACTTTAGACAGAGGTGGAGCCACAGGTGACGTGACCTACGGAAAACTTGCTCCTTCCTGGAAAGAAACAAAGTGACTGCAGAAATGGTAAGAGCAAGATTTTCTTCCCATTAAACCTTTTTTTAAAATGTACTTTCTTATGTAACAGCACTGTTTGTGTACTTACCTGCCAAGTGATGCCAAACTGTTGTCACCTTACAGGCGAAATTCTTCACACCAGCTCAAATCAATGGTAGAGTAATCTACAGCACTGCATGTTGTTTTCCACCTATTACTACCATTTATTGAAATTGTTTGAAATGTTCTGTTCTGTCTTTTTAATTTATCTTTTCATAACCAATACATGGTGTGAAAGAAATAACAATCTGACCTTGTTCAGACTTTGTTCTTAGTTCCAATAAATACCAATTTATTTTTAATTTAACCTGCTATATATATAAATATATATATAAAACGGATAAACTCTAATGAAAAATGTCTCTCACGAAATAAAACAATGAACTAAACTATGCTGATGTAACTCAGTGCTTTCTCTGTTTCCCCTGCAGAGTTCAAGGAGTGCTTCTCCTTGTATGACAAGAAGCGCAAGGGCAAGATTGATGCCAAAGACCTGATCACAGTTATGCGCTGCCTGGGCTCAAGCCCCACGTTTGCCGAGATTGAAAGACATCTACAAGTTCACAAAATCGGTAATGCTAATGTGTTTGTGGGCAAGTCAAGGTTGTGAAAACTTGTTCAGGGTGACAGTGGTTAAAGAAGCTTACATTAACACTGATGTCTTTGAGTTGCACCCTTTTGTGGTTCTATACACATTACTGAGTCGTATAAATGTAGAAGAGGGAGGTGGAGTTTCTTTTTTAATTGTCTATGAGTAAGTTTATTTTGGGTGGAGCTTGTTAAATGTGCAGCAATTTATCTTTCATTACACGTGATTTTTATTAGGTGATTGCAAAATTTTGATTTCGAGGCTTTTATACAGCAATTACAAATTTATAAAAATGAAAAATGACAATTATCAAGTGGCATATAAACAGTGAAGAATCCTGTTACTTTGATTCTACGGCACAAATAAATCAGTCTGTATTATAAAGGTCAAAGTCACAAATTTGTCTCAGAGGGTTTTACGATGTGTACAAATACATTATGACACCCTCTCTATTTAGACTCTTGAAATATACTTGGAAAAACAAGGAATAAAGGCGTCATTACACATGTTAAATTTAATGTAACTTGTAAATTCAGACCTAATATTTGTGCTACATTCGTGTCTAGAAAAGTCGGGTGAGCTGGACTTCTCTACATTTCTAACGATGATGCACAGGCAGATACAACAGGAAGACCCCAGGACAGAGATCCTGGAGGCCTTGAGGATGACGGACAAGCAGAAGAACGGATACATCCAGGCCTCGGAGCTCCGGGCCAAGCTCACCATGCTGGGAGAGAAACTCACAAACAAAGAAGGTAAAATAAAAAGACTGATTTTAGCTGAAAATCTGCACCATGATGACAGAGCCGAAAGACAAGAGGAATCTAAAATGCAACTATGAGGTTAAAGAGCTGACCTTATGCTTAAATCTGAACAACCAATGAACCATGTTGAATTAAAAGCACTTTGTGTACATGAGTAAAATGGGGCTGCACTGTTCATCTAACATAAATGTGAACACAGCAGAATATCCTTAACCTTGAAAGTCATTGTCAATAACTCATATCTGTCCTAAAACGTTATAGCTGCAGTGGATGTCAAACTAAAATTAGTAAAATTATGGGATTTCTGTTTTTTTTGCAATCAGCATGTTCATATTAGATAAGACCTCAACTGATGTTTGCTCCCATGAAATGACCACAATCAATACATATTTCAGTCAGAACACTGGCTTCCAGCCCGGCCTGTCTCTTCTGCTCTGACCTGACAACTCACAACATCGCTTTCCTTTCATGTGTCACATTTTCTCCGTCCTCTCACGGCACCGTGAGCCCTGCGAAGACAACAACCCACTGTCACTCTGACTCCACAGAGTCTGGCTTTAGACTTCAGCTCAGTATCTCCTTGGGAAATCACAAGCTGCTTCCCTGAATCTGCTACAGTTTGCCAGTCTTAGTAATAGCTGCTCTCTGCCTTTGTGATACAGTTTTCTATCTGATGTTTACTCCATTGCCTTGAAACTTAAACTTACTATTCTTCTGCTGTTATAGAAAACCTTCAGGTATATCTTCCTAAATACAAATCAAATCAAATGGTAAACTGGTTGAAAGCTGCAGTCAAACAGATCTGAATATCTTGAAAGTGTTCTCTGTATGTGTGATAGTACAACTGAAGTTGAAGCACTGTTAATATTTGAAGATAATTTATGGTAATAGGGCATCCTTCAAAAACAGAAGTCAATCTTTGTTCCACCTCACAGACTTTTTTTTTGGAGGACATCGTGGATTCTGTACATCTCTGACATGTTGACACAGACGTTTCATTTCATATGTGAAGCGATGACAGTCAAGCCAAAGCGTCAAAACTTGGTTGTCCAACATTTTTGAAGTCCAGAGTTTGATGGAAAGACTCCTGCAGGGATGCTGATACCCAGTTAAAATTCAGGGGGTGATTTAAATACCAAAGCCTGAGATTCAGACAGTTACTGGCCTTAATCAAAACAAAGATTTAATTCTCTCTCTGGATGGCTGCTGTGTGCCTAAAGCGGTTTATGTATAAACGGAGCTCCACTGCGTCCCAGTGGGGAGACTTTGATCAAGTTGTTGGATCCCTGAACTATTGAAGTAGACAGTGATGCCACAAGACTAAAAGAGCAGATAATAATGCACTGAAGCGGCTGATTCTGCTCCTGCTGTGATACACAAGTTTGAGTATTTAGGAGATTTTTGGTTTGTTGGCTTGAAAAACGAATGCATGCAAAAGATCTCATACACCAGTGAAACTGAAAGTAGATACATTTATAGGATATATATTGTGTCAATGTATGCAAAGCCTGAATCGACCTTTCAGTGTGATGAATATTCTGTTGTTCATGTACAACCAGTCAGCTGGTGGAAATATTCATACCATGTCTATAAATAGTAATAGAAGAGTGTAAAAATACTACAAGTAGAAGTTCAAATGTACTTATAAGGCATATTATTATTATTATTGTTATTATTATTATTATTATTATTATTATTATTATTATCAAAAACAGTGCATCATGCTATAAAGTAAACTGATGATATTTGTTTTGGAAAATCTTGACAGTAACCACTGAATAAATGTAGTGAAGTAAAAAGTAGAAGAAGCATAAAGGAGCATAGTAAAGTACAAGTACCTCAGAATATTACAGTATGTGAGTAAATAAGCTTAGTCACATTCCACTACCATGTAAATATCTCAGAATAATAACAGCAATAATAATATCCATAATAGGTTTAAATGAAGATTAAAAAGAGGCTCTCTGGTGTTTAAGTTCTTCACACTTACAAATGATTGAATTGACCACATAAGAAACATTTATGAACATTTAAATTGACAAGAAATCCCCAGTAACATGTTGAAAAATTTCTCTTTTGCTAATGATAACACCAGGGATTCACTCAGTCACTCACACTCTCAGTCTGGCTCAGCACAGAAGTTTTGCTTGTTGCCAGCTCTGCACTTTGAAGGAGTTGTCAGACAGTCAAAAACTCCCACAGTCAACACCAGCAGGGACTCTCTAACCTTGGAGTTCCGAATAGTCGTGGGAGACAAATGAGTTTTCAGGAAGCTCGTCTTGTCAAGTTCACTTATCAAGCTGTCTCCTCTGTCTTTGTCTAGTGGATGAGCTGTTCAAGGAGGCAAACATCAAGTCGAACGGGACCGTCAACTATGAAGAGTTCACTCATATGGTGATGATGCCGTCTGCTGATTACTGATTTTCCAAGATCAAGAGGAGCTGACTTTACATCATGCAACATTACAACATATGGATGTAACTGAGGACACTGTGAAGCGCTGCTGTTGTACTGATTTGTCACTGACACTAGATAATGTGGTGTTATTGTTTGATGGGATCAGATTTTTAAACCTTCAAATTCTTGATCCCCTGTGTCAAACCTGACCCAAACAAACTAGTTTGTATTTACTTTTAATTAAAGAGACTTTTGATTTGAGACTTTTATTTTGTAGTATAAAGCACAGTGTATAAATATCCATATGCAGTAACACATCAGTGATTAATGAATGAATATCATTTTCTCTACAACATGGAATTGTCGTGTCGACCTATTAACAGTTCATTTAAATGTGGAATTTTGTTAAAAGATTGCAGTTTGAAAAATGTATTTAAAGCTACTGAGCAATGATGACGTTAGGTAATTTATGTTTGATGAATACTGGACATAGCAACTGTGGGCAGGTAGACATATATTATTATGGAGACCAACATTAAATGCACAATAATGAATCTTTAAAATAAAATCAGTTCAACAAACTAAGCTGAGAAAAAGAATTATGATCTTAGTCGCAGTTAAAAGCTTAATCCCTGTCGTCAAACATCAACTGCATTTCAGTGTGGGAAAATGTATATAAATGCATTAGTCAATTACAAGTGTGATCGACCCTTCATTACACCCCTGCCCTGATCGGCCAATCAGTCTATAGCAGGTGTAATTAGTCGTGACAGGTGTGTCAATCTTTGGACTCTTATAAATTGTCTCTTAATATTTTCAGAACTAGTTCATGAACAAAAAAACAGAAGCAAAAGTGTCAAGACAGGCCTTCTTTGTCCTGGCAGGAAACACAGGTTTAACTACTGACATTAACACTGTCTGCACCCACTTGTGCTTTTCTTACCAAAACTCAAGATGTCAGCTGTAAAAAAAAAAAAAAAAGGCTAATTAAACAGTGTGTCTGCTCCAATAGAAGCTACTAACATGGGCATTCCTGACGTCCCTGACTGCCTCCAGCTGAAGAGGAGGCACAACATTAGTGACCTACATTATTTTTGGAGGTTAGAAGTTACATTAAAAAGCTCTGCCTCTGGCAAATCAAATGTGTGTTAGCTGGTCCCAGATGTTTGGTCCTGCTCTTTATTGGATTTGGGATCATCCATCAAACCCATCTGTTCCTCATTCATGATACCTGCTGTTTGAGTGAACATACTGCCTATTATATGATTCAGTCACATGTGTGGTGCATGGCTGCTGGACAGACTGAGACATATTTGACACCAAGAAAATATCATTTAAGTTACAACCTGCTGCTGATGACTGATAAAAAAGATGATTGCATATGAAACACTATGTGATCAAAAGTAGCTTACAGATCGCCGAGGGCACGAATAGTATGCAGCCATCAATACATACTAAAGACCACTGGCAAGGTCTGCTGGAAACATCAGAAAAATAAGTTTAGGCAGAATTCGACCAACTTGTCAGTCGGTAAAATCAATGTTCACTTACTACAGTTGAGAAGCCTGCTGGAGTCTATTTCTGACAGACAGGAGGGACCCATTGTTAGAAAAAATAAATTTAGATTTTAATTTTGATTCGCAGGTCTGCCGCCCTTATCCCTGTAAAATCCATATGTGCCGCACTGGAATTAACAGCTTGGCTTCGCATAGCAACAGAAGCCGAGGAGCGAGGAGCTTATCGTATGATTAATTTAATCCTGAGGATTATTTCAAATTGAGATAATCAAACCAAACAAGCACCATGTGAACATTATGTAAATTGCTTGTTCTCAGCACCTGTAAACAGAAAAATTCATTTTAAACTCTACTGTTAAAAATCACGTTTTTCTGCCAAACAACAGGTCTTTACATGTATAACATGTGTAGACCAGGGAGGTATAATTCACTTCTTGGTTCCCGTGTGTGCAGTTGGAAAGAATGTACGCTTGTAAACAGCAGCGTGTGAAATGACATTGCCTTCAACAAAAGCCTTCAACTCCAGAGCCACGAGAACAATGGACCCTTCCAACAATAAAATGTTTGCTTCTACAGCTTCAGACATGGGATGATCTATACAGTATTTTACAAAAGCATCACATTGCATTGATTTTCCCCCAGTTTTTCTCCTTTTATTGAATTTATTTTTTTACATTACACATTAAACAGCATAAAGACCATAGCTGCAGTGACGACCCAGCAGCTGCCTGGGCTGGACCGCACTGATAAGTCTGAGCTGCTTTTCAATTCAAAAAGAAATTGCAGCTTACGAACGCGTCAGTGCGAACAACAATTCTGAACGTGGGAATGAGCAGAAAATATGAAAGGGTGAAGAGTCAGTGGGAGTTCGGTTCCTCCAAAACCAGAAAATTACAGCAACTAAAAACCACAGTTGCAAAAGTACAGTATAAAATATTTACCTAATCCCTTAATACACCAAACTAAACCCAATATGACACTGATGTTACTCCAATAACTCCCTCCATTTTGAAGAATTTTAAAAGACACGAAACGCTGAATTTGACTCATTTCAATCAAAAATATAATGACATCAAATTATCCATATTCAAGTAGATGAGGCACTGGGCCTGCCAATACCTGACCCGAAATGTTTGGAGCCTGTGTGGCCTCTAGCACCAAGTATTTACTGCAGCTCCACTTTTCACATTTACATTTTACCTTGCGACTTTTAAAAAAGGTCAAAGCCAAAAAAACATAAGCTTTTTACATGCTGCTGTGGACATTAAACATTCCAGATGACCGTTTGCTAAACCCTGCATCTGAACGGCAACTTAATGAACAATAAAGCTTGAATTCAAATTGCTTGGATGAAAGTTAAGCATCCAAACAGTCAGAATGAAAAAGATAATTAAAGCATTTTTTCCTCCCCACACATATAATCATAGTTTGCTTTAGTACAAGAACAATATTGTTTCTTGATTTCCATTACAAATGAGATGCCTGCTTTTGTCTACTTTTGTCTGAAATCAAGGACCATTGTTTAGAAAATTACAAAGAATTTCAACAGTTTCAATCAGCCACTGTTATTATGAACTGCATTATGTGCCATGGAGGAGGCGGGGCTTAGCCAACGGTAAATCATTTATTTCATTATTAATCAGTTATTTATTTTATAAGTGTCAGATGAAGCATTTATGCACCAC
Organism: Centropyge bicolor; assembly: GCA_037975185.1. Taxonomy (NCBI): domain Eukaryota; kingdom Metazoa; phylum Chordata; class Actinopteri; family Pomacanthidae; genus Centropyge; species Centropyge bicolor. The sequence continues at coordinate 3,403,983 of JBBMOC010000001.1, forward strand.
TTATTGTTTTGCCTCATAACACTTGTACCACATTATACTTAAAAAAAAAAAAACACGAATGAATTATATACCTGTCTGTTTTATTCTGTTCTGCTGCTGTCAATAAAAAATGAAAGCATTGTACCAACCATAAAGGTTAATGAGTGGTTTATCTACACGTGTAATAATGCATTACTAAGCTGGCTACATCGACAGGAGACTCCCTTAAAGAAATCCTGATTCATAAAATCGTCCTGGTCAAACTGTGTAATATAAAAAAGTGCAAACAAATATTTACATTCTCATTGAGGCGACGCTTTGTTCCATTTCCAATTGATTTCCCTCGAAATGATCTCACCGGCACAAACACGGTGAGTTTTGGATGAGTCTTTAGTGGTGAAGAAAAAGGGCTCAGATTGTTCAGTCAGTGTTCCTGTTCATGAGGCCTGTGAGTCGCTTACTTTGCTGCAGCTCAGTGGCGGGACGCGCTGCCGGAGCCAGAGCGGGAACGCTGGCCACAGGTTCTGCAGCACTGGGCTCGAACGTTGGCCAAGTGGCAACGGCCGAGCCAGCGGAGGGTCTGACAGAAGCGAAGCGTCAGTCGATCGCGAGCACACGCTGCTCCTGTGTGACAGACAAATGGACAGAGAGGTGAGAAATACATCATTACAGAGTGAATGAAAGGAGCCAGGTGAGGCCTGAAAGCCTCTTTGTATCATAAGACATGTCCTTCAAGCTGAACAGTGTCTGTAATCCCATACATGCTTTTGTCCTTGGCTCAACACAGGTGAGGTTCAGAGACCTGCTCAGGATTTCTTTCTGATCAGAGAGTGTAGATGCAGAAATTCACATAGGTTAATTGAAGGTGTAGGTGCATTTAGCCACTATGGTTCTTCTCTCTGGAACAAACTGCCTGATAAACTGAGAGCTGCTGCTGTTTCGTCTTTTAAAAACGGTCATTAAACATTGCTTTTTTCCCAGGCTTTTGGTAGTTTCTGTGTGTGCTGTGATCCATGTGTGCATGCTGTAGTAGGAAAAGGACAGAGGTTATAAAAAAAACCATACGCATGCCTGAACGTTTATTTTAAGTATGTGGAGTATTTTTATGTTTTCTGTCTCATTAGTTTAATGTTTTCTACGTTTTACTCTTAATCACACTGAGTTCAGCTGAGTATGAAATAAAAATAAAAGCAGACACCTTGAAACAATCACCGCTGCTCCGAGGGGAAATAAACAAAAGATCAAATCAGCCAAAACACTAATTAGCAGTTCCTAATGATTCACCGAAGTGGATTTTTTTAATTTGCTGATTAGTGCTGCAAAACACAGTTTGACCTTGATGACAGATTAATAGAAAAGCAGTTGTGCAGATGAGCAGCACTGTGAAAACATGAACATGAAGAGTTCACTGAGAATGAAATGTAGATAAAACTAGCAAATACTTTCAAATGCATATTTATAGATTATATGATACAACCTCCCTATTTTTCTGTTCCACATTCTGCTTTGCCTGTGAACCAGTTACTTAGTAGTTAGTAGTTTCTGGCTTCCTGCCACTTTCTCACAAATGTAAATTGAATTGAGTTGAATTCAGTTTGAAATGTTTGCTGTGTTAGACGACAACCCGCCATGATAATGACACACAAAAAAGCCATTTGTATGTTTGTGGACTCGCGTCTGTATCCATCAACCAAAGCAAATATTTCTGCTGCCTGGTGTTTTAAATCGCAGCCGTTACAGCGGAAGCATGAAATTGGAAAACCAGGCCAGACAGCGATCTGAGCGTGGGCTTTTTATTGAATTATAACACTTCATCAGACACACAGTGTTTCAGAGCCTGATATTGTTATGGTACTTAGCTCATTGTCTTCTCATTTAAGAGCTGGTAAGTGGGAACGAATCAGAGCTCCTTTGGGAATTAAGTTAACTTTACCACCTGTTCTTCAGGTTCCCACTGCTCTGGAGGAGCTGTCATGGTAAAAAAAAAAAAGGAAAAAAAAAAAAACAACCCACAGTTTCCTGCTGGAATCTCAGTTCAGGTGAAAAATTTCAACTTTCTCTGAGAGGCGGATGATGGCTTTAACAGACAGTACTGTAGGTCAGCTAGAAATGACAGCTCATCATTGGAGGAGCGAAACATTTTATTTCTCTGAGAGCTGCAGCTCAAAGCTCGAGATGAATCTTTACTCATAAGGGTCTTCAAAGTCTGCACATGAACCGTGACATTATGATTATCAGATTAGATGAATTTTGTTTGTCCATCGAGAGTCACCAAGCAGATGGCTGATGTTCAAGGCAAACATTTCACTATTTTATAAGAGATATTAAAAGGAAAAGTCAAATATAACAAAATGTAATAAAATACAAATATCTGCAGTAAATCCAATTGTAAATAAGCTTTTCTTAGCTTCAACGCTTATTTCAATGTTCTATTTTTGTCCTGCTGCTTTAAATCAACTTAAAAACAAAAGAGAGTGTTCACATATCTGAAAGTAACAAATAAACTTTTAAGATATGGGGAAAATCAATCAAATTGCACATCGACCCTCTTTCACTTGTTTCAATTGTTTTTTCAGTACAGCAGAAATACAGCAGAGGCTTCACATGAACCAGCTCAAAATGTAGATCAACTCAATTATATGTCATTAATTTTGCATTGTTTTGACAAATATCAGCCGAATTCTGCACATTCGTCAAATATATTTTAAAGGTATATAAGCAGCCCTGTGACAAACCGGCGACCTGTCCAGGGTGTCCCCTGCCTTCGCCCGAGTCAGCTGAGTCTCCGTCAGAGGATTAGACAGTATACATAATGGATGGATGGATGGCTATCTAAGCAATGTGTACAAATATATGACCTGAAGGTGGTGCTAGAGGAAAGGTCATCAAACTCATCATCTGAGGACCATGATTATTTACAGCACATTTCCTGTAAATCTAACAATGTTATCTTTCAAGAACCTAATTATTAGACAAATGGTAGTCTCACTGTGGCACTAGATGAATGTCCAATTTATAATCCTTTTCAAAAAATATTTCATTTGGGACCAAAGTGAGGGAGTTAAACCTGCATGAGATTTTGAGGGTGTAAGGAAGCAACCGTGGCTGCACTGTTCAACATGGCTGCACTACTGAACCCTCTTGTGCAAAGCAATTCTCCAAAACTCCAGGGTGCAGAATTTCCAATGTCACCCAGATCAGTGAAACTCCATGACATCAGTAGGGTCCAAAGGGTCACAGCTGCAACTCAATACACAACATTTCCTGTGTGCTTCCCATCTCCTATACGCCCCCATTTACTATCTTTGACACACTCACCAGCAGGCTCCATATAGAAGAGCACAACACAAGGGAGCAGTGGGACGTGGGACTTCCGCACTCATGCCCTTTTTTCACTATTTAAAGAATACAGAACCTTATGTTTGGTGAGAAGAAAAAGCTGTTCCCCCCTTCAGCTCCTGTGCATCAGTATGTGTAGATGCAGCTTTTTGCTTTCTAGAAAAATCATCTAAAGGCCCGAGTGCCACAGATGGTTAATTACAGCATCAGCAGAGAGCGAGGGGGGGAACAAAGGACTGGCGGAACGAGTAAAGTGCTGTTAAAAGGAGACGAAGGCGAGGCGCATGGAGGAATAAATAATCTCATTTATTTATAGAAATGGCAACAGAAAACATTAACTAAATGCATGAAATGGACCATTAGTCGCGTTAGAGAGTGGATGTATGAAAGTGCAGCGTTGAATGGTGTAAAATACAGATGGGAACAAATAAATCAAACAATAGAAAACTAGGGGGAGAGTCAGTGATGGACTGAGAGAAAGAAGGATCCTCAATGCATTCTGGGTAGACTGGCCAGGTGCAGCCAGTTGCTCTAATACAAGCGTCACCAAGCATGACCTTTATGACTTTATCTGAACGTAAACAAATACATTTCAAGATCGGATAGCCACTTCCTGATGAATAGAAATATATGTTATAGTTACTTGAACCTGCATTAATTGCTTTTTTTGGCCACTTGGGAACAGCAGAAACCAGCTGTGAACACAACATTAACTTATCTCCACCTTTTAAGTTGATACAGAAAACAGTTTTTATTTACACATGCAGCAGTTACTGACAAACATGATCATCATAATTTGCAATCATGTTTCTGGCCACCTGACGAATTCACATCCAATATTCACTCTACTTTATCCTGAGGGAAATATGTGGTTCTTCAGCTGCTAAATGCTCCGCCAGCAAGTCATTAAATGTGTCCGTCTCCTGCTTGATGCTGTGCAGGTAGAACAGTGGCTTTTATAAAAGCTGTCTCCTGCGTCTGAAAATGGCACTTTGAGAGCAGGGAGAGTGAAGCATAGCAGTGATGCTGTGAGTCAGGCAGCTTAAAGCATCAGGTCTGGATCTCTAATGTTCAGTGAACTGCCGCTGTTCTGTCACTATTTGAAGTTTGAAGTGTGATATTTGCTTCAGTTCACTGGACGGCTGCTGGAGAAGAGATTAACATCACCTCCAAAATCCTTTAAGGGTGAGAGGTGTAGCATTAAAATATCTGGCCCTCCAGAGAAACATATGGGCCGGTGATCTGCAGATGAACTGAACCTGAACTCACTGTCCTGACTTTTGAATCTTCCTTCAGTCATTAATAAATACAATGTTCCACTGGCATGTTAGATTAAAATTAAGAATTCTGATACCAGTAATATAAACTGTTGGATGGGTGGATAGATAGTCATGTTGTTATGTTAATGGCTGACAAATGTTTCAGTACTGCAGCACAGCTTCTTTTCTTTGTGTAAATCAATATGCTCTGAGCACTACTGATGATGAGTTCATACTGATAAACAAAAACCACACAATGCAGCTCATTGGTCCTTGATGGTAACTCAGTGCTATGGGAATCTGAATGCAGGTCATTCATCCACTTGACCTTCTTCAATTCTCCCCAATTCTCCCTTCTGCTTTTCCCAGACAGATGCACAGTGAATGCAGACTGTAGGTTCGAATTTTAGCTTTCACGTTCAGAGGCACCATAAATCATGCATGTGACGACGTTGCCATTGATCAAAATAGATAACAAAAGGGCTGTAAAATTTCTTTTCAAAATAGAAAAAAAAAAATCAATGCAGACCTGAAGATAGCAGAAACTGCCTCTCACACACTGGTGAAATTGATGCAAGAAAACGTGCCATATTAATACAATTAATTATTGTAGAAGGCAAGCTTGGTTGCTGTTTGTGGTGTCTCATTAAGCTGAAGTCAGGACTTAACCAATCACAGAGCACAGAGAGGTTCATTAACAAATCTGAATGAAGAAAATGTCAAAACAAAATCTGTCATATTGCTTTTTCCCTGATAACTGTATCGCTTCAAAAGCTCATGTACAATCCATGTGAAGGATGAACTCACATCACCTTCACATCAACCTCCTCCTGCAAACCCACCTCCTCCTCCTGGTGGGACTTTAATGACCTTCAGCTCAGAGTTACTCTATTGTCATGGATACAAAAATGGAAATGCGTGTAGGCCTCACACGGCGGCACACATGCTCCCTCACATGTCCTCCGAGTAAAAGCGGCTTTCAGTTCGACTGGAGGTTATGAAGAGTGGCTATCACTTTACAGGCTCTGACAAAAGAAGGAACAAACAGCAAAAGGCAGTTTTATCCTTGGCCATCGATTACACTGCTACGTTGTGCTGGTTGATGTATCCAAGCGAGGCGGCACATGTTGACACATGGCTAAACTTTTCTTAGTTAGATGTTACCTAAGTCAGATTGAATCAAAGTCCTTCCTGATCATATCGACATAAAAAGATCAGTGAAGCAAGAGAATGGCTCTGAATCAATACCATGAGCTGTGAAGTGGAGTTGGTTTCAACAGGGGCGCTGCTGGATGTCAGAGGAAACTCTTTTTGTAAGGAGTGATGTATAAACACGGTTCAATCAATGCTACAGCAGTTCAAGGTTAAAATGGCCTCAGTTCCACATTTCACCTGACGCACAAAGCGACGAGGCTCGCAGATGCATTTAGCAACATATAATTGCCTTTTTATAAAGCCAGAGGAGGGAACTCAAGAGAGAGGATATTAGCTGAGTGAGTGCTCTCGGAAGAGGAACTCAATGAACGAAGGTCAGGTCTAAGTGTGGTCCAACGCTTCACTTAAAGCAGTAATGTATTCCAGAGTTTCCTGAATAACCCTTCAGTGTATTTTCTGTAGCTGAGCACATTCTGAAAATACATCTTTTCTATTTTCTGTATGTGCCACTTTATCAGAAATAAGGCGCCACTGTCTATTGTCTGCATGGATTATGTAAATAGTAAATAATGGACTCCATGCATCATATACAGTATAGTACAGGATCAGTACTATTCATCAGCCAACTGAATGTAAGAGTGGTGAATGGAATGAAGCGTAGTTATACTTTAGTTAACTAACAGTAGTGCATCCAGTGGGTGTTTTTTCTCCAAAAAGTATTTTCTGATAAGCATTAAAAAAAAATCGATCATATACAAAACAAAGCTTACTCCAATCACTGTGACAAGAAAAGATGTTATTTAGATTTTAATTGATCATTCAGCAAACTCAAATGTTGTTTCTGAAATTGCATAAACTGTTAAAGTTGCCGATGATCGACGACTCTTGTGATAATTTCAAAGGATGTTTCATAAAACTTCAGGCTGCGAAGTTGCTGGCGTATTCACATAAAATCATTCAGTGCTTCATGAATGATCGTCTGGCTATTTTTTTGTGTTTATAACTTTATAGACTTTTTAAGATTTTCACTTCATCTCTGACTCAGTCTCCTCCAGACTCCTCTCACTGGCATTGACCTGCTGTACCTACTTAACGTTCTTTTAATCGATCAGAGAGACAAATAACTGAGTCACACATTCATAAGAGCACCATTAACACGGCTGCCAGTAAACTGTTGGTGAATGTGTGAGGTGATACACTTTGGGTTCTCTTCGATCATTTTCCCTTGCACAGACACCATTTTATATTTTGTGAGAAATAAAGTGCTGTTTCCTTATTCTATTATCTGGAGAGGTGGGATGTTTTAGTGTGAAGCAGCAGGTCAAACTGTTGCTCTGCACCAAAAACCCTAACAAGGTATTAGTCAGACTTACGTTCTCTGAAATCTATTTCAATTTCAGGGAGAGTTAACAATTCTGAAGCTAGGACTAAATTTTGCCTTTGGATTCAGCCTGTTTCCTTGTCTTCTTAACAAATGGGGTTTGTGTACAACAGAAGCCCACAGACTTTATCACATGTCATATCAGACATTTCACATGTGTTTTGTTTGTAAGGTCTGATAACACATGCTGCTGTGTGCATCGTGACTGAAAGCTTCCCAGACTTTCATTGGAAAACATTTGCAACCATCTGACTGCCTCATTGTAGCACGACACATCACAAATTATCAAATGAGATGGAGACTCACACACAACACTAACACGGCCAGCTGTTTGCTGCCACATTATCATACGCCTGAAATATTTACCACAACATTTTTATACCTCTGCGAATTCAAAATGTCAATGCTGGTGCTCCGACTCCAACAGGCTTCCCCTCTGAGGAACGCTGTGATTTCACATCCAATAGAAACAGAAACGCCAATGAACTGATGTGGCCTACATCTGATGAAAAAGCGCACACTGTGTTTGTTTCATTACACAATGTACAAATACAACAGAGCTGCAAATGGTCTAAATATTTTTGGAGATCATTTATCTTTTATTTATTTCATGCGGGTGATGAAGTTAAACAAATTCAATGTTCCAAACTGCAAAAACAATTTGGTTTGTTGAACAGTTAAACAACAGCCCTGCTCTTCTCTGCAGATGACTTGCAAGTTCAAATCACATCTACTGGAACAAAAAATACACCTCCACTACAATGGGAGCTTTTCTACACACATGCACAACAAAGCCACATATACTATAAACTTTGATCTACTGAAAAAGTTTTGGGACTGTGAAGTTTCTGAGCAGATCAGAGACTCCAATGCAGAGACAGACACAGGACATGAAGTAAAGTTCAAAAGTGATGTCTCGGGAGTCATACACAGGTGATCAGCCTCCCTGTGGGAGTGGGAAAAAAATCCAAAAAAGCAGAGAACAAGGCAAAGCTGCTAGTGTTTCTGCTCACAACTGAATGCCTCTGCCAGCCAGTCAAGATCAGAATACATCCATGTGTGTCCAGACTCTACTGACATGTATGACTCCACTAAATAATTTCCAGCGAGAAACATGCTGTCTTCAGAGGCTGTTTTCCATCAGACTGACAGAGAGCTTCATCACATGGTGCGATGACAATCACCCGAAGCTCAATATCAGCAAAACCAATCAGCTTGTGGTGGATGACAATGCTTCAAATATGGATGTTAATGCAAAGACACTAAAGATTCTGAAACATGGAGGCTTCACAAACATCTTCATCCCGGCAGCACAGAAAATCTAGTCAGAACAGTTTCAAGATTAATGTCACTGATTTAGTATCTGACCAAATGTCACAGTGAAGTTGACCTTTGACCTGGATATAAAATGTAATCACTTTATGGTTTTATGCTGAGTGATGGCCAAAACATGCTTTGTGAAGTCACAGTGATCTTTGACCTTTGGCCAGAAAAAACTTGAATTCAAGTAGATGAAGAAACTTGTTCAAGGCATTCCTAAGTTATCGCATTTACGAGAATGATATGAATGGAAGGACAACCCAGAAAACTTCATGGTTCTAGCTGTCACTGGCGCCAAAATGACAGGAGAACGTGGAAATCAGGAAAGTACATGTACACATATGTACAGTATGTACAGGGATTACTGATGGCCAAATCATGAGCAGGCGAGTGTGATCAAGGAGGCGGGAGACACACGAGTGCAGGAACTGAAATGACAGGAGCTGTTAGTCTTCAAACTGCACAGATCAGAGGGATGTTACAGGTTTACAGTGTGACAGAATCAAACTCAATCAGAAGCAGAAGCTGGAAATGTCAATCAAGGCCTGTGTTTCAAGCAAAAGACGACTGGCAGCCTATAATTTTCCTGCTGTGAATGGTTGCTTTGATTGCAAATGTCTTCTTCGTCTCTGTCAAATTTCTGACTTGTCTTCTGCGTGCCTGGTTAACAAAGACGAGCTTTGAGGCTACTGTGGTCAGTCTTTCCACTGGCCCTGTGATGTGGCATCATTAGAGGACGAGCTGGTGGATTTCCAGTGATGTCAATGCCGCTGTTGACGGGCAAGAGTGGCAAAGTGCTTCATATGGTCAAAAAACGATGGTACTATCAGACAGTTTAATGCTAATATCCCTGAAATAAATATAAATGCATACAAAACGTTAGGGGCAACAAAGTCTATCTTGTCTTATATTGTATCAGAATATTTTTAATTATTTTATTCATTATTTTTTCAAGGCATTTCCTCTTTTCTTGACCACTTCTCCTTTGAGACTATATGAGCTTAATGAAGGAAATCGTAATGTAGATTTAACTCATTTTCTGTGAGTACCTCTGTGTATTTTTTGGTGTATTTAGGTGAATTTTCACTCAAAACCACATGTGTGAATCCAACTAGAGGAAAAGTCAGTAGGGTTCATCCTCTGGAGACCATGAATGTAAGGACAAAAGTTGGGCCGACACTGCTGCATGGTGGCCAAGATCAAAACTACAGGTCAAGTGACACCTTGGAACTTTTTCCTTTACACATAATTCCTTACGTGTTCACGTGTTCATTTCATACAAAAAATGTTTCAAAACATTCTTTCCAAGAAGCATCTCAGCAGAACCTTCAAAATGCTTTGTACATCTCTAATTTGGATTACTTGTATATGTGGAAATACAGGAGGCCATTTATTCTCAGAGTTTTTCCTTTTAATGAATCTTTTTTTTTTCACTTCATGAGCTGACACACTCTCTCTGTAAACAATATTATAAAGAGTACAGTCTAGACCTGCTCTACATGACAAGTGTCCTGAGATGACTTCTGTTGTGATTTGGCGTAACATAAATCAAACTGAATTGAACTGAATCCGTCATTTCCTTTAAGGAAACCAAATCCATTTGTCCGTCCTTCCATTTCCTACACCTGTTTATCCTGTTCAAGATTACTGCAGACTGGAGCCTTTTACCACTTCAAGTAATTCAGAGACAGCAGTATGGTTCAAGGTTTGGAGAGAAAACCATAGCAAACACTGGGAGAACATCCAAAGTCTTTCATGCTCTGAGGCAAAAAGTACTAACAAAAGAACTACTGTGTCACCTTTTATAATCTGTTTTGCAAAGTTCAAACACACATTCATCATAACAGAAGAGCTTTTAGTTCATTCTTATCTTTGCTTTTAAAATGAGTTAAAATGAGTAACACTGACAAATAATGTTGTAAGTAAAACAAGTAAAGTAAAGTAAGCTTTTATGTAAGCAAACATTTTAGATATCATTAGTTTTTTCCATGTACCGCACATTTAAAATGTAAAGTCATGTGACTCCAGTCAGTTTAAATGATTTTAAAGCAGCGCTTGCAGTTCATATTCTCATCCCTTAAATATCCAACAAAATGAATCACAACACAGAGATGCTCCATATCAAATCTGCGAATTGAGCTCCAGTGTGTAAATCAGTCAATAGTTGATCACTATAAATTCACTGGCACATTAGAGCATGTGACTACAAGGTGACGTTGGTATGCTGGCTTGAGTTCGGTTATACTGTTTTTGTTGGCAGTCTGGACAGCGCACGTTGGCAAACACGTTTGGTGAGAACAACGGCCGGCTGCCAGCTGCAAAATACAAATCTCTCCAGCTTCACAACAGGAACGTTTTTAACTGAACCATCAGTGAGAGACACACCGTCATTAAGTGCTCTCTGCATTCATGATAAGCACATTCACAACAAAATGCTCGAACACTCTAGAGATAAATGGAGGATGAGCTCAGTGATCCTACACAACCTCTCTCTATACAATTATCAAACCAAATAACAATGTGTGTTCAAACAGGAGCGATGGTCTGTTTGGATGACTCACCAGAGGGGGCGCTCTCACACTTCTGTAAGTTACACTTCTGGATGCTCTCCGGCTGCAGCTCAGGGTCACATTGAGCTTGATCCACCTCCTCATCCGTCTCAGCCTTCGTGTTAACGCATTTGATGAGTCGACGCTGCACGCCGCCACCGCAAGACGCCGAACACTGCAGAGAGAGAAATATTCCAATGTTCAAAAAAACTAAAACCATGTTTAAATGATTCTGCAATGTTTGCCACAAAAATGTCTTGTATGATTTTCCCCACAATCTTCATAGCTTTAAAGTCTCTTAAGCTTTTTTCTTTGTTTCCTATCATGATCTTTGCAGTATTATCAGTGCTCACAGACCCTTTCCTCTGACCGGGCACTGAGTTCAACAGGCTCATCATGCAGGGACTGATAATTGAAAACCGACCAAAACCAAATGTCATTTCAGTTCAATACAACAGCGCTCAAACCATTGTTTTGTGTTTTCGTGGTATATACAGTTTATCAAAGGCTGGAGATGCATTCTGGAAACCCAATGTCTTTGTTTTTCATCTTGCACTTGCATCAAGTTCATTTCAGATCTTTATTGTCCCACAACAGGAAATTCTTTTTCCAGCAAGACAGCCATAACAACACAAACATAAAGCATGAGACACAAACACAATACAAACATCTGAGACATTAAAAGTGGCGTGCTATGTATGCAATTCAGAATAAAACAAAGGGTGTATGATAAAAGCAACAAAAGCTACGACACAGACTGAAGAAAAATAAAGATGTTGTGCAAGGAACAAAGTGTTTATATATGTTTATATATATGACCAGTATGTCTCATAGCTGTTGAAAAACGAGGCAGAAAACCTGAACCTGTTGCACCTGCTATTGGAAACCTGTCATTCAGTCATTCATTCAGATTCAGCACCTTGTCAGCATTAGACTGTGTTCAATGACAACCGTAATATAAATGATGCTGTGGACACGATTGATTGTGTGCAGATTAAAGACTTGTGGATTTTAGAGGGGGTGTTTGCAGACAGGAGCCATGTAAATGTGTAGGAACTGAAATATTCCCATTATGGGTTTAGGTTAATTGGACAATTCCCTGCAGCTGTTTGACTGTCTACAAACCAAACGGATCATAACTGATAATGTTGATTTTGGGAATAGAAAGTTTACCCACAGTTAAGGGAAATGACACTGTCTGCATTTTTAAATCACTGCTGCTACTAACTTGTGGAAAATGAATGTGACTGCCAAACAACCCAGGAAGTCAATACCAATTTCAGACATAAAAAGACAAATAATGAAACACAGCTTAACAGGCTACACACGCTGTTCCCAGAGACTCTATTAAATTTCTATTGCTTATCTGGGTTTATGTCACAGTTTTCTTCAATGTTCTATCCAAACCCATGGTCTTTCTGTGACTATTCTTGATCCATCAAATGCATTTCCCTTTATTTCTCTAGTCACTCACAGATCTTTTTACCAGTCTCTGTACATCTCCCTCCCTGTCAAAGGCAAACTATATAATCTATAGTATTATTCTCATCATGACTCTGTATCATCTTTCATTAATCTTCATTGTGCAGTGACACTCCTTCTTTCACTTCTGACCCACCTTCAGTCCAGTTCAGGACCTCAGAGGTCACGGCTTATAGTCACATCCATTATGTCAACCACACCTGCTCCTTCACTCCATCATGAAATGTAAAGCTTTTACACCAAAGTGATTCATCAGTATTATCCTACTGGTCCCCCTCATGTTTTATACAGTCTCTGGTCTCTCCTGGTTAAATTGATGTTACATTCTGTACAGTGCATCAAGGACCACATTACACGATTTAATAAGACTTCTGTCAGGATTTCTGTTACAGACTTAAATAGTTTTAAAGGGAAATGAGTCATCAAATTAATCACATCTTTTTAAAACACTCTATGAATTATCCGGTGACCCTGAACAGGATCAGAGGAGACTTAGAAAAGTGAGTCCTGGGATGGACGTTATGAATTATTTATCAACTTATGTGCAAGTTTCTTAAAATGTAATTCAGCTTCTTTGTCCCTATGGTAATAATATGACGTGAAGTTTAAATCAATGTCAGGGAATTATAGACTTTATGAAACTGGCCTATGAATCACACATCATGCTGGATTATTCTTATTCGCTGTTGAGCTCTGTGTGTGTGTGTGTGTGTAGTGTACCTCCCCCCATGATCCAGTAAGCCACTGAGCACAAGGCTGGCTATTACACGATTGGATGTTGCTGGGCTGAAGGTCCCTGTCGCATCGATCCTCCTCCGGACAGGCCACTATTCGCTGCTGCTCACCTCCTCCGCAAACCTCAGAGCACTGAACACACACACACACACACACACACACACACACACACACACACACACACACACACACAATGACAGACAACAGAATTTTTAAAAAGACCGAGCAACTTTCAAATCTCTGCAAGTTGATTTTCATTCCGCACTGAAATGAACAGAGGCAATAACTACAGGGAAAATATGAAGAAATGCATTCAGAAATCTATTAAAAGATAGAAAATGAATTTGCTCTGAAAAATGTGTGAAGCATATAAATGTTGTGATGTGTTTGAATGTTTTGACAGTTATCACTCTTTCCAATATTGCATTATAAAATACATGCTGTGACTATAATTTCTCCTCTCCAGCCTTTTGATACCTCATTGGGTTATATAGAAACTCAAATGGACAAATACAAAATGATGTTTTTTTTTCATGTTGCATGTTGCCAGATCCACATTTTAATGCTCCATTTTCATCAATTCTATTCTTTTCATAAACCAGAGGATACACAAGGGCATTTTGTTTTCCACAGCCTCCGTCATTGTTTTGCTTCTTACTCACCTGACCCCAGGACGAGGTGTACCAGTTGAGACACGGCTGATGATTACAGGGCATTTTGGTTTGTGGCCTGGAGGACATGGCCCGGCAGTGGAAAGGTCGCAGGGGCCTTTGATCCCGCATGTCAAAACATTGGACCTCTCGGGATTTAACGCCGCCTTCGCAATTTTTGGAGCACTGGGAAAAGACGTGGCATGATAGTTATTCAAACAGCAGGAGCTTCTACAAGGCTACTGCTTTTACTGTGTGGATTTAATGGGCTTCATCAGTCATCCAGTTTCTGATATGAACTGAAATGATGGATGAGTAGTAAAAGGTCTTGAAGAACAAACAGCACTTGCCTTTTTCTTACTACATCAGATTCTAGACAACCTGAAAAATTTTATAGACTAATATCAACGTAAATATTTATAACAAGAAAATCCTTTTTGATCAACTTTTATACAAGAGGAAAAACCATCCAACCAAGGATCATTAAAGTCATTCATCCTGAGTGGAACATTAAGGCCAAATTTCACGAATTTCAAAATCATATATGTCAAACTCATGGTGGTGCTAGACAATTTGGGATCACCAAAGTCATTAAGATTTATCCCCTGTGGACCATGAATGTCTGCCAAATTAAGCACAAAAATCTATTTCATGATAGGATTTTAAAAAATGCAAATGCATATACACAAAATAAATATATATACACAATAAGTATAAATCCATAAAAACCAACAATAAATCATAACAAAATCATATTTTCATAGTATATTATAACAAGTGGTCTCAGCTGATCTGATATGTTGAACCAAAAGAAGACTATAACAAGTGGTCTCACCTTACTCCATTCCTCAACTTTCCACGTGGAGCAGGGCCGCAGGTAACATCGCTGCGCAGGTGCGGGCCTCTTCGCCGGATCACAGTCAGAAACCGAGCCGGTACTGCAAGCCAAAGTCCTCCAGATGGCACCCAGACCACAGGTGGTGGAGCACTGCCAACACATGCAGTAACACATGAGATCACTATTTACACTTGTGATGTGAGGAGTGGATGCACAGTCAGCTCCAGCACACACACAAAAAATCTTGGAAAACAATGCCATTCGAAGTATTGTGGCTTTAAGTATATTAGCTCCAGGTCAAATGGTGTCTCCAAAGAATTCAGTTAAATATGTGCAGGGACCAAAACTAGATGCTGAGTCTGCTCCATCCTACACTGTAAGTGAAATGCCAGACTGTGTGGATTGGACTCACGGTGCTCCAGTTGCCGGTGACCCAGTAGGCAGTGGTTGTGACTTGTGTGGAGGCTGAAGGTCGGACAGATGTTGGCGACGGAAGCGGCCACAGAATAGATGGATGTGTCTGCAAAATGGTCGCAGCAGGTGTTGGTGATCCCATGGTGCTGTGTTGAGGAGTGGCTACTCTGTTTGCTGGAAGCTTGTATGAAGGATCACTGTCGCTGCTGCTCCTCACCAGCAGGGGAATGACTATTTCATTGTAGTCAAAATCAGCTGAATCCAACGACGGAGCTGGGGATGTGGAATCTGTTCCAGTTCTGTCAGCGAAGGCAGGTTGTGTCTGTGTCTGTTTTATTGTCAGGAAGTCAGCTGGAGGAGGCTGAGTGGCTCCTTCCAGGGTTGTAGGAGGTATGATGTCTGTTCCAGTTAAAGATGCGGAGTCATGAGAGGCCTCTTGGTTACCTGAGCGTAGCGGAAAAGGAACAGGGAGAGGAGTGGATTCCTCAGCAGCAGGAAGTGAGGTTGTACTGAGGTCAAGGTCAGCGTCGTATGAATACTGACTAGTGGCATATTCTGCATCAAAATTAGTCTGATCCAAGTCCAAATCCTCCAATGTGAAGGCAGGAAAAACTGTTGATTGACTGGTTGTTTGAGGTATTTCTGTAGCACTCTCGTCCAGTTGGACTTCAGTCCCAACCTGAATCATAGTTTCTGGTGGAGTCTCTACATCTTCCTGGTCTGCAGAGAGATCCGGACCTGATGTACTTTTATCATCGTAACCATACTCATAATCATGTTCGTCCGCCTCCTGAGCACTCATTGTTGTAGTGATGGTATTAATAATTGTTTGATATCCGGGAGTGGGAGCAGCATGTTTTGGAGTCACAGTGACATTCTCAGTAAGATTGTCCTCAGCGAAATCATCAGAGTTATTTTCAGCCTCCTCCCCGTATTGCTCCCATTTCACATCCTGTGTAGGCTCCTTTGTTGTGGAAACCAAACTAGGCATTGTGCTAATGTTTTCAGGCCACCACACATTGTCATGTCTCTCTTTTGAACGCTGAGTTGTCGGCGACGGAGGTGAGCGAGTGGTAGACACAGGAAGAAGGTAGTCCTCAGAAAGAAAGTCATCCAAATTTTCAGAATCAAGTTGCGTAGATTCATGTGTTTCTCCTTTTCTATTGTTCATATTGTCCAGATTTGTTTTCACTGGCTCTTCAGTTTTGAAGTTAGAATCTGCAGAAATGGTTGAAGTAGCTGTGGGAGCTCTTGTAGTTTCCGTGTTAGTTGGCTTGACCTCCTGTGGAGCATTGAATCTGTCGCCGTCACCTGAATCTTTTCCATCAAAGTCATCTGACAGATCCTCGTGGAAGTTGATGAAATTGTAGTCATAGTAAAAATCATCAACTTGAACGCTGTTTTCCTGAGACTGATCAATATTTTCAATGTTGTTGTGGTAGTGGAAATCTCTCTCGACAGCGTTATTCAGGTTATTCTGGCTTCTCGGCTGAGCTCTGGTGGTGCCGTATTTGGGAGGAGGTTTGACTTCGGGTATGGAGTTAATTTCATTGAGCACTTCTTTGCTGGACCAGCCGCTTCCAGACCAGTCGATGCCAAAATTATCCACTACTTGAGGACAGTCCTGGATGTAGCAGGTAGAGACAGCAAGGGGCTTCTTCTGGGGGTCACAGTCAACGCCTGTATTTCTGGAGCAGGTTACGTTTCGGCGACGAACTCCGCTTCCACAAGTCAGTGAGCACTGCATGCAAGAAAAGACATGACATCAGATCAGAGCAGATTGACGTCTACGCTTAAATATTCCTTTCAAACTGAGGATATAACTAAACACATTTTTAATATGTTTGCAAAAAGGAATCGTGTAATTGACAAAAGGCAAAAGCAGCAGAGGCTGATTGGAATGTTTAGCAGTTTAGCAGGTATTTGGTCATAAATCAAAGAACTGGACACAATGAATGTGTGGATGCAAATTTCATGGGAATCCCTTCAACAGCTGTGGAACCATTTCATCTCAAAACCACAAATGTCATCCTCCTGATGGCGCTAGATAAAGTCAGGAGATCATCAAAGTCATCAAGCTTTATGACCTCAAAGCCCATTCATTTATTTTTATACTAAACAAGCTGTGTCTATGTGTGACAAAATGATGGATATGACAAAAAAAATGAGGCAATATCTTCGCTATGAACAATCAGCAGCGTGGTCTGTCTTTGCGTACGACTCAAATCTAAAGCTTTTGTGTTCTGACAAAGCTTGAGATGTGAAAATATCTTGTGGCACATGCTGCCAAAAGTGAAGAAATGCACTACAAAGGAACTACTTTCTGCACAATTATGGTGTAATTTAACATCATTTTCCTCAGAGAAACCTTTTCAGAAAAAGTGACAGTAGCTGTTAGACTTTCTGTTGACACAAAGAACAATTTTCACCTCATATTCTGACCCAGACTCACCTTCGACCAGCTGCCGGTGGTCCAGTCGGCGGGGCAGGGGATGTGTGTGTTGCAGGAGGACAGTGATTCAGGTTTGGACATGTGCTCACAGTCGGAGGGCTGCAGCGCTGTCTGCTCCTCTACACTGACGGCCTGGATGCAGAGCACCGTCCTTTTAGTCTGGCCTGAGCTCCCGCAGCTCGCTGAGCATTTCTGCCACTCTCCGACCCACCATCTGCACCCAGACACAAAAGATGCAGATGACTGAGATTTAGTGAGCCGCTTGTGATGGAAAATTACAATATATTACAGCTGTGCAAATGCTGATGACTCACACATACAGATTTGTATGGTAAGGTTCAGTGATTCAGATTTTATCATCCTCCAGCACACAGTGTCCATACTCTGTCTTCGGGGTCTTAACAGCACTATTGGTCAATAACAATGTCTCAAATTTTGCTTCACTAAAATGATGAGATTTCTGCCTGTCAGACCTTTCAGCCCCTGACGCACATTCTCAACCACACGGTGACAGACTGCATTGTTACAGGCAAAACACCAAGTCAGAATTGAACTACCATTATTATTGCTACCAGGAAATAGGAATACAGAGTGGAGAAGATTGAGACCTTTTGCTAAAAGTTTGCTGAGTATGTTTGTCTCAAAAGCTCAGCGGGAAAGTTTTTAATGTTGTTGTCAGAAATGATAATATGGGTTTGAAAGTGCAGTTGAGGAGCTGATTAGCCACAGAGTTTTTGATTTAATGCAAAATAAACTGTGGCGATTCATTAGCCAGAAAAACAGGAAACAAAAAACAATTGTGCACAAAAATTGCCTATTAAATTACAGATATTTAACATGAGGAATGTATCCAGTCCTCCAGTGAAAACATATTATTGCTGCTGCTGCTGCTGCTCTCTTACAACATGTAGAAAGCAATGTGTGCATGCATTGTTTCCCAGGAGATCATGTGTGTGGTTAGATGCACAGCAGCAATAAAAACAAACATGAGCAATATAATGGATGGCTATTGCTAAAAAACAAACAAACATTGAGAACATGTGAACATCCAAAGCGTCACAGATAAATTAGAAGCTGTGGACATAAAGACTGATCATTCCTAAAACCATTTCCTCGTCATTGTTTACTGTTGATACCCGACATCATGCAAAGAGGCAAATATTGTCCTTTCACCTTTAACTGCAACGTCCACAGAATTTGCATCTTGGTGCACCTACAGCATCTGTAGCAATGGAACTGGTGCTGATCCATTTCCCAAATTTACGTGCTGATACTACCACATGTGAACATCCTGCAATAAAACATGCGTGGGAGGAAAAATATCTTAAGAGTGGTGAGTCTGATATAATGTCTGATATGGAGAGGTTGTGATTTCAAACCATTACTTTTTTTCAATTCTGAGGAAACTGAAAAAAAAGGAGCGGTGGTGTAAATGACTTTGGGTGGAGAAAAAAAGCTTTATTCTCAAAAAGATCTCCTCCTTGAATTTCCATATAAAAACACTCTCAGCAATGCTCAGTCAACAGCATGTTGGAAAACAGCACTTGCAGATGTCGAGACGTGACCACGGGAGGAAAACAGGTTTGATCAACTGAAAGCACAACAACTGCTATTTCATGTTTTCAAGCACACTCGAGGCTGACATGTATATTCTCAGAGTAATGTGCACTTTGAGAGGCTACAATCACTTCATCAAATATAATCCTATTATAGTTATTTGATTTGTGATTATCTCTTCACTCAGTGTTTCAGCTCAATGCCTCTTTAAGCTGCAGCTGAAGGATTTAGTTTTAGTTTGGATTTAGTTTTTTTTTGACAAATCTTCAAGTGTAAACCCCTTTTGAAGATTAAGCATTTTATTGGCTCTATGCCATTTTAAGATGTGATAAAAGTAGCTGACCTTGCATGTTCAGGTAAAATCATGCATCTGATATTTGGAGCAATCAAGGGACTCTAGCAGTTTAGTTTGGTTGTGTGGATACTTGCTTCCATGCACACTATCAGGTTAACGTTTGCTCCTGCAAGGGTTGAACATCTTCATCTCTGAGTGTATGAACCACTGCTGGTGTCAAAATGATGTCCGGGAGGTAAACTCACATGGCAGGACATGGATCCTTGCTGCAGCTGGTTTGGTTATCCTCAGGTCGGGTTACGGGGTCACACAAGTGCTCCTCTACTATCCCCGTCGTCTTTTCCACACAGTGAACAATCTGCCTCTGAACACCTGGAAAACCAGCCAGAGGAGAGAGAAAAGCTTTTGTGACAAAGACACACTAACATGGCTCCCAGCAGCATCTCAGTAATAATGATAATAATGGCCTAGTGGGTGGTTGTGAATGACAGACAGAAATAACATTAGTAAATACAGTAGATGTATATTAACATATTGTATGTATTTAACATACAAAAAAAGTTGTCAATTTAATGCACATTTCAATTAACTTAACATCATTGTATTTTAATGTAACATGAGCACAACATCACAAATCAATTTCCCTTCTTCCTGTCTCGCTAAAACTCCCATTTACAATAAGATCAGAGGGATAGAAATCCATTTTTCTTTTTTTTGTATCTACCACATAGTGAAGTGTCAAACATCCAGGTATCAGCATCACATAAAGCAGTATATAACAATGCTTGTCTCCTCAGGCAGCGACAGATTTATCTCCTCCTGTGATACCTCACTGCATCATTACTCGCGCCCTCCTGAGGGGATTTCCACCCCATCATAGCAGAGACACCTCTCACCTCTCCACGCCCTCTGCTCAGGACCTGCTGAGGCCCACAATACGTGTCTGATAGCTAATTTACACCTTCAAAGACTTCTCTTAACGGACAAGCCAGCGACGTTAGATTGAAAGCCAGATGGAGAGGGAAAGAAAAAATTGAATAAGGGAGACAAGATGCAGGAAAACACTCCAAGCCGTGTAATTTACATGATCTTTTTTGGCTAAATTCAAAAGTCATTTAGACAAGTAATGTTCTGGGATCTCACACTGGGGTAGATATTTTGATTTAATGCATTTTGAAAGTGGGTGAAACCCTGTTTCTGCCACATGAAAACAAGATAAGTATAGTGTCGTGATGTGCTGAATTAATGTGAGAGAAAGATTTTATAAAAGAACATTTGGACTCTTTTTTGTAGCAGCTTTCCATCTCCAGGAATGAAAAATACAAATCTCACATCATGTAAACACAGATGAGGTTAAAATACTTACTCTGTTCGAGTTGCACTTTGACACTCCTTCAATACACTGTACTCATCGTAATCTGGCCAAAAAGACAGGTCTATTCAAGCAGGTATTTCACTCTGCTGATGCTGCACTGCTCCATTCCTACAAACAAATCTGCTGTGAAAATTGCAGCTAGGGCAGCTTAGGGCATTTAAAGTAATTGGCTTCACCTCCTAACCTGCATCCCAGCAACTCTCCAGGCTGCAAAGCTCAGAGCCACGTTTTGAATTTTTGAAACCTACAAAAACTCGACAAGTGGATTTTGAACAACACAGAGGAAAGCAAATGAAAACGGTTTGCCCTGCTCATGTGTGTTGCTTTCCTTTTGGAAAGGCAATTAAAAAAGAGGAAAAAGCTTATTGATAAAGACGGGGGGATGGGGAGCAAGGATTGTAGACTCTGCAAACACAGCTGGAGGTGAAACTTCAGAGTGAGGTGAAGTTCAAATCATCTTAAACCTGATGAACTGGATTGAAAAAAATACTCACACATGACAGTATTTTTTCATGTACAAGCTGTTTTTGGTCATATTTCTAAATTAATACACCATCAAAACTTGAACATGTTCATAGAGATTTGAAGCATCAGTCTCGACAGCTTTTATTTTGAAGGTACACAGTGGAGCAGTTATTTTGAGTGGGGTTAAATCAATCAAGAGCAATTACATTTATGTCGGCCCCCATCAAGCAAATGGATCAACAAAGAAAACTGTCATCCAGCATGTGAAGCTTGACAGTTAATACTTAAGTGTTGATGGAATTAAATTCAACACGTTTCAAACGTGACAACAAAGGTTGTCTTTGAGAACGTCTTTGAAAGTCTTCAAGTCTTTCATATGCAGTTCCAATTCCATTGGTTTACTTTTCAGCCACACGGGACATGCTTTCAAATTTTGCTTCGCTGCTTTCTTTCATTCACTATACAGCCCCTAATTGAACTTCAAGGTCCATCTCCCAGGTCAAAACCAACCACAATCTGAATCAGAGAATGAAACACTGCAGTGAAGGTCTCACTGAAGGACTTCTGAAAAACGTCTACTGTTGCCTGAAGCTATTAATCATTGTCCTTCTTTCTGTTCAGTAGTGTTTGTACTTTACTCATTGTGTGAGCAGATACATTATATTACATCTGGTTATTTGATAAAAAGGTACAAGGCTGAGCACATAATAACCTGATAAAGAGATGTGGTAAGAAACATCTATTGCCATCATTGAACTTAAAATTCTGCTGCACAATAGTATCCTGGTATGTGTTGAGTATTTTTAGAGACAGACGTCAGTGAATGTATGTGAAGAGAGGAATGGATGTGCCAAAAAGGTGTTTCTATTTCTTTTCACTTATTTTTGAATGAATTGTATAAGTGCAGGTTGGTGCAATTCTGCAACTGTATATGAAGCTTGTCACACAAAAAGAGCTCAAGAAGGTCAACAACGCTTATTGAGAGGCGGCTGTAATGTATTTCCTCTTTTTGTAATCTCTTCAATATAAGCCATAAGGTTGTTTTTATACGCTATAGAAATGTAATGGAAAAAATGATGAGAGCTACTTCATCTAATCAGCATGGTTTTCATCAAAGAGCAAACACAAAAGAGCACCTCATGTCACTTTGATGAGACTCTTATCTTGCTCCACTTCACTTCAAACATATCTACAGCAAAGCCTGAAGTCGTTTCTCTCACCTGTTCCACAGGTAACACTGCACTCAGTCCACGAACCATATTTCCAGAAGAAAACTGAAGCGGAGACGTCGTTGCCCTCTGAGACATTTCGGCTGACCGTGTACTCGTAGCGCACTCCCGGGTTGGTCTCCTGAAAGAGAAGCTGCAACACACAAGACAATATAACGGCGCTTCTCATCTTCCCAGGAAGTCTCCTTTACATATTTGTGTTTCCATCACATCTGAAGAAAACATGAATAAAAGATTAAAAAAGAGGAGCTTCATTTGAGACAGCATGTTTCTATGCAGCAGGACAACACAGAGGGGAAGGTGACATGCAGAGGTGGAAAGTCTCCAATGTAATGATGATGTGTGTTTTCTGGTATATATTTCTGCTTCAGTGAGTATCTGAACTAAAACAATTAGGAAATAAAGTTTGGTTTCTCAAACTACCCCTGCCCCCTGTGTATGCGTCTCTTTTTGAAACTAGCTTTCCTTTTCATCAGTAACATCAAAAACTGGCTGGTTCCTCTGACTGTTTACATTCTAAATGAATGCAGTCTTGAGGCTTGTATTCGACAGATTAGCAATGTACAGCACTGCAAAGCTCACTCTGATGAGCTCCCTGGATATCAGAAAATGCTGCCTCGTCAGAAGAGGCTTGTTGGATTGAAAGAAACAAGATCCAGCAACCAGAACTAGACTGATGATCAAAATGCAATTAAGCATCTTAAAGCAGTTAATGCATTTCCTGGGAAAGTTCATTTGATTTTGCTGGCAAACATAAAGAAAAATATACATTAAAATACTCAAGGTTTTGATGGATTGATTTCAGTTTCCTGATGCTCTGATCTGTGATGTCGCCATATTGTTTTATTCTGCACAGTCTTGGATTGTTTTGTGTGTGATTGCACATGTGCACTGTTTATGTTCGGTCGACTGTTATGTTTTTCATCCATTTCATTTTCACTGTGTACTTGCTTGATTATGGTCTATAGTCTATTGACAGAAATTCACCTTGACTTCCTTCTACCTTCTTCCTTCTTAATGAATGGCATCACAAAGAGACAATAGACACTGAAAACAATAAGTTCAGATGTTAATGCTACCTGAATCCACAGTGGTTCCATGGTGGGACCAGGAGACGTCAGGTTCTCCAGGTGTCCTGTCCTCTCGTAGGTGAACACTGTCCCGGCTGCCTTGTACTCTCCATTCCACTGGATCGTCCAGCCGCCGTTCAGGAAATACTTGCCGGGGTTGTCGCTTCGTAGCGCCAAGAAATTCCCAGCTTCGGCCATCTCCTCAATGCGGATGTCCCAGGCTCCTTCTGGGATCAGTCCGATGTCCACGTAGCCTGAAGAACATTATATTTTATGTAAGTGAAATTGAACCACAAAGGTTCCTGATTTACACTTAAACACTTGGAGTGCTTGAGGTAGCACTTAACAAAGGGAAATAGGAGTGAGGTGTGTTTGAATCGTCATCAATGTTTCTGAATTGGTTCGTAATATAACAGGTGGTTTGGTTCCTGTAAATGAAGCATGATCATTATTGTCATTTTGGGTGTCTGCAGATTAACGTAGCTTGTGCTGTGAAGGATTTGATGAATGGTGCTAATGACATATATTTTCTGTGTCGTAGCACAAAGCACAACACACAACTGACACCTGGAAACATGACACACAGTACGTCCTTCTTCCTGTGGTCAAAACAATGGCATTTGAAAACAGGATGAAAAACACTTTTTGCCAGGTTAAGGTCTTTTTTTCCACAGCAGACATTTTGTATGATAATATGTTTTTAATAATATCAACTCTGTTCTATTCAAGTGTCAACACGGTGCTTTCCATTCTGCTTATCATTCCTCCTCTCTCCTCTCCTCTGATCTCTGGCCCACGATCTGGACACTGATCGGGGTTTGCCATCACCAGGGACGTTCCAGTTCCTGAAGTGTGTCTCAGAGGAGACGAGGAGAGAGGAGAGAGGAGGCTCCCAGAGGCACTCAGAGTGAGGAACCAAGGTCTTAACTGTGTGTTTTGATACCCTTACAGTGAATGAATGTGCAGGTCCTGTTTCCTGGTGTTGATGTTCTTCAGTCTACAAACAACCATCCTGCAGCTGTTTCATTAGTTTAATAATCATCAACTGTAACTGTTTGTGTGAGTGAAGTTCTCGAGATGCACAAACTCTGCTTTGACAATTTCCAACTGTTGATTTTTTTAAGGGCAGGCAGCCAGAGAGAGCGGGAGTGGAGGAGTCCCAAGGGACAGCAGCAGCAGCCGAGACGAGAGAACGCAGACCCCCGGAGGAGGAGGAGGAGGAGGAGGAGGAGGAGGAGGCAGACGGTTAAAATCAGAGGCAGCGGGGCGGCTCCCACGGTTGGATCGCTGCCCGTGGGAGCCGAGCCACTGGAAACTGAGGGCGGCAGGTTACAACTAAGATGCGTGTCAGCAGATATTTATTTTCAAGGCGCCAGCGTCACTAATGTTACAGAATATGACTTGGATGTGAACGATAATTCATGTGGTATGGATGTAATGATTGAAATACTTCTTTCATCACATTCTGTGACGCCCTGACGCTTCATATATATTGAGTGTACATCATGCCAGGTATTTCTTCTTTTAAACTGTGATTGAAAACTCATGTGTCTCTCTCTCTCTCGCTTCCACACTGGAAAGAGCAAAGTTGCAAGGAAGAAAGTGTTGAAAGTGAGGAGCCATGTTACCTGAATGGAGAGCACTCCAGGACCTTTAAACAGAAGCAGCTAAATGGAATTCAGCCATCGTTCATTTTATTATTTTCAATCTTTTATACCTGTGCTGACATGTCAAAATATCATCATTGAAAAGGCTGCATCAAAATCAATTGGAAACATACCGAGTCCTTCACTCTCCTCGAACGTCCTCCTCACGGTTTTACAGGTGGAGCCGTTGCCGTTACAAACCCCACATCGATCCTCGACAGCATTGGACTCAATCACATAGTCACAGCCCACGTTCTGTACAACACACGACAAAATAAAATTCAATACATTATGTTGAATAAAGATCACCAGGATTACAGATATTAACAAACATTATGCATCATTTCCTTCCTGAGGGATTTAGATCAAAGTTCCTAATCCATCATCCACATAAAGATTTTATGTGCCTTTGAGCAGGGTCTGTTCATGCATTTATCATAAGCACAGTACAGAACACAACTCTGCCTCACATTGCCTCATGCACCTTTGACCTGTTCATACATGGCAGGTGATGTAAGTGAAAATCCCAGTAGTATTGAATGTTGCTTTGTGCTGCTTTATCATTACCGTCACACTCCACACTGTGCTGCTGCTCCCACTGGGTGCAGTTAGGATTCAGTTTGCAAACAAAAAGGTTGTCAGATCAATATCACAGAGTAGAAATATTCTGTTACGAGTAAAGGTCCTGCATTTCAAAATCTAACATATGAGTACCAAAATATACTTGTAGTACTTGTAAGTATGCTTGTAAGTAACAAAAGTAAAAGTACTAATTTTGCAGAATGGTCCATTTCAAAATAATGTATATGATACTAATATGAATTTACCCCTGAGGATCACTGAAGTATTATCTAATTTTAACTTATAATAATACATCATAATTTACTTGTTGATTATATTTTGTATTAGGATTCTAAATCTGCAAATAAACTAGTAAATAAAGTTATCGAATAAACGTCATTGAGCAAAAAGAACTGAAATTGGATCTGAAATTTAGAGTGAAACATTAAGTAGCAGAAAATGGGAATACTCAAGTAAAAGACAAGTAGCAAAATGAAGTGCAGTACTTGAGTAAATGGAATTAGTTACCTTAGACTACTGACAAAAAAGCAACAATACTGATTTAGCCTTGAATGCTACCGTGACCCTTCACAACATGAAACAGGGCAGGTGAGGTGGAAAATGTGGGCGCCCGACAAAATTGTCAGGAAATGTCATGAAATCAGAGCCCGAAGTCTGCGATCGCTGTCCACTCAATATCCAAACAGTGTCTCTATCAGTGACTGGCATTTTGGCCTCGGGGTGATATGCGAGAGCGGAGAAGATAAGAGCCACGAGGATTTTCTATCAACGAGCTCATTTTCATGCAGAATGTCAAACGTACAAGACTCGACTGCGGAGACAACAAAGTCAGGGTCAACTAAACATACTGCATGACTAACAAAGCAGCAATGCAACAAAATGAAACAGAAATACAAGAATGGAATAATGAATTAATCTTGTTTTGAAATCAATACAGGAGGCAAAAAAACTGAGGAGGAGACAAACAAAATATATCCATTATTTACCAGGGAATATGTGGAATAGTAGGTAAAGTATTGATACCTTACAGATGCCATTGATGCACATATCTCTGCTCTTGTTGCCTTCGTAGCACGGCGTCCCATCAGTGACGGCATCCCGCATCTTTTCAGAGAAATGTTCGTTCAGGGGACGGCAGTGCAGCTCACACCGGCTGACTGAAGTTTCCGACAGAGAGAGGACGCAAACTGATGAAAACTGTTCAATAAAATAAGTAAGACTAATCAAGTTCGGCCTGCTCACCTCTGTTGATGACGGCCTCCCACTTGTAGAACTTGCCCTTGTACGGCATGGTGTTGAAGTGATTGCACTGGATGTCTCTGAAGCTGGGCAGCTCATGAGGACACGCTGTGGTGTTACAGAGCTTGTACCTCCGTCGCTCTCCCAGACAATACTTCCCTCTGTTCTTCGGACTGAAGGGCAGTCAAAGAAGCTATTTCAATATCGACTTTCATGTTTAAAGCTTTGTGACATTAAGGAAAACGGTGGAGTAAAGAGGAGATGCTTTAGATGCGCGTTTGTGCCAACGTTTGAGTTTTAACACAGAAGAAAATGATGTAATGACAAGAAACCATTCTGCTTTGAATTTATCTCATATAAATAAAATAACAGCGACAGAGAGAACCAATCTGCTGAGAACAAAAAAAAATCAGCTGATATAGCTGGTGTACGACCGACATCTTTTCTTTATATATAGCATATACGTTAATTCTATCAGCCATTTTGTTTGGGCTCCACTAGACTACATAGTAGTGTCTATTGTCTCTGATGGGAAGCAAGAGGTAGATTAAATGTGTGAATTAAATTACTGTCTGATGCTCCTTTTATTATCCATTCATGCATTTCATACAATAGATTCATCTCTCCATGTTTTTACATATAATATATGAGCCTCCTGAGACCCTGCATACTCATTGAGAACATTACATTTCTGCCTCTCAGACCCATGACACTTTTTTTTTTTTTTTTTACGTCTTGTGGTGATATCACAACATTACAGTTAAATTTATATCCAAACTTTCTGAACGAAATCAGTGTATTTATGTACAATAACATCTCTAGCTTGATATGGCACTAAATTTGACACATTTTAGAAATAGCTGCAAAGTAAAAGATCAATAAATGTTATGTACTTGTTTGAGGACATTGGGATTATGGAACGGTATTGATTTTCGCAAAAAACACTTCCTGTACAAAGACAAAGTTTAGTTAGGTCTTACTTATCCCACATAGCAAGGAGAAATATAAAATGTACACCAGACAAAAGCTCAGGTCTCAGGAGGTTAAAGAGACGTTGCAGACTGAAAATGATCTTCCAAGTTCAGCTAAACAGCCTTTTACCCACACTTGAGATATCTTTATTGGATATTAGAGGATACAGCATGAGTGGCATTTTAATTAAGTGTTAATGAGATGTTTGTTTTCTCCTTGTCCTTAGACAGTAAACTGTGCACTCTGCTCATTTTGCTCATAATTAAGTTTCATTCTTGCCAGATAAAGATTTACAATATCAATTTAATTGGGGAGAAAGTGAAAAACAAGAATAACGTGTCAGCATTTTCAAGTGTTTTTGGCTGAAAGGTGAAACTTACACTGGATTATCACATTCTCTGTGGGCGCTCTGGACTCCGGCTCCACACGTCCTCGAACAGGCCGACCACTCGCCCCACGATGCCCAGCCGCCGTCTACGCTCTCCGGTTGATATCCAGCCGGCACACACTCTCCACTAAAACACCACTGGAAAACAGAAAATAGAAATGTAGCATCATCTTCTATAGCTGTGGCCTATCTAAGGTTTGCATGTAACATATTGGCTGTGTGTTCTGATACACTACATATCTCGACAAATAAATATATAGACAAATATCACAATATGTATATTTTGTTTCATTGTTTTACTAATTGTAGATGTTTTTTCTTCACATTGACTCAGTAATTTAAAAAAAATAAAAAATTTAAATGAAACTCACTGACTATTTAATGAATGTCACTTTTGCTTTCAGTCTGTCATTTAAAAAATGAATGCTGAGATGAGATGCATCAGGTCAGGATACGGGTGACTGACTGTACGACCACTGCTAACAAATTTACTATGGGAAAAACAGACCAATCCAAAATGGTGGTTTGTGGTGTTACAGTAGTCACTCATTTCATTCTGCCACCCTTTATTCAGTGAGACAGTTGGTGCCATGTGACATGAATCCTGTGAAGTGTGTTGGGATAGTTTTCCATACACAATCCTGATACCACAATCATTATCAGGATTACAGCAACGAGTTTCAACAAGTTGGGACAGGAGCAACAAAAGACTGTGAAAGTTGTGGACTGATCCAGAAACACCTGTTTGGATCATTCCACAGGTAAATAGGTTCATTGGTAACAGGTGATAGGATCATGATTGGGTATGAAAGGTTCATCCTGGAAAGACTCAGTTGTTCACAAGCATGGATGGAGAGAGGTTCACCACTTTGTGAACACATGATTGTATAAAGGAGATTAATACACAGGCTCAGGAACACTTTGTAAAACTATTGTCAGTTTGCAAATGATTGAATTCTGTAGTTTCAAAAAGCATTACAAATGTATTATGGTTGTATTATAGAACACTGTAAATAAGTGCATTATTTACAGTCCCCTCTACACACAGCAGTCTGAAAAAAAAACATACTTGCAGGGTCAGTCACATTCATTTTCTGCAGAGGGAATAAAAGTCTTGTTTACTCATGGTTACTCCTATGAGTCATATGCCACTTGCAAAAACAAATACTGCAGACGGGAAAGACTCCGCCTCCCCTTCAGAAATCAAACAGTGATGTCTGTCAGAAACAAAATCAGCATGCTCATCACAGCCGCCATGTCTCATATCTTTGATGCTTATGAAATGGGAAAACTCACCTTGTCCTCACCGCAACTGGTTCCATCCACAGCCCCGTCCAGCTTTGAGTGGCAGGTCGTTCCCACAGTGCACCACAGAGTGCTGCATACATCCTGGGAAAGCAGAGAGGGAGTAAGGTCTTATTTCTACAACCTGTGTGCACTGATTTTTTTCTAAGAATACAAGCATAGTTCCATAAGAGCAATTAATGCTTTAAACAGCACATAGGCTTTACTATAACTATTATATTTGACCATTTGTACATCTTGCATTATAAATAAAAATAAAACCGTTTAGCACTCTCTCAGTTAATGTTTTAAGTAATGAATGTGGTTTATTGATCTACGCTGTATAGGTTGTGTTTGTCTAATTCTCTCATCTGTCAATAGAGGCTATTTCCACACAGACTTACTCGAATTAATTTTGTTTGAAAAAAAATTCTGAATTCAGCCGTTCAGCTGGAGCTCATGTGCAAAATCCTGCCAGTAATATTGATGGATGACGCATAGCCCTTCTCACAAAGCCGTGTGTTTGTTCTCGCTTTGTGTGATAAGACGCGTCATCTCTTCAAATGCAGCAGATCAGATAAAGGTAACAGGCAGGAGCCATGATTGACTTCTCTGTTGTCAAGAAAACCATCACTGTATGAATCTCTGCATTGTGTGCTACAGTACAACAGATGATTTTCAAAGATATTTCTTTATGTAAAATCTGCACTTTAAAGCAGTAGATGAGCATTTTGAGAAATTTCAGGACCACAAATATGAAACTACAGTCAGAAGCCTGAGTGTAGTTTAAGAAAACAATCTGTCTGGCTCTGAGGTCTATCTCATAGAGAATGTAAAAAGAACTCTTGCAGTCTGGCCTGTATTTGTACCAATGATGAATCAAAAGACCTGTAAGGACGTGTTTATTTGCCATCTGTGAATGTGTAGACTGATACAAACAAAAGGTCAAATGCACTGCTTATAAAGGAGTTCCCTGTCTGATGGGTGCGATTGTCAAAGCCCATTCTTCTTGACATTTGTGCTCCATGTGAGGAAGACATTTTGCATTTCGGCCAAAATCGTCCATTTTGTCGATTAGGATGATTTTTCAGATGCAAATGATTTCAGCATTTGAACTTTCAGAATTCAATAATTAATAGTGATCTTTATTTCTGAGTAACAGGCTGGATGACGTAAAGATGAAGGCTGGAAAGGCATCTACTATTGATTCTCATAGAGAGACAGACTGGTGCCTCTTAAAAAAACAGATCTGTCGAGCTCACAACCTGGATCTGATTCTCCCTGATCTTACAGATGGCTACCAGAGCCCATCTATCTGGACTTGCCTCGACATCCTCCTTTTGCTGCATCTCATGAAAAACACTCTAATCAATAGAGAAACATTCCCAAATCCCCAAACCAACAGAGTATCAAGCAACTAACCAAGGACACAAAACAATCCGATGTACCACTGAGTCTCCACAGTGCATCCAGTGTGAGTTCATGGTTAAAGCTCTATGTGAAACTTGGCAACAAAAAAAAAGCAGCACTTGACGCGAAGGTCATAATTCACAAGTATTTGACATTGAACAACAAGTTCTTTGAGCAAGTGCTTCCACATTTGAACCGTAGGAGAAAAATATTTGTTCAGAAAGCTTTATAGGCAAACAAGCCTTTCCTTCACATTTTTATGGTAAAACGCTGATAGAGATAACAACAATTTCAGAGAAAGGAAAATCAGCACATCAGTCAGGCCAAAAGGGCAAAGAGTACAGATTTTTGTGACTCAAAACTGTGTTGTTTTACATGAAAACTCCACTGGGTACTTTTAAACTTGAAGCAGTTGGTAGCCGTGCTATAGAAAAAGAAACAGCCACAGCTCAACATTCAACTTAAAACTGAATTGAATTGGATTTGTTGATTTTCAAAACTGACGGTGTTGTAAATCTGTAAGCATCCCGCGGTTGCTTTTCTATCCAGGGGGGTTTCTTGTAAAAGCCGAGCACGTCAGAACCACACTGTCTTTATGGGGACACAATGATGCTGGTGGAAAAATGTGCGTGTGTGTGGTCTGTCCAATCTTTTGCCAGTCTTGTTGCTCCGGTCTGATGTACTGCAGTGTTTGTCTGCTCCCAGCCATAATATACAGCGGTCAAAACTTTGAACACAGAGAGGATTTAACCAAATTCACAATGTTCTTACTCAAACACACAAAGCGAAGGAAAGACTGGAGAAAAACGCGTCTGCATTGATTCTATACTTCAAACAAGTGTGAGATTCTTCAGCAGTGACCTTGAAAACTGAGACTGGTTCAAGTCTTGTTAATCATCTGCTAGTAAATCTGCCTCAAACCGGTCCCTGCCATTGCCTCATGCCGTGTTAAAACCACCGACTACACCATTGGACGTGTGTTTTACTTCTGCAGAAAGTTTATATGCAGCTCATGTCATAAGTCACGGCTTGATGAAGAGAGGGGGGTTTCCTGTGCTACCACAGGGATGGTATTTTGTCTGGCCATGCTGAGCTGCTGTGGGGGAAATTAACAATGAGTGAGATGAGTGAGAAAGGAATGTATGGTTTACGACATGTAAATGTGTGGGAAAGCCAGATGAGTAACCTAGGTCTAGGTGTCACTATCTAGAGAAAAACAAAAATCAAATGGTCAATTCCCCTGGGAAAGGAATGAGTAAAGGATTCACAGGAAAACCAAATGGTCACTATCTCTGGGAAAGGATGGTAAAGGGTCAACATCAGTCGAAACATGGTCATTGGTTTAGAGGATGAACGTTTTTACAACTCTTGGGATGTATGTTTTGTCACTGTCCTGTTGTTACCTGACAGTATATAAGCCAGGACATTGTGGACGACAGCAGAGAACACTGTGGGTCTTCTCTCCATGCTGCATGTATTAAAGAGATCTGATTCATCATGCCGAGTTTCTAATTCTTGAGATAGTTAGCGACTTTCTTACTCAATAAGGAGGAAATTTCCCTTACAGCTGCTTACAGACACGAGACGTCAAGAAAATTAAACCAGTGGGCTGTTAGAAAAACACACGGGGCCCTGGAGGCTCTGCTTGTCGGACGGTTGAATAGCTTCAGAAAACCCCCTCCTCACAAACCTTTCCCACGTCGGATTGGGGGGTCTTTGTCTGACCACTTCTTTAGCCTTCCGAAGCCGACAATCCGACATTCACACCCACTTCATGCCGTGATCTTCCAGCTGTGCTGAGGTGAGAAAGGAGCCGGGGGTTTGCGCGTCTCCAGCTCTTTTCATTCTTGACATGAAAATTTATGCCACTTTTCATGTGAGCAACCAAGTGTGACCATATGAAAGATTTCCAGGACATGCTGTTTGACAATGTGCCCTATGATCCTCATACTTACAGATGTTCCCTCTCCCTCTATGACACCTGGCTTTTCATTCAGTCCGCCAGTGTCGCCGTTCAGAAAAACTATACACACTTTTTCCTTTTAATGAGGTCTGACGAGACATCATGGGAACAAGTTCTTTTCAAGCATAACACAGCCTGTAGAGTTTTTCACTACAATGGCAGGAATGAACAGTATAAAGCAAAGCAAAACTTACACTATCTATTGACTGTAGTATTCCTCTATGGTGATGCACATGATATGACATAATGTGCAGTATGCCTTGTCTGATTTGTCATGTGAAGCCAAAAGAGAAAGGACGATGATGTCTACTGTTACACTACATTTTAGCATCTACCATTATCCTGTAATTGCTGTAAGATGTCTAAATTTGACATGGTTGTACTCATTGGTTTACTATTTGAACTGGACTTCCTGAATGCCCGGTCTGCCTAAGTTAATAAAAATAGGATAAGTCTCAGTGGTGGGATTGTGAGATTAGATCATGAGTAATAGATTTAACTTTAGAAATAAATCAATGTCAACTCTACAACTTAGTGAAACCAGTGTTCAAGACAGGGGTCTATTTAAACTACACATAAAAATGAATGAAAGCATCTGTTGGTCCAAGTCTGGATCAAAAAATAGTTAGGATGCTTGAAATTTAGAGACATGAGTTACTGTCAATCTGGTTTGTGCATGGGTTGATATTGACCCCACAGCAAAGAGCAAATGGTTGTGGAAGCTGTGAAATTTGGAAAAAAAGAAAGAATTCAAAATAAAAACATACTTAATATAAATAATAAATAACAATCCAGATAGTGCACGTTGTGAGCAATGCAGATGAAAGAAACCATGTGTAAAGACTCAATACAAATTGACCTATTCTGCAGTTAACAGTGGGGACTGGGCTGGAGATCAAGACTTGAAAATGTTGATAACTATAATAACTCTCCCAATAAATCTGCTTTCCGGGCTCCCATTTTTTCAAACACTCCATGGTTACTCCTCAAAGTTGTTTGACTGTAATGATTTTTTTTTTCTAAATTTTCAAGTGGAACACGACTGAACTGCGAACAACATGTTGGTTTTTGTAAGGCTGTAATTTTCACTGGAGATGACCGAGGGCACGTCCTCACTTTGATTATTTCAGGTTGATTTCCCTACTAAAATCTCTCTGAACATTCTCATCTCACCGTCCTTCCAGTTCAGTCCAGAAGAGAAGAAGAAAGAAGAAGAGAGAGAGAAAAACGTTGATGCACTCATCTGAGCGACCTTCAGTTATTACTGTGCACTCAAAGCAATAAACTGTAAGAGCAGCAGCAAGTGCTGCAGCGAGGCGACTCATTTCAGACATTTGTGCCCTGGGTTTTGCCTCTAAGGTTACATTAATGCCGCCCTACATTACTGGGGAAGGTTATTGGGGCTGTATGCAAGAAATTACTGCACATAGACGTAGTGCGTTAACAATACAGATGTTTAGAGGTAGTATCTCTATTTTTAACAATCTGGTTCAATAATTGTATGTTAAAATTTGCAGCAGCAAACTGTGCTGAAAAGATAATGGGATCAGGGAACAATGGACGAGGTTGTGAGGATAAAAAGGAACATGCTGTGACAGCTCTAACAGCAGAAGGTCAAAAGAAGAGGAAGAGAACAAAGAAAAAGTCTTTCTATACAACTGTACATGGCTTTGTCTGCATTTACTATGATGTGTCTGTTGTTATAGAGAGTCTTACATCCATGTCATCGCAGAGCAGGGACCCAGATCCGTACTGCAGCCGACACTGATGGGCAGCGCTGTACAGAACCCCGGGAAGCACCGAGCTCAGAGACAGCTTCTCCTTCACCGGGGGGTCATCCAGGCACCAGCCCCAGCC
The DNA here is from genome assembly GCA_037975185.1 of Centropyge bicolor. NCBI lineage: Eukaryota > Metazoa > Chordata > Actinopteri > Pomacanthidae > Centropyge > Centropyge bicolor. The sequence continues at coordinate 3,438,868 of JBBMOC010000001.1, forward strand.
GCGACTGTGAGGGGTGTCGGAAAAAAAAGTCTCATGAGCACAGGTTGTTCACACAGTAACGTTCTGCAACATTTTTATCAAAAAAAAAAGGGTCTATCTTTTAACCATATACCATATCCCCAATGTAATGTAGTTGAAGCTCCAAAGACATCAGGATCTTCATGAACCAACAATGTGAGAAACACTGACCATGTTGCCTCAGTGTAAAACTAATAACAATCCAAACTAGTGCAGTGCTTGTAATAAATATCCTTGAACTCAGCTGTAGTTTTGCATATTTACTAGTAAAAAACATTTTAAAAAGAAATCAATCAACTGAGACAAAAATAAGTCAAAAGTACAGAGCACACACAGCTTGAAGACACAGAAATTAGCTGCTGTCTTATTAAATCAGAAGCAGGATACACGCAGATAGCGGCTGCAAACTCGGTGAAAACCTCAGAGCACATTTGGGCAAGGGCATTAAAGTTTGTACCAAAATTTACTGCGATTGTCAAGATATTCCAGTCAAAACCAACGTGAACTTCATACTGGCCCTAAAGTTGTGGGGTGTCATTCTCTGGAATCCTGAAACTGATCTTGTTTATTTGTGAGCCACACGTGTAGGTGTATTGTTCCTGTTTGACTTATGAATGCACTTTAGCTATTATCAGCAGGAACAGGAACATTCAGTCCATATACATAGTTATATTTACTAACTAACTTTCTACAGCTCAGTATTAATTATATGAATATGAACTGAAAATAGTTTTAATGACAGTGAAAACATGGATGGTTAGAAACTGGTCATGACATTAGCTTTGGGGGAGTAAAAACAGTGTTAACATGATCACTTTTGACCAACCTCCAGAGGACTGAATGTAGCAAAGGGCAATGTCTCATTATAGCTTTCCATTACTGCAGCCAATTACACTAAATCATGTCAGTCATAATGATGGTGAAAGCAGCAGAAAATATGAAGTATCAGGAGAAATCAGTGAACTCAGGAGGGATTTACTTATCTATAACTCATGCACAAGTTTTACAAAAATGCATTAGTAAAAATAAAAAATAGAAAGTTGTCCTAAGCAGCTGTGTGGCACAAAATCAGGGCTTTACAAGACGCATACACCAAACATACATATTTACAATCTATTAATCTGGGAATGATAAAATTTTTGGTGTACAGATGAAACATGTTTCATCTTTGAAACTGTCTGTTTGTGTTTGTCTTTGTGAACTGTCTTTGTGAATGTGAACTTTGTCATATGAATTTTAATTGCATTATTGGCTTTATATGTTCAATTGCCAAAGCAAGGGACGATGCCTGCGTCCAAGCTGTATTTTCTTTGCTGTAGTCAGTCCATGAAATGAGCAGGACATAATAGAAAAAATGCTGGAGATCACACCTACAAATTGAAAGTCTTGCCAGGTGATGGTGTTAGACTTGAATAAGTCCACTAAAACACTTTACACTGTAATGACTGAACACTCAACAATCAAATCAGTGAGCTGTGCTGCCACTAACGAGATGTAAAAGACTTGTACAGGATGCTTTCCCAGCAGTAATAACGAGAAAATACTGGATAAGAACAAACTGTGCAAACTGTACCTTCTGGACTGGGTGATAACTCTCAGTGTGTTTGTCAATATAGTTTTACCCTTTCACATTATATCACTGCATTACATATCCATTGTTAATAAAACAACAACCATTTTGAAGAGCAATTAATGTATAAATAACATGTTATAAAATGTTGACCCAATCAATAAGAAGATTCAAACCTCAATAAAAGTCATAACATTTTCACATTCTCTAGTTGCACACGTCAATGTTTTACCCCCAGGAGTAAACCTAAAGATTAAAAGCATTAGGTTTAAACATACGATGGCTGATTGTTTAGCACAACAAATCATTAATTTGAGATGACCTCAAAACTGACTATTGAACAGCAGCAATTAAAATGTTCTCCATGAGTGCCTCTGGACTGAAAGGCAGCTCAGAGCCTCAGCTTTCCTGGAAACGCTTATGCCAATTAATGAACTGTTTTCCGACTCCATTCACCTCATTAATTTACAATCAATATAAGAGCTGTGTTGGAATATGCTACATTATGTGAGATACCTCAAGGCTGCAACGGCTTCAACTTCTGTGGATCCTCTGTGCAGCAATTTAATGAACTTGAATTTTTGTCACTCGGCTCCGTGGCCTTTCAGGAATTTAATTACATTAAAGGGTGGCTCTGTTTATGAGTAGCCCGTCTATGTGATAATATCTAAACCACTCAGCTCAGCGTGACCTTCTGCATTCCACATAAAATAACACCTACGGACCGAACCTCTGAAGCAGGACGAGCACTCGAGGCCTGCGGGACAACTGAAGCCATGTACAATGGAAGCCTTGTCCTGCCGTCAGCGCGAGAGATAAAACAGAGAATATAGAGGGGAAAGCTGGCAATTAGAAGAACGAGATGAGAGGACAAATATCAATAGTCAAGCCTCATGTGAAGAGAATGATCAATGCAGATTTGGTGGCTTTGTATTAGCTGGATGTGGAGGTCAACAGACAGGATGCTGAGAGAGAAAAAGGAGATATAAACAGGGACACGCCAGCTGGGAGGGGGAAGGGTGGGAAGAAGGCATCGTGTCGTCTTGATCTCGTTTCCTTTCGACCTTCATCTCGCTTCAGTCGCCCATTTTATAACGTGGGATGAGTTATTCTGGGCCACAAACAAATTAACCTCAGTGTGTCTCTTTAGTGTCTCAGCCTGGCCTGTTCCGTCAGCAACAAGCAGACGGTAATTGTCTGTATTTATTCAAAGTTTCCACTCAGTTTGTGAGTCATGATTTATTAGCGGCAACAAAGTTGTACCTGCTTCAGGAAACAAGACTGCTGCCATGCTTCTTCTGATTCTATGAAGATGTACTCATGCATGCTCACAATGAAAATCCCAACATGCTGATGTATAGCAGACATACTGTTTAACATGCTCACCACCTGCCAATTAGCACTGAACACAGAGTGCAGCTGAGGCTGATGGGAATGTTTTGCAGGCATTTGGTCACAAAACAAAGTATTTGAAAAAATATAATTTAGGCATGATGAATAATGCTAAATGAAAAGTCAGAAGATCACCTATGAGGAAAAAACAGTAATCATATTTGATGGCAAGTCTTTAGGATTAATCGTCTGGGGACCAGGAATGATGATGACAACATGATGAAAGTGAAAACTTTGACCTGCTGGTGCCGACAGATGAAAATCAAGGGATCATCAAAGTCATTATGATTCATCCTCTGGGCACTATGCATATCTGTAGAAACTTTCATGGCAGTTCAACCAGTAGTTGAGATATTTCAGTCTGGACCAAAGTGGCCAGAATTGCCATCTGAACCATATAATTGTGACCCCCCCACACCTACATTATGAGATACAGTACAGCAGGTATTCATAAAGTAGACAACTGTTAAAAAATACTACTTTAGCAATGTGGGTCTTGAGATGGCAAAGTTGAAAGAAGGGGTATGTTGGTATTAAATCTACACTGGATCACAATTCCAGCCAAAAATATCACCAACATTCGATATCACAGACATTCAATTTCCCCAGATGATGAATTCAAATGGCGTTGGTATCTCTTGCCTCTTCTCTAGTGCCAACAGTAGACACAATTTCCCATTAGTCAAAAACTTTATGAAGTTCATGGCAAAATACCTCAAAATCAAATCACCAATTTCTGTTAAAAGTCTCAGCTGTGTTTGAGCAAATTTGATAATATAAATAATATAAACTTTTATTCAAAAATGGCTCGAAAATAGTGCTTTCAAGTGCCGGGCTTCTCTCCCTGGCTCCTTCTTAATTACCATCGCTCGGACATGTACACACAAATACACAAACGAGAGGCCTTTGTGCTGAAAACTCCCACGGGTGTAAATATCGCCCTGCGGCCCTTTTTTCCCCCACAATGGAGTCAAGAAGCTACAATGCTGTCAAGTAGCTGTACACCCACCCAATGAATTCCAGATGCTCGGAGTTGAGAAACTGGGGCAACTACAGCTATTTCAGACATTCGGTGCATGTCCTGCTGAAGCCAGAATCACAGTGCAAACCTTTGACAGTAGCAGCTGACACACACACGCACACACACACACACACACAGTGTACCATAGATAGTTCTATCTATAGATATAGACGAGCAGATTGATATACTGTATATGCATGTATTTTTAAACTGTGGTGTCTGTATGTGAGAACAGGTGGCATATAAAATGAAAATAACATCCAATTATAAAAATCAGGAACTTGCTTCATTATTTGTTACCATGCTTCTATTAGACCAACAAAATAAGACATAAAACATATGTCCTCTATGATTTCTGGATGATCAGGAAATGCAGTATTTTTAACCTGTCGTTTGAAACGTTGCATGGACAGAACAGATTTTATAACCTGTTTAACAAAGCTCAATAAAGGCAAACAGATCGAAGGTAATAAGAAAACATTATGGAAGAGCGATATAGTTTGGCAGTACAGTCGAGTTATGATGATGATGATTTGTCTGCACTCAAGTCAGGATATGGCAAAAAATAAGAGAGGTTGATTCACCTTAACATTGCACTCCCATAAAATGTCTAGTACAATATAATTAAACTACGCAGAAACCTATACAGAATGATTGTATAAACAACATGACCTCTAATTAATAAGTTACAGCTTTATATTCATATCAGCTTTAAATTTTGACTGGGACAATTCTCATTCAACATTGAATCAGGGATGTGGTGTTTTGCAGTGTTATCGCCTTCAAGACCTTTGTTAAATGGATGCATTGAAAAAGTTTTGGGCAACCTCAGAACACAGTCACATGTCAGACAGCAGTGCGTTCAAACATGACGTGTGACACTCACTCCAGGAAGCGGGTGATGTACTGGCGACTGCAGCGTGACCACCTGGGCAGGGAGGTGCCGTACAGGAGCTGTGGAGACATGACGAAAGGTCGTTTCCCAATGGGTTCACAGTCATTACCGTTGCCATCATGCTGAATCCCAAAGCTGTGACATAAAAGCACATATGGCAACAGAGGGAAATTAAAGTGAGTGGGGACAACATGTAACAGGCACTTCAAGGTAAAGCTACAGTCTGCACCAACAAACAAATACACTGTGAATCTGTTTTGTGTAGGTGCCGCGAGTGGTAAGCCACAAAGTCCCTGCAACAAAACAGACTGTGCACAGCAGCGATAAAGAAAAGCAGAGGTAAACGCAAACACATAAGAGCATTCACACATGTCTGTCGTGGCTTTACAGACGCTTCATGTGTTTTCGAGGCAGGAAGCTCAACTGCGGCGAGAATTAAGCATCTGATTTGGCGCCTTCACAAACACTTCCAGCAATTTCTGTCTAGATGCTGAAGTGAATTGAGAAACCCACATCTTCTCTCCTCATCATTATTTTACGAGAGAGACTTTAAGAAATATGGATTTTGCCTGATATGTGTATTGCTGGCAATTTTAAAAATGACTATTCCATCAACAAAACTGGAGGAAGTCTGGTTTCGATTTTTTGATAAAAAATGTTTGGATTGGATTTTTAGAATCAATTTAGATATAGATATTCATAGATAATACTTGCTTGAAAAATAAAATAATTTTCTTCATGTTTATCCTATTTATTAAATAAAATGGCAGCAAATGTTGAAACAAGAATCTACACAACTACACATTTTGCTTTCTTTCTGTACCATTGCTTCTCTGAAAAAAGCCCCCATATGTCAGTGTTCTGTTGGAGCTTTAGGGAATTCATTTACATTTTCTTCTTTGGTACTTCTTCTACAGTTTGGTATTCACAAGGGGCTCCTGTCAATCTGAGACTTGTTCATGCTTTCAACAACCTTAACAACACCTTTAACATTTACTGCCAACCATACACACGTCAGATTTTAAAGGCACTTCAGGCTCAGCTGGACCTCAACAATCAAGAAGAACAAATACAGTGAAGGCATCAAGCACACACTGTTTTTTTATTGACTGAAGACAAGTTGAATTAGTTTGAAGAGGCTGAGATTGTAATTGCAAATTGGATGTGGATACAAATGGATTGATGGAGTATAAGAGACGCTGTGTGCAGATGCATAATGTAAGACTGATACGCACAACTGTCTACACACATTTCCTGTGTCAATGGGTTGTTTGTTCGACTTTTGCGCATTCATATTCGACACAACAGCTGCAACACAACCAGATGTAGGTTTGGTGGCAGAGAGGCAAATTAAATCTTTCTATTTGTTGTAATGCTCAAATATCTTGGTTACATGTGACCAATCAACAGACAGAAGCCACATATCAAATAAAATGGTAACAGTTTATTTTACATTTTCATGACACAGTAAAACCAACCACATATGACATAAGTTTGATAATTAGCCTGCTATAGCATGTTTCTGTCATTTTGGTTTATGTAAAGTTGTCACAACAAAGAAATTGACTGACTGACAAAGAATGACATTCATAAACATTCATAAAGACTTAACTGTTGAAAATTTAAATTAAAGTACCTCCGTGTCTCTGTGCAGTGTTTGCATCTGATGTTAATCCTACTCTCAGAATCACAGTGGTTTGTAAATCCAGGGTGCTTCAATGCAAGACAAAGTCAGGAGTATGAAATAGCTTAATGGAAGTGTTGTCTGGCTAGAAGGAGTGAAATTTCAGATGGCATGTCGAAGGCTTACCTTTAGAGTATGTTTTTTGAATTTGAAGTGTCGTTTAATTTCTTTGATGCTTTCTGTGAAAGTTTATATGTTTTTGTTTGTTTAAATGCCATTTATTTCCCTTTAATTCCTGAGTCTGTTGTGACTTAATCTGATTAAAATAAAATCCTCAAACCCAAATTACAAAGAGGTAATTAAGAGGCTGAACTGTGATAAAATAGCAGTGCCAGGTTAATTTGCTTGCTTTGCTCCAACTGATAAATCTAGAAAATAAACAGCATATGTGCAAAGCAAGAACAGAGAGCTTGACGGGAGCAGTAAGGTGTGTTTAGTTTATTCAGTGTAGTAGTGTATATAGACTTTTAATGATCTTTTTTTCTGCTGATTGTTTGCAAACATGTATTAGAATATTATAAAGTGTGTGTGTGTGTGTGTGTGTGTGTGTGTGTGTGTGTGTGTGTGTGTGTGCGTGTTCGCACAGTGAAACCTTACTTGTGTCCCAGCTCATGAGCCACGGTGAAGGCCAGCGGGAGGCCCGTGTCCTCGCTGATGCTGCAGCTGCGATGCGGCTGACACATCCCCGCCACGTGGGACAGACCCAGAGTCTCACAGGGCATGTTGATGGTTGCACAGATGTCCTTCCTGTGAAAAGTGAAGGTGGAGGTCAGTCTGGTTGGCAACAGAGGGCAACATGAAGGACGACACAATGGACCACCAAGCCACCATTTGTTTCTTTAAATACATACTTTTTTTTCCCAAAATAACTGAAAAATAATCTGACTTTGAGATTTTAGAATAACAATCTCTGACACTGTGACACCATTTGTAATGTAATTAACTTGTGGTGCAACAGCCCTGGTGAGGTTCCCTGTAATGCAAATCCAAATGGAAGTCTAATATATGTGTATTTATTCATACATGTGTATTTGTATGTATGTAAAAATGCAAATGGAATCACATATTATATGACCTATACTGGAATGCCACATGTATCCAAATTTAGAATTGGAACAATTCAATATATGGACACACAGTATTGAATATATATCTACGACACCCGTATATAAAAAATATATAAATATATTATGTAACTATTTTGTATTTATACATGGGTTCTCTGTTCACATGACAACAGTTATCAAAGCACAAAAGACTATATGATAAGAATATTTGTGACACAGAGACGTCCAGTGATGTTTCTGTCTGCAACCATCTAAATCAATGAATCAATAACTGCCCTGGAATTACATGATGAAAACCACTTAGAACTGGACTGAAGTCAGGAGTGAAAGAAAGAGAGCTTGGCCAGATTGTGTTTACCTGGTGAGCAGGACCGATACGTCGTGGTGCAGCGGGTGGTCGTCTCCTTTCATGTTGAATTTCTTCTGCCACTTACAGAAGCTGTTCAAGCTGTTGTCAGCATGGTGCGTAATCTTCAAGTCATCCTGTTAGAGAGCATGAAGTAAACACATCAAGAATCAGCAGCGACTGTTTGAAGGTTCCAAACACGCGTTTCTGGATCACTCTTTCACAGTCTTATGTTGCTCCTGTCCCAATGTATTTGAAACATGTTGCTGACATCACACTCAGAATAAGCAGATATTTACAATAATCAATGAAGTTAATGAGGTCAATCACTAAATATATTGTCTTCTATATTGGCTTGAGGTTGTAATACTGATATACCTGACACCCTGAATACAGGATGTGAGGGAAAAAATTATAGCTTTTTCACTGACTTACTGTAGTAAAATACTACTAAAAACTACCTTAAAGTAATATTGCCATATTAGCATTTCATTCAAGTGAGGGAGCAGAGGTGATGACGAATGCATGAAATAACTTGTTACTACATAGTTGTGGATGTGTGTTTATATTACAACTGACTTGTTAGTGTGTAATTATTATTTTGAGCTTGGGTTTCTGAAAAAAAAAAAGTGACAGCGCTCCTCTTCACCGCATTATTACTGCAATCACACTCTCTGTTCAATGCACTTCACAGGAATAAAGCTTACTCCCTGTTTCCTTTAAGACGGTGTTATCTACAATTAAACATATTTCATGCACATAAACAAACATGCTTTTACCTCATCCTGCTCCAGAAGGATGAGACGAACGACCACAACGTTGATTGCGTTTCCAATACTGGCGTCTCGGAATAGACCTGCCACCTGGAAGACAAAATCCATTAAACATTTGGTCGTCACATGATTCTTAACTACCGTGAACTACCGTAGAATATAATCCTAATGAGACAATTTAAACAATATAAACAGGTTTTGATGGATAATTTCGTTTAAAAAAAAGGTATTTTTTATGGTGTGATCGAGACCAAACCATGTGGTAGAAACATGTGAAATATAAATATGTGCGTCAGGAAAAAAGAAATCTATAACAACAAACATGAATAAGAAGAAGTCAGACCTCGAAATTATGTTTTCATATATTAAAGGAAAGACTGTTGTATGACAGTTATGTCAGTGCTGTTACTCTGGTGTTTTATTTGCCATGTTGGAATTCCATTTCAAAGCCAATACACACACTTTAGAACAGCATTCATTAATGTGCTCAGAGGTATTTTCCTTTTCAGAAAGCCTTCTCCCTTTCTCTCCTCGTTCCGTTCAGAAAATATTTTTCTATCATTCTTCCTCTTTATGTGTCAAGCAGCCTGAGCCATTCATAGGAAATGCATTACTGCGGGATTTGAGCTCCAAACAGACATCAGATGCATCTAGAATTTTAACAACAATCCAAACTCTGAACAAACTGAACCTTGTAAATGGAGTGTAACAATAAATTGCATTTAAATAAATCTATAATTTTGACAATGGCTCTTGAGCGAAGGTGGCATGTGACAATTCACAGAAGTGCTTCATAAAGGGCAGGAGGCCGTAGGGGGTCGAACACCGGAGAACACGGGAGGATCGAGGTCAACTTGTTGAGAAACGAGAAGCGAGAGCCGTGAAATAAAAGTCAGAGGTGAAAGGAACTCACACTGCCAAAACTGTGAGCGTCATTCTCACGCAGCTCAAAGGAGACATCCTCATGGAGCAACATTAAACATTTAAAGCTCATCAAATTTAGCAGGAAACGTTGAGATTGGTGAACGTATCAATTGCTGCAACAGTATTTTCTATTCAACTATAATGGCATTTGTTGACAAACCATTGTTGTATTAAGACTGACGGCACGAAACGAAGCTGACTTTGGTAAGACGAGGGTACAAGACGTAAAGATGCCAGAAAAAGAGAGACTTCTGGGATAGGGATAAAGGAATAGTTTAGCATTTTTTAAGTGGGTGTATCCTGAGTGCTTTAGACTCTTTCTATATCCCATAATCACAATGGTATATAATCATCTGTTTGACCTTTGTATCATCCCCTTTCTCTTCATTTACTGTCAAACATCTTTTGTCTTCTATCAAATAAAGGGAAACTGTGCCCAAAAATACAAAACATTGTTTAAATCGTCCCAATCCACACTGTAAATCATCCAGTTCATAGGCTTGCAAAGTCATTCTTTCACTATGCATGGTCCATAATGCATGGCGCTCCAGCTTTGCATCGACATTTCAGCACAACGCACGTCTTGTGTGATGCAAAAATAAGTGTTTCACTGTTCAGCTGAAGCCAACATTATGAGTGAACAGCTTGATTAACTTAGGCACACAGTCGAGAAACTGCAACAGTAATAAATAGCCATTTGAGTCTGATGGCAGTGACTGCGCACAGTTGGACACGCATGGAGTGGAGATGGGTTAGTTCCCACTATATCTATGTTCAAATACACCCACCTACATTTATCTACCTGACAACCATTGATGACATCATCACATGGACACATACCTGGATTTGGTTTTTGACATTTTGGGCTTTGACATGCTGATTTTTCTTGACTTCCCAATGCTTTTCATCTCTCAGTTTCATGTCACATTACTAAGTGTCTTGATTTAATAATGATCTTTCATTGTGTACATTTTGATATGCGTACATACATGTTGTGAATTCCTCTATAAGGGGAGCAAGTCGAACTTACTGAGTGACAGCAGGAGGTGGGGGATCTTTGTTGTTGGGTGCAATTCGCAAATTTATGTAAATTCTGATAATTGTGAAAGCATTTGAGAAGCAACGCTCACACAATACTGGCTTCTTTCTTTGATTTTCCTTCTGTGGGCCAAGACGTGGACACACTAAACCTTCTGTGCGAGTTGTGTAACCGAGGCACTTCAGATAGAACAGCTTTGACACACAGGCTGTGAAGGGTTTATTCAGCCGGTGTTTCTCACAGTAGTGCTCATTCACAGATACACATCTTGTAGCTGAATCAACTCTCTACAAGCTTATCAGTAACATTAAATATGCTTTCAGTCTATCTTTAGCCACTTGTCCTATTGTTTATCTTGTGAATAAATATAAAGCTGCAGCTATTTAAAGCTCATGATTTTTTTTTTGTCCCAATCATTGTGCTGTTGATTTCCTCTCAGGCCAAATGGTAAATAGTGCTTTCGGGATTTCTAATGCATCTTTCTTTATGTCCATGTGATCTGTTTGTTTGTTTGTGTGATCAAAGTGATCAAAACCACAATATAATAATGAAGCTCATCAAGTGAAAGAAAGTTGGCAGCTGTTTTTGTGAAAGAGCTTCCAATTTCATTCTGCTATGTTTGACTTCTCCGGCCGTAAATCACACCACTGGGTTCATACAGTACAGCAGAATAGAAAAAAATATGACCCTCTTGTGAAGTTGACAACTTCGAGAGAGCGCCGGCGATGAGACAATGGAGCAGCTGGTGGCTGAGGAAGATGATGCCATTACTTATTGTTTGGACACGGGTAAGAGGTTGTTTCCCTCGATGCTGTGTAAGACTGTTTTGACAGAACTGAATGGTTTGGGGCTGTGAAGTTCAAAGCTAGACTCCAAAAAAGAACCATGAGAGGATGTGGCGAATAATGGCCGCTTCCTCTGTGTATTATTGTCTGTTAAGTCAGTTAATCCTCGGGCTTCTCCGACAGTGAATTCCCTTTCCTGATATTCTGTCCTCTCATAGCACTTTCAGTAGCAGCGCTCGGAGCAGACACGACCGTAATTTGGAAAACTCTAATGTGCTAATCAATAACAGACAAGGAGTCAGTTGACTTAACCCCTAAGTAGGAGGTAGTAATAACAGTGATTGTGAAAGGTGAGGGAGTCATGGTTGAAAAAAGATAGCTGAGGAAAGTTAATCCATCCTTTGTATTCTGTGACATGAGGGTGGAAAAACCGAAACAGAGCCCATCATCCAAAACATCTGGGAAGACGTTCAAACATCCTGCAGCTCTGCATTCAAATATCTGTGAAGATTTTTTAGTTATAGATTTTTTGTTAATTTGAGCGTATTCTTTAATGCTTAACTCAGTTACTGATATTATCTGCTGCTAATTATGAAATGTAATTTGTGATAACAGAGAGAGATTTTACAGGTTATTGCAGGGTATCGTACTTTTTAAATCCTGCTATTAAAACAAGTACATCTTATCTACACTTTTACCTTCATTAGTATTATGTGTGATACAACATTTAAAAATACAAAATTATCAAAGCTCAAAGGTTCGGTGAGTTTTCTGAACCTTCAGCCAGATTTATTTCAGCAAATGGAGCTGGCTCAAGTATCATTACATGAAATGAGCATCATTAGTGAATTTTATCCTTTTATCATTGACAGTAATTACACTTGAGTGAATCATGCATTGACCCATGAGCATCGGTTTTGAGTGTTCCATTCCATTTTATCTCAGTTTCATTGTTGTGTACAACTGGCAATGTTTTCAAGGTGGCAATGCGTATCTCGGTCAACTTGTGTGTATGTATTTCCAGTGTTTTTCATAATGTACCATACGTGTTGTCAAAGTGATGAAGATGCTTTTTTCATTTGCTGTTTTTTTGCACTGAGCTCTCTTGGTCACTGTGGAAACAGACTTTTCTATGTGAGCTACAGTACAGGAGTGCAAACACTCTCAGGTCTGTACACTGAATATGAAGCTACAGCCAGGAGACGGTTAGTTTAGCTAAAGCCTGGAAACACAATGTTTTGTTTGTGCACTTCGATTTTATGTGCAGAATAAAATACAAGATTTAATGTGTTAAATAACAGTTTCCTGCTTCTCTCAGTCTTTATGCTAAACTAAACTAAGTGATGACTCAACATTCATATTCAGTTTGATGTGAGATGTGTCAATCTCTTCTCATCTAACTCATCAAGAATGCGAATAAGTGTATAAATACTTGAGAAAGAACAAATGGGTTGAAACTGTTGATGAAACCATAGCTCAAACAGATTGGAGCTTGATGCATGGAAATGTTGTGTTCATGTTACTTTAATGTCACAAACTTACAATGTTCATGACGGCGAGGATGTAGTTTTCCACAGCTTTGCTCCCATGATGCTCCACCATTTTAGGGTCGGCCACCACCAGCGTTTCCACCCACTTCTCTTTGCTGACTGAGCGCTGACGGATTCTCCTCCTCCTCCTCTGCTGCCGGTGCTCCCATCGCTCCCGCTGCCTCTCGATGTCTTCATAACTTTGAGAATCTGGAGACAGGAGATGGAAATAGATATTTAAAACTTTCTTACATGAGTACAGATGCACACACCACAACAAACCAGGTATGACTTTTCATTCACCACATACACTCGTTTAAATACCTGTTTTTCTTGGATCAAAGCCCAAACCTGCACATAACTTCTCTGCCCTTATAATTCTTCCTCTCCTTATTAAAATATCAAGTTAACACAGAAGGTATTATTCAAATGCTTAAATAACAAATGGGAGGATCCATTTAATTTAAAATGTAGTTTAGAACATGTTTTCCCAATTTGAGTAACATATAGGATCATGGTTGTTGTGTTAAAACTGTCACATAGTCTCACACACACAAACACACACTCACATGGCAAAAGCTGTACAAATTCCTGTCAACATATTCACAAGCTCAAAGCCAGCCTTTTGCATCTTTCTAAGATGCTCAATTTTCTTTCAACAATTCTTTTTTTTTTAAACCCACTCAGAATTTGAAGTAGCTCATTTATGGGCTTCTAAACTTTAATGCTTTTTATTCTTCTGATCCCTGCAGATTATGAGCCGGAAATAGACTCATGAGACAGATAAGATTTTATCAGTCATCTTCATTCTTGTCATCCAGCGCTCAGTGTCTTATGTGTAATTAGTGGGTGAGACTTGGCATAATGTAGCCTACTTACACTGAACGATCTGAACGTGCTGTCTGACTGTGTGTCATCTTCAAGGAACTGATAAGGAGGCATAAAGATTTTAGTCTTGTCTTGTGTCGAGCACAAAGTGACTTACTTTGATTTCCACAGGTGCCGTTGAGAGCTTGTTTCCCTGAGATGGGTTGTACGAGTGGACTCGAGGAGGAGGGAGGGGACGCGTGGCGTTTGTAGATGGCGTGGGCCTGCGGTGCTGAGGTCTCGTCGCTCGGCCTCTCCAGAGGTTGAATGAAAAACTCTTCATCAGATAATTTGAACAGCCCTGTCTGAAGAAAAGTAGGGCTGTAGGTCAGTTTTCTGAAGATATCTCAAAAGCACTTTGAACAATGTACTTTGTGTATTTCATTTGATCTGCTGCCAACACAGATGTGACACATGAGAGCTGCAACAATCAGTCAATTAATCAGATATCTGATCGGAAGAAAATTAACTACTAAACCATTCAGACAATTGATAATTGATTTGGGGGGTTTTGAACAAAATATCAAAAGACTCTGTGCTCCAGAATATTGTCTTTTTCACTGTTTTCTACGTTTTACAGATCAAATGATAAATCGATTAACCAGGGAAGTGGCACACTGATTGATAATGAAATAGTTCGAAAAACGAGTTCAAGTATTTGAGTATTTATTATTCCAGACTAAATCCATCTAAATAAAACCACTGCAGTGTTATTAGATTAAAAATATTTGCCCTTTTTTCATTACTGTGATCATTTATCAATTTTGTGTGTTATATTGTTTTTGGCCTTTTTAAAGTAAGAGCTCTATAATTATAGCAGTACAGGCTGATCTAAAACACACATTACTAAGATAAGCAGCACTCTTTATCTTATTTATTTTCTGTCACTCCCTTAGCTTCATGCTGAGCCTGCAAAAAAAAAACCTGTTAGAAACCTGCTGTCCTTAGAGAAACTGATATGAATAGAAGATATGGCAATTCCATATTCATCAAACAAAACTGAATCTTTCCATTTTTGACACAATATGTAGTCTGAGTTGTTGTGTAGTTTGTCTTCAAAAGCTGCATTAAAGCTCAGCACACTAAACCAAAATGCAGAGAGCTTTCAGCAGAAACAGCCTGATGGTTTTAGTTTGCTGCAGACACCCACGGTGCAACTGGGAAAGATCAGATGTCACATAAAGTTCTGCACCCTAAACCATGTTGGCACGGTGCCAAAGCTAAATTCCAGTAGCCCCCTCCTTTTTCTGTTGACTTGCCCTATATTTAATTCTTGTCCACCTTCTGCCCCCGTTCAGCTGTCACGGAGTCGCAGGGTCCCACCGAGGTTCAGACGTGAGGGCCGGGGCCACGACGTGTGAAGAACACCACGAGGAGAGTCAAGTAGAGCAAGAGAAGTTTTACTCCCATCTCTTACACTTACAGTAACACAGCCAGAGCAGCTTCAACGATTATCAGTGCATGTGTAATATCACATGACAGACCTCTGCAGACAATGTAAAGTTTCAAATGAGAAATGTAAAGCATACTGGACACATCGGACTGGAGGTCCAGACTCATGCTGTTCTGTTTGACATGTTGCAGTAGCTTTAATTTGGGGTCTTAATAATAAATGACCTCATGACTCTGTGATAATTATTATCAGCAATAACTGGACTAACGGAGAGAAAGCCAAGTGAAAAGCAATCAAGTAATGTATAGTAGTTTTTCTACTACCTCCACCCGTACTTGTAAGATGTGAGAATATCTGCACAACAGCAATGTATTGAAATTATATTGATATCTATTCACTGTTGTTATAATGACACAGCACTGATGCTCTAATGTGTATCCAATGTTAAGATGCTTTCCAGTATGTGGTTCTCTGTTCTGTGAACAACTGTCATTACTGCGCCCAGCGTGGGATCTGAATCTCTGTAAATGTCAAGTTGTCAATGTCAATGTCAACAAAACCCTCGCGACATTCATTTTAACCTCCACGCTGGGTTTTCAGCTCATTGTATTTTTAGCCTGACCCAAACAGTACAAGTTTGTGGTATCCCACCGCTTCGAGGAAAATCTGACTCTGAAAATATACATATTTATGAGCAAGAGAATAAAGTTTATTTTTAAGAATCAGATTCAACAAAAAGTTTCTTTTTATGGTTCAGGAAAGTAACATAACAACAAAACCTTTAGTTAGACATTCATTCTTCCTTTGCTGTGCTGTGGACCATGACTTTATTCAAAAGAAAACCTATCAGGCAATAAGATATATACTGCATATATAAGGCATATTTGTTTGACATTTATGGCTCAGCAACAGAGTGTTATGTAAATTAGATCTATACATCCACTTGTACTTGTACTTGTTGCATTTGCTTTGATGATAATGAGAATAAGATGATAATTGCTTATAGAGCCACTGTGCACCTGAGTTAGCTCTCCCAACATTTATATAATGCTTTTCTTTAATGTTAAGGACACTTGAAATGTTAGGACAAAACTAATTGCATATGCGTAATCAGCCTGTAAATTGTGCATCACGAAACTGATGCAGTTTCTAATGACAGTATGGAAATTGCAAGCACAATGCTACAAAGATATAAAAGAAAAATAAATATGGTCTTTTGAGGTTCTGAGAAAATTGTTGTTTAAGTGGCTGATCATAAATAATGTTGATCATTACGAGGAAAAACTACTCAGTGAATCACCTCTGTTAGTCCTCAACTGCTTACTGAGGCCAAATGAGGTTCTGTGGACTCATATGAAGTTTTTTAAACCTTAGACTCCAAATATTTATCATTAGAATACTTAAGAAACAAAGCAGATCTGAAGCACTATTCACATACATGTACATATATTTGAAAGACTGTCCTCCCAGATTATAGATAACAGGTTTCTTTTCAAGGGAAAGTGACATGTTTTAAAAGCTCATTCTGACTTCAAAGGTAAACAGATGGAGACTAGCACTCATGCTTTAGAACATAGGTTTACCATGGGCACCAGCTCATTCAACAGTCACATCCTTCAAACAGCAAACTGCATGTTTTCAGCTCCACAGACAGAAACGACAGTCAAAGAAATATTTTTGAGAATCTGGAACATGTGACTCTTCCAAAAATGCCTCCAAGAGCATAAACTCATCCACAAGTAAAACTTCAAACAATATAAAAAGAGTCTGCAGGCGTCTTTCCTCATCTGTCATCACTTCTAATCACTCCTCCATCACAAAGACACAAGTGTAAAATGTGATTAATTACAGAGTAGCAAAACATTAACGCTGGTCTCGAGTTTGCCAAAACGATTAGCTTAATCTTCAGGAATATTGGCAAATGCTCGACAGTTCAGCCTCTGAGTGTTTTGACAGACATATTTTTCATAAGTTGGCTCCAGCACATTGGATTTAAAATGAGCGAATGGCGACGAGGATAAAGTGCGGACTTTACGGCTTTAAGGTCCGACTCAAAACGTCTTTAGTCAGCCCGTTTTGTACCTCATGTCTTTGTTTTTTATATCCATTTTCAATAGTACTTATTATTAAAACACAGAAGAAGAGGAGGTTATGTCTGTGTTTGATTGACAGCTGCTGGCAGACTGACCCCCGGCAAGGGAAGTAGATGCAGTGAACAAATTTGCACTGGAGCTTATAAACCAGAGGCTCAGAGTTTTGTAAGCAGCTGTATTGAAGAGTAAGGACCACAGCAGAATATAAACAGACCAAAGTGGCATTTGCAGGTAAATTTAGTTACTGTGTAACGTCCTGCAGCAGAGCAGCTAATTAACTGTCTAGCCTACAAACTGACATCAGAAGTGCACTTTACCCCGGTGAATGTTTGTTTGGTGGCTCAGTAAAAAAGCTACAGAAAGGTACAGAACAATATGTGCACATGTTTTTAAATTACATAAGGAGCTTTTAGCAGTAAGGTAATCTAGGTTAAGCGATTTGATTGGTTGAATGGAAACTGAATGAGCACTAACAGCATTCTGATGAATGAAGACAAACATGGGGGCACAATCATGAAAAAATAAAAACCTATGAAATACAGTTTTCTCCCTTTTCATATATGTGTACTGCAATAGAAAGGGAACATGCGGTTTCATTTCACTTGTTGGAGTAAGAGCCATACTGTGTGAGCAGAGTAGGACTTGCCACACTTTTGGACGTCCCATGTTTTTAGGGCAAAGCAGGGAGTCTTTCAGGGACAAAGAGAAGAAAGTCATGGCTGGCCACATCAGTCGTCTGACCTCAGTCCAGCTGACTTCATATTTCACTTGCTGCGGACCAGACTGAAGGCAAGAAGCTCCAGAACAAGCAGGAAGTGAAGCTGGCTGCTGCTCAGGCCTGGCAGAACACCACCAATGTGGATACCATGTGTATGCAGATGTGTGTGGGTTGCGGATTTCAGAAAGTCAATGTCTGCAAAGGATTAACCATTAATTGTTAAATAAAATGTCTCTGAAGTTTATTTTTCGATGCCAAATTACTGTTGGCCTCCTCTAAATGTGGGTGGAAAATAAAAATCAGTGTGTACACTAAGAGACCACTTCATTAAAGCCTCACTGTGGAGGTTCTGGCCTCTACTAGCACTGTGGAGCAATTTTTTCATGAGTGGGCCCCCACTTCTGTTTGCATTGTGCACGAAGATGCACGGTCCTGCTGCAGGTTTCACACTGTTCCACCGATCCACAGGTGGCAGTAATGGGCCAAGAAATGAAGCAAAGCATTTGGAAAGAGTGCAAAGCAAGTCACTGTGTGCGATGGAAAGAAGACAAGTTAACATGGATATAAACAATGCGGGGGTTCAAATTACCTAAAAAAAACACGTTTGTAAATGTTTCATGCGGAAGGAAATGTATTGTTAGACCTCAGGAATACACACAATGAGTTTTGGCGAATAACACTGAATGTAAACACCACTGTTGTTTGTTTACAAGGAAACTCCACAGGCCACCTTTAAGCTATTCCAGTCAGTCCTGCAGCTGCAGCTTTATATACGCAGACAGGGTCAAGATATCCAGTTACTATTCAGCTAAAGATTTGAGTTGGTAAGATGTGTGATGTATAAGACTCCAACTGTGCATCAACTGGGTATAAATTAATTCAAGACATGGTGATTCCAGCCTCTTGGAATTGACTTTTTTAGTTCACAGAGAAGGAACGAGGAACATGTGGCCGTTGATGTTTCTGCTGCTGAAAATGCTTTGAGAGAAGTTCACAATCCAAGGCCAGACACATGTGAGCAAACAGGAGGAACAGAAGTCTGGTGAGCAGAAGAGAATCTCAGTTCAGACACAGTTTAACCATGAAATAGAGGGGATACTGATTGTCCCCAGTTAAACTCCTCTCAGTGAAGATGAAAAACGTGACAGCGCAGTTGGCAAGGGATCACAAAAAAAATGAAACAGATGAATAATGGGAAAATAAATGCCACTGTCCTGGTTTTAGGCTGACAAGCCTCTCGAGATGTGGAGAGGGTTGGATAAGCACAGGCCTTAAAAAAATATGAATCCATTGATGATGTCAAAGGTGGTGGTGGTGTGGGATGTGTTTCTATGGCACAATGATGTAACCAAACTTTGTCATTAAATGGGTGCGGTTTCAATGTCAGTATTCCCATCAATACAACACTCATCATCTTAGGATGGGTGTGTTAATATAACTGTGACCATAACATGAAGGCAGCTACTTCAATTGTCTCTAAACTCTTTGGATCTGAAGGCGATTAAGCTTCTGTCAGATGCATCAGAATTTGCAGGATTGATTTGATGCAGGAAGTTCATCATACACTTGAGACCAAATCTAAGTGTATTGTTTCCATGATCTCACTGAAAATGCACCTCAAAAAAGTCAGGCTGTATGTATATGACTGTGTATTTCAGTTCCACATACGGAACTTCTTCAGGTGCACTATGAAGACGCTGCTAGTTAATAACATCTGAGTCTTGTTTAGTGTTGGTGGGGAAAGTTGCTGATAAATGGCAGAGAGAGTCATGAGAGACTAACACGGCACCTTTCATTTCATTTCAGATGTTGCTTTAAGCGGAGGGAGTGAGTCAGACATTAAATTAAATTCCCACCAGACTCAGCTTTACAGGTGAACACGGTCAAGCACACTGAGTATAAATGAAGAAGTAAACAGACTCGTCTCAATGGGAATCTGGTCCACATGAAGACCACTCCAAGTCTGAAAATAAAAAAAAATCTGAAGTGAGTTTACCAGACCTCTAGCACTTCTTATCTCTGCTCGAGGCTAAAGGCTCCGGGCTGCAGTAGCTGTGACTAGCGTGACACCCGAATCTCCGACTGTCAGCAGGTGAATTGCATTGTGGGTCATGTAGGTGCCTGGTTTTATGCTTGGAATGAAAAAGGCGCTATCTTTATATATTGGATTTTTATATGTATTTCTAAACTGCCCATTGTGAGTCTGACAATGTTAAACAGGTGAGGTGCTTCTTAAAGAGGTGCAGCTATCAGATCAGTTGACTGACAGCTACACATGCTTATTGCCGTCACCAGTGGGGAAGTGTGTTTAATATACTGGCTCAGTGCTCAGTAAACTTCTCAACCTGTGCCATATTCAGATTGGCAAAGTCATAGATCTGCTTCTCTTTCACCTCTTTTTTCCCCTCCAGCCTCTGCTCTGCTCGACCATCCAGGACCCTCCTCCCTCCCTCTCCTGGTTGTCGGTGCCTCGGCTAGACATTTGTTGGGGACGATGGTCTGGATCATCGGCCCCATGAGATCCAGCCTCTCTTCTATTCTCCTCTCTCCCTCATTTGCATGTTATCATGTGTTTCTCTCTCTTATCTGTGAATGCTGTGCTGCCTCTTCTGTGTTTGTGCCCAGTCCATAGTCTTCACTTGGGTTTTAGGTTTATGTTTTCAATGCTGATCCACGGTGAAGGAGAGGTTGTATGGCACGGGTCCCATTTGGCCAAACCTGAAGTTGCCTAGTTGTCCTCCTTGGTCCACATTCTTCACATGTATTTCATAGTAAACAGAAAATTTGTTTTTTTTTTTTCTGCTGGTCCCAGGAGAGGGATCCTCATCTGTGGCTACTCCAGAGGTTTCTTCCCTTTTTTTTCCTGATAGAAGGAGGAGGAGTTTTTGTACAGATCGTATGACCCTTTGCCTGAAATTGTGATTTGTAATCCTGGACTATATAAAAGAGTCAAAAGGCAAAAATAACTGGGGAAGATGTCTGTCTTCAGACTTAGACTGGACAAGTTGCTCAACTCAGTTTCTGAGAAAAGGTCCACATCTCTGAGGTGGCCAAACATCTTTTCGGGGCATTTGCCTTAAATAGATCATTTACAGTCAAGATAAGAAATGTGGGGAGAGCGAGGGGGCGACAGGCACCAAAGCTCCCCAGACAGTTTGGCCTTTTTCACATCTATGACATTTTGACATGTCATAGTAAGAAACAGTGTCCCAGTGAGCCATGACAGTGTGACACTGAGCCAGCATGCACATCACCAGGACCCAGAAACTGAAGCCTCCAAACAAAATTCAACCACCATTCATTCTATTCACACCACAGTCTATATACTATATGTCTGAGGCACAGTGACGTCACTGTCAGGCTTCTCGAGCGACATCGATTAAGAATGATGTTTTCCATTGCTTCTAGCCGGTCCCTTTAAAACAATCACTTGCCTTTTATCCTGAAGACAATGCAACAAAAAAGTGACAAACCAGATTGTAATATTAACTGTGAAACACGAAGATTTAAAAATGCCTGACGTTTAATTATAATATAAAACAAAATCATTTTCAAAAATAAGTATTGAAAATAAGAAATGATGAAGAGCATCCAGTTTAAGCTTGATTTATTAAGATTGCTTGTGATTAATAATTGATTGTGATAAAAGATGAATGAATCAATCTCAGAAATAATCCCATTAATTTGCCAGTTCAGACAGAGAAAAGAGGTGGTAGGTGTTTGTGCTTGATGGAAATTCTTTGAAAGTCAAGGACCAAACCTAACACAGAGCAAATGTAACTGCAGCTTTGTGAAGAGGCTGTGTCAAAGATTTAAAATGGTCTGTTGTCAATTTAAAAATCTCTGAATGCATCGATGATCCCTCACATCCCCTTTAGCCGCCTGAAAATTCTTTCCTTCATGAGCACAAATCTGCGATCAAACAGGCGGAGCAGAACATGAATGGCTGGCTGAACCGACAGTCTTTGAATGTGGGTGAGCAGATTGTGGTAAATAGTTGGATACCCACTGTGATCTTGCAAACGCAATGAAGGGATGGTCGCTTTGCTCTTCAGCCTCGACAGCTACATGGTGAATACTTTCACAGAAAAATGGAGGTGCAATAGTGCAAAGCTTAAATGTGGCTTTACATGAGCAGACAGACTGCTCCTCTGTTTGCAAACATGATGTCTGAGGGTGAAAATAGAGCAGTTTCAGCAAATTGTGAAACAGTGTCATCTGGCTGGAATGAAGCACTTTAGCTCCAAGGCTGAATAGCGGGAAACATCAGACACACCTATCATTTTCGGAAACTCCATCCAGGGTGTGTAGCTCTCCAAATGCCCATTAATAATAATTCCAAGATCTGAACATTCATTTGCACAGTTTTGATATTAACCCCTATTACACTCAACTCTGAATACAACCAACACATCTGGACTTAAGTAGAAATGCATTTAACAACTTCAAGGTTTTCAGTTACTCACCAGTCCATCACAGGTGCTTATGGCGGCGCTGCCTTTAACACTGACCTCATCCCACACTTCACCTAAGAAATGGCACTGCGAGGATCCAGGAGGACGGATCCGGGCCCCGTCCAGGCCACCGTGCCTCCTCTCCGTCAGGAAGCCCGGAGCCAGCAGGTGTGGGTTGAGCGTGAGGTTAAAGAGCAAGCTGTGGTCGCCGTGCCACAAGTGGTAGAAGACTCGATCCAAGTCGACCGATCCCTCTGAGGCTTCCCGGCGCTGCACCCGGCGAGCATGGTGAGACAGGAAGTTGGACAGGAAGTGACCTCTGGCATCCACTCTAGTGGGGTGAACCACTTCATACTGAGGCAGATCTTGCAGAAATCTCTCTGTCAAAGCCACAGTGAGATGTAAGAGAAGAGGGGCGTTAAATCATGGGAAAGAGAAGGGTAATTAAATAATCAAGTGACTGTCAAGCTGTAAACAAAACTGGGAAGCTCTAAACAAATCCATATGGGTGTCTAATCTGTCATCTTTATGTTTGAATACAGCTTCAGGACCGTTATAGGAAAACTGCAACAGGATTCCAGTTCACTGTCCTCCTGTTAATTTTTACTCTCCTGTGCAGCAGGTTTGATAAAGTTGGTGAAAATCAGTCTTCTGATAAAAAATAATAAGTCCTTCATTTCCTGTTATGTGGAATAGCTGAGTCAGCAGCACGAAAGGAAGTGTGAGAAAAAGCTCCCCTTTGTAAGCAAGGGTACAGAAAATGTGCCTTAACAGGAGGGATTACCTGCTGCTCCTCTTAATTCTATACATACAGCCTCCTGGTGGCTGGATGACGGGTGAAATATGACTGACTGCACTGCTCCAGTTTTCAGCAGCAATAAAAATCTTGCTTGACTTTGCACATCTCTAAATAAAGATTGAGGCGTGGCATGAAAATCAAATAACAAAGAATTGACATGTGAAACTAGAGTTTAAAGTATTAGATGTTCTTAAAAGACTGTGACCTGGTTTTCATTTTCAAATTGAAACCAAAGGGCTAAAATCTGTTTGTTACTGTAGCCAGACAAATCCTGCAGACGTGGCCAGTCTACTGTAAATGAACAATGACATTTATATGAGACTTTTTTCATTGAAGAACTACTCATGAACCACATGTGAAGTACCCACATACCTGGAAAAAACAAAGCTTGAAGACATTTGCATTATTAATATATCTTCATGTGGGTGTCAAATCAGTCAATTTCATGCTTGAATACAGCTGCAGTTTACACTGTCGGTTAGAGGAACACTGTCCCACAGCTGTAGGGTACCTAATGAAGATGTATTCAAAATGCATAATAGATAATCAATCACATTAGGATGATGTTTTTTGGCTCATTTCCTATGTGAAAGTGTATCAGGAGTTTGGACTTAAAAAGTTAAAGCTTTGCAAAAAAGGAGTCAGAAGCAAAGGAGGCCAACGCAACAGCCTTATTTATTCAACCTTCATAACACCATTGTCAGCTTAATCTCATTGAAGAGAAATGAGCAGAATGCAAACAATGACTTCACACATCTTCCTGACAAGGTAAGATAACGTCTCCATCCAGCACTGTGGAGTGTTATCAAATATTTTCACCAGTACATCAGTGCAAGCAATCTGAGGAGAATGTGTTTGGCAACCAGCTGCTTGGAACGACTCGTTGAATGAGGAGCAGGGAGAACACGATTTACAGTTTTCA
The DNA here is from genome assembly GCA_037975185.1 of Centropyge bicolor. Classification (NCBI taxonomy): domain Eukaryota; kingdom Metazoa; phylum Chordata; class Actinopteri; family Pomacanthidae; genus Centropyge; species Centropyge bicolor. The sequence goes on from JBBMOC010000001.1 coordinate 3,463,157, forward strand.
GCATTCGTAAAACCACTTAACCTGCATTCACTTTTATTCCTGAAGCCAACAGTGGGTCAATGGAACTTCACCTACACTTAAAGCTACAGCAAACACATAAACAGATTGTGGTCATGAATCTTTAGATTGTGCACAATCCAACCTTCAACTATGCAAAACATTCGAGGAAACAAGTTGATTTATTGCAAAAATCATATCTGTCATCAGCCAATCAGTATAACTGTCTTTCATTCTGTGCATGTGTTCGCCGTGGGAAAAGACGCGGTATGTGAAATCCAATTTAAGATGGTTTATACTGTATTTATCCATGGCGACTAGAAACAATCATACTTGCAAAAATAAGACAGTGTGAAGGAAACTCGTGTAATTGCATTAGCGGCCGGGCTTAGGAGGTGGATTGCGAGGTCTGGGACCACCAGGAGCCTTTAAGAGACTGCCAGGACAAATAAAAAAACACCTCATTAAATTGGTGCTTGGATGCAGTTTCCTCTTCCCTCTTTTACTTGTGTAACATACAATTATGTAACTATGCACTAAGTGAGAATGAAAAACCTCAAATGTGTGAGCAAGAGGAAGCCTTGTCCCAGAGCTTTTCTAGTTTGAGTTGTTTAACTTTCTGGATTCTTGTGCCAACATTTATCACCTGAGACTGTTTCTGTTTGGGAGGTGACACATGTTACACAGGATGAGTCAGAGAGCATCCTTGTTCTGCTTGTGTCTGTAATCTAATTGATTTTCAACCTCCAAACCAAGAATGAGTGAGAGGATGAAAGTGCAGCATTAATCTGTTGATGTTATAAAACTCAGATCTGACAACTTCTACACTGCAAAGGAAAGTGGAAACAGCTCCATTAGGAGATCAACAACAGTGCATCCTGCAGATCAGATGAATCCTGTTTCCTGACCTTCACTGCTGAAGGTTAGAGGTCACTGTCAGCTGCAGAGGGATTCAGTGTTCTGGCTCAAGGGCAGGGCAGATGCTCGCCTACATGGACCCTCTGATGATTCAATGGAAACTAGGAGCTCGCCAGCTGCCAGACTAAGCCGCAGAAACCTTTGGCTTGATTGCTCTGGTGAGCTCCAGACTTTGTAAACAGGAGCCACAGCTGGCCTCCCCTGCACACCGAGCCCTGCTGGCCTGGCTCTGCGCGCACCGGGACGCGCTCTGGAGACACCGTGCGCAACAACAACAAAAAAAGCAGGCGCAAAAAAAACCGGGAGACGTGGCGGGGACGTGAGTGCACGGATCCAAAGTTGGACATGTTTTCAATGTGGACTGACCTGGTTCATGTGACAATCCCGGCGTTGTGCAGGTTTGCAGGACCATCAGGAGCGCGGTGAAGGAGCGGATGGGGCAGAGTCCTCTTCCAAAGGCGAGAAGCCCGCAGTCCAAACGGGTCATTTTGTCAGGACGGTTGCATGTATTTTAGAAGCATTTAATGTCTTTCTAACAGCGCATCGGTTGTCAATTCAAATCATTTCCATGCGGGCTGGATGAGCTTTTCGCTTTGTGCAGATCAGCCCCAACAAACTTCTCCAGCCCAGGCCTGATCATCGTCTGTTCCAGCCGCACTCTTTTCTCACTTGTTCCTATGTTGGTTTGCTCTCTAGTCTCTGTCCCCTCTGTCCTCCATCAGTCTCCAGCAGACAGACAGTGACAGCTTAAAACTTTCCTTGTGCAAACTTTTGCAGGGAGCCACCCCCACAGATGGGTGGACTTAAGACAATGGACTGTCTCTCAGCAGGACTGGAGGCTTAAAGGGGAATGCTACTCCCAAGAAATCTGATATTGTTGCTTCAGCTCAGTCCAGATTTTTGGGGTGATTCGGGTGCAGTGGGTCAGATGAGGACCTGTTCGGACATGGTTGCATTCACTTGGAGTCAGAGAAATGAAAACAGATCAGGAGCTTCAGTTTGCACGTTGTTGCCTTTGTGCGTAAAAGATAAACAGACAAGTTTGAACCGGTGGAAAACCTCCAGAAACCTCCAGAAAGTGAAGGAGACTTTGGTTGAAAGTATTAAAGTTCTGATCTATAAAAACACTTCGGAAATACTGGACCTACATGCAGTCCTGCAAACACAATCTCATAAACTTGTGAAGCTTTTCAACTTTTATCATCAAGAGGTTTTCATGGTAAAAAAAAAAAAAAAAACAACTCAAAGTTAGGAGGGAATAAAGTCTACAAAAACTCCACATGGTCACTAAACTCCACATCATTGTTTTACTTTATTTGTCTTCATCTGCATGAGCTCAGCGCGCCCTCTAGTGGCAGAATGAAGACACCATGGACCACTGATGCGAGGATAATGCTTATGTTTTAGAAGCTGAATATCACTTCTTAGATGCTTTAATACTTAAAGATATTGGTGATGATGCTTATAAAGATGGAGGAGAGGTTTAACTTAATATCTCTGCAAAACAAAAGTCAGGTGCACAACTGGAAACTTATGTAGAAGCAGATGGAAATGTGCTTTATGAAACATAGCAACAACAATAATGATGATGATAATAATAATAGTACCATTTGGTGCCAGCTGGGTTTATCATTTCATTTTTTTATTTACTCATTCATTGTCTGTACTTTCTGAACTTTTTAACAGTTCTAGACACTATTAATTCCTGTATTTCATTTGGATTTTATCGATCAAAAGTTGTGTTCTTGAATCATGTCCAAGGTGGGTTTAGTCACAGGTCCGATGAGCTGACATGCTGTGAAAGATGCACATAAATCCAAGCAGACTAGGATGATTCAGGCTCATTTCTACGACTGAGACCTGTCTGGCACGTCTCATTGTGGACCAATCGCGGCTCAGCAGAGGAGGGACACACCTGTATAAAAGCAGCCCCCAGCTCACTGACACTTGGAGCGTCTCTGGTGTGTTTCTATCAAGCCTGTGCGCACAGCTGAAGTGCAGGTGTGAGTCCGGGATCTGAACTCCAAAGATGGATGAAATATTCAACCACACTGCTCTGAATCAAAGTTCACCTGGAGATGGCAAATTCAGCTTTGAGGACATCGACATCAGCGCGCGCGGCACGCTGGTCCTGCGCGTCCTCATCACCGTGGTTTACTCCGTGGTGTGCGCCGTGGGTCTGGTGGGCAATCTGCTCGTGTTCTTCATCATGAGGTTGAGACAGGGGAGGAAGAAGTCCACCATCAACTTCTTCATCATCAACCTCGCGGTGACGGACTTCCAGTTTGTGCTCACTCTGCCCTTCTGGGCCGTGGACACCGCGCTGGACTTCAGCTGGCCGTTTGGAGACGCCATGTGCAAAATCATCCTCTCGGTCACGGTGATGAACATGTACGCCAGCGTGTTCTTCCTCACAGCCATGAGCGTGACCCGCTACCTGTCCGTGGCCTCGGCCCTGAGGGTGAAGCCTCGCAGACAGGTGCGCTGCGCCAGGTGCGTGTGCGCGCTGCTGTGGGCGGCAGCCACGGTGGCCACGGCTCCCACCTCCGTCTTCTCTACCGTGACCGTAGTGGCTGGAGAGACCCTGTGCCTCCTCAAGTTCCCGGAAGGGTACGACTGGCTCGCCCTCTACCACATCCAGAAGATCCTCATCGGCTTCATCATCCCGTTGCTCGTCGTGTGCGTCAACTACCTGATGCTAGTACGCTTCGTGAGGCGCAGGAGCATGGGCAGCAGCAACCCCAAGCGCAGATCCAGAGTCACCAAATCCGTCGCTGTGGTGGTTTTGTCCTTCTTCTGCTGCTGGATACCGAACCATGCCATCACATTCTGGGGTGTCCTGGTCAAATTCAACGCAGTCAACTGGGATAAATCCTACTACCTGGTGCACACCTATGTGTTCCCGGTCACTGTGTGTTTGGCGCACGCAAACAGCTGCTTGAACCCGGTGCTTTACTGCCTGATGAGGCCAGAGATAAGGAAGATGCTGAGCGGCTTGTTTTGGAGAGTGTCCACTCCGTCCGGCCACAAAGGCTGCACCACGCGCTCCTTTACGCACGGGGACACGCAGGGAGTGGTGCCTCTCCACATCGTGGACAATGCAGAGTACACGTTGTCCATCATAGACCGCAAAGGCTTATCGACCTCCAAAATCATCCCATACACACGATAGTATTAATCTTAAAAAAAACAGACTTTTTGTTGCTCAGATTCTCCACCTGCAGCCCTCAGCCCTCGTGCGTAAAGCTTCTCCATAATGTGCCAAATATGAGCATTTTGAAGGACACGCTCTCAAGGTGCTTTAAATACTGAAACTGTCACAATATGACTTGTTGATTCTTCTGTGGAATCAGCTGATCCCCTCTCTCAAAATGCTGACATTGCTCATATCATACGTTTGCCTTTACCTGACTGAGGAGAGACAAGAAACATGAGAAGCAGAGGACACAGAGGACAAATGTCTCCAGACCAGTGGGATCTTGGACACAGGGCTACCAGCAAAACATGGGATTGTCTTATGTCAGTGTAAGACATTGTCTTATGACTGTGTAAATACAAGTTTGCAGTGTTTTCTATTCTTGTGCATCTTGTCTGTATATCATTCAATCAGTGCATTTTTTTATTCTCAGCTTTGATTTACAGAATTGTACAGATTTCAAAATGTCAATCTTTCTGAGGCATTGTTGAATCTCTAAGAAGAGGAATGGCATGTACTGTGTATTGTGTGCAAAAAATATCTCAGCTATGTTGTACCACGACTGTATGTACAAAAAAATCAAACAGAGTATATATTGTATATTTTCTCACATGCACTGTTTTTACACTGGAGGTTTCTCTCACATCATTAAAAGACATGAATGTGGACAGTTTGTCCTTCTCTGCAATAGAGCGGGTGCATATTTAATGGTATGCATATGGTGCTTGAGCAGTGCACGAAGAAGATAAGACATTCTGAAGTGTGAGTATCCTGCAGTGTTGCTCCAAATGCGCAATGCTGATTTACATTCAGTCAAACACTCGGGCTGTCTCAGATAAACCAGGGGAGAGGTTAATAATGGCTGCAGAGGTTCCAGCTGTCACTTTGCATTCTGCAGGTCCTCTTCAGATCAATGAGCAAAGAAAAGGCAGGAGGACCCCGAGCTGAGGGAGCTTCAGCAGGCTGCAGGCGGCCGGCTCTGCTGCCAGGTCTGTCAGCTAATGAGAGTCTGGCCCCGTCCGTCTCTCCTCCTTGTGTCCTGAGACCTTGTTTTCTGTGGCCTGTCCATCACGCTGCAGGGATGCTCAAGTGTTAGGAATCTGTAAGAAACCTAATGAGTCCATACTGCTGGTTTATGTGATCTCTTCAGTCAAGTCAGTTCCCTTTATATAACCTTCTCTCAAAGGCAAATTCTCCCAATAGACTCTTAGAACACTGTGAACAAAAAGGAAGAAACCACAGAAAGGGTAACAGTTGTTTGCGGCTTAATATCAGGATCATTATTTCAACAAAGATACATTAAGCAGAAATATTCCAAGTGAGATAAAAGTGATGGTAGAAGGGGCGACATCAATTTAAAGCATTATCACCTTCATTCAGATTTCCAATTTCTGGTAGCTTAAATGTTCAATCACATTTTTTGGTGACAATAAAAAAAAGTAAGAAAATAAAGATCAAGTAAAATCACAGACTATCAAATACTTGGTTGTTATGTAGCTGCACGGTGGCTCAGTGGTTAGCACCGTCGCCTCACAGCAAGAAGGGCGCTTGGGATCTTTCTGTGTGGAGTTTGCATGTTCTCCCTGTGCAGCGTGGGTAGCGTGGGTCTCACCGGGTACTCCGGCTTCCTCCCACAGTCCAAAAAAAAAAACATGCTGAGGTTAATTGATAATTCTAAATTGTCCTTAGGTGTGAATGTGAGTGTGAGTGGTTGTTTGTCTATGTGTGCCCTGCGACAGACTGGCGACCTGTCCAGGGTGTCCCCTGCCTTCGCCCGAAGTCGGCTGGGATAGGCTCCAGCCCCCCCCCCCGCAACCCTGCAACGGAGTAAGCGGTAGATAATGGATGGATGGATGGATCAATCACTGAAGAGGAGCAGGGACTTTTGCCTGGCCTCTTCCAGCTAATACCNGGATAGGCTCCAGCCCGCCCCGCGACCCTGCAAAGGAGTAAGCGATAGATAATGGATGGATGGATGGATGGTTATTATGTAGATTCAGTCACCGTTTTAAAACATGCATTGCACCTTTAAGTTGCCCCAATAATGTCCATGTCAAATGTTTTCAGTGGACATTATGGATTCTCTACATAGTCTCAATAACGTACTGCACAAGAAACAGTGCATTATAACTTCTCCGTGATATTTTGTGGCAGTTCACTATCTTCCTTTCTGACTTCAGCTGTGAGGTGTGAATACTTGTGTATCTCGGCAGCACAAACTTGTTCCTTTGGCAACATCTTCATTTGATTTATGGCCAGCAGGTTTATTCTTACTTTCGTACTTTCATTTCAACAGCTGAGTTTAGAGACACTTATTGAAGGGTGTTTTGAATTTTCATTACTGCACTTTTTCAGTGATATTTCAGCAATTTGTTCAGGCTAATGAGCGAGTAATCACAATCTTTATCAATCAGTGCACAGCAGGCTTGTGTCATGACTCGCTCCTTGATTAATTACAGCGGTTTCATTTGGTTTGGCAGCGGTTGCTGAGCAGAATGTATGTTTTAATGACGGTGTTCAGGTGACTCCACAATTTACATTGATCTTGATTTAAAGTCAGACAGCTTTAATAACATTCAGCTCATATTTCATGTCTCCTATTCCACATTTTCATGCAGTCACCTTTGAGTACACAGAGAACAGACATGAATCCATACTCTCTCATATATGTCTCAGTCTTTTAAGCCTGTTTTGCACCATGTTTACGTCTCATCTTTTATTAACTGACAGTATTCTGCAGGCTTGGATTTATAGCTCCTCCTTGAATCTGTTTGTGTGGCAGCTTTTTTTCCCTCACTGAATCTTATTACATTTGCAGCTGCAACAGTCAAATTTATTTTTCCGTCAGGGATCAATATGTTTTCCCTGCAGCACTATCAGTGGCAGATGGTTCGCATGTGTCAGTATGAACCCAACCTGCTTCCCTCCACGCAAACGACAGCTTCAATAAACCACACAGGAGCTTATTACTCAGGAGAACGTCAGCAACCTATTACAATGAAAGACATTTGCGTTTAAATTGGCAGCACCGTAGGTTTTCAAAAGCTTTGATAGGCAGGTGGCTGCACAGTCATCTTTGTGCTTGAAGGCAAATCGTTCTTTGTGAAGCTGAAAACAATGCGTCAAATACAGGATGGTTTCTTTACTGAACCTGCTTTAAGCCACACATTACTTAGTGACATGCAGTGAAAGTCTAAAATTGACACACGTGTCCTGTTCTGATGCTGCTATCAGAAACAGTCAATCCACAAAAATAATTGACTTTTCGTAGGAATTATTTTTGGGGCTCTCAAAACATTATTTTCTCTATCTGACTACAAACACAGATTTTAAAGTCATTCAATTTGATTATTTGCTAAATAAATCTAATTAGTTCTAATTACTCTAATCAAACTGTCTAATGATCTCTCTATGGCTGTAATACAGTTTGATATATAAGATATCACTGTGTCACAAGGTGACTGGTGAATACAGAGTCTACCAGAATCATTCTCAAACATTTTCTTGTTAAAGGGTCATGATACAGATTTTTACACCTAAAGGTCAGTTAACTTGTGCTGTGAACACATAATGTCTCCTGCAGCTGAGGATGAATGAAGTATGAAAGACCTGAGAACATACCAGGCAGAGATGCTACTCAGATGCATTATGGGAAATGTAGGATCCAGGTTTTTTGGAGCTTGAGCCATACTAATAAAAGTCAGGACATGTTGGTTTCTGCTGCTTTGATTTCAACCATTCTTTTAATCTGTCTCTTGCGAGTCCTCCACCTTAATGTGGGTCTCAACACAGAATTTGCTGGAGTACCCTTTGAGGCAGATGATTAAAGGAATAGACATTTTGTGAAATACGTTTATTCACTTTCTGGCAAAGATGAGAAAATCAATACCACATATCTGTCCAAGAGTGGTATTGATCGTCTCGTGTCTCGGCAAGAAAGTCAATTTACATTTTTGAGTAGTTTCATTGTTTATGCCCAGTTTGTGGCTGGTATTATTACTATATTAGAGGTGATCATTGGATTCTCTAAAACATAGTTAACCAGCAATGTTTGAAAAATCAGTTTAATAAAACACTTATCACGTTTTTCTGAAGGTCTTTCCAGACTCCTCTAAACATCTGAATGAAAAAATCTGAATGAATGTTGAAAAAGATTTTTAACCCATTTCCCAAATTGGAACCTCTGTTTCTGAATCAAAACAAAGATGGCAGCTTGCTGGCTTCCTGGACAGGAAACAGAGTCAGTACTGACTAGAAATAAGATCTAAATCTCCTCATCTCTCCATCTCAGGCCTCAGGCGTTCACTAAAACACACACTCATAGATATATACAATATTTTATTTGTAGGCGTATAACAGCTCTTCACACCTCATCAAACAGGACAAACTGACATTCGTCGGTAACACCAGGAGGGTGCTGACCTACTGGAAGCAATGTGCATTTACCGGACTTTGTGGCATCTGATTATCGTTTCGTTACAGTCCTTCATCAGAATGAAATCCATGTTGCCTGCAGTATTTTATGCACATCCTTTTGCTCTGATGCAGTGCATGTTAAAAGGCATGCAAACGTCTTGTAACAGGTTCAGTGACACAAAGCTGCTTCATTTGCCTCATTGCTTAAGTTACAAAGTTAAACCATGTGGAAAATACTGAGAACCATTATAATATTTGAAAGGGTATAAAAAAAGGTACTTGACTATTTACAAAATTCAAGTTAATTTTGTACAAAGTAAAAGTGCATCAAATGTTTAAAGATCATCCTGCTTGTTTTCCAGGATGAAAATATCATTAGAAAAGGAGTGAACTCTTAAAAGAGGATGCAGGTTTAGACGATTCTTCTCTGTAGAAAAGTGTGTAAGTTAAACGTTGTGAATCTTCTCTGTACTCTGGTGACTTTAGCTCAGTTTCGTTTCATTATAAATTACTATGCAAGTGAGCTGAACATGTTGCAGATAAAATCTTTTAAACATCGAATTCAATATACAGTATAGTAACTTTACATTTGTGGTAGCTTTTGGGTGGCAAAAGTCACCCTTGAGGTTTTTCATGTATTTCAAAATTTACGATAAGAGTTAAATAAATATACATCAGGAAGAGACAAAAGAGTGATTGGCTAACGCTTGCCTCGAGGGCACATTGTGGCCTGAAATTCTCGGAACAGACCGGTCAAAGCTCGACCTATTCTTCTTTTCAAACGGCCGGAAAAAAGCACGAGAGCTCCAGCCTGATGCCGAGAAAACAAGAGCTCGAAGATCTGTGAATGGGCGACACGGAGGGCAGTGGAATACATGGACAAAGAAGGCCCTAATGTCGCAACAGTGCAGGAATGCTAAGTGAGTGTGACAGTGCTGACTCTTCAGGGGTCAGGGGTCGTGGCGTGGGACAGATCCAGTGCACTGAACAAGCCTTGCCTCAGCGGTCATGCGGAGCTGTCTATGCGGTGCCACTGTGTTGTTGGGGGAGCAGGGGGAGGTGGGTTGGTCCCTGAGTGACGGGTCCCCTGTGGAAAAGGTGTCTGCTGGGGGCCCTCAGCCTGCGTTACCGTTCCTCGGCCACTTTCCCGTTCGCCTCCTGCTCGTCCTCTTCTCTCCGCTTCTGCCTCTGGAAGAAGCCGAGCTGGGGGAGCAGAGGGGAATTAGACACACTGAACTCAACCCACTTCGTAGCTTTTTCTGAACCTTAAGTTGAAATTTCTTTGTCACTATTAGATGTGTTTGCAGAACATTTACAGCTTCAGAACCAAATGTAGTGAAGATGCATTTAGCTGCTTTGCACCCAAACTATAAAATCAAACCTTTCCTGTACATTTGATTAAAGACCTTTGACCCTTGGACCTTTGAGGATAAAACCACCTGTCACATTTCTTTGCCTTTCATAAAGCACTTCTTCTTTTTCATTGTATAGTGAATAAAGTAAAATATAAGTGCTACACAAGAAGCCTTCTCTGTTTTTGAGAAAAAGGAGCAGATTTTTTTTAACATATATAATATATATATGAAAGCATGTCTGTCTTGTGATCATGAGCAACTGTAAAGCTTTGCCCCTGAGGAAAGCATGATATTTATGATCTTTGGTTGCCTGGTGTGAGGTTGTGTTTTACAGTCAAAGGCTCCTGTGTTGACTGTGAACATGAGGCTGCTTTTATTGCCTGTTTGACTTTTTAGTTCTCAATAAGGCTTCACATACAGTATAGCTATAACAATATTTCTTTAACCTGAAAACATGCACATGTAGGGACCTCATGTGGTTTTAGCTGCTCACTTCTGTTGCTGTTTCAATTTTTTCTGTCTGGGCGTATAGATTGGACTATATATATATATATATATATATGAGACTATCCTAAACAATGTTTTATACTTTATATTATATATAAATTCTGTCAGTTACCAATATCACTGTAGAATTGGGCCTTTCTGTCTGTTAACATATGCTATTGTACTCTGTACCACTGGGTGGCAGTATAACCCCAGACTGAAATGCTGCTGAGACTAGACAGACAGACAGACTCTCTGTCTGTCTGAGACTCTAGTTGAGATTTGAATTGGACCCATTAAGTCTTCAGATAAGCAAATTCAGGAGAGTAAAATTAGCTAAGTAATAGAACAATATGCTATTACTTCTGTAAAGAACAGCAGCACTGAAGCTCATCTGATCTTTGGCAGTCTCATTGGAAATATACAGTTCATACAGGTCTTAGTGTAATTACTTCTGATAATTCAATACCATTTTTCCTAATGACTCATAACTGTGCTAATGACTTACCTTCCATAGAGCGAGACTGAGCAGGGCTAACAATAAGAGTCCTCCCAGCGTGCTGCCAACGATAATCCAGGTAGGGATTCTGTAATCTCCCTCCTTCCTGATCTCCAATATTATCTGTGGAGATAAGACGACATGTGAATCATGGACAATCTCATTTCAGTCTTAGATACACATTGAACTGAGTCACCTGCTGTATGTTCACATTGTGGAAAAATAGTGAAGAGTTCTATTCAGGAGTTTGGACACATGGATTCCTTCGACTGTTTGTCTTTTTTTTATGATAAGATATTCCTTTATTGGTCCCATAATGGAAAATTTACCTTTTTTTAATTATTTGGGATTATGGGATGGCATGTCATTGCAGGATGCTGTGGTAGTCATTGCACGTTTAAACACCAGCCATTCACTCATCATGTCATTTAATGATTTTTAGACCATGGAAGATGATACAAAGTGAGCTTCCTGTCCTAAAATAATGATGGACTCCATTATGGCTCACTACAGTCATCATATAGGGCTGTTTACCATATACCAACAACTTGGTCCTAAATGCATCAAGAACATCAGAAATTCCCCTCATTAACATTGAAATGGCACATGTGTTAATTGAAAACCATTCCAGGTGAATATCCCATGAAGCTGCCTTACATAATGGTTGAGAGGCTTTTTTGAAGAAGAATATGGAATACAAAACATGTTTTTCATTTGTTCAACACTTCCACATGTGTTCTTTTATAGTTTTGATGACTTCATTATTAATCTACAATGAAGAAAATAAAAAAAAATAAAGAAAAAGCATTAGATGAGAGGACATGTCCAAAAATTTGTCAGAACTGTAAATACAGTGATATATATATAATCATAAATTGAGTATGCTGGTGTAAATGTACGATGGTGTGTAATGACAACAAAAGATGAAGCAGCTCTGATATTCATAGGCAGTAATAATGCACTCGGTCCAGAGATAATGATGATTATACTGGATTATAAATCAGTCATATTCAGCACACTCATCCCAACACAGCAGATGTACAAAGATTACATTTCCTGTAAAAGATTATGTAACATTTCATTCTTAACATACATATTTTGAAGGAAGACTAGCTTATGTCAGAAAGAAATTGGTGAGTGCTGATAAGCAGAATAAAGAGATACTGTATGACTGTTGCTGGCCAATAGATGGCAGCACAGGTTAGGGTATCAGTCCAGATTTCTACATGTTGTGCCGCTGGTCCTTTCGGTCCCTGAGCACCACACATGTGCTTCAGTACCAACCTCACTGTCTGATTCTATGCAGCTTCAGTGCCACAATCAACTGAATAGGAGACCACTGATATTTTTCATAAAGTGGCCACTGCAGCAAAATGTGTTCTTGTTTAAGTGTTGCATAAACTGTGAGTGTGATTACATATACTTTCAGTCTATGCAAAGTTTTAAAGACTGTTCTGATCTCCCTGAGCACAAAACTCTGCATTCACACATGGAGAGGATAAAAATCAGAGAGAAGCTAAATCTGATCAAATTATGATGCTGTTATGAGCTCAGATTGGAGTCGGGTGAACTCCGGGACAGAGGCACTTTAAAGCATTAGCTGTTGTTGACTCACATGTCTGACAGGCCTCTCCTCATGTAAAAACATGGGGCTGGAGGAGTGGAGCTCCACTGATGCGCTGGTTACCAGTTCCAGGATTTTAAACTTCAGCTGGAGAGGGAATCAAAACATGCAGCCAGTTTTCACAAACACATGACACAGCTGAAGGACTACAAAGCTGTCATCGCCTCAGAGTCAGAGCACAGTATGAATGATGATGTTATTATCAAGCCGCCAACTTCATGCGTGCATGACTGAAGTTTTATACTCACTGCGTGTAACGTATCTATTCGTAGCGCTCCTGTGATTCTGACTGCAATTTCTCTATAAGAGGCCACATTGACAGAGCACTGGATTGGAAGAGTCAGGGTGTTGGACTGGTTCTGTGTGAAGAAACCAGACATCAGCCTCAAGGAAAAAAAAGTTACCACAGACAAAGATGGAGGTAAAAATCCTATTTGGGAATGAATTTGGCTGGTTTGTAACTTTACCAAGCGGGAGAAGCGTGAAAGGTCTTCAGGTGACGACCGGCTCTGTGCCACATGCTGAGGTGGCAAACAGCGTGTACCATCTCTCTGAGGTGAGACAGGAAATAGCTGTTAGTGTGTTACAGTCTAATGTCTGAGAGAGTGATGCAATAGTCTGAGTTGAGGTTTAGTGGCAGTAAATTACAACCAAAAATTAGTATGACT